>CM076580.1:1782445354-1783045354 GCA_034641835.2 Pinus albicaulis | reverse complement strand
TTTATAGCCTTAAATACAGCAAATGCTTGCTTTTCTACAGATGTGTAATTTAGTGATGCACCTTGAAAATTGGAACTAAAAAATGATATTGGTGCTTCAATTTGTTGGTCATTAAGCTGTGTTAAAATGACGACGTATGATGTATCTGATGAAAAAAGTATATAAAGTAAAAGGATTAAGAAAATTGGGGGTAGTCAGGAATGGAAAATTGATAATGGATTGTTTAATCAAATCAAATTCTTCTCTTTCATTATGTACCCATCTAAATACTGAATTTTTCTTAATCATGCTTTGTAATGGTAAAACTATTTGTGAAAAGTCAGTGACAAAATTTTTAACAAAATTAATTTTCCCAAGAAACGACTGCATACCTTTCTTGTTGTGAGGGAAAGGAATTATTTTAATCTCTTCAATTCTTTCAGGATCAATATAGATACCTATTTCTGACACAATGAATCTTAAAATTTTTCCTTCATCTAATGCAAAAAATGATTTCTTTGGGTTTAATGAGATGGCATACCTTTACATCGCTCGAAGACTTGCTTTAGGTCATTTAGATGATTGGTTACTTGTTTAGAAAAGACTGTAATGTCTTCTAAATAAATAACCACTGATTTATTTATGAGACCCCTAAAAGCTATGTCCATATCTCTCTGAAAAGTGGCACTTGCATTAATTAATCCAAATGGAATCTTTTGATAGGCATGAGTTCCCCACTTAGTCCTGAACGTAGTCTTCGTTTGTCATCTTGATGTACGGGGATTTGGTTATATCCCGAAAATCCATCTAGAAAGGACATAAGTTCATAACGAGTTACTGTTTGTGGTACTTGTTCCATGGTTGGTAATGGAAAGTTGTCCTTTTGACATGCTTTGTTTAAATTCATAAAATCAATAAAAATTATAATATCGCCATTTTTCTTCCTGACAGGTACCAAATTTGATACCCATTTATAATTCCTGACTAGAAAGATGATTTTTGGCCTTGAGGATTTTAATCAACTCTATTTTGATTTGATTTTCAAGATTTGGGTGGATCTTCCTCAATTTTTGTTGTATAGGTTTCTCATCTGAAATCATAGGAATTGTGTGTTGAATCACAGAAGTATCATATGTTTTGAGATCAGTATAATCCTAGGAAAAGATTCTTTTGTACATTCTAAATAACCCGATAAATGATAATCTTTCTTCAGAAGATAGACCAAGACCTAGATTCACATTTTGAGGTTTTTCGTCAGTTCCTAGATTTACTAAATAAAATCTTAAGGTAGAGATTTGAGTTTTTGAGTTAGTAACTCTTTTAAACCTGTCTTTTAGATCATATAGGTCTTCTAACTTGAAAACAAACTTAGGAATAGGATTTTGTCTTTTCCTTCCTTAATCTGAATGTCATGTTCACTTTCATCCAAAATTATTCTCATATGATCTCATGAATCAGTAAATCTGTAATCTCGAATACGACTATTGTTGAGAGTAAATCCCCTGCGGACGAGCGATCCCTACTGTGGCGAGATCTAAGCAAATGCAAATGTTACGACGCAAGTTCTAATTCTGAAATGAAAAAGACCAAAGATGAAACCTACAGAAATCCAATGCTACGATACGAAGAGAGCGCTCCGTTCTCGGCCTCGGCGGACTCCTTATCCTCTACGATCTGTGATTGCATCAACCTGCAGCTCAACAGAGATACAAGCATAAAATCTGACATACGTAACTCAATATGGTGGAAAGGTCAGCCCTCCTGCTAACATAATCGAAAACAGTGGAACCATAATCGTAATCATTCAGTACTAAATAACGATCGAGAAAAGTGCAACCAAAGTTACGACGTCGTGGTCTCACTGGGATGGTCCTCAGATCATTACGTCTCGCAAAGCTCGCCAAGGAAAGGGAAAACCTCTCCTGAGTCTCTCGACAATAGTCTCCTTACTTGAGTCGGCCTTAACGGAAGAAAGAGGGCTCTTATAGCATAAAGGCTCTTGGGAATTTGGAGATTCAAAGCTTAGGCACTTCAAGACTAGCTTGCCATGGATTTGAGCAAGCTTTTATAGATGGGGAAGGAGGGAGTTGGGATCCCTATTATTATGGGATTGGCCCTATCAACAAGGAAGGTTCCATGGGAGGTGGCAAAACCACTTCCCTTCCATATAACTCCCGCAGCCAAACCTCCCAACTCAAGATAGGCAATGGTTTCTGAGTTTGTTGGAACTCAACTTCCGCCATCTTTATTTAAAAAACAGTCCCTAAATTGGGTGGCGCGACTACTGCTCTATGACAGAGCGCCAGTTGGTGCGACCTCTTTGCAGGATTTTCCCCATTGGCGCGAGTACTGAACTGCCTGCCCGCGCCAATGCCAAAAGGGATGTTTTTCATGATTTTTGCAAGGAGATTTCTCAAGGGAAAATGAAGCTCATGCTTAGAGGAATGCATTGATGAAGTTTTCAAGGCATGACAATGTTCACAGGTCACAAAATGGGTCCTCCATTGTGCGGGACGGGGAATGGTAGGGACGGTGACAAATTACTGTATAACAGATGCCCCCTAAAGTATGAGGCCCGAGAGAGAGAGGGGTGAAATGCTTTACGAGAACATGTTCAACTGAAGGCCCGTCGTCGGAAAACCTGCGCAGAAAGATACAACTGATATCTCAAGTACATGATGTATAAGTGGTATGGACGCAGCCATCCGAAACAGAGTATGCTATAATCCGGATCCAGGGTATGGGCGCAGCCATCCAACTAAGATCAAACAAATAGACTCAGGTATGGTCGCAGCCATCCAATCAGTGAGTCATGTACATAATGATAATAATCCACAATCGCAGCCTGGATTACAACAGACACAATCCAGGGTCTTGCGCTCCATCTCGACCCAAACAGAGTACAAGTTCGAGCATGCGAATATGTGAGTTGAAGTCGAACATGCAAGAACATCGTCTGATTACCAGCCAATGATGAAAGCCGTTAACAGACGCGAGAGAAACCACCAATAATGACAATGGTCCTCAAGGTACTACGGGTACAATCTACAGCGTGTGAATAAATGAGTTGACATCGAACACCTGCAGAATCACTCGATCGGAGGCCAATGATGAAAACCTCACGTCGAATGCGACGAACCTGCCATTGAGGCATGTAGGCTCCAATGTACCATAAAGGAGTCTCTAGATCAACTTCCTGGATAATGAGCTGAAGTCGACAGGAAGTGACCTTGATCGAAGGTGGGCCATAATGTTTCCCACATCATCGACACGAGACAGAGGAACATGATGTTTTTGTTGTGAATCGGGATCGTATGAGAATCAGAGGAAGGTTGATATTTGCAGAGGCCAACTTCTCTTGAACATATAAACGGCACGACAGTGGACTTGGCAGTATTTGACATCAACGGATCAGAGGTCATGGTGACGAGGCAATGAGAAGATGAGAGGTCAAAAGGGATTATCCAAACCCACGGAGGCAAAGTGAAGCAACGAGATGAGATGTCCCCAACCCGACACGAATGCAGACAAGTGCCATGTTCAAGAGCGACATACTGCCGAAGACAACGACGATGGTTCCATTTTTCCCCCACCATTTCTGGCGAGTACCCCAATTATTTTTGATAACAAGCTTGAAGGGGATAGCATATGCTTGTAATATAAGTCCGCCCTTCGGGCGAATCCATCCTAGTGCATTTAACGAGTCCTAGGAAGGAGGAATTCGGAGAACGTCATTTCGACTGGATCCGATGTCATCAGGGTTTAACGAGTCTGACAAAGGAAGAACTCGGCGTCTTTTCATGTTTAGAGAGTTTGAAAAGACAACGAAAAAGTAAACTCCACAGGTCCCTTTTCGTAAATAGTTCCTCAGATCCGAAAAGGTAGAAAACAATATCCGAGAAAACCTCCTAGTCGCGATGGGCTAGGGTATTCCTTTTTCGTAATCAATCCATCCCAACCCGAAAAAGGGTTAAACGTATACTGGGTAGATTTTGATTCATGTCCAATTTAACGAGATCGAAACGACAAGGGCCTCGGCAATCTTTTCATGTTTAGAGAGTCAGAAAAGAGCTGAAAGGTGACTCCAAAGTGACTTTTTCATGTATTTACCGAGTCCGAAAAAGTATAAAATACAACTCGTTTTCATCGTTAAAGTCGCAAAAACCTGCCACTGCACATACCAAGCAAGCGTAAAATCCATTTTCGACATAACATATAAAAATATTTGATAAAAATGACTTTTTACAACTCATTTTATGTCAAAAAGTTATAAATATGTCAAATTGGTAAAAATAAAATTACATTTACTATTTACCTTGGTAAAAAGCAACATTGGTCCATTTGGAGCAGAAACTTCTGACGGTGATTGCGACAAATCCAGTTGACCATTCAGATTCTCGTCTGTTACAGGTAAGAGGCGCTCCCTTGCTCTTCATTTTCATCCATTTTTTGATAATTTTCCCTTGAAAATTAGTTCTATGTGGCCACTTTTAAAATTTTAGGGCTGCGCTCATTGGCGCGGGTATCGGGCACGGACCCGGGCCAATGGGCTCTTTCGTACAAAGGGCTCGCGCCACGTGGCGCGACTGTTCACAAAACAGCCGCGCCAGCGGCCGAACCTAAAAATCCGCCTAAAATTTCGACATTTAAACCAAATTTCATGGAATTTGAGGCCTATCAGAGATCTAACCAAGGGCTTATGACCATATGAATGCAGGTAATCAAGAAAAATGGCGATTGAATGGAAAGAACGAGAGCATGGAGAAGAGGATGAACAAGCCATCCAAAGTCAAGCTTGCATGAATGCCCTTAGAAACTGTGGGCTGAAAAAGTTCTTCCTCACACCCTGTCTACGAGCTCAGCCCGAGCTTCTCTAGTATTTAATCAGTATCTGGGATGAACATGAACAGGTGTTCATGTTACGAGACCAGGTATTAGAGCTTGAGGTTTCCGATGTTTATTTTATCACTGGATTGTCCCGCAGAGGTCCGATCCCTGTCTTGACTGGAAGCAGACCATCTGGGGAGAAGATGGAAGAAGTGATGGCACAAGTTTGCCGAGAAGCACAAATGGGATCAGGAAGCAAGAAGGTGGATATCCACACTATCCCTGATCTGGCATTGAGAGTTGTCCTACATACCATCACGCGGGTTGCAGGATCACAGGCACCGCACGAGGCCACAAAGGCCCAACTCCTGCTGGCCTCAGAATGCATGGGTCCCTTACTGTTCGACTGGGCAACAGCAGTAACAATCAACATGAAAAGGCATCTCACAAAATGCAAATAGGGTAAACTAAAACAGTTTGGTTATGGTTCCATCCTGGTATCGTTCATTCTAGAATGCTTACCAATCTTCTAGGGCCAAGGGGCCGCAGTAGCAGATCCGATACCACGAGAGCCAAGGATGGCTCGCTGGGAAGCATTAATGCCCAGAGCTGGAGGTGGCCAACAGATGTCCTGGAGGCCGGAGTTCTTTAGGTGGTTACGGCGCCATCTGATTGTAGTGGAAGACTGGCCCTATGCAGGAACTGACTTCACCAGAGACCCAGATCTCCCACTGCCAGAAGGAGATGACTGGGACGAGGAGTTGGGTAAGACCTCATATTTTTTATTTTATGTTTTTTTTTTGTTGATACATATTCTTCCTAACACATTTCATATATGCATGCAGATGTGGGACCTGAGAGACCAGCTGGGATGTCTCCAATCTCACGGAGGACACAACTCGCCCCTGATCCTCACGGAGAGGGCACCGGAGGAGAGGAGTTGATCCAGAATCTCGAGGGCATTGCCCACGAGATCCCAGACTATGCTCGGCTGGCAGACGTACCGATGGCATACCAGTGCCACACGGTGGGAGTTCCGAGTCGGATCCACCGAATCCTGAGACGCTTAGTGCGTGCAGTCACATGCTATCATGAGCACCATGCGAATTAGCTCTTAGGATTTATACCATACCTATTTTTTGAGAGACGTACCGTCTCCGGATGTACTTAAGACGATTATGTGTATTTTTGACTTTTATGTGGCACACTCTATGTAAACACTTCGATATCTATATATATACACATCTATTTTTGGATGGATCTTTCTTTACATGTGATGATTTATAAATTGCGCAAATGTCTGTCTAATACCAAATTTGCTACTGCATTTGTTAGTATATTCAAATGCCTGGGTATATGATGATATGTAATGTAGTCAAAATTCCTTTCCAGTAATCGAGTACGCAGATACAGACATAAGATGGACGGGTTTCTTACCGAATAGTGTCCGTTCAGTTGTAACACCACAAGTTGTGAATCTAGATACACGAGCAATTCACGGATAGCAAGGTTTACTGCCTCGGTTAATAACTCTAACACAGCACTATATTCCGCGATGTTGTTCGTGGTACGTCCTAGACACACTCCTTGCAGGTCAATCAACTCACCAGCAGGATCATAGATTACCCAGGCTGCTGAAGACAGATTCCTGGTACTGCGGGAGGCACCATCCGTGAAACCAACAAATGGATGAATAGACATTTGCACAACCAGGAAGACCCGATCAGCAGAAAGATGTTTACAAAGCACACCACACTATACATGCACACAAATGAAAATCACACACCTATGTACACACACCACACCAAGAAATCACTTCAGGCATAGTACTTTTTGAGGTACAACCCATTTCTGGGCTGTGACAGCGGAACTCCTTCATAATATATAAGCTCGTAGGCCCCATTTTTCAAAACACGCTTTAATATATAGGGCCCATGCCACATAGGCTGGAACTTACCGGCTCCAAGCTTGTCATGTGCTTGATCGTACAGGAGGACGAGGTCTCCTTCGATAAAAGAACGGGGAGAAACAGATTGATCAAAATGAGTTTTGACCCTCTTCTTTTGTGCTTCGATAATCAAAGCAGCCAGACGACGGGTTTCATCTAACCGTTCCAGATACAGAAGACGGTCTTCCTCGGCAGAAGTACCAGGTAGAAGCTCCATAGCTAATTTCAATGAAGGAATATTGCATTCAACCGACAGAGTAGCTTCCAGACCGTACACCAATTGAAATGGTGTGAATCCAGTTGCACTCTTAGCAGATGTTCGGTATGCCCAGAGAGCTGAGAACAGTTGGAGATGCCAATTGGATTTATGAATACCAACTGTTCGCTGAAGCATGGTGACCAAAACCTTGTTCACTACTTCAACCTGACCATTCGCTTGAGGGTAGTATGGTGTTGAGCTGTCGTGACGCAAGCCCAACGTTGAAGTCAGCTCCGCCATCATGTAATCTCGGAAATGAGTACCGTGATCAGTGACGATGGCTTGAGGAACCCCGAACCGTGCGATAACGTGGTTGAATATAAATTGAGCAGCCGTTTTCCCGTCAGCAGCTAGTGTAGGCATCGCCTCGGCCCACTTAGTGAAGTAGTCGACGGCGACAATGATATACGCATGGCCCCCGGCCGAGTGAGGGTTACACGTCATAAAATCCACGCCCCATTTCGCAAAAGGGCCGACGGTAATAACGGGATGCAATGGCAAAGGCGGCGTGTGCATCTTGCGCTGAAATATCTAGCATGGATGACATTTACGGACTGCAGTGATACAGTCTTTGAATATGGAAGGCTAGAAATAACCTGCTCGCAGAATCTTCTGGGCAGTAGCATACCCGGACATATGTCCACCACAGGCGCCACTGTGGCAGTCATTTAGGACCTTCTCGGCCTCTTCCAAGGTTAGGCAGCGCCGGAGCACCGAATCTACTCCAACGCGATATAAGGTATCTCCTACTATACGGTAGGGTTGGGACTGGTGCCGAATCCGACGGCGGGCAGCTTTATCCAACTCAGACCGAAATGTCGAGGTCTGAAGATACACTATTATGTCACCGTACCAAGGATCACGAGTACTGATGAGGAAAAGCATTTCGTCCGGTATATGGTCTTCAGAGTGTGAGGGAACAGAGTCTGTAGGGAGAGAACATATCAAATCCGCGAAGACCAGTGATTTAGTTGACTTAGCAGTGGTGAAATCCAAGTCAAACTCCTGCAGGATCACAATCCATTTGGAGTACTTTCCCCCCAGTAATTGTCTAGAAAGAATATACGTCATAGGGTTGCAGTCTGAAACCACTGTTATCATGCGCAAAAGGATGTAATGGCGAAAGCGTTGAACATCGTGTACTGCTGCTAATGCCAACTTCTCGACATGTACATAACGCGTTTCCGGGTCGAGAAGGTTCCGTGACAGGTAATAAACCACATGTTCATCACCGTGATCGTCATCCTGCACCAAAACCATGGCTATGGTGCTAAATGCGGCAGCTAGATACAAAGTGAAGTCACGGTGGTAGTCCGGAGGACGAAGCAACGGAGCATTGACTAGCAATGTCTTCAGCTTCTCAAAGGATTCCTGAGCAATTTCGTCCCAATGAAAGGGAACGTTCTGCTTCAATAAACAAGTGAATCCTTTGGCCACCTCGGCATAATTCAGGATAAAGCGCCGAAGAAAATTCGCTTTCCCTTGCAGACTTTGTAATTGATACAAGGAGGAGGGTGATGGGAGATTTACGATGGCCTCGACCTTTAGAGGGTCAAGGCGAATTCCATCTTTCGAGACTATGAATCCTAAAAGACGGCCAGTGTCAACGCAGAAGACGCATTTATGAGGATTGAGCCTGATATTGTAGTGCCTGCAACGAAGAAAGATCTGGTGGAGATGCTCAGGATGGTCCTCTCGCTTACCCGAATGGGCTGGCAAGTCGTCCAGATAAGGCTGAACGATATGGCGAATTTCATGAAAAGCGTAGGACATCGCACGCTGAAACGTGGCTCCAGCATTTTTTAAGCCGAACGGGATTTTTTTGTACGCAAAAGTGCCCCATGGATAGATGAATGTGGTCTTATGTTGATCCTCAGGTGCGATATTGATTTGGTTATATCCTGAGAAACCGTCCATTAAGGAATAGATCTCACTCCCGGCACATTCGTCGATGATCTGGTCGATAAACGGAGTGGGATAATTATCCTTTGGACAGGCGCGATTGATGTCGCGATAATCCACACAGACTCGAATTGTACCCTGCTTTTTATCGACAGGGACACTGTTGGACACCCATTCTGTAAGGGGGATGGGATAAATAAAACCCGCGTTCAGAAGTTTTTCAACTTCTGCCTTGATGGCGGCGGCTTTCCGAGGATGCATGGGACGTAAGCGTTGGCGCACGGGTTTCGCACCTGGATAGGTTGGAATCTCGTGCACTACAATACTAGGATCAATCCCCGGCATTTCCTCGTAAGACCATGCGAAAACATCTCTGAATTCTTTGAAAAGCTCAATAGACTTGAATCTCATCGGGAGAACAAGTCACACCCACATGAATATTCTCAACAATCCCCGGTTTAACGGAGATGTTGATTGGAACAGTTTGAGTAATGTTACCCAAGTTACCCTCCGAAAAAACCTTGTGCGTCAAGATGGGCGTTTGAAGAGGAGGGGAAGTAACCTGAGTAGCATAACACTCCAGACAATCAGTCATTGCCCCCAAGCTGGGCATAAACGAGGAGCGATGATGTCCATCGTCCCAAGGCAGCTCCTCAATAAACATAGTTTCAATGATAGCTTCATCTGAAGGAAAAGTCTCTCGGAGAGGATCAGGTGAATCAGCCTGACCAAGCCAGGGGGATTGGGAGTAGACGTCGAGAGCCATGCTCAAAGGAGCATGCTGAGGAGGTGGAGGATCTGATGCTGCAACAATCTCACAGTAGCTGATCTCTACTGGCGTTAAAGGCATGGATTCTCCAAACTCATATACCTGCTCAGGCGTAGGAATAAGCCAGGGGTCATCGGACCTGGACAACATGTTAACTTGAGCGGTATGCGGTGGTGGTGCGGGAAAGATACCCATGAGGACTGGGTCTTTGAAGAGACCAGGTCCTATACTGTCTGGGGGATTCAGAATTTGATCCACGTATGGCACGTTGTTCTCAGAGTTAGAGGTGAAAAATGACAACTGATCCACCGTGACAATCTTGCCCTCGTGAGGGAACTTAATGAATCGAAAGACGGTGGATGGTACGCAGAGCATGGCATGGGTCCAGCTGCGGCCAAGAAGTATATTGTAGTTGAGTTTAGCGTCAACCACTTCCACTTCTACGTTGACATTTTTCCCCTGTAATGTGATCGCTAGACTCTCGAGAACGCCCAGGGGTTTAGATTCCCGACCATCAAATGCCTCAAGGGAATTGGGAGATGACGACAAGGCTGGAGAGTCAATGGCCTTCCAGCAAGCGGAGGACATAACGCAGGTAGATGCACCCTCATCCACGACGGCCCTATGAAGCCGAGGAGTGAAATTCTCCAGATCGAAGGTTAGAAGGCTCGAGTCGGCGGGATCGATGCCACCGATTGCAGACAGTAAAGCCTTCCGTTTTGAAGGACAACTTTGAAGAACCTCAAGTGCAGACATAGCACATGGCGCCTGTGCCAGATCCTCAACAATACTGTAATGTTGAGCGGCACGAGCGTTTGGATTATAAGAAGATCTTCGAAGAACACCCTTGGCAGGTGGCTTCACAACGGGTTCGAGAGTCGGCTTCTCGATTTCCAACAGACCGGAGACAAGTGGGGGAGGCGGCCCATCCGCAACTGCCTTCCTGGGTGCCTGCTGCGATTCATTGTAATCCTTCGACCGCGTAGCGACAGAGATAGGTGCAACACTCTTCACCATGAAAACCTGAGACCCAAACGGTATAGATGGTGATGCCTGTTCGACCATCTGGGTCTGCTGAGATGGAAATGGCTCTTTCAAAATAGCCAGAGTCCCTTTAGGGCCTTTAAGAAGTTGCCTAACCTCGGATCATCGTGGACAATCCTTAGTATAATGGTCCCCTTCACAGATGAGGCAAGGGTACTTCGGTTTACGCTGGGAGCCATCTTCAGTACGAGACTTAGATTCTGGTTTCGGGGCATCAGATTTTGATTTTCCTTTGCCCTTCTTCTTCCCCTTGGAGGATTTGTCCGCAGGATTGGCCTGAACGGCATTCACCTCCACGGTTTTACCAGAATCAGATGAGGTGGGATTGGCAGAGGTATTGTTGGAAGAATTAGCCTTCTGCTTCCCATTCGAAGATTTCTTCGAATTCTGAGAGACAGAACCAATGACACCATCCACCGCAGGGGTGGGCGGAGCCTTAGTGGTTCCGGGTCATGGAGCATCAGTCAAGATGTCATAAAGCGTGCCGGATTGTGAATAGACAAGATCCAGGTACTGGGCACGCGCAATGGCTTGTTCCTCCATCACACACGCTCCCATCGCGATATCCTGAGCGATTTTATTCACAAAGGAGGTGGTGAACCAGTGAGTCAATATCTGATCAGGTATGTGAAACTTAATCAGTCTACGACGGCGCCGCCACTCATGAATGTGATCTGAGATGTGAGTGGCTTTATCCTGCTTCAGAGAAGTCAGGAGGTGCGTCCCGGCTTCATACCGAACTGGTAACTGGAAATGCGTGAGGAAAGCCATGGCTAAAGAGTTGAAATCTTGAAAAATGCCACGGGATAACTCTATGTACCACTTAGCAGCAGCTCTAGTTAAAGTACGCTGGAAAAGGCGCAGGCAAATCAAATCGTCGACCCAAGAGTTAGACGAACACCAAAGGTGATACGTCATCACATGCGCCTGGGGGTCCTCTCCAGCTTTTCCCTCAAACTTAGGGCAATCACCTGGTATCTTGGTGGGAACCGGAGGCCAATACGGATTATGTAAAATCGGATCATTGGTCAACTTTGAAACATCCGGCAGTTCCAAGGTAGCCAGGAACGGCAATGGAGGATTAACTGCCATGCCAGGCTCGGGATGAGGTCCGGCACCCATACTCCACGATGGTTGTGAATATCCTTGCCCCCACGGGTTCTGTCCCGCAGGATTCTGACCGTAGGGGGTGTAGGTCGTATAACCAGACTGATTTGGATGCTGGTAACCATAGTGCGGGGCTTGATAACCAGGGTACGGACCCTGATTAGGTGTCGGCCCTGTGTAAGCAGCGTTTGGATTCGGCTGCTGAGTGTAGGTAAAACCGGGTGGAGGAGGATAATACTGAGAGCCTTTGGGGTGGTTATAGTTCGGTTGAGACTAACCATGAGGATAATAATCACCCTGAGGATGAGTAGGCTGCTGAAAAGTGGAACCCTGCGGAGCGTGATATGTAGGGCGCAGCTGTTGATTTGGCTGCGGCATTGAATGAACCCGCTGCTGTGCAGGGTTAATGGAATGAGCAGGCTGCCCTGAATCAACAGGTTGACCCGACTGAGAGGGCTGACCTGAGTGAACAGGTTGACCCGGATGTAAGGGCTGACCTGAATGACCAGGTTGACCCGGATAGATAGGCGGCGCCGGTTGCGCAGGTTGACCTGGTTGTAAGTGAGCCCCAGGTTGTACCGGATGGGCCGGTTGGCCTGGAGGCGGGACACCAGGTTGTACCGGATGGACCGGTTGGCCCGGTGGTGGAACAGGACCAGGTGCTTGCTGGAAACCGGTTTGACCTGAAGCAGAACCATAAGATGGTCCTGGATGATATGCAATGTTAGAAACAACAGGATACTGCGGTTTCATCGGTAAAGAAGGCTGGATTTGCCCCCCAGGACCATAGACCGGTCCCGGTTGGTACCCCGGCTGAGGCTGGATAGGTTGACCGGAAGGGCTGTAATACTGTCCTTGCGGACTGTACGATGGCCCTTGCTGGCCCGCAGGGTAGCCCTGGATGGGCTGCCCTTGTGGATCATAGAGATAGCCAGGTTGGCCCGCAGGTTGGCCTTGGAAAGGCTGCCCCTACGGGTTAGAAGCCTGTTTGTACGGTAAACCTTGAGCATAAAGATAGGCCTCAGGAGCGGGTAGACGCAAAATCTCCCCGTGCTCGTCATACTGACCTGGGAAAGCATACACGGGAGTACCATCCTATGCATAGTGCGAAAAGTAAGATCGGTAGGGATCTTGGGAGGACGGTCCAACCTCGGCGTTCGGATGTCGCAAGGACAACCGATACTCCTCCGGAGAGATGTTCTCCGGTATAGCAGTAGCTAGATAAACATCTTCAGGAGTTGGCCCAGCCCTGGTAGCATATGCTGAGACAACAGGAGAAGAGGCGGCCACACAGACAGTGGGCCGGACGGGAACAGACATGACAGGCGTCTGAGGAGACACCCCGGGTGTAGTAGCAGCTGGCCTCGAAGCAGGAGATGATATTCCCATAGAGGCTGCAGCGGAAATAATCTGACCCAGAGATCTGTATCCCTGTGGTAAAGAAGGACTCGCTATTGACATGGTAGCCAGCTCAGAGTTGTCTCCCTCAAACAATCTTCGCGGGAAGAACTGATAGTCTTCACCAGACGTTGGGATTTCCTCACCAGAATCACTCATGGTTGATCCTGCCGTTAAATCACGCAAAATACGGCGAGGACTAGGAGGAAATACAACAGCAACAAAAGGCGAACCCGAGGTAAGAGAAAGGAAATCAGCTCCTAATCTCAATTCAGACACAGGGTCCGAAAAGGGCCAATTGAACTCAACTGGTCCTCCAAAGGGTTGCTCAGCGAGAACCGGTCCCCCGTCGGGAAACTCGGAAACAACAGGTTGTTGTGGTTCGACAGAGGATTGGGAAGCCTCTGAAGAATCGTCCGTGTAAGGACTACCAGTAGATGAAACCAAAGGTTCCTCCACTGTGGCAAAAGACCAGAGAAAAAGAAGCAAACACACACACGTGCTGAAAACGAGTTAAGGGCACACGATCAAACGGTCAACAAGAAATATCTAAGCAGGCGTGTAATCGTGGGTGATTAATTTTTACCACATTGAAAAGTAAGAAACTCTATCGTTTCATATTTTAAGAGTCGAGAAACAATAGAAAGATGACTCTATCTCTTTCAGATTTGATATAAGCGTGAAAGGACAAGCGCTCGACGGTCTTTTCAAGTTTAGGGAGTCAGAAAAGACCAAATGACTGCTCAGGAAAAACTAGGCACAAAGGGTGTACCAAATATCCGTGAACTGCAATATACACCTTGGTTTCAATAATGAAACAGAAATCGACCAAGGACTTTCCGTACGTGCAGGCAATCTCCCCGAATGCTGTGTTCGGTGTATCACGGGTATAGGGTGGCAAAATTGGCTTCCTGTGGATAAAGGATTGAAAACCTAGAGGGGTCTCCCTTTATATATGTGACGGTACGGGGAGCACAAGTCCGTACTAGCGCTGTCTAAAGCCAACAGGCGAACGACAGCTGTTAGGTTTAAAGACACCGGAACATGTCTCTAGCCTAGACCTCTAAATATGTTTCGTTAGATTTCAATGTTGGCTTAGGTTAATTGGATAGATTTTAAATTTGATCTTCGATTAAGTTTCAATTTTCAGGCCCTATCGTATGTAGTGTCTTAAAAGACTCCTAAATGCAAAGCTACATGCCACAGTCCAACATTTCGTTCGATGAAAACTAGTTACAGAAGAGTTGAGAGCTTTTACACAAACAAAATGATCGGAAGACAAACAATGAGATCTCTAATGCAACTAATGAAATTGAAAACTTTTCATTCAGATCACTAATCACTAGCAAAATCGAAAAGATTACAATTTGCACTAATTCAACCAAAAGCACAAGAGATTTTTTTTTATAATTTTCAACGTTTGATAGCTAATATGCACTGAACAAACTTGAAAACAAACAGAACAACTTGAGAAACGATATTGAGAGAGAAAAACAAACAAATTTCACTCAACAACACAAGCAATCAGATCCCAAATCGACCAAAGTCTCTCAAAACCAAGAAAAGACTCAAAGGCTCCAACGGGCTGTGTGATCTAGGCCCAATGCAAGACCAAACGAAATTTGAATGAAGGAATGAGCAATCACCCAAAAATCGCAACAAAACAATGAACAACTACTAAGAGGATGCGGAGAATCAATCAGAAAGTCGACCGGACAAACGAAACACCAAAACTCCCAAGGAGGGCTCGATACACTAAGCCACTAGATGTCCCAGGGCTCAAAACGTGAAATCGATAGATAAAAGCAAACAACCAAAGGACAGAGGTGAATTCCCAGTCAAACAGGACTCCAACACACTCAGGTAGTCGGAAAATCAAGAAGAAAAACACTGACCAAACCCAGAGAGCTCAAAAATGAGGAAACTAAAAAACCTTACAGGAGTGGCGCGACTGTAAGGCTGCAACTGGCGCCAGAAAGCAATTGGTGCGGGCTAAACAAAAGCAACATGCACCAATTGGCGCGTTTGTCGAGCTAAAAAGCGCGCCAGTCAAGTTTCTCAGCCAAAAACAAAAAATAACTACTCCAGAAGCAGATCAATGTATACTAAGCAAACCAAGAAGTAAAAAACAGCAAAAGAACCCAACCCAGAAGGCTCATCAAGCAAGGAAAATCATAAAACAATCAAACGAGACAATGAAGTCTAGACGATCCCCAGTGGAGTCGCCAAATTTTTGAGGAGGTAAATCCCCTCTGCGGATAGAGGCGATCCCTACTAGCCCAGCAGGGGGGTCTAGCAACAATCACGAAATGTTACGACGCAAGTTCCTAGTTACGAAATGAAAAGACCAAAGATGGAGGCCTACCTGGAATCCAATGCTACGATCTGAAGAAGAGGGCGCTCCCGTTCCTCAGCCTCGGTAGATCACGATCCTCTACGATCTCCGTGGATGGATACCTGCACATGCGAGAAATAAACAGATACGAGCATAAAATCCGGCATACGTAACTCAATATCAGCCAGAAAGGATACTACTCATATTAACATAATCGAAAACAGAGTGGAACCATAATCGTAATCATTCATTAAATAACGATCGAAAGAGATTACAACCAAAGTTCTGACGTCGTGGTCTCCTTCGGATGGGTCTCCAGTCGTTCATGTCTCGCAAAGCTCGCCAGGGAAAGGGCAAACCTCTCCTGAGTCTCTCGACGATAGTCTCCTTACTTGAGTCGGCCTTAAGGGAAGAAAGAGGGCTCTTACAGCACAAAGGCTCTTGGGAATATGGAGATTCAAAGCTTAGGCACTTCAAGACTAGCTTGCTATGGGATTGAGCAGGCTTTTATAGATGGGGAAGGAGGGAGTTGGGATCCCTATTATTATGGGATTGGCCCTATCAACAAGGAAGGTTCCATTGGAGGTGGCAAAACCACTTCCCTTCCATAGAACTCCCGCGGCCAAACCTCCCAACTCAAGATAGGCAATGGTTTGTGAGTTTGTTGGAACTCAACTTCTGCCATCTTTATTTAAAAAACAGTCCCTAAATTGGGTGGCGCGACTACTGCTCTATGACAGAGCGCCAGTTGGCGCGACCTCTTTGCAGGATTTTCCCCATTGGCGCGAGTACTGAACTGTCTGCCCGCGCCAATGCAAAAAGGGATGTTTTCCATGATTTTTGCAAGGAGATGTCTTTAGGGCAAATGAAGCTCATGCTTAGAGGAATGCATTGATGATGTTTTCAAGGCATGACAATGTTCACAGGTCACAAAATGGGTCCTCCATTGTGCGGGATGGGGAATGGTAGGGACGGTGACAAATTACTGTGTAACAATTATTGAATACTCTCCAATTGGTAATATTATCAGGAATAGATGGTATAAAAATTAATTCAATGGAAAATCTATCGGGACTAAACCCTTGAGATGGAATTAACTTTGATGCTATATTAGCCAGTAGATCTGCACTAGCATTCTGCATTCTAGGTACTGAAGAAATATTAAAGGCTAAGAAATGAATGGTTAATTCTTGGACTAATGCTTGGTAATGATTTAAATGTCCAGAATTACAATGAATGGTATTTATTACCTATCTAACAATGATTCCTGAATCTCCTAGAACTTTCAGATATTTGATATTGAGATCAATGGCTTTGTACAAACCTTGGACTAATGCTTCGTATTTAGCTATATTGTTTGTACAATTGAATTCTTATCTGCAGGCTAACATGGTTTTTTCTCCATCTGGGCTTATTAAAATACAGCAAACGCCTGCACCATCTTCAAATTTAGAACCGTCAAAATAAAGAGTCCAAAATAAATAATTAACTACTGCTTCATATACAAAATTTATACACTTGGAATTATCTGTTTGAGAAAAAAAAATCAATCTGGGAAACAACTACATTATCAAAGAAATGTGACGTTTGAGCATTGAAATTTCCCAAAAACGACTCTGCTGAGTAGTTTCGAATAATGTTATTATTGAATGCTACTGGCTCATTTTCTCCTTCAAGATCAGTGATTGTATGTTCATGAACTTTTGACGGTCTACCTAGATTTTATTTGGCTTTCCATTATATGGTAGCCACATATGCAACCAGTCTGTTGCAAAATATCCATAAAGCTTTTCAGAACAGTATCGACTTAAAACTAAGCCATAAAACTCAGGAATATTAGCCACCAGTATATTAATTATTTGATAAATTTTGGGGTTTGATGAAAATCTGATGGAAACATAATTTATTTCTCCTACCACCTCTACTCTGGTTCTATCAATTTGTATTATATGAACAGGGGAACTCTAAGGAGTTATGTTAAATTTAGCACAGATTGATTTTGGAATTATATTTGAGGAAGCCCCTTTGTCTATTAAAAAATTATGAACGTTTTTATTATAGATCTCATAGGTTAATAGAAATGGAGTATGAGAGATGGATTGATCACCTATCATAATCAAGTTTGTAGCATCTATTTTTTTTGAAGGAGAAGGTGGCTTACCCATTTCATTAGAAACTTGTACTATTACTGGAGCAGGTAAGGTTGAAGCAGGAACCACATTTAATTCTCTAAGTAATATTTTCTGCTACTGCTTCAATTTAGTAAGCTCGTGAATTGAAATGTTGGCCCTAGCTTTCTTCATATCTTCAACTACATTGTACTCAATAGTGTCTGAGACTACCATTGTCTTAGATGTAGGTGGAGTATCTGAAGTAACGGGACTTGTTTGTGTAGCCTTTGAAGTAGACTTTTTTCTTACTGTTTTATCCTTAACAGGCGTTGAAATATTTTTTTGTTGATTTGGCTGCGTTGTTTCAGTATTCTTTTTGCTCTTTGTACTCACAGGTAAAGCTTCATGTTGTTTTTCATTTGGTAGGATAAACTCCCACATTCCATTTAGTTCAAATTCTTTGTCTTCATCACCTTCTTCTTCCTCTGTATCTTGATCAGATTTGACATTAGATATGATATTTGGAGGTTGAGAATTAGAGGACTGACCTTTCTTGAAGTTTCTGAAAGTCTTTTTTGAGCTAGAATTTTCAGCGACTTGTTTCTTAATATCTGCCATCTCGTTTTTCATAGTCTTCAAAAAATTTTGAAGACCTTCCACATCAAAAGGGTCTTTTGGCAGCTTCTTTTTAGAATCATCTTTGAAAGATACCTTCTTTGTTTTTTTATCTTCT
The DNA here is from genome assembly GCA_034641835.2 of Pinus albicaulis. Lineage (NCBI taxonomy): Eukaryota > Viridiplantae > Streptophyta > Pinopsida > Pinales > Pinaceae > Pinus > Pinus albicaulis. Next base: position 1,783,026,942 of record CM076580.1, on the reverse strand, counting down.
TGAGAATTCTTCTTCTCAAGAGCGGTTATGCATTTCTCTATAGATAGAGATTTCTTCATGTTTTCTGCAATGTCGACAGTTTTTCTCTATAAAAAAAAATAGCTATATTGGATGGAAGAGATGAAATATACCACTCAATTTGAACTTCTGCACCAGGAACTGATGTAGTAGGAATTTTATTGAGTAATTTATTAAATCTTGAATTAAAATATTTTATCTTCTCCCTCGATTTAGCTTTTAGATTTGATAAATCATTAATGAGCGTAGTAGTAGTCCTGTCATCCCCAAACTTAGCTAGAGATTGTTCTTCGAACATATTCCAGATAGTTATAGAGCGGGTAGGAAGTGAAAAATACCAGGATCCTGCGGATCCTATTAGAGTATACAAAAATAATCTTACAACACAATCCTCTTCAACTACTTCCTTTAGATTGATGGCTAACATAAAATTATGAATGTGTTCTTCTGCTGGAATAACATCATCAGGGTTAAATTTAGGTAACCACCTTCCAGGATATTTTGGAAGAGAAAAGAGGAGCAGGCATATTTACAGCCCCTGGATTGTTCCATGGACAACATGCCATTGGAGCTTGTGTGGATGTGATGGACGGATTTTGAGTTGAAGAAGAGGCAGGCTGGGTGTTAGGACTAGTGAATGATGGTGAATGAGATAAAATATCGTTGGCGATTGACTCTAATTGAGTCCTCTTTATTCTCTTTCGAGTACTATCGATGGGAAATTCAAAAGGAAGGATTCCTATTTTTTGACTTTCTGATCGAGTTAATATTCTTCGAGGTTGTAAAGAAGACAAAATATTGATATCTGATATTTGAGAAGATTCAGGCTTTTCAGTAGAAATGGATACTCTCTCTAACTTTTCTATCAAAGACTGAAATTCTTGGGAATTTTGATGAGAATCAGGAGATAGTATGAGTTAAGTATCACTAGGAGACTTAGGAGAAGGATGATCAACTTCAGATTTTAAAGATGAGGATCTAGATAATTTTCTGGAATTTTATGGGGATCTAAAGGGAGAGAGACTCTAAGATTGACCTTTAGATTGATCAGACATTTTTTCCATTCACAAGGTCCTCCTTCTAGCGCTAGAGTGTTGAGGCCCCAGACTTCCGCTGCCATCACATGGGGGAAAACCACCCAATCCGGACCTTAAAGCAACTCCTTGTCCATTTGGTGTAGTGGCTCCGACCGGGGATAATGGGACCAGTTTCCCGATAAGGATAATTTTGGAGGTGTGTTTTGATTATGCAACATGCAATGGAAAATGATTCTAATCTATCACATGCATATATCTAAACTATCTATACTACTATATACCTGGGGTGTTTCTTCCTGTATGCGATCTAAAGAGATATCCTTCAACTATTAGTAATATAGATCATTTAACAATTGAAAGAGTGAAAATTATGTAAGATGATTCTTCTAACAAAGTAGTTTTATTAGAAGAATTGTGAAAAATATATCGTAGTAATATGTGTGATTATATATTCAATAAGAAATCACAGACAAATATTAGAACAAAAGTGCATGTAACATTCATCTATAATAATGTTTCAAATATATAATGCAATAAAAATATGACTGTCAATCTATAAAGCAAGACCTAATACAAGTGAATAGAAGTACCATATGTACAAAGTTCTACTCATGTAAACTGACAGTAATTGATCTGCTCCTCTTCACTTTCAAGCAATTTAAAGAGTACATTAGTGCAACATCAGTTAAACAGCTTTAATTGTCAAAAGATAATAGATTGCGTTCCATCCATTCATCAAAGCAATCACAAGCTTACAATAGTGCATTCTTTGCAAATGTTTTTGACAAATTTTTGGACCCTTCTCTAAATGCATGAGAGGGGTTTATATACTAAACAAACTATGTTCTAAAATAGATTATTACAAAAATATGTAGGAGGTTTCGAACAACCATCCTCGTAAAACTAAATTAAAATACAATCTACGAAAATAAAGTAACAATATGATTTATGAATTCCGCCATTTCTTTTGGATTTGGTTACGAAGTTGACAAATATCTAGCATGGGCTAAGATGGCTTCAAAATCCTTGATCTGACCTATTTTATTTGTGCTTCCCAATCTTTGAATAAGATCTCATTGTGGAACTTATCTACCTGGGGTAGATTAGCTTCCTTGCTTGAGTCTAATGCTTGCCATTGAATGTGTTCATTGATTTTCTTCTCGAGATTTTCACATTCAAGCTTTTGGATAGCTACTTGCTGGATTAATATTTCATTTGAGTCACAATAAGAGCCACTAATAGAAGCTTGTTGGAAAATACTTTTTGTTGTTGCTTTAACTTAACATTCACATCCATCGCTTCTTTTATGAATTTCTCTAACTGTGGCTGGCTTTGTAACCTGGTCATTGCTGCTTATAGTTGTGCTTGCTTATTAGTGATTTTTACCTGATTCTGTAAATTAATATTTTCAAAATCCTCTTGAAATTGGTTCATCTTCGATTTCAGTTAGACTTTTCTTGATCTAACAATCTCTCTAGTTCTTGTATTCTGTCTTCTTTCTGCTTTAGTAACATTTTAACCTCAGTAGATTTCTCAAAAGTGGCAGTAGCATATGCACTTGAAAACTATGATAATTTGGTTAAATGTTCAGTAGGATCAACTAGGGGATCTTTCCAAAAAAAGTCAACAGATTCATTTGTAAGGTTGGAGACTGTATCATCAAATTTTCTCTTTTTTCTTCTCTTGACTACAGCCTTATGACAAGGACTGTAGAATATATCTAGCGAAGGAATTTCCTCAACTTGTAACACTATTTATTCTATAGGGTAAGCCGGAATGATCTCTCGATCATGAGTTACTGGAACTTGTTGTTGTGGAAGAACAATTTCTGCTAACTTCTGGGAATGTTCAGGTGTCTTAAAACTAGTAGCTTGATCAGTATTGGGATTGAGAGTTTCTACTGCTTTAGAAAAATCATCCAATTCACTATTCAAATTATTTGGTTGTGATTTTTCTGATTGATCAAGTGTGTCTTGATTGTGATGAACTTCTTGAGAAGTTGACTCTGTTCCATTACTTCCTTTTTTCTCCTGCATCTCAATCTCTTGGATTACTTGATAAATTATCTTTTCTGGGCTTTCCTTTCTGAATTCTAATTCATTTTCAGAATGATCCTAATCATGAGATTGATGCTCTGATTAGCTAGACTCATCCTCAGACATGTATTTTGCTTCGTTATCCAAGCTAATACTTGGAGTAGGTCTGTTGACATCTTCAATAGTTAATAAGTCAAGAGGAATTTTCTCCAGTATTTTATTTCTGTATGTTTGGAAGGCTTCCAAATCATCTTCGTTGATTTGACTGAATGCAAACTTAAGTATATCTGTAAACTTTTCCATACCTTGAAAGAAATCATCAAATCTGTCTATTTCTTTTACAAAAGGTTTCATTTTAAGCTCTGTGATGTAGTTTTTAATTAAATCATTTGGATCATATAGCCGCTTTGGAATTACTACCAAATTAAATAGATTAATCTTTGAAACTTTCTTTTAGGCATGAACAATATAAAAAAAGTGCAAAAGTACTGCACTGTAAAGGAAAATTAGGCCAAACGACCTTCTTAGCATCTTTAACCTATTTTGAAATACCATTAACAAGCTGGTAGGCTATCTCTCTCATAAGTAACTTATCGGGAACATGATATGGTGGGACGTGGGGAGAAGCATAACTCCCAAATACTTTGACATATGTAAAACTCTCCTCTGCAAACCATCTAGCAATAGAAAGAATATCTGTACTAGCCTCTTTGGAAACTCTAGAGGCTTTCTCATTGAATATCATCTGGTGCATAGGCAACATGACTCTATCACAAATTTTATAAAAATGCAGATGGAATTTTGAATCCCAAAGAGCTCTGTGGTAAATTTGGATTGGAGTAGGGTCTTGGGTGGTCCATTTCCATCCCATGGTAGGAAAAATAGAAGAAAAGAAAATCGCGTCCATGACATAGGCACTCAAGTAAAAGGGGGGTATTTCTCTAGATGAAACACTTATTTTACTCCTATACTCCATGATGTGTTTAGCTAAATTATCAGATAGGATATTTTCCCAATTCGGAATTAAAGAATTGAAAATTGCGTCAATTAATGGGACCCAATCTACTGAAAACCTAGTGGTATCAAGTTTTGAAAATAATATACACAACATACCGACAACATAACAATAAGGCTAAGGAATTTGGGCTATTGGGTACGTACAAAGTTTATCTCATTTAATATTTCCTTGATCTTCCTTCCATTCCTTTATTACTTTCATGAGGTATGGATGTTTTTCTCTAAAGGTTTGCAGAAAATATTTTTCATATTTCTGATGTGGGGAGAGTAGATGGTACATTGCTTGTAAGTCGTATGCCCTAAATGACCCAATATTCTCACCTTTTGAATATTTGAATGTTCTATCTTTTATGCTTAAGTGGTCAATTATCCACTTAACCATGTCTTTATAAGGGAGAATCTTCGGCCTTGTTGCTACCTTGTGGATTAATGAGCATGCATCATCGAAGTAAGTCGGGTCTGAAGAAATAGATTCGCCTGCTGAAGCAACTTTGTCTATTACCCTTGGCTTTTAATTCTAGAAAAGCTTATACATTGCCTCCCATGAATAACTTCCACAATCTTAGTTGCAGGTGGTATCTGAAAATAGGGGAGACATGTATAAGTCTTCAGTAGACGGCGTTTGAGCAATCTCTTTGCCTTTCTTGTTCATTTCAATTTTCCTCCCTCCGTTGAGTGGCTTCCTAATTTCAAGTGAACAGAGTAAATATTAAAAATACATGGAACAGAGACACAAATCTGTCATTTATGCATGAATAGATATGAATCTATCAAAACCTTTATTTCTATTAAATGATTTTAATCATTGATAATCTTATTAAAATCAAATCTTTTACACCTTCACATGGAATATCTATCAATCAATTTTGGATTTCATTTTTCGGTTTGATATGAAATAAGTTATTTCTCACGCTTTAGTAATTAAATGCTATTCATCACATATCATAACTTATAACTTTTTCATTTATAATGTTACCCATAAATTCTGCAAAATGCAATCTGCGCAAATCGCACATCGCAACTTTTATGTGGTAAATAAATTTGCTTTTGGTTAAGTCATGCAAAGTGCGCATTCAAGAAGTCAAGTGGCTATTCTTTATCGGACTTTGGAGCTTAATGTTTATTACTTTATTGGCTCTTCAGGTCCGTATAATCGCAACTTTATACCAAATTTCTTTATTAGTTTGATCAGTTTAAATGAGGTGCGATGCGATTTCAGTTTATAACAACGATTAAAGCATTTGCAATAAGATTTCAATATAAATTCGGAAAGAGCTTAACACATTTAGCAGCCGCGTGAATTAGTGAGTTTCAAGTTTTTTAAGTTTGTAATTTATGCGGTTTGTGATGCACACTAAGGAATTTAGCAGAGAAGCACAAAGAAACTTTATTTCCTAAAGTTTTTTGAATTAAGGCTAAAATTTAAATAAAATGAATTTCCTAATTCTTTCTAAATGGTCCCTATTTAGTAAACTAAATGGGGGTTGTTGTATAGCACAACACCTGTCACCAGCTTAGTCAAGCTATGGTTAAGCCGACCAAGCTCTTTTGGAAGTCGAGGAAGCATGTTTTGAGATCTCTCAGGGGCACTACAGAGTATGGATTATGGTATAGACGGACAAAGGGAGTGAAGCTTCAAGGCTTCACCGATGTGGATTGGGCAAGCAGTCCATCAAACAGGAAGAGCACATCAGGAGGGATCTTCAACATACGTTCGAAAATAGTTCCTTGGTACAAAAGGAAGCATAGATTAGTTGCACTCAATTCAGCCGAGGCAAAATAGATTAGTTGCACTCAATTCAGCCGAGGCAAATTAGATGGAAACCAGTCAGGCGACATGTGAGGCCATCTAGATAAGGAAGATACTTGTTGGTTTTTTTTGTCGTCAAATGGATCAAATGGATACATTGTGATAACCAGAGTTGCATAAAACTATCGATTAATTCATTATTCCATGACAAGTCAAAGTATATTGACATCCAGTACCACCATCTCAGAGATTGTGTTCAGAGACGGATTATTTTACTTCAGTACATTCCCACGGAGGATCAGGATGCAGATAATCTGACGAAGGTGCTCGACAAGAGAAAATTTGAATACCATAGAGGCAGGATCGGGGTAGCTAATAATCCCTTTCTTGTTGAGAGGGAGTGTTGAAAATTCAACAAGAAATGTGTGTCTAATTTAATTTTCCCTTAATTAAATTGGACAAGAAATTGTAATCTTGTCTCATAATAACTTGTAATAGTTAATTGAGTGAGATAGACTCAGTTAGCTCATGAAATTAGAGTTGAGGGTGGTTGGTGAGGAATGCAGAGTGATTCTATTTGTTTTAGAGTCCAAGTTGTAGTTAGTATATTAGTTTAATGCATGAGAAATCAGTTAACTCAATTAATTGAGTTAAAATAAGTTTAACTAGTTTTAACTGATTGTTCCACTAGTGAGAGGTCAAGTGAATTAAATCAAATTTAATTCACATGCAGTGACCTATCAAGTAACTTATGATTTACTATTAATAACTACATGCATGTCAGTTCTGAAGAAGACCGAGTTGAGACTGAGGTTAAAGGGATGTTAATTATTAGTTGTATTATTAGCAAACTGCCCAGATGTAGTAATACACCCATAGGATTACCCATGAGCATTGTGCAATTTTGGAAGACTAAAATTCACAAATAATAGGGAATTAATTCTCTTAGAATTGTGCAAGCAAGGCAGGCTGAGCAGAGGCAGGAAATTGGCTAAGTGTTGGTCGATCTTGTTCGGATTAGTGTGAGACAATTGGTAGAGTGAAACAAACTCTTGTGAGAAGAGTGCATTGTATTGTTTCATGATTCCTTGGTTGATTATACAATAGAAGATAGAGGGGTTTTGAGCAGCAAGCTTTCCCTAGGAAAAATATCTATGTTGTGGATTGATTTTCTTCTTTCTTTTACTTGGTGTGGTTGTGTGATCGTGTTTATTTTCCGCAATTAATTTGTAGAAGGATTCAATATCTTGCTTTAGCATATCACATGATCAGTGTTAAAGTCATGTAATTCACAGTATCAAAAGGTGACTATGTCCTTTCTCTTTGCAAATTTTTCATATTGTACATAGATTTCAATATTCAAAAGTCTTTTCCAAAGAAAGATAAAGAGAAACAAAGTAAGAAGAAAAGAGGGTATTTAAAAAGGAAAAATGAAAAGTTCATACTATAGGTAAGCAACCTAAAAATTGCTTGACTGTTTTCCTACAATCAAACTAAAAAGATCAAATTTTTCTCTAAAGATCTGAAAAGGGAGGATTTTTTTCAAGTTTGGGACCTTATGGTTTGTTTTTTTCCTAAGTCCCCGACCACGTTTCATATCTTTTTACCCTGCCCCTTTTTTATTTCTCTTATTATCCTAAGTCCCCGACCCCATTGCATATCCTTTTAGCCCGCCCCTTTGTTATTCCTCTTATCCTAAGTTTCAATTTACCTCCCTCGACTCTCATACCCTAACCCCGCGTCACATCACCTATCCCCTCACATCCACGTTAACCATCCATGCTCACCGCCACATATTAGATGGCCCACAATTATTTTTTGGCCCCCCCTCGGCCTCCAAATGTTAAAAGGAGGGGGGGGGGGGGGGGGGGGGTGGTCTGAAATGGAGGTATCCATTAATCATCCATGATGCTAAGTGGAGCGACCATAATACTTCGCACCCCCTCTTCGTAACGTCGCTCATTGTTGAAGTACCCCTCGGAAATCTAGATGATTTTAATGAAAAGTTTGTAGAAGCTGAAATAGAGTTGAAGTCCTGTTGTGTGGGCCCAAATCACAAGTTTTAACAAATAAGTGCGAAGGGTAAGTTTTAAAATCACCGAAATGAGACATGTGATGATGGTGGGACCCAATCGCAATCGCAAATCACAAAGTTTACGGGATATTCGCGGGAGGTAAGTTTTAAAATCGTCGAAGTGCAACATGAGATGACGATGGGACCCAATCGCAATCCCAAATTGCAAATTTTATAGGATAGGCATGGGAGGTAAGTTTTAAAATCGCCGAAGTTCGATGCGCGATATGGGTGGGACCCAATCACAATCGCAAATCACAAAGTTTATTGGATAAGTGTTACCACTCTGTAATTTCTCAAGGCTAAAGAAAGAAATCACCAAGGTAACTATCATCCACTTTTGGAGATTAGGATCTAGCCTTCCTAATGCTCAGAGAGGGATCTCTCTTAATGATTTAACTTTGTTGTTTTAATTGATTTTAGGTTATTTATGTATGATTGATTTGGTTTGTTTTTTCTTTGATGGTGGAATTACTAATTTAGATGGATAGATGTCTTTCCAATTTTCCATTGGGCTATGGAGTCAATATACAATGAAAAAAGAACATAAAAAAATTACAAAGAAAGTGTTACGAGGCAATGTAGCTGAGCAAAATCAGATCTTAAAGGTTGAATGGTGGAGTGGTTTTCAATCGGGATCAAGGAGTAGTTAAGGATTCCTTAAACTGGATAATGAAAGAAGGTGAAGGAGGTCAATCGAGATCAGGGAGCAGTTAAGGATTCCCTAAACCAGATATCAGAAGAAAACATAAAAATGTATAACAGTTCAAAGAAGATTGTACTTAAACAAGTTCTGAAGTAAAATTCCAATTATAACATTTAAATTTAGAAAACATGCAAGTTTATGGAATACTTAAGAACATGAACAATTGAAATATACTTCACTGAAGTAGCTCAATGCAAGAATCCTGTAAAGAAATGCATTTATTACTTGTCATGTCTATCAACTGTAAAAGGTACAATAAACCCTCATGTAGTAGATCAATTCAGCTATATAAATATTCAGGAATCCCCCCTTAATACTTCGAATTGATGAAGTATTTATACTACTTATTTACAAAATATCTTGTCAACTGACTAGGATTTATTCTAGGAAATAAAATATCTGGATGAAAAAAGGTAGTGACACCTTTCTAACTAACTGAAATCTCGCATTGATTCTTTGATTGTTGTTATCTGTTTGTTTCTCTTTCAAGCTGTCTTCTTTCATTTATCTGCTCTTTCACTTTATTTTTTCATCTAGCTGCTTTCATTTGTCTATTTCATCTCTTCTGTAAATCACACTATTTCTCTTGTGTTTATGTGTTTTTAGTAAAAATATATTTTATTAAAAAGACATATGTAAAATTCAAAATGTTTCCTGGAGATTAATTGGTATGCATTTTTGTTGTTGCTGGTGTAAATGTTTTTACCTCTTTTTAACCATCATTTTCTATGTGTAAATTTTTTCTTGTTGCTCTGTTTTTGGTTTAACTTGGTTTTCTTTGTGTACACAAAACTTCTGCTGAGTGAAGCCTTTGAATTCATATCTCGAGAGTATAGAGTAAACAGGTTTTGGAACTAGTATCAAAATTGTTTGTCCAATCTCCCGGTCTTGCTAATTACTTGCAAAATAAAACAATTGTTAATGAAAACACAGGTCTGCAAGGCGACGAATAATGGCTTCATTGAACTGGGAGGTCTGTGGAAGGAACCTGGACTGTGGATGGCTTCAATTCTGCTAGGAAATGGCTTTTCATCTTCGTAATTTAAAACAAAGACAGAATAATAACGATAAAGTGGGGTTTTGAAACTTAAATGGTTTATCGCAAGGCGCAGAAATGGTTTTCTTCATGGCGCAGGTGAGAAGGTGGTTTATGGTTTATCACATGCATAAAGGGTGGTTAGGTAGTTTTTAGGATGGGGTTGCAATAAGCTCTAGTGGCGATGTATGGCAAGGGGGCAGTGGATAAAACCACCCATTTTGCACCCTACCTTGGCATTAATAATATGACTATTGGGGGTGTGAAAATGCTTATTGTCTGTTATATCTAAAAGGATAGGATCGGGCGGCTGTCAGAGTTACGAATTTTCAAAGAGGTGGGGCCGAGAACTAAATATGCAGAGGTTTAAATATAAAGGGGTTCGGGAAAATATGTTAATGGCTTTAAAAAGGGATTGAGGATTAATATAGTGGGGGTTAGGAAATATATTAAAGTGGAAGGGTTTTAATATAAAGTGGGTTTAGGGATATATATGTGGGATTTTATAATTATAGTTAAGCTAATATAAAACTATAGGTTTAAAAATAAAAATAAAGGGAGGTCGGGAAAATATGATGGCGAGAGGGGTTTATATGGAGTGGGGCCCAATACATATTTTAACCATTTAAAACTATGCAAAGTGGGTTTTGCATGTTTTAATTGAATAATGTGGAATTAGTAAAGGGGAAGGGATTTTAGTGATGGAAATGGGTTTTTAGCTAGGGAAAGGGGTTTTTAGGAAGGGAAAAAGGGTTGGAATGAAGGGAAAAAGAAGAGGGAAGGGGTTTTTAGAATTAGGAAGGGGAAATCAGTAAGACATTAGTGATAAGAGATAAACCAAATGATTCTTTCCCACAATTCTTTAAAGTAACCTACCTACCCTTTATTTATCCTAACATTTTATTTCCTTTATTGGGTGCATTTGAGCTTGCTGACCCTTTTATTTTTTTTTGATAAGAAAACTAACCTATTTCTAACCTTATATCTTCCAATGGCTCAGATTAAACTTATGAGCTCATTTTATTTTCTACCTAACTACTGATCTGCCAAGATTAGATGGTTTTGTCAGATCTTTATTCACTAACTACCATGACATGAAATTTGAAATCATGAATGAATCAAGATTAAACTATATGATCATCTGAGTTGTGGCATTTTGGACAAGTTGCACACAATTTTATTTGCATAAAGTAAACTAAGAGAAGTGGCATTTGAATGTGAAACACTTTCAAGATCTATTTTTGTTTCTTTTTGTGGGTGTTATCACTAAAAAAAAATGAAGCATCTTTTGACAAGGTCAAATAGGTTCATGTGTCAAAAATTAGGTTGTAGGATTCATTTTTTTATGCTTGGTCAAGGGAAATATTAAATTTTTCTTTTTTAAAGTTTACCCTAAGGTCTAAACCCACTCATTTTAAAACTTCCTCATGTCACATCACTCATCATTTTCTGACTGATTTCAATTTCCAAGGTTTTTGTACCGAAAATGCCATTTTAGCCAAGAAACCACTGTTTCGTAGAGAAATACATTGTGAAAGGTCACTTTTCGCTACGAAATTGTTGATAGTTTCGTAGCAAAAACAACCAAATTTACTCTAGATGCGCTATAAAAGTGCGCTACAAAAGTGCGGTTTCCTGTCTGTCTTGTCACATTAGCTATTAGGTGTCAGAAAATTGTTGGGAATTGGGAAGTTAGATGCCATTCGAGTCATTGAGGGATAAAATCAAGGTACATGCTTAGGTCTGCAGTTATCATGATCAATTTAGGTATGTGTGAGTCATCATTGAGTCATGACAGGACATCAAAACTTCAAAAACCTTTCCTAATTCAGTCATTTATCATTTCTCATTCCTTCTTGTGTGATATTGAGCTCTGGAGAGCTATTGCACTAAGCCAAAGTTGTGGCTAGTGTTTTCAAAGGGTTTACATTGAGCATCATCAAGCAAGGTTGCAATTCATCAAGCGAGGTTGCAAATTATCAAGCGAGGTTGTGAAGACCTTAAAGAAACCATGGAAGAAAAAAGAAGAACAAACAAGGGTGGCCAATGCCTGAGATATGAACCAGCAGACATGAACTTGATCAATGAAGACCCAATAGAAGTGGAAGTCTTTAGAAGGACAGGTTGCCTACAGTTTTGTGCGAAATTACAAGGCTTTCATACACAGGTTTCCAAAGAGTTTTCTTTGAATTTCAGTGGAACAACTACCAAAGATGGAATGCTCAATTTTTCCATCACACAAGAGGTTATTGCATCTGCTACAGGGATCCCAAGAGGACAGGAGAAGTGGTTCAAAGGTTTCAAGTTTAACATGGAGCAGTGCAAAGAATTCATGAAGCCTGAAAACAATGAAATGGATCTCACCAATGTTGTTCCAAGGAGCTGCATAAAGGACAACTATTCAAAATTTCTGCTCATCATCCAAAAGTAATTTACTTGTAAAGGAAGATAAGACAAAGTATACTCATATCATTTCAAATTACTTCTGCACTTTACTAGTAAGATTTTCCTTGATCTGCCTTTCTATTTGCATAGAATTTTGTCAAAAATGGCAAATAAGGTCCAAGAAAAGTCTGAAGGAAGTGAGACTTCATTATTTCATCATGGTTTAATGAAGCTTTTGGTCTTAGATGAACTCCAAAGGTTAGGCAAAGAATGGTCATCATTTTTGTTTGTTATTGGTTTTGAGTTGGATGCTCTTACTCCTTCAAGAACTCCTAAACCTAGGAAAATTTCATCACCATTAACAGTAGAGCAGAGTAAACATTGATAGTAGAACCAAGTGAACCTGCAAGAGTAGAACCAAGTGAGCCAATTATGACGGAGACAAAGCAATTGCAGAGCTTTGACACACCAAATATCCCACCTACAAAACAGAAGTCAAAAGTGATCAAACCTGCAAAACAAAAACAAGATGTGAGTAAACAAGAAACAAAAAGGAGGACAAGGTGCCAAAAAATGACCTTAGAAGAGAAAACAGTGGTTGTAGAGGACAGAGAAATAGCTAAAGGAAATATTGAAGATATCTTACATGCCATTGACATAAAAGAAACTCCTATAGTCCAGGCTAAGGACATAAAGGAAGGTGGAAAGAAGTTCAAAAAGGCTAAATTTGCAAAGAAATTATAATTTGAGGGAGAGGATGCACGTTTCATGTTCCAAGCAAGAAAGCCTATGAAAAGGCATTCTAGGAAGATTTTAGAGAGTAGTAAAGAGCTTCCACCACCTACTGTCACAGTCTAACCACCACAGGAGGTCATTGACCTTTCATCACCTGTAGAGAAAGATAAAATTAACAAATCAAAGAAAGGAAAAGAGAAGGTGATGGAAAAAACAGAGTTGAAGCTCCTTGAAGAACAATTAAAATTGGCCAATCATGAAATTTCTGTTATGAAAAGAGAAGCAAGGAAACACAATGTAGAGAAGATTCAATTTGAAAAGATGAAGGAAATTTTGGAATAACATGTTGACACTGTTTCCAAGACTTTGGATAACACACAACAGCTTATTGAATGGACCATTCCAGCAAGGAAAGAGGCCAAACATATCAGGAGGATGAACACAAATCTGAAAGCCACCTATAGAATATTGAAAGACTAGGTTAAGGATCTCTAGGAGTAGCTTGAACTAATTCATGAAGAGTTAGAGAAAAAAGGCCTTAAAATGACAGTTCTTGAAGAGCCAATAACTCAACCAATTATAAACGATGAAGAAATGCCTTAAGGATCATAAGGTGAGTTGGTTTATGGTTTTTTAAGGCTGATGGAATTTTAGTAACAAGGTTTTGGCACTAATGAGGTTAATTTTTCAAGTTATACAAAAATCTGGAATTTCAGCAGTTTCGTAGCATGCCTGGGCTTGAAGGACAACAAAACGCTACGAAACTACTGTAGCTTTTCTTCTTTCTTTTTGAACCAGTTTTGGCAGTTGTTAAGAGGTGAAATTGGTGTGGGAGATGTGTCTAAGGATGATGAAGACCATGCCAAAGGAAAGAATCAAATATTTTGAGGGTAAATGACAATTTTGAAGTGCTACGAAAGTACACTACAAAAATGCCTTACTTTCGTAGCATACTGTGTTGGAGCTCTTTTAACAGGTTTTGGAGCATTTTCAGCTAGCTGGATCTTATCTAAGAGTTAAATAACCATGATAAGCAGTTATTCAACAATCAAATACCACGAAATGAATATAAATTAGCAGCCAAAGTATTTGTGGAAGAAGAAGATCAGTTTGCCTAAAAAATAGGATTTTGTTTCCAGTTTTATAGGAGGTTAAATTAAGTGGTCATGTAATGATGAGCCCCATCATCCCAATTCAAACATGTGAAAGAATAATTGTCAAATATGTAATTTCTTTAGAGGATAATGTTGTTAAATGTAATAATGAGCAATCCCCACGGGGGTGGGCGAGTTGGTAATTGAAATGCAGTGAAGTTCGTTTGTAAAGCGGGCTCCGTACTGGAGGTCACGATTTCGAATCCCCTAGACTAACCCGACGCTGTGGAGAGGGGCGGGCGCAGTTCCTAGTGGTTATAGTGGTAGCCTGCCAAGATCGACCCCGTGTAATGCAAGTCGCGAGGCAGCTCTAGCTATCGATTCCACTGTATAAAAAAAAAAAAAAAAAAAAAAAAAAAAAAAAAAAAAAAAAAAAAAAAAAAAAAAAAAAAAAAAAAAAAAAAAAAAAAAAAAACATTACAAAACAAAACGTAATAATGAGCAATTTGAGTCCTAGTAGGATAAGGACTATCAAGCAGGATAGCTGTCATTTTGTCATTAAGTGGAATTTTTATGGTTATGCAAGGTGTCATTAGGAAAAAAATCGATGAATCTAGCCAGGTGGCAGATCATCTCATGATGTAACAAGTCTTTCAAAGGCCATTGAGTCGAATTTGTCAAGGGTTGGAGTTTTTTTGGCAAAGAGAGCTTTATGTAATTTGACTATTTCAGTGATACAAGAGATTTGTTACTTGAACAACCTGAGATTCTGATTGAGTTTTGAGTGCCTACCTACCTTATCTATATCTTTTATGTATCCCATTTGCAGTGGTTTTCATTTGTAATACTCAAAATTCATTCATGTAATGCTCTGACTTCCTTTATAGATGAATTGATTGTGTATTTTCTTGTTTCATGTGTGTGTGAACTACTGCTAAAAACTCTTACCTGCCTCAACTTCTATGTCAAGTAAGCTCACTATTGAATCACTGAAAGTGTTGACTCCATAAGACCAATGTTTGCATACTTATACTATTTTAAACCTACACTCATCATAAGAAAAAAATTTCCCAAATAGATTTATCCATCTAAACACATTTTTATTCAATATCATTAACCCTTTGAGAGAGCCCTCTCAAGCTGAAGAGGCTAAGCTTCAGTCAAAAGATTGGTTTGAAACAGTTACATGAGATTGTCTGATTAGCAGCCTATTAGGTGCAATTTTGTGATAACATTTTGGTGTGTTTGCCGGGAGCCTGAAGACTATACTTTCTTGAAATTATAAATTTGAACTTATGAAGGTAGCAGGAGCTCAGGAAGTTGTTCGAGGCTGCATCTACCTTAGTGACTCCATTAAAAATTCATATGATCAAAGGTGGCTTTGAGAAGGAGATACACGAGGAGTAATCCTGGCCCAGATCCACCTACCATTATGGACAATCCAAACACCATCTCCAGAGGTAGTCAAGGAATTTCTGCAATATCAAGTACTCCATCACATATGAAATCCTTGTCCTCGGAATTTTTAAGAAGTCCTGAAGATAAAATATTTGATGATAAAATTCAGGAAGTCTTGTTTAGGTTTGAAAGTGAAAAAGAATTAACTGAAATTGTCTTAGACCTACATAGGAGAGGTATTGATACATCAGCCTTAGTGACACAAAAAGATAAAGAAGATTTTTTGGAAGTAGTCACTTCTGAGTTGTTGTTGGAAAGAGAGTATTTGGATAGGTTGAAGGAGCTTAACCCTTTTGAATTTATTTTGAAAATTAAAATTAGTTTTCCTCTTCCTGATTGGAGTTCAATTGTCAGTGGAAAACAAAGACCAAACAACCCTCCTCCTAACAGTTCCTCTTCCTCCACTGTTGTTATTCCTAAAAATACCACAGTCTTATTCATCATGGTAGGAAATGTACTTCCTCCACCTGTTGCACCTGCTAGATATGCCCCTCTTGTTCTTCCAGCTATCCTACATGCACTTCCTAGCAAATAATATGCTAGAATCAAAACTTGGGGAAGTGATGAAGATATTACTGCTGAAGAACATGTAGATCAGTTTAATAAAATTATGAACAGGGAGGAGATTGACCATGAGGATTTCAAGATGAGATGGTTTGCTCAGATCTTTACTGGTGAAGTTAGGGAGTAGTTCAAAGCCCTTACTCCTAGAAGTATTTATAATTGGAATGAACTTGAAGATAAATTTTTGAGGAAATGGGGAAATAGAACTAACCCTGTACAAGCACTCACTGAGTACAATAGTTTTAGAAGAGTTGTTGATGAAAATTTTTCAAAAATATTTAAAAAAGCTTATGATTCTATTCCGACCCATTTAAAACCTCCACAAGCCCTAGCTCAAATGAGATATGCTGAAGCTTTTGATTATGAATTTTCTATACTGTTGAGAGAAAGAGAATCTCCTTCACTTGCTAAAATACAGAATGATGCAATGAAGGTAGAGGTTAATATGATAGCAGCAAAAAAGTCCAAGATAGGTAAGACTAAGTTGAAAGAAGAAGATAAGCCTTCCACCTCTAATGATAAATTTGATTCAACGATGAAGACAATGGAAAATTTGATGGATAGGCTTGGCCTTGGGAATACCTTTTCTCCTCCTACACAACATGAGCTTCAGTTTAGAAATCCTCAATTCAGAAGACTTCAAAACCAGCAAAGGCCAAGGGAAAACAGAAATCAACAGCCTGACCCTCCAATGAGACCTCCTTTTCAGATGAACTTAGTTGATGAAGATGATGAACTTGAAATTCTAGAAGATTCCATTCATTTTCTAGATGAAGACATTTCTAGAATTTTCTTGACTAAGGAGGAACATGATGAGTCAGACCATGAAGCGAATAAAAGTGAGGAACCATATGATTATTTTAAAGTGTATCAACATGCAATCTTTGAGATGCAGAAACAATACAACCTCAGAAACAAAAATGTGCCAATAATTGCAAACAAAATACAGCCTAAGAAATATACCCCCAAAGATGCTGAAGGTAAGAAAGATACACCACCTCCTCCTCCTATCAAAGAAACTAAAAAATCTGCTTCTGTTTTCAGTTTAGAGAGTGAAATTTCTAAGATCAAAATACCAGTACCTTTTGGAGAAATTCCTAAGGTAAATGAATATAGAAGTAAGATTGTGAAAATGTTGAATTCACAACCAGGAGCTGCTGATATTTTAAATATTCAAGAGGATCATCCAACCATATACTTGGGCCCAATATTAGAAGATGAGAAAAATGAGGAGGTGTCTCCTTTTTATGTTAGCCTTAGCATTTATGACATGACATTGCATAACGCCATGTAGGATTCAGGGGCCTATCACAATCTTATGCCCAAAGTAATCATGGAGAGGATGGGGTTAGAAATTACTATACCATATAAGGATTTGTTTCCCTTTGATTCAAAAAGATTTTAGTGCATTGGTTTAATTAAAGATGTTTTTGTTGGTCTTACACAAGTCCCTGCCAAGACAATGGTCATGGAAATTGTGGTAGCAGACATTCCACCAAAGTTTGGCATGCTACTATGAAGGTTATGGGCAACAAAAATCAAGGGTACAATGCAGATGGACCTTACTTATGTCACCATTCCTGTTTTTGGTGAGAAAATGAGACTTTATAGAGAGACAAGAATGGCTTATATGGTTAGTAGTAAAGATAAAACTCAGAAATTTCCAATTTATGCTCTTGATACTGAACTTTGATCTACTATTCTTTTCTGCAATGAGTTGACTGATGAAGCAGAGGATGAAAAGAAGGAAGAAAATCAACAATCTGAAATTCAGCAGACAGAAAATCAGCAAGTAGAAGATCAGCAAATCAGTGAGAAGAAGGCGAAGGGTTGGTGGTTGTTGCATTTTGATGGATCATTAGGAAGAGAAGGGGCAGGAGCAGGGATTTGGATCACAAATCGAAATGATGAAAGCAATTTATTTTCTTACAAACTAAATTTTGATTGCACAAATAACATGACTGAGTATGAATCTTTAATTTTGGGCTTAGAAGTTTTGAAAAGAATAGCTGCTCAAAAGATTTCTATTTGTGGATATTCTAAATTAGTCATTAAACAAGTTGAAGGTGTGTATCAAACAAAGGATGTGAGAATGAGAGCATATAGAAATTTAGTCATGGACATGTTGGAAAATTTCCAAGAACATTCATTCATTGTCAAGACTAGGGATCAAAACTCTATTGCTGACTCCCTAGCTGTCTCTGCAAGTACTTTCATCATTCCCATACATTCCACTAAAAAATATGAGGTTGAGGTTCGCCATAGACCAGTTATCCCTAATATAATTATCCATTGGCAAGTCTTTGAGGATGACCAACAAGTAAAGAACTTTATTGAGATTAAAGAAGAGTTTGAAAATATACAAGTAGATCAATGAAACACGCTTGTTGAATCTAAGGGAAATTCTGAAATGTTATAGCTGAAGAATAAATATATACCCAAAGGCCTCATACCCCTTGAGAATATTTTTGATCAGAATGATGTGTTCAAATCTCCTAGGATTCAAGCAGATGATGAAGAGGTATAGAGTTGTAACCTTGGTACAGTAGCTATGCCAAAAATGATTAAACTTTCAAAGTTTCTTTCAGCTAATATGAAGCAAAAATATATTGAGATGATGAAAAGATTCATAGATGTTTTTGCTTGGAGTTATGCTGATTTGAAGAAATATGACCCTACTATCATTTAGCATACTATTCCCATTGAAGAAAATGAAAATTCTTTCAAGTAGAAGTTGAGGAGAATTAATCCACTTCTCATGTCTCTGATTGAGAAGGAAATCACGAAGCTCTTTGATGCCAAAATCATTTTTCCAATCATATTCTCAAAGTGGCTTGCAAACTTGGTTCCAGTCAAAAAAAAGAGTGGAGAAATTAGAATATGCATTAACTTCAAAAACTTGAACAAAACCTCTTTGAAAGACAACTACCCTCTCCCAAATATGGACCAAATTTTGCAGAACATTGTTGGTTCCCAAAATATGTCTATGCTTGATGGTTTTTCAGGTTACAATCAGATACTTGTGCATCTGAATGATCAAGAAAAATTAACTTTTACTACACCATGGGGCACATTCATGTATGCCAAGATGCCCTTTGGTCTGATGAATGAAAGAGCTACCTTTTAGAGAGCAATGGACAATGATTTCACTGAGGAGAAGGACAAAATGGTGGTTGTCTATTTAGGTGACATAACAGTGTTCTCAAGGAGGGAAGAGGATCACTTGAAGCACCTAGAAAAAATTATGCTTAAGTGTAAAAGGTTTGGTATTTCTCTTAATCCCACCAAAATTGTTTTTGCTTTAACTTCAGGTAAATTACTTGGACACATTATTTCTAAAGATGGGATTAAGATTGATCCAAATAGTGTTAATGCAATTTAGAAAGTGGATTTTCCTAGGAGCATAAAAGAGATTCAGTCTTTTCTTGGAAAGGTAAATTTTGTGAGGAGGTTTATTCCTAATTTTGCTGAGATTGTAAAGGACATAACAAGGATGCTGAAGAAAGGAGCTAACATCAAGTGGACAACAGAAGCAAAGCACTCATTTTAGGAGATAAAAAAGGTACTCACCCAAGCACCAATGTTGATTAGCCCAGAGTTCTCAAAAGAATTTCTGGTTTTTACCTTTGCATTAGAAAATACAAATGCTGGAGTTTTGTTGCAGAAAGGACAGCAAGGTACTAAGCAGCCCATTTCATTTTTTAGTAGGAAATTAGCTAACTCAGAGCTGAGGTACAACATCTTAGAGAAGCAAGCTTATGAGTTGGTTAAGGCCATCAAAGATTTCAAATTTACATTCTGCATTCTCATATTGTAACTTTTGTTCTAATGTTGTTGTAAAAGACATCCTAACTCAAGCTGACCCTGATGGTAAGAGGGGGAAATGGATTGCTGGAATATGACATAGAGATAAAGCCAACAAAATTGGTCAAAGGACAAGGTCTAGCAAAGCTGATGGCATAGTCAAACTTTGACTGTCTTGACATGAATTTAATTGCAGAAATTTTAGATGAAGAAGAAGAGCTGATCCCGATTGAAGAAAAGTACATCATTTCAGATTGGTACAAGGACATAGTGTTTGTATTACATCATCATAGAGCACCTGTTGAGTTGACAAAGTCCAAGGCAAGATTGTGAAGTTAAAATCTTTGAGATATTGCATCATTGACAAAAATATGTATTGGAAGGACATCGATGGTATTTTGTTGAATTCTTTGCTAGAAGAGGAGGCTGATAAAGTGATTGAGGAGTTCCACAAAGGATATTGTGGAGGTCATCATTATTGGAAGGCTACAACTAACAAGATTCTCAGAGTAGGGTATTTTTGGCCTACAATGTTTAAAGATGTCTACAAAAATATTGCTTCCTGCCATGAATGCTAGATTTTTTACAGTAAGAAGAAGCTTGTACCTTTACCTTTGATGCCTATCTATGTTGAGGCGCCATTTCAGCACCGGGGACTAGATTTTATTGGTGAGATCCATCCATCATCATCAGGTCAACATCGTTGGATTCTGACAACAACTGACTATTTCACCAAATGGATTGAAGCAATCCCAACTAGGCAGGCAAATGATTCTGATATCATTTCATTTTTGGAAAATAATATATTGTCTATATTTGGCTGTCCTATGAAAATCATCACTGATAATGCTCAGGCATTTAAGTGTAATAAGCTTATTAGTTTTTGTCATCAATATCATATTACTCTTGGGAATTCTACTGCATATTATCCACAAGGGAATGGTCTTGCTGAATCTTCTAACAAGAGCATTGTGAGGTTTATAAAGAAGGTGTTTCAGGAAAATAAGAAGTCATGGCATTTGAAGCTGAAGTATGCACTATGGGCTGATAGAGTGTGCACAAAGAGGTCAACTAGAACTTCACCTTATGAGCTGGTATATGGGGCTGAAGCTATTTTTCCTACATCCTTACATTAGGGGAATTTTGAGGTCTAAAATGGGCCTCCTAAGAAAATAATAAAATAATAGTTAAACCAATAAAATAATATTTATGAATTTGCAATTCACTTTTTGCACCAAAATCCAAGTAACCATGGTTAAATTCAATTCAAAAGTTGTACCAAAATAAAATTAATAAAACAATTGTATTGATGTGACTATAAATAATAATGAGATTTTCAAGAAAAATTCATTATCATTGCACAACTAATGTATTTGTCCTTTGTACTTAAATAACTTAAGATAAAATATAAGTATAAATTCATAAATTATTAATTATAGAATATACTATTAATTAAAATTTATATTAAAATTATATAATAACATGTAATTAATATAATATATAAAAATATTATAACATAATATATTTTTTTATATATGAATTTTATATTACATATTGAATTGATTTGAATTATAAATAAATATTTGAAAATATACAAATATAATATTTATTGAAAAATGTGTAAATGCATGAAGATTGTGTAGGGATATGCATTGTTTCTTTCAAAAAATATGAAATGACAATAATAATATTTTGTTCAAAAAGTGTGAAATGACATTTATTATGAGTACTTTACTTTATGACTTTAAAAGTGCTTAGAACACTACCATGGTTAACCATGACTTTTTGTCCACCATTGAAAATGTGACAAGAAAGCACCTTTAACTCAAGCAATGCCACCTCAACAATTATGGATGGTATCATCCCCTAAAATGTGATTGGTTCTCATAAAGTGAATTTTGATTGTACATTTTCCTTAGGAGGCCCGTTTTAGACCTCAAAATTCCCCTAATGGGAGTGCCTGTCATGAAGCTGCTACAAGGATTGGAGGAGGAGCCAAATTCAATTCAGAGAAGAATCAATCAATTGATAGCTTTGCAAGAGAAGAGGGAGGAAGTCTATAATGGTAATCAGCAAGCTCAAAACAGAATCAAGAAGACATTTGACAAGAAGGTCAAGGAAGAAAATTTTCAAATCCAAGATGTAGTTTTGAAATGGGAGGCCAGGATTGAAGAGAAGGGGAAACATGGTAAGTTTGAAAACATTTGGAAGGGTCCATTCAAAGTAGATGCATTCCATGGTAACAACACTTACATTCTGCATAAGATGGATGGACAACCATGTGCTAGAGGGCTTGTCAATGACAGGTTTTTGAAGCACTACTCTTCTTAAAATCCGCTGATGATTCATAACATTGTATATATTCCATTTTATGTGTTTTTCTACTAATAATGACAATCTAAATTATCAAGCTTGAGCCTGAAGTGAAGGCCATTAGAGTTTGAAGAAAAATCTTGGCAGTTTTAAAGTTTTTTTTTTTTTAAGAAGATGGATAGCAACACTGGAACTACTGGTTCTTTGGTGTACCATTGGGGCACACCATCCCAAGTGGAGCCATTGTTATCACCCCAAAAAAAATGAAGCATCTTTTGACAAAGTCAAATAGGTTCATGTGTCAAAAATTAGGTTGGAGGATTCATATTTTATGCTTGGTCAAGGGAAATATTATTTTTTTCTTGTTTAAAGTTTACCCTAAGGTCTAAACCCACTCATTTTCAAACTCCCTCATATCACATCAATCATAATTTTCTGACTGACTTCAATTTCCAAGGTTTTTGTACCGAAAAAGCCATTTTAGCCAAGAAACCATAGTTTCGTAGTGAAATACACTATGAAAAGTCACTTTTCGCTACGAATTTGATGATAGTTTCGTAGCGAAAAAAACCAAATTTACTCTAGATACGCTACGAAAGCGCGGTTTCATGTCTGTCTTGTCACATTAGCTGTTAGGTGTCAGAAAATTGTTGGGAATGGGTAAGTTAGATGCCATTCGAGTCATGGAGGGAAAAAATCAAGGTACATGCTCAGGTCTGCAGTTATCATGATCATTTTAGGTATGTATGAGTCATCATTGAGTCATGAGAGGACATCAAAACTTCAAAAACCTTTCCTAATTCAGTAATTTCTCATTTCTCATTCCTTCTTGCGTGATATTGAGCTCTGGAGAGCTATTGCACTAAGCCAAAGTTGTGGTTGGTGTTTTCAAAGGGTTTACATTGAACATCATCAAGCGAGGATTTAATTTATCAAGCGAGGTTGTGAAGACCTTAAAGAAACCATGGATGAAAAATGAAGAAAAAACAAGGGTGGTCAATGCCTAAGATATGAACCAGCAGACATGAACTTGATCAATGAAGAGCCAACAGCAGTGGAAGTCTTCAAAAGGACAGGTTTCCTACAGTTTTGTGAGAAATTACAAGGCTGTCATACACAGGTTTCCAAAGAGTTTGCTTTCAATTTCAGTGGAACAAATACCAAAGTGGGAATGCTCAATTTTTCCATCACACCAGAGGTTATTGCAACTACTACAGGGATCCCAAGAGGATAGGAGAAGTGGTTCAAAGGTTTCAAGTTTAACATAGAGCAGTGCAAATAGTTCATGAAGCCTGAAAACAATGAAATGGATCTCACCAATGTTGTTCCAAGGAGCTACATAAAGGACAAATATTCAAAATTGATCCTCATTATCCAAAAGTACTTTACTTGTGAAGGGAGATAACGCAAAGTATACTCACATCATTTCAAATTACTTATGCACTTTACTGGTAATATTTCCCTTGATCTCCCTTTCTATTTTCGTAGAAGTTTGTCAAAAATGACAGATAAGGTCCAAGCAAAGTCTGAAGGGAATGATACTTCATTATTTCATCATGGTTTAATGAAGTTGTTGGTATTAGATGAACTCCAAAGGTTATGCAGAGACTGGTCATCATTTTTGTTTGTTATTGATTTTGAGTTGGATGCTCTTACTCCTTCAAGAACTCCTAAACCTAGGAAAATTCCATCACCATTAGCAGCAAAGCAGAGTGAATCATTGATAGCAGAACCAATTGAAACTGCAAGAGTAGAACCAAGTGAGCCAATTATGATGGAGATGCAATTGTATAGTTTTGACACACCAAATATCCCACCTGCAAAACAGAAGTCAAAAGTGGTCAAACCTGCAAAACAAAAACAATATGTGAGTAAACGAGAAACAAAAAGGAGGAAAAGGAGCCAAATAGTGGCCTTAGAAGATAAAATAGTGGTTGTAGAGGACAGATCAATAGCTAAAGGTCTTGAAGATATCTTACATGCCATTGACATAGAAGAAACTCCTATAGTCTGGGATGAGGACATAGAGGAAGGTGGACATAATTTAAAAAAGGCTAAATCTGCAAGGAAATTAGAATTTGAGGGAGAGGATGCAGGTTTCATGTTCCAAGCAAGAAAGCCTATGACAAGGAATTCCAGGAAGATTTTAGAGAGTAGTAAAGAGCTTCCACCACCTATTGTCACAGTCCAACCATCACAAGAGGTCATTGACCTTTCATCACCTACAGAGAAAGATAAAATTAGCAAATCAAAGAAAGGAAAAGAGAAGGTGATGGAAAAAACAGAGTTGCAACCCCTTGAAGAACAATTGAAATTGGCCAATCATGAAATTTTTGTTATGAAAAGAGAAGCAAGGAAACACAGTGTAGAGAAGATTCAATTTTAAAAGATGAAGGCAATTTGGGAAGAATAGGTTGACATTGTTTCCAAGATTTTGGATAACACACAACAGCTTATCAAATGGACCATTCCAGCAAGGAAAGAGGCCAAACATGTCAGGAGGATGAACACACATCTGAAAGCCACCAATAGAAGATTGAAAGACCAGGTTAAGGACCTCCAGGAGCAGCTTGAACTAATTCATGAATAATTAGAGAAAAAATGCCTTAAAATGGCAGTGCTTGAAGAGCCAATAGCTCAACCAATTATAAACAAGGAAGAAATGCCTCAAGGATCATAAGGTGAGTTTTTTTATGGTTTTTTAAGGCTTATGGCATGTTAGTAACAAGGTTTTGGCACTTATGAGGTTAATTTTTCAAGTTATACAAAAATTTGGAATTTTAGCACTCTTCAGCAGTTTCATAGCGTGCTTGGGCTTGAAGGACAACAAAACGCTACGAAACTACTGTAGCTTTTCTTCTTGCTTTTTGAACCAGTTTTGGTAGCTGTCAAGAGGTGAAATTGGTGTGGGAGATGTGACTAAGGATGATGAAGACCAGGTCAAAGGAAAGAATCAAAATTTTTGAGGGTAAATGGCATTTTTGAAGTGCTACAAAAGTACGCTACGAAACTGCCTTACTTTTGTAGTGTACTATGTTAGAGCTCTTTTAACAGCTTTTGGAGAATTTTCAGACTGTTGGATCTTATCTAAGATTTAAAGAACCCTGACAAGCAGTTATTTAGTAATCAGAGACCACGGAATGAAGATAAATTAGCAGCCAAAGAATTCGTGGAAGAAGAAGATCAGTTTTCCTAAAAAACAAGATTTTGTTTCCAGTTTTATAGGAGGTTAAATTAAGTGGTGATGTAATGATGAGCCCCATCATCCCAATTAAAACATGTGAAAGCATACTTGTCAAAGATGTAATTTCTTTAGAGGATAAGGTTGTTACATTTAATAATGAGCAGTTTGAGTCCTAGTAGGATAAGGACTGTCAAGTAGGATAGCTGTCATTTTGTCATTAAGTAGATGTTTTATGGTTAGGCAAGGTGTCGTTAGGCAAAAATTCGATGAATCTAGCCAGGAGGCAGATCATCTCATGATGTAACAAGTCTTTTAAATTCCATTGAGTCGAATTTGTCAAGGGTTGGAGATTTTTTTGCAAAGAGAGCTTTACATAAATTGACTGTTTCAGTAATACAAGAGATTTGTTACTTGACCAACCTGAGATTATGATTGAGTTTTTAGTGCGTACCTATCTTATCTATATATTTTATGTATCCCATTTGCAATGGTTTTCATTTGTAATACTCAGAATTCATTCATGTAATGTTTTGACTTCCTTTATAGATGAATTGACTGTGTATTTTTCTGTTTCATGTGTGTGTATACTACTACTAAAAAATCTTACCTGCCTCAGCTTCCATGTCAAGTAAACTCAATATTGAATCACTTAAAGTGTTGACTCCATAAGCCCAATTTTTGCATACTGATACTATTTTCAACCTACACTCATCATAAGAAATTTGTTTCCCAAATAGAGTTAGCCATCTAAACACATCTTTATTCAATATCATTAACCCTTTGAGAGAGCCCTCTCAAGCTGAAGAGGCTAAGCTTCAGTCAAAATATTGGTTTGAAATAGTTACATGATATTGTCTAATTAGCAGCCTATCAGGTGCAATTTTGTGATAATAGTGGGGTTCATACTTTATATCCTTTTTAATCTTCTTTCTTTTGGTCCTTTGATTTTTCTTTTAGGACATACCCTCTTTTCATTTTTTAATATGGAAAAACATTTGCAGAAAGCAAAGGTATGTACAATATTACAAGATTAAAAATAGCCAATTCAAAATTATGATCCCTATTATTATAGGACCCTAACAATAGGCGTGGGAGGTAAGTTTTAAAATCGTCGAAGTGCGACATGCGATGACGGTGGGACCCGATCGCAATTGAAAATCACAAAGTTTATAGGATATGCATGAAAGGTAATTTTTACAATCGTTGAAGTGTGATATGCGACGATGGTGGGACCCGATCGCAATCGCAAATCGCAAGTTTCAAAAGATAAGTGCAAAGGTAAAGTGAAAAAACAACGAAATGCGAAGTGTGATGTTGGTGTGGAGGTGGTGTGATTCAAAGATGAAATCTAAATCTGTTTAAGTCTGGGCGTATAGAGTTTGTACGCTGATTTGTAAAGAAAGAGATAACATGGGAAGAAGAGGCAGAATCGAGCGAGAGAAGGTATGGTGGCATTGTTGCGAACGTGCCAGGGGGGTCAAGTCGAGAAAAAAGGGCATTGGTGATATAACAATAGAAAACGAAGAGGTAGCAGTGTGCCCATCGATCCACGAAAACGCAAACACCTCATCAATTTAATAATTCCACAATGTGTTGTGTAACCAGCTCCAAAAAGAGAAGAAAAGAGATATCAACGCCTTAGAAATGAGCCACTTCGAGGGGGAAACCTCCAATACATTACATAAATGAACAATTCTTGGATGATACAAATGAACAAAACCTCCTTCTATATATAGGAGTCCATGGGGCCACAATATAATCCTAGTGGTGCCACAATGTAATCCTAGCCGACCTAACAATAATAATGTAAGGGCACAATAATAACAATATGGGGGTTACAGGGGTACAATAATAACAATAAGGGGGGCTACAATAACATAATAAGGGGCTACACTATTAATATAGGGACTTAACATGCCCCTCTCCTTCAAACAAGTGTTGTCCTCAACGCTTGATTATTTATTGATGCTTTTGTATAAAATTCTCATCCTCCCACGTGAAATATTCTACAGGAAAGTTCTTCCACTTGCTGAGGTACTCTGAAATTGGTCGTACTTTTTGAATTCTTGTTTCTATGACTACTTCATAACTTCTTTCGATATGATGTTGATCTCCATGTTGTTTCATTAGATTATGCACCAAAGTTGGGTTATCCTTTGAGAGTTGGAGAACTTTTTGTTGATGCTCGTTGTGATATTCCACTAATTTATCATCCATATTAGCTATTATTTGATCCTTCAATCCATCCAACTTAGCCTCCATTTTTTCTTTTAAACCATCTATGTCATCTTCGGTTTCTCTTCGTAAGATCAAAATTTGTTGCACTTGGTACCGTAATTTTGATATCTCATATTGCAATTATTCCTCCTCATGCGTCATAGTATAGATTTCTGAGGGCTTAATGGGTATGGAATTATTTTTTGGAGGCATAATAAAACCCATTACTGACAAACATTCTTCAATATTCCCTTGGAATCAATTCAACTTTATTCTTCAAACAAGACTTATGCAATTCGGAAAAAATAATACACACCTTTTTCTTGCTTTTGAGGAGCTCGATATTGAAATTGGATTATCTTTGTGATTACGGCCCTTCAATATTTTAAATTCAGCATTGAATTATCTCTATGAGTTCTCTTTTGAATGCCACAGGTCTGACCTGATTTGGATTCTCCAAGACAAAGTTGTGTCCAATCTCCCACAATGACCTAATTATGGACTAGTTCAGTATAGAGAACTTGTGCGGATTGCCACGTGTCATTGTTTCGTCCTTCGCCTCTGAAATTGATAGCCAAGAAAATAAATTCTATTTCATTGCGACCACTTTTTACGGCACTCCAAGCCGATGCTCAGAGAGAGAGTTATTGAAATTTTCCCACGATCACCTCTTTGAGATGAAATTCAGGAGCCTAAAAAATCACTACCTTCCAATGCTCATATCTCCAACAATATTGCGAACCAAGCTCTAAAATTTTTTGACAAATTTCCTCAGGATTTCAGCTTCGCACCATATGAATTTCAGATTCTGAACCTTCGTACAAAAAACGTTATAGCGAAAATGCCACGATGACCTGTTTAGGAGCCTGAAAAAAAGACCTAACTTCCACAGATGATATCTCCGAAAATATTGCGAACCAAGCTCTGAAATTTTTAGAAAATCTTCCTCAGGATTTCAGCTTTGCACCCTAAAAATTTCAGCTTCTGAAACTTTGTATAAAAAAAGTTATAGCGCAAAGTCCATGATGACCTGTTTGGAGTAGCGAAACCCTAGAATCCAAAGCTCTGATACCAAATGTTGTGTAACCAGCTCCAAAAAGAGAAGAAAAGAGATATCAACACCTTAGAAATGAGCCACTTTGAGGGGGCAACCTCCAATACATTACATAAATGAACAATTCTTGGATGATACAAATGAACAAAACCTCCTTCTATATATAGGAGTCCATGGGGCCACAATATAATCCTAGTGGGGCCACAATGTAATCCTAGCCGACCTAACAATAATAATGTAAGGGCACAATAATAACAATATGGGGGTTAGAGGGGTACAATAATAACAATAAGGGGGGCTACACTAACATAATAAGGGGCTACACTATTAATATAGGGACTTAACACAATGGTTTTCTAAAGAGGAAGAGCCAATGTGTCAAAGCCTTCCTTGCCTCTTTGGCATCAAACAAAGTTGGATTATGATCATAACGGACTGTTGCCTCCACTTTCTTGGCCATAAGTATCTTTTCACCACCTGCGTGGTTCCACTCGTCAAAGTGTTACTCCATCATATCCTCTTCAGGAGCTTAGGAGGCAATTTCTTCCTCTGTAATCAATAATAGATTGTTGTTGGGGCCAGGCCTATCTTATCACCGTCTGCAAGTTTCCACTTGTCTAGTTTTTTCTTAAATGTAATCACTGTAGTAGACAGATGAGCAGACTTAAGTTTTACATAAATATTGCATGCCTTAGCAGTATCGAGGTTTGGAAGGTTGGACCTTGTTAGATTCTGTGTTGTAAAAGATCGTTGTATTGGAGCATTGTAACTGTTTTGATCTGGGAACCAATAATAGAGACCGTTCAAAGGATTCTTGAGCTATGTTAATGGTGATGTCTCCTCTGTGTTAATGTTTTTCCTCTGTCTTTTCATGATGTGTATCAATATCTCTGATTGAAAAACATAAAATTTAGATTAAGATTTGCTGAGAGAGCACCTTAATTCTTTATGTGTTTGTTATCTTAATGTTTTATTCTGAAGTATAGTTAAATAATTATTAACTTCTCTTAAGCTATTACTGAACTCATTTCTTTCTTTCATCTCATATTCACACTGCCAGTAAGATCCAGCCTGCATATTAGCTTGCCCTATGAATTCCCTTGACAAGTTGATGCACAAATCAACATTTTATGACTCCATAGCCCAATGGATTAAGTTTCATAGCTCTTTCTGTCCAACCACCCAATCAATCAAAACAAACAACCCTCATAATTTCTATAACTAGCCTAATATCAACATCTAGAATTATCAAGCTAAATCATAAAAACAGAGAGAGCCCTCTTTGAGTCTAGGAAGGCTAGGTCCTAGACTCCAAAGTGGTTTGATGTTGTCCTCTATCATTTGTTCTTTCCAATCTTATAAATTATAGAGTGATAAAATAATGGAGACCATACTGGGGACTTACTGAAAGAGCTCGATATTTCATCAGAACTTAGAAACCCCAGTCAAAAATGTATGATTCAAGTATTTTCCAAGATTGGTATCTGGTTGTTAATGGTGGACAACAACCAATCACAAAAAATTTGAAATAATCCACCTAGCAACTCCAACTCAGATCAGTTCCATTCAAAGACTCCAATGAAGGAAGGACATAAAACATGACCAGTTAGACTAGAAGGAGAAAGTATTCAAGCCAAAATTGGATTCAAGAAATTGTTATTTTTATCTGTAACTATGTTCTATCCTACTTTAATTCTAATCAAGAGTACACTGCTGAGGTTTACATTGATCATTGGCACATTGATGAGCCTTAAGAAGCTAAGCCCCAAATTTTAGATCATGTGCATACTTATACACCCATGCACATCCCGAATGCACTTGTGGAAAACCCAATGAAACATGAACCCCAGGCTTTATCCCATGCTCCTGCTAAATTACCAAAAGGTTATAAGCCTCCTGCTTTACTGCCTATACCTGTAAAATTCCCAGACAAATACAAGCCTCTCGTTTTGCCTCATATCCTCAATGACCTCCCTGCAAATTTTATCAATAATCTACCCAGATTTGATGGAGAAAATGCAAAGATCACTGCTAAAAAACACATTCAGAATCTTGAGGATTTTCTTGATTGGTATGAGGTGGAAGAGAATGATGTATGTATCAAGATGTTTGCCTTGTCATTGCAAGGTAAAGTTAAAAACTGGTTTAAAGATCTTCCAGCTCCAAGCATTAGCAATTTTCATCAATTCATTTAATTTTTCCTAGATAGATGGGTGGTCATGGGAAATATTTTTCTCGTCATAGAGGAGTATAACCATTTAAAAAGAAAACCAGGGGAGACAATACAACATTCTTTAGCCGGGTTCAATAAGCTCTACCATTCGATGCCTGCTAAGATAAAGCCACCCCCGGGATTAGCTCTCTAGCACTAACCAGATGCATTTGACCTAGAGATGGAATTCCAGTTAAGAGAAAGGGACCCCGAAACCCTTGAAGAGATGAAAAATGTGGTAGTTGATGTGGAAGAAAACTTGATGAACAGAGAGGAAAAGTTAAAGGCCGTAGAGAAGGATAAATTAGAAAAAAAGAAATCGATATCTTCAGAGATAAAACTAGATATCTTGACAAATGCAACA
Organism: Pinus albicaulis; assembly: GCA_034641835.2. Classification (NCBI taxonomy): domain Eukaryota; kingdom Viridiplantae; phylum Streptophyta; class Pinopsida; order Pinales; family Pinaceae; genus Pinus; species Pinus albicaulis. The sequence goes on along the minus strand of CM076580.1, from coordinate 1,782,995,884 downwards.
AATGAAATGATGCATCAGATTAGCAGGAAAGAAGAACTCGTTGTTTGAATACCTCATGTTCCATTAGTTCTTGAAAATACAAGGATCAATGTACCTAAGCAATTTTCAGCTCATCCTAAAATAGAAAATGAATTTTTCATGTACTCAATTCACAACATAGCCAAAAAAGAAGCTCAAAATCAGAGAGGGGTAGGGAAATTTCCTGAGATGATGTGCATGTTGGATGATCTTTCATATGGAAGTAATATTCTCATAAGTAATCATCAATATGAAAATTATATGGTTGAGGTTGAGCCTGATTGTTCGAGGAAGCCAGTACCATTTTCTTGGGAAGAAAAAACTTGGTTATCACAATGCAAAGATGACGATCAAACTTTGCATGCTGAGCAAGGTTTCACAGAGGAAAATGCAGGAAGTTGTCAAGTAAGTACAAAATGCCTCCCTATATATTATGCCTCACTCTTAAGAGAGAATTAAAATCAGGTTGCAAATAGGAAGGAGAAGGAATTTTGTAATGAATTAGTCAAGGAAGAGATGGATTACACAAACCCTGTTTTAGATCCAGAAGTTCTCCCCCTGAGTCATCTTGAAATCAGAAGATCTGAAATAGAGGAGGAGTCAACACATCTTGAGTCTCTTCCTTTATGCTTTAATTCATTTCAGATTGTGAAAGGGAATCTGGATCATATTCTAGTTGATAATCACAGGAAAAGAGAACTTTCTCACCAATTAGATGAGGAAATCATGGATGATAAAAAATCTGATTTAGATCCAGGGATTCAGCCCTTGAGTCCTTTTGAATGTCAAGTAGCAGATGAAATTAAAGAGTCTGAAATGGATGATGAATTGATCAAGTTTGGTTCTCTACCTTTGTTCTTTAATGCATTTCAGACTATGAAAGGGAATTGGGATCACATTCTGGCTGATAATCATAAGGGAAAACATGAGGTCTCAGAAGAACCAACACTACCATCTAAAGCACCACATGACCCAATAGAAGACACGTTGGATGGTTTCTGCTTTCAAATTCAATCTTCTTGTGTTCATAATACTCTTAAAAGCTGCTATGATATGGATATGATCAGACAGTCTGCCCCATTGTTTGATTCAGTAGAAGTATTGATACAACATTCATCAGATAGCATGCAAGCATGTTCCGAGTTGATTGAGGACCTGGAGAGAACATATACAGTACCATGATATGAAGTTGAGTTGGATAAGTCAGAATACCCAGAAATAATTCAAGAGTACCTTGATCCAGTGGCTGTCTATATGGAAGAGTTGTTCTTCACAAAGGCAACATACATTTCCAGCATTTCTATTGTTTTTCAGGTTTACCAAGCTTCCTGTAAAGAAAATCAGGCTGAAATTCTTTATCAAAGGCCATTAACAGGATTGTTTCTGAGTTTGGTGAAAAGCATTGAAAGGACAAAGTTATTAAGGCAGTTGCTTGATTGGGTACATTGGCATTATTGTATCATCTAGAAAGGCAACAATTTTAGTAGATTAGGGTAGGTAGGTGTGCAAATCATCTCAGTACTTTGAGCATTTTCCCAGTTTTAGTTTCAGATTGCTTTCTAGTTTTCAGATCAAGTATGCTCTAGACTTCAGTTTTCAGAGAGTATTGACTTCAGCTTGAACGTTTTAAGCCACAAATATTTTAGTATATTAGGTTGTAGGTGGGGATCAACCCGATGGATCAGGCCACTAGTCTACAATGTTCTTGACACTTCCCTAAACAGAAGTGCCATCCCCAGCTTGAGCCACTGTTAGATTCCTGTAATTCACAGTATCACAAGGTGACTGTGTACTTTCTCTTTTCAAATTTTTCATATTGTACATAGATTTCAATATTCAAAAGTATTTTCCAAATAAATATAAAGAGAAACAAACGAAGAAGAAAAGAGGGAATTTAAAAAGGACAAATGCAAAGTTCATACTATAGGTAAGCAACCTAAAAACTGCTTGATTTTTTTCCTATAATCAAACTGAAAAGATCAAATTTTTCTCTAAAGGTATGAAAAGGGAGGATTGTTGTCAAGTTTGGGACCTTGTGGTATGTTTTTTTCCTAAGTCCCCGACCACGTTACATATCCTTTTACCCCACCGATTTGTTATTTCTCTTATTATCCTAAGTCCCCGACCCCGTTACATATCCTTTTACCTTGCCCCTTTTTTATTCCTCTTATCCTAAGTTTCATTTTACCTCCCTCGAATCTCATACCCTGACCTCGCCTCACATTACTTGTCTCGTTGCATCCACGTTAACCATCCCTGCTCACCTCCACATATTAGATGGCCCACAATGCTTTTTTGGCCCCCCCTCGGCCTCTGAACATTAACAAGGGGGGGGGGGGGGGTTCCGAAATGGTGGTATCCATAAACCGTCCACGCTGCTATGTGGCGCGACATAATACTTCGCAACCCCTCTTTGTAATACCGCTCATTGTTGAAGTACCCCTCTGAAATCTAGATGATTTGAATGCAAATTCTGTAGAAGATGAAATAGATTTGAAGTCCGGTTGTGTGGGCCCAAATCGCAAGTTTTAACAAATAAGTGCGAAGGGTAAGTTTTAAAATCGCCGAAGTGCAACATGCAATGATGGTGGGACCCAATCGCAATCGCAAATCGCAAAGTTTACAGGATAGTCACAGGAGGTAAGTATTAAAACCGCCAAAGTGTGACATGCGATGATGGTAGGACCCGATCGCAATCTCAAATCACAAAGTTTACAAGATAGACGTGTGAGGTAAGTTTTAAATCACCGAAGTGAAATGTGCGATATGGGTGGGACCCGATCTCAATCGCAAATCACAAAGTTTATAGGATAGGTGTGGGAGGTAAGTTTTAAAATCACTAAAGTGCGATATGCGATGACGATGGGACCCAATCACAATTGAAAATAGAAAATTTTATAGGATAGGCGTGGGAGGCAAGTTTTAAAATCGCCAAAGTGCGATATGCAACGACGGTGGGACCCGATCGCAATCGCAAATCACAATTTTCAAAAGATAAGTGCAAAAGTAAAGTGAAAAAACAGTGAAATGGGAAGTGCGATGTTGGCGCGAAGGCGATGTGGTCCAAAGATGAAATCTAAAGGTGTTCAAGTCCAGGCGTATGAATTTTGTACGTTTATTTGTAAAGAAAGAGCTAACATGGACATAACTAGAGGCAGAATCGAGCCAGATAAGGTATGGTGGCACTATTGAGAACGTGCCAGGGGGTTCAAGTCGGTCAAAAATGGCATTGGTGATATAACAACAGAAAATGAAGAGGCAGCAGCACGACCACCAATCCATAAAAATTCTAGCACCTCATCAATTTAATAATTCCACAACGGTTTTCTGAAGAGGAAGAGGCAAGGTTTCAGAGCCTTCCTTGCCTCTTCGGCATCGGACAAAGCTGGATTATGATCATAACAGACTGTTGCCTCCACCTTCTTGGATAGAAGTATCTTGTCACTGCCTACATGGTTCCACTCGTCAAAGTGTTACTCCATCATAGCCTCTTCGGGAGATTAAGAGGAATTTCTTCCTCTATAATCAATAACAGACTATTTTTGGGGCTAGGCCCGTCTTATCACCGCCTGCAAGTTTCCACCTGTCCATTTTCTACTTAAATCTAATCACTACAGTGGACAAATGAACCGACTTAATTTTTACATAAATATTGCATGCCTTAGCAGTATCAGGGGTTGGAAGGTTGGACCTTGTTAGATTTTGTGTTGTAAAAGATCATTTTATTAGAGCACTGTAACTATTTTGAGCTAGGCATCAATAATAAGAGACCATTCATAGGATACTTGAACCATGTTAATGGTGATGTTCTTTCCTCTGTGTTAATGTTTTTCCTCTGTCTTTCCATGTTGTGCATCAATTTCTCTGATTGTAAAACAGAAAATTTAGATTAAGATTTGCTGAGAGAACACCTTAATTATGTCTTTGTTTTTTCTCTTAATGTTTTCTTCTAAAGTATAGTTAAAGAATTCCTAATTGATCTTAAGTTATTACTGAACTCATTGCTTTCTTTCATCTCATATTCACACTGCCAGTAAGATCTAGTCTGCGTAGTTATCTTTCCTTATGAATTCCCTTGACAATTTGATGCACAATTCAACCTTTTATGACTCCATAGCCCAATGGATTAAGTTCCATAGCTCTTTCTGTCCAACCACCCAATCAATCAAAACAAAAATCCCTCATAATTTCTATAACTAGCCTAATATCAACATCTAGAATTATCAAGCTAAATCATAAAAACAAAGAGAGTCCTCTCTGAGTCTAGGAAGGCTAGGTCCTGGACTCCAAAGTGGTAAATGATGTTGTCCTCTGTCATTTGTTCTTGCTAATATCATAAATTATAGAGTGATAACAATCGGATTGAATCCATTGGTATACATATTGTTTGTATAATTTCTACATTCCTCTTCATCCTTTGAATGTCTCATAACCTCTTTGTCTCAGCAGGGGATGTTGTGACATCCTAGAGATCTCAACTATTCACCAGTCTTCCCTTCACAATTTGAAGAACCCTCTCTATGTTTATCGCTATTTATTGAATCTCTCATTGCCTCTTCAACATTAGGCTCCAATTCCTTTTCTTGGCGAATGACACTGACTTCTCCCCAGATGTTGTCAGAGGAGGAGGAGGAGGAGGAGGAATCATTCTCATTGTTATCTCTGAGGGTGTTGTCCTCCTTAATTCTACAGATTCACTAGGTGAATATGGATTTATTAATATCAGCTAAAGATAGCATTCTTTGCCTATCAGCTATCTTTAGAAATCTCACTGCCTTCATTATCTTCATTAAACCTTTTTTTTCCCTATCTATTAGTTTTCCATCTCAAAGTCACCAAGTTTCTCTTAAAAGACTCATTATGGGTTTATACCTCTTAGTTTCATCCTTCTTCCCTACCTAGAACCTCATTTCCCCATTTTCCCCTGTCAATAAACTCCATCCTCCCTCTAATATTTCTTGTTGCTAACTCATTCCCATGTCCCTTTGGGCATAATAACCTATAACAATGCTCTGTTTTCACTTGAAAATATCTAAGTCAAATTTCACTCAAAATCAGGTCAAAAAGCACTCCCATTAGGTCATTAGGGTTTTGCATTTTTTCAAGGTCATCCTTTCATTCCGATCAGGTCAGCACAAATATGAGAAAGTTTGATTATGACAAGTATTCTTCTGGCTCCCCAAAATCCTTGGATGTTTCAAACACTTCTTTTCCTTTGCTAGAATCTGGCTCAGATGTAATAGAATGTCAATACATGGTTATTCAAGAAAAACCTAAAATTTCCAAGGAGGATTATCTTCTCAGTTCAGAACCTGCAAGTAAGAAAAATGGGATAAAGTTTAGCACTTCTGCAGAGGTGTTGGAATATTTATCAGCAGAAGGTATTGATGATGTAGACTGTCTACTCATGAATGAAAACAATTTACAGCAAGGGAAAGAGGAAAAAATTGGTCTTGTAGATGACTAGGGTTTATAAACTTGTTAGTCCATTTGAGTGCCAAAGTAGTGATTACTTGTAGGAAAATGACATGGAGAAAGCACACAAGGCCAAACATGAAGAAATTATATCAAAAAATATTGATGAAATACTAGAAAGAAATGAATGAACTTGAAAGGGCTATAGATAAATTAGAAGACAACATTGATGATTGATGTAAAGAATTGCAGGCACTTAGGGATTTGAAAAAGGTGGCTAGAGAAGGTGGAAAGATAAGTTGAATTTTATTGTGAAAACTACAAATTATTTTGAAGACGCTACTATGTGTAATAATTAAATCCTAAAGTTGTCAAAATGAACATGTCAAGCCTCAATGAGCAAAGAAAAGCCAACTTCATGACTTCAACAACCTGCAAAACAAAAAGTGTCAAAGAGTATTAGTGAGAAAAGGAAAAAGACTTCAAACATTAGAAAGTGGGTTTTTCAAATTAAATCAAATTCCACTTGTCTATAAAATCTCATCAAACACTTCAAAGGAGTCATTGTTGCCCTTCAAAGAGTAAGAGCTATTCATCAAAGGAAAAATTTGTGAAGTTTCGAGCAAATTTGGTCAAAATTCCTTGGCACTACGTGTTCAACACTTGGTGCTACGCATTTTCCTTGGTGCTGCACACCTGGGAGTTGGCGCTGCGCCCTTGCCCGATTTCCTCAACTTTTTTTATGAACGCGTTGGGCCCTTGCAGAAGCGTTGCGCACTTACCACCAGTGTTGCGCATTTAGCTAGGGAGGGTCGGTGATTTTTCTATCAACTCAAATCACTTCAAAGTTTCTCCAAATTCTTTCCAAAGTCCTCCAAGCACTATTGAGTGGTAAGTACATGACATGAACCTTGCTTTGAAGCTATTTGGTCACTCTTATTTGAATGGAAATGAAACCCTAAATTCTAGCTTGAAAGCATTGTTCTACCCTTACTTCATCCTCCTATAAATAAAATCAATCATAAACAAAGGTAATTGCATTGATTTAGGGTTTAAATTCATCTAGTTTGCCCCTTCACTCATTCCCTTCATTTTTTCAAAGTTTCCATTTCATTCCCTTCCCCTCATTTCATTTCAATTCCACCCTAGGGTTTCCAAATCAGAATTTGAAGATGTCAGAGGAAGAAGACAGTGGCATGCTTGGTGAGGCACAAATTCCAAGGAGACATGATCATAAGGGAGGGAAGATAAACAGGTTTGAACCCATCAATACAAGGGAACTCATGGCCTCTCCTCTCACTGTTTCTTGCTTTAAACATGTGGGTTGTTTTGAGTTTTGTGAGAGAGTGCAGCAAATCCAAAATCACTCAGAATTAACAAGATTGTTCATCATCAATTTACATGACAAGCAGGTCAATCTTGTTGGGGTCACCTTTGAGATGTTTGCCAATGCCATTGCAGCTGCTACAAGGATACCTAGTGTGGGAGAGAGGTGGTTCAAACAAGCAAACTTAGACATGAGCTATTATGATCCGTACCTCAAACCTAGGTATAAATATCACAACAAGTCCATCTTCTCTTTTTCTCATCTTCTTGACTGGTATCTGCCCATGATGAGGATAATAATGAAATACTTCACTTGTGAGGGAAGGTTTTCTCGTCTCTACTCATATCATATCCGTCTTCTCATGCATTTCACTAGAGTTAGGATGCTACACTTACCTTATTATCTTTTTCGTAGCATTGAAAAAATGGCTTACATTATGAAAAAGAGAGATTACAATCAGCAAATGCAAAGCCTTTTTCATCATTCACTCATCAATATGGTGGTTGTGCATCAGCTCCAGCAGAAAAACATTTCATGGGATGCATTCATTGCCAATGAGGTTTTCACTACTCCACCTGGCCATCATCAGCAAGATATTCCTTCATCTTCTCATCCTCCCATATCCACTTCTCCATCACATCCCGATGTTCATATATCACCATCCACTCACATCTAGTCACCTCATATTGATCCTACCTCATCACCTTTCCACAACCCTTCACCCTCATATCATGACACCAGAGCATCAAGTAAGGAAAGGAACATTGAGACAGTTGGCACTAAAATGTTTGACATTGAGCCATTTCCTTTACAATATTAGAAAGGCCACAGGCATGTGTTTGATTCACTTGAGGTGAAAGGGGCCATGCCTTCTTCATCAACAAAACAGGTTGACAAGGGCAAGGAAAAGGTTACAGAGCATATCATTGTTGAGGAGGAAGACAAACATGAAACTGAGCAGGAGTTTCAGTTGATTGACCTTGATGATGAGGATGCGGAGAGAATTACTATTGCATTGATCAGATGCAAGGATGCCAAGATTATTGAGCTTCAAGCATATCTTGGTAGAGAAAATAATGTGATTAAATTTCTTGAGCTAGAGAACCAGCAGTTGATGACAAAGCAGACCATCAGTGAGGTTAGGGAAATCAGAGCTCAGAAAGAGGCTGGAAAGGCCAAAGCTTTGATAGATGAGACCTTGGGCATTTTTTATGGTAGTGATGATGAGGAAGACAACTTCCTAGATAGAGACCGAAGACCATTGAGCTGAATAGGGCTTTAGCCCGGGAAAGGGAGAAAGAGGCAGATTTGGCAGAGCAGCTCACTCCAAGTGAGCTGCTTGCCATAGAGATTAGCAGGGATAGAGAATCTTAGCTTGAAAGGTAAAATTTTCATTTAGAGGGTCAACTAGAGAAGGCAAAGAGAGACACTGACATTCAAAGGAAGATGGCAAGACATTATGCCATGAGAAACATGATTGCAAGGGCCAAGCTCAAACGAGCCCATGCAAAGATTCAGGATTTGATCGAGGAAAAAGAGAAAGAGAAGCTCAATATCCTTGCTTAAGTGTCCCTCCAAGCCTCTAAACGTTGATCAGCAAGCAAAATTCCAATTTTGGCACTTTTGTGTACATTTTATTTTTCTACAGTTTGACATGCAGAAAATTGGCCAAACACGCAGCGCCACTAGTGCTACACTCTTTTTTGGGCCATACAAATGGAAAAAGGTCAGCATATTCATGTTTCTAATGACAAGTACATCAACCTCATAAGTTTCAGAAGATTTGGAGCAAAATTGGTCCCTCAAGAGGGCCAAAACCTACCAAAAAATCACCTTTCGAGCCTCTTTTTGACCCTGGCGCTACGCTTTTACCAGTCTTAGGAGAAGTGATTTTTTACAGGGCATATGGGCACCATTTTGGAAAGTGAAAGAATTTTTGGAAAATAGGCTCAGAGACCTTTCTAGAGCCATCTTGGAGCTCATTTTGACATTGGGAAGGCCTCCAAAATTTGGCTGCAAGACAGGTCATTTTTTCTGCCTTAGAGCTGCGCATTTGCACGGGCGTTGCACCCTTGTACCTTGGAGTTGCGCCCTTACGAGGAGTTATTGAAAAATTTATTTAGAAGCCTTAAAGTCAAAAATATTCCAAAGTTAGCTCAAAATTTATGTTAGGAGTTATTATTGCAATGAATGAGTCTCAGATATTTTTCCTTGGGCCTTGCATGGTCTCAAAGGTCAAAATGCATTAACTTTGAAATAAATGAAATTTGAAACCATAGCTAAGGATCACCTCCTCATTTTGCAGATAAATACTACATGGATGCTTAATTTTTTTGTTGGTTAGTTGGTTGTTGAGTTGAATACCTCATAGACTTTGAGTTGTAAAGAAGTTGGCTTTGAAGCTTTGTAACTGTTTTGGACTAGATATCAATGGAACAAGCATATTCATAGGATTCATGAACTTGGTTAAATGGTGATGTTATTCCAATCTTGTTATTGTTTCCCTTTGTTTTCCACTTTGTGCATCAATTTATCTTATGACAGAGTAGAAAATTTAGATTAAGATATTTTGTTTAAAGGCACCTTAATTCTGTCTGCTTTTTGTTGTTTAAATGTTTTCCTCTATTAGGTTTGATTGGAGAAATTAGGAGTTCCCTGCTCTCCATTTCCACCTGGTTTTTTTCCTTGAGATTAACTTACTAGAGTTTGCCTAAAGAAGTTTAAAATTCTCCCTGTCCTTTGGTTCTGCTTGAAATGTTGTTCTTAAGGCTTTCTTTGAAGTTTACTTACTAAGGTTTTGGCTAAAGAAGTTTATGGTTTTCCCTGTCCTTTGGTCCATCTTGAATACTCACTTTGAAGGTATTTGAAGTATGATTGAAGAATTGAGGAGTTCCCTGCTCTTTAATCATTACTGAAATGTTATATTAAATGTTTTCTTTGTCTGAAAGTGAATAGCTAGATAATTTAGGAGTTCCCTGCCCTCTAGGGTTTGCTAGATTGTTGTCTCAAATTTTACTTGATAAAGCCAGGCCAAAGAATTTTATGGTGTGCCCTATCCTTTGTTTCTTTCTTAAGCATAATTTTCTTAAAGACTCTTCTTGTTCTAATATATGTTAAAGGATTATTAATTACCCTTTAAACCTACTAAACTCACAACTTAATGTTCATTTCACACCCACATAATCTATTAAGATCCATTTGGCTTTGTTAACTTGCCCTATGAAACACCCTTGATTTTTTGTTGTACTCTTAAAACCTTTCACAGACCCCATAGCCCAATGGTTTTAATTTCTCTTACTCTATGTGTTATTCTTAACAATCAACCCAACCAAACAAAACAAAACAAACAACCCTATCATTTCAACTAGCCTAAAATCAGCATCCTAAATCAATCAAGTTATATATTTTACACAAATATAGAGAGAGCCCTCTCTAAGTCCAGGAAGGCTAAGTCCTATGATTCCAAAATCGGTTTGATGTTACCCTTTTTTATTTGATCTTAACAATCTGACAAATTGCAGGGACCTAACATAATGGTGACTCCACTTGGGACACTCATTTAAAATCTTAGTGTTATATAAAGAACTCTGAAAACCCAAAAATATCTCAAGATTGGTATCCAATTGTTGATGGTGGACAACAAAAAAAGCCTCAATAAAGTTGTAAATCATCCACCTGGTGACTCCACAACTCTCAATAAACCTAAAGTCTCCACTGGTAGAAGAATCTAGATTGGTTATAAAGATGTAGTAACCCTTTCCTCTGACTAATTGACAAATATGAATCCAAGGATACAACGCAGGTATTCTCCAATGAACAGAGATCAAATTCATGGATTCCCCCACAAAATGATTCAAATAAATTGGGACACAATCCTTCCTATGTTTCAATATGAAAAGTTTGATGACCCCTTGTTACATCTCATCAAATTTCATATACATACATGGAGGTTAAAAGTTGAATGGCATGAGGACTGCCTCATGAAAATGTTCATGTTGACATTAGAAGGTAAAGAAAGGGAATGGTATGAAGGCCTGGACCCTGGTATTTTGTTTTCTTTAAAGGATTTCCACAAGGTATTTTATGAGCATTATAAAGAAAATTGTTCATCTTTATCACTAGCTGAAAATTGTTGTGATCAATCTGAAGATCTCATACAATACCTTGTAAACATTGATGAAGTTTTGGGAAATTGGCATCCTAAATATCTATTAGAGGAAATTCATGCATTTAATACTCAAATTAATTGTCATAACAACCAAGAGAAGTTGGTTGAGGATGAAATAAATCAGGGAATGGAAGAAAATCCACAGGATCTATCTGAAGGGACAAGTGATGATTCACCATCTCTTCTATGTGAGGCTCAAGAAGACCTTCAGCCTTATGACCAGCCTTCACAAGAGAAAGAGGGAAACTTGGTTTCTTTGCAAAGAAAGCGAAAAATGCTTCCTCTTTTAACTGAAGAAGAAATCAATCAGATCCTAAATATACATCCAAACTCCAAATTTTTATGTAAAGAAGATATTTCCATTTATTCCACTGCTGACCTACCCACTGATGCATTTTCTCATAAAAATACTATAGAAAAGATTGATATTGATGTTGTACTACTTTCTCAAGAATACCTATTGTCAGAGAATACTTTTGATAAGGACCTTCACACAGAATTCATCCCATTCAATCAAAGCTTATCAATTTTGTTTAAAGACAACACAATAGTATGTAATGAGGCTGCCAAGTCAGATGGTCATGAGGAAGAGGTGGGGTGTCTTTCTCAAAAGCATCCCAAGCACAACCAAGTGGAACAAGAAGTAGTCCTGGATGAAGCCCATGGTTTAAATCCTCATAGCTAGGTATTATTCAGAGATCCTTTTGTTGGTTTCTTAGATACATTTAAAGAGGGAGTAAAATATGTCAGGAACAGTTTGTTGTAGAGTTTAAAGAAAATTTGGAGCACCACTTTTCAGAAGAAGGAAAAATGGGAGTGGCCTTTCAGCATACCTAAAATGCTGAATAAAAATCAATCATCTAGTTACTTACTTGATTGGCTGCATTGGAGAAGGGAGTTCACCTAGTCAAAATATACCTCCAAGATTAGACTAGGATAGATAGGTATTGAAATTAAGCTCAGCACTATGAGCATATTTTTAGTTTTAGATTATTTTGACCAAAAAGAGAGAAAAAGAAAAAAAGGAGAAAAGAGGGCAGATAAAAGAAAAGGTAAAGCCCCATACCAAAAAAGAATGTTTCTAAAAGTGTGCAAGTCCAAATTCCATTACTTTTTGATGAAACATTGTTCAATCATACAGCCTAATCATGATTGAACAAATTTTGAATTTTTGCTCATAAGTTAGAAAATGAAGATTTCCCAAAATTTCTAAACTTGGCTTATCAGTAGACTAGGTTAGGAAAATATATTGCTTCCCAAAGCTCAAATCTGAACCAAAGAGAAAAGAGAGGGATGAATGACAAATTCAAAATTATAGCCCTCAGTTTTTTTTTTACTTTGTGCAAAAATAAAATCTGTGTGCGTCTTGTCCAAAATGCCACAACTCATGACAAATCAAACTGCTTAACCTCGATTTGGTCATGTTTTGAATTTTATCTTGATAGATTAGAGAATGAAAATCTGTCAAATTGTTTAATCTTGACATATAAGTAGATTAGGTATAGAATAAAAGAGCTCATCAGTCTAATCCGAGCCTTTTTCATGATATAAGGGTAGAAGTAGATAGTTTGTGCTTTCAAAAGAAAAAATGATGTCCAAGGTTTGCTGGTCTAAATGCACCCAAATGAAGAAAAAATGCTAAGAAAAGTATGATGGGTAGGTAGAGTTGATGTTGAAGCAATCATGTTTTCAGATTTTAAGATCACAACTTCAAAGAACAACAACAAATCAACAATTGAAGAAGGAGGAAATCTGCCAAGCATAATCAAGGCACTAATCTACAAATTCCAGAGATCTAAACTCTAAGGTTCTTAACACCTCCTAAAGGAACTTCCCTCCCTAGCTGGAGCCATTTTTATCCTCCTGTATTCTACAGATTCACTAGGTGACTATGGATTTATTACAATCATATAAAGATAGCATTCTTTGCCTATCAACTATCTTTATAAATCTCACTGCCTTCATTATATTCATAAAACATTTTTTTCCCTATCTATCAGTTTTCCATCTCATATTCACCCTATTTCTCTTAAAAGACTCATTCATGATGGGTTTATACCTCTCAGTTTCATCCTTCTTCCCTACCTAAAACCTCATTTCCCCATTTTCCCCTGTCAATAAACTCCATCCTCCCTCTAATATTTCTTGTTGCTAACTCATTCCCATGTCCCTTTGGGATAATAACCTATAACAATGCTCTATTTTCACTTGAAAATCTCTAAGTCAAATTTCATTCAAAATCAGGTCAAAAATCACTCCCAGTAGATCATTAGGGTTTTTCATTTTTTCAAGGTCATCCTTTCATTCCGATGAGGTCAACACACATATGAGAAATATTGATTATGACAAGTATTCCTCTGGCTCTCCAAAATCCTTGGATGTTTCAAACACTGCTTTTCCTTTGCTAGAATCTGGCTTAGATGTAATAGAATGTCAAGAAATGGTTATTCAAGAAAAACCTAAAATTTCCAAGGAGGATTATCTTCTCAGTTCAGAACCCGCAAGCAAGAAAAATGGGATAAAGTTTAGTACTTCTACAGAGGTGTTGGAAGATTTATCAACAGAAGGCACTGATGATGTAGACTGTCTACTCTTGAATGAAAACAATTTATAGCAAGGGAAAGAGGAAAAACTTGGTCTTGTAGATGACTAGGGTTTATAAACTTGTTAGTCCATTTGAGTGCCAATGTAGTGATTACTTGCAGGAAAATGACATGGAGAAAGCACACAAGGCCAAACATGAAGAAAGTCTATCATAAAATATTGATGGAATATGGAAAAAGGTGAGGTTAACTGGACATAAATGAATGAACTTGAAAGGGCTATAGATAAATTAGATGACAACATTGATGATTGTTGTAAAGAACTGCAGGCACTTAGGGATTTGGAAAAGGTGGCCATAGAAGGTGGAAAGATAAGTTGAATTTTATGGTGGAAACTACAGAAGATTTTGAAGATGCTACCATGTGTAATAATTAAATCCTAAAGTTGTCAAAATGAACATGTCAAGCCTCAATGAGCAAATAAAATCCAACTTCATGACTTCAGCAACCTGCAAAGCAAAAAGTGTCAAAGAGTATTAGTGAGAAAAGGAAAAATACTTCAAACATTAGAAAGTGGGTTTTTAAATTAAATCAAATTCCACTTGTCTATAAAATCTCATCAAACACTTCAAAGGAGTCATTGTTGCCTTTCAAAGAGTAAGAGATATTAAGCAAAGGAAAAATTTGTGAAGTTTTGAGTGAATTTGGTCAAAATTCCTTGGCGCTGTGCCCTTGCCCGATTTCCTCAACGTGTTTTCTGAAGGCGTTGCGTGCCTGGAACTTGGCACTGCGCCCTTTCGGAAGCATTGTGCACTTACCACCAGCGCTGCATGTTTAGCCAGGGAGGGTTGGTGACTGTTCTATCAACTCAAATCATTTCAAATATTCTCCAAATTCTTTCCAAAGTCCCCCAAGCACTCTTGAGTGGTAAGTACATGACATGAACCTTTTTTTGAAGCTATTTGGTCACCCTTAATTGAATGGAAATGAAACCCTAAAGGAAACCCTAAATTCTAGCTTGAAATCATTATTTTACCCTCACTTCATCCTCCTATAAAGAAAAGCAGTCATAAACAAAGGTAATTGCATTGATTTAGGGTTTACATTCATCTAGTTTGCCCCTTCACTCATTCTCTTCATTTTTTCAAAGTTGCCATTTCAGTCTCTTCCCTTCATTTCATTTCACTTCCACCCTAGGGTTTCCAAATCAGAATTTGAAGATGTCAAAGGAAGAAGAAAATGGCATGGTTGGTGAGGCACAAATGCCAAGGAGACATGATCATAAGGGAGGGAAGATAAACAAATTTGAACCCATCAATACAAGGGAAATCATGGCCTCTCCTATCACTGTTTATTGCTTTAAACATGTAGGTTTTTTTGGCTTTTGTGAGAGAGTGCAGCAAATCCAAAATCACCCGAAATTAACAAGATTATTCATCATCAATTTACATGACAAGCAGGTCTATCTTGCTGGGGTCACCTTTGAGATGTCTTCCAATGCCATTGCAGCTACTACATGGATACCTAGTGTCGGAGAGAGGTGGTTCAAACAAGAAAACTTAGACATGAGCTATTATGAATCGTACCTCAAGCCTAGGTATAAAGATCACAACAAGTCCATCTTCCATTTTTCTCATCTTTTCTGACCGGTATGTGCCCATGATGAGGATAATAATGAAATACTTCACTTGTGAGGGAAGGTTTTCTCGTCTTTACTCATATCATATCCGTCTTCTTATGCATATCACTAGAGTTAGGATGCTACACTTACCTTATTATCTTTTCAGTAGCATTGAAAAAATGGCTTACATTGTGCAAAAGAGAGATTACAATCAGAAAATGCAAAGCCTTTTTCATCATTCACTCATCAATTTTGTGGTCATGCATCAGCTCCAGCAAAAAAAATTCCATGGGATGCATTCATTGCCAATGAGGTTTTCACTACTCCACCTGGCCATCATCAACAGGATATTCCTTCATCTTCTCATCCTCCCATATCCAATTCTCCATCACATCCCGCTGTTCATACATCACCATCCACTCACATCCAGTCACCTCATATTGATCCTACCTCATCACCTTTTCACAACCCTTCACCCTCATATCATGACACTGAAGCATCAAGCAAGGAAAGGAACATTGAGATAGCTAGCACTAAAATGATTGACATTGATCCATTTCCTTTCACATATCAAAGAGGCCGCAGGCATGTGTTTTCTTCACTTGAGGTGAAAGGGGCCATGCCTTCTTCACCAGCAAAATAGGTTGACAAGGGCAAGTAAAAGGTTACATAGCATATCATTGTTGAGGAGGAAGACAAACATGAAACTGAGCAGGAGTTTCAATTGATTGACCTTGATGATGAGGATGAGGAGAGAATTACTAGTGCATTGATCATAGGCAACGATGCCAAGATTAGTGAGCTTCAAGCTAAACTTGGTAGATAAAATAATGTGATTAACTTTCTTGACCTAGAGAATCAGCAGTTGATGACAAAGCAGACCATCAGTGAGGTCACGGTAATCAGAGCTTAAAAAGAGGCCGAAAAGGCCAAAGATTTGCTAGATGAGACCTTAGGCAATTTTTATGGCAATGATGATGAGGAAGATCAACTTCCTAGACAGAGACCCAAGACCATTGGGATAAAGAGGGCTTTAGCCTAGGAAAGGGAGAAAGAGGTAGAGTTGGCAGAGCAGCTCACTCCAAGTGAGTTGCTTGCCATAGAGATTAGTAGGGATAGAGAATATTGGATTGATAGGGCAAATTTTCATTTAGAGGTTCAACTAGAGAAGGCAAATAGAGACACTGACATTCAGAGGAAGATGGCAAGACATTATGCCATGAGAAACAGGATTGCAAGGGCCAAGCTCAAACGAGCCCATGCAAAGATTCGGGCTTTGATTGAGGAAAAAGAGAAAGAGAAGCTCAATATCCTTGCTGAAGTGTCCCTCCAAGCCTCTAAACCTTGATCAGCAAGCAAAATTCCATTTTTGGCACTTTTGTGCACATTTTGTTTTTTGACAGTTTGACATGTAGAAAATTGGCCAAATGCACATCGCCACTGGCGCTGCACTCTTTTTTGGGCCATCCAAATGGCTAAAGGTCATCATATTCATGTTTCTAATGACAAGTACATCAACCTCAAAAAATTTTAGAAGATTTGGAGCAAAATTGGTCCCTCAAAAGTACCAAAAACTACCAAAAAATCACATTTTTGCCCTTTTTTTGACCCCAACGCTACGTGTTTACCAATATTGGGAGAAGTCATTTTTGATAGGGAATATGGGAACCACTTTGGAAATTGAAATAATTTTTTGAAAATATACTCAGATACCTTTCCAATGAGCCATCTTGGAGCTCATTTGGACATGGGGAAGGCCTCCAAAAGTTGGCTGCAAGACAAATCATTTTTTCTGCCTTCGTGTTGCGCGTTTGCACCGGCGATGTGCCCCTGTACCTTGGAGTGGCGCCCTTAACAGGAGTTATTGTAAAATTTATTTAGAAGCCTTAAATTCAAACATATTCCAAATTTAGCTCATAAGTTATGTTAGGAGTTATTGTTACAATGAATGAGTCTCAGATATTTTGCCTTGGGCCTTGCATGGTCTCAAAGGTCAAAATGCATTAAATTTGTAACAAATGAAATTTGAAACCCTAGCTGAGGATCACCTCCTCATTTTGTAGATAAATACAGCATGGATGATTCATGTTTTTACTGGTTAGTTGGTTTTTGAGTTGAATACCTCATAGGCTTTGAGTTCTAAAGAAGTTGGCTTTGAAGCTTTGTAATTGTTTTGGACTGGATATCAATGGAACAAGAATATTCACATGATTCATGAACTTGGTTAAATGGTGATGTTATTCCAATATTGTTATTGTTTCCTTTTGTTTTCCACTTTGTGCATAAATTTCTCTTATGACAGAGCAAAAAAAATAGATTAAGTTATGTTGTTTAGAGGCACCTTAATTCTGTATGCTTTCTATTGTTTAAATGTTTTCCTCTGCTAGGTTTGATTGGAGAGCTTAGGAGTTTCCTGCTCTCCATTTCCACCTAATTTTTTTCCTTGATATTAACTTACTATAGTTTGGCTAAAGAATTTTATGTTTTGCCCTGTCCTTTGGTTCCACTTGAAATGTTGTTCTTAAGGCTTTCTTTGAAGTTTACTTTCTAGGGTTTTGGCTAAAGAATTTTATGGTTTGACCTGTCCTTTGGTCCATCTTGAATAGTCACTTTGAAGGTCTTTGAAGTCTGATTGAAGAATTTAGGAGTTCCCTGCTCTTTAATCATTACTAAAATTTTATCTTAAATGTTTTCTTTGTCTGAAAGTGAATAGCTAGAGAATTTAGTATTTCCATGCTCTCTAGGGTTTGTTGGATTGTTGTCTCAAAGTTTACTTGATAAATCCAGGCCAAAGAATTTTATGGTGTGCCCTGTCCTTTGGTTCTTTCGTAAGCATAGTGATCATAAAGACTCTTCTTGTTCTAGTATATGTTAAAGGATTCTTAATTGCCCTTTAAACCTACTAAACTCACAACTTAATGTTCATTTCACACCCACATAAGCTATTAAGATCCATTTGTCTTTGTTAACTTGCCCTATGAAACACCCTTGATTTGTTGTTGTACTCTTCAAACCTTTCACAGACCCCATAGCCCAATGGTTTGAATTTCTCTTACTCTATGTGTTCTTATTAACAAGCAACCCAATAAAACAAAACAAAACAAACAACCTTATCATTTTAACTAGCCTAAAATCAACATCCTAAATCAATCAAGTTATATCTTTTACACAAATATGGAGAGAGCCCTCTCTGAGTCTAGGAAGGCTAGGTCCTAGGACCCCAAATTTGATTTTATGTTACCCATGTTTATTTGGTCTTACCAATCTGACAAATTACAGGGACCTAACAGAGGGCTCCTATCATTCACCCACCATTGAGCTGGAGGCAGATGCGGGTGTATACCTCGTCAGTGTCGGTGTCAACCAAGTAAGCAACAGAGAGCACCGTGCAGAGAACAGGAGGCATGATTTTGAGGTCAGGTGGAAAGTCGGGTGGTGTTGAAGCATGCTCAGCATGGCCTTGCGGTAAATAATACACCTTGGAACCCACAACATGCATCTCTAGGACTTTCGGTGTTGACATTGGCAACGCTGAGATCAACTCAATTCGAATTGGATCTGAATAAAAGGAGAAAACATTATCGCAGAGCCTCACAAAAACGCAGAGATAGTTCATCGAATTGCATAACTCGGAGGCTCGGATTTGTGGGATATAGAGGTCTCATACAGTGGTCAAAAATCACATCTCAGAGGTTGGATTCAACAATCAGAACCTCAAATAAATATTTGAACTTGTTCCCTTGTTGCAGTACCACATAGCTGTGTGAAACATAATTAAAGACTTAACGCTTGGACTTACTAAAGTCTCTATTAGGTCCCTATATTACTAGTATATTCCATTCTTGTTGTTAGTGTAACCCCCTTATTGTTTTTATTATACCCCTGTAACCCCCATATTGTTATTATTGTGCCCTTAAATTATTATTGTTAGGTCGGCTAGGATTACATTGTGGCCCCACTAGGATTACATTGTGGCCCCATTGACTCCTATATATAGAAAGGAGGTTTTTTAATTTGTATCATCCAAGATTTCTTCATTCATGTAATGCATTGGAGGTTTCCCCCTCGAAGTGGCTTATTTATAAGGCATTGATATCTCTTTTCTTCTATTTTTGGAGCTGGTTTCACAACATTTGGTATCAGAGCTTTGGGATTCTATGGTTTCCCTGTTCCAAATAGGTCATTGTGGAATTTTCACTATAACTTTTTTTCTACGAAGGTTCAGAAGCTGAAATTTTTAGAGTGCGAAGCCACAATCCTGAGGAACATTGTTGCAAAATTTCAGATCTTGTTTCACAATATTTTCGGAGATATGATCTATGGAATTTAGGTCATTATGCAGGCTCCTGAATTTAACCTAAACAGTTCATCATGGAATTTTCGCTATAACATTTTTTCTATGAAGGTTCAGAAGCTAAAATTTTTAGAGTACGAAGCCGAAATCCTGGGGAACATCGCCTCAAAATTTCAAATCTTGGTTTGCAATATTTTCGGAGATATGATCTGTGGAAGTTAGGGTTTTTTCATGCTTCTGAATTGCATCTCAAAGAGGTGATCGTGGGAAAATATTCATAGCTCTCTCTATGAGAATCGGATTTGAATGATGTAAAACGTGGCCACAAGTACACAAAATTCAGTATTTTGTATATCAATTTCATAGCGAAAGGAGGAAACAGTGACACGTGGCAAGTTGTACAAGTTCGCTCTACTGAACCAGTCCATAATTGGGTCATTATGAGAGATTGGACATAACTTTTCCTTGAAGAATCCAAATCAGATCAGACCTATGGAATTTGAAAGAAGCTTCAAAGGGCTACTACAGAGCAAAATTTCAGATATTGAGGATCCACAAGTATAGAGATAATTCAATTTCAATATCGTGCTCCTCAAAAGCAAGTAAAAAGAACCTGACTCAGCTGACACCCACTCTCGACGAAAAACACCTGATGAACTGGAGATGGAATCAGGTCAACCTTTTTCTCAACCAATGATTGATTAGAAATCGACCCAGGAGACTAACTTTCAGAGAGAGAAAAATCAACCAGAAATGAATCCTGATCAATTGGTTGATCAACTATTGGAGGACTCCAAGAAAACTTTCGGTAACTGACGGGAAGATAGGACTTAGAAGCTAAAAGGTTATCTAATACCTTAGAAGCTGAATCCATATAAGGACAGAGGTGAATGATATGGTTCCCTTCACACAACCTACAAGGAAATTTGATCTTACCCTATTCCTTACGAGTCTCATTATCTTTAGCTGAAGGTTCATCATCAGCATGATGCCCAGAGGCTGATTATGAAGGGAAAATCGAGCTAACGAACCACACTTCTAGCATCCTGGGAATACCAAGGCAATCACGAAGAAGGTGGTCACCCTCACATAGCTTGCAAGGGGATTTGACTCTGTGAGACACAGTGGGAGGTTTCTCGATATTAACTACATGGGTAGCAATAGTTGTTGATTCCCCCCTAGCTTATTTTACTTCTTCTTCTTCTTCTTCTTAGCCATCCGGTTACTAGAATCCAGACTTTAACAGGGGAAGAGGAAGAAGGAGGTGAAGAAATAGGTGAAGAAGGTGAGGGATCAACTTTAGGATCAACATGGGGTTGACATGGTTCAGGCAGAGGATAAATTTGTTGAGAACCTATTTGGATGTTTGAAACCAAAGGGGTCGAAAATAACCAAACCAACAGACCAATGGTTAATCCCAGGAGGGACAATTTTTCCATATATGGGGCACCAACATTCTCAAACGAAGGAAAAGGACCAGGATTCCCATCTTAGGGGATTCCTTGGTTGATGGACTCTAGAAACGTCTCCATTGGAATCAAACCTAAAGAATCACTAAGGAATATAACTTTAACCGGGAATATTTCGCGGGTAGTTAATTTTTAAGACACTGAAACACAACTCTTCCATTTCATATTTTGAAAGTCAAGAAAAGGACAAAAGGTGACTCTAGTCACTTTTAGTTTGAACGAGATTGAAAGGACAAGTGCTCGATGATATTTTCAATTTTAAAGTCACAGAAAGATCAAAATGACTACTCAGGAACTCTAGGCAAAAGGGTGAACCAGGTAATCGTGAACTGCAATATACACCTTGGTGATCAAATGAAAGAGAAATTACCAAGGAATTAACCTACGTGTAGGTAGTGTCCCCAAATGTTTTTTTCGGTGTATCACGATTACAAGGTGACAGACTCAGCTTCCTAGGGATAAAGGATTGCAACTTATGAGGGTATCCCTTTATATAGACGACGGTATGGGGAACACAAGTCCGTGCTAGTGCTGTCTAATGCCAGATGGAGAACAGCAGCTACTATGTTTAACGATACCGGAACACATCACTATCCTAGACCTCTAAATGTGAGTGTTAAGTTTCAATGCTTACTTAGGTTGATTGAATAAATTTTAGAGTTGATCTTGAATTAATTTTTCAGTTTCAAGGCCCTACTACTATCATCTGAAAACTTTGATATTGTTAGGTCCCTATATTACTAGTATAGTCCCTTATTTTTGTTATTCTAACCCCCTTATTGTTATTATTGTACCCCTGTAAACCCCATATTGTTATTATTGTGCCCTTCAATTATTATTGTTAGGTCAGCTAGGATTACATTGTAACCCCATGGACTCCTATATATAGAAAGGAGGTTTTGTAATTTGTATCATCCAAGAACTGTTCGTTCATGTAATGTATTAGATTTTTCCCCCTCGAAATGGCTTATTTCTAAGACATTTATATCTCTTTTCTTCTATTTTTGGAGCTGGTTTCACAACATTTGGTATCAGAGCTTTGGATTCTAGGGTTTCACTACTCCAAACAGGTCACCATGGAATTTTCACTATAACTATTTTTCTACGAAGGTTCAGAAGCTGAAATTTTTAGAGTGCGAAGGAAAAATACTGAGGAACATTGTCGCAAAATTTCAGAGCTTGGTTCGCAATAGTTTTGGAGATATGATCTATGTAAGTTAGGGCTTTTTTCAGGCTCCTGAATTTCACTTAAAAAGGTCATCGTGGAAGTTTCACTATAACCTTTTTTCTACGAAGGTTCAGAAGCTAAAATTTTTAGAGCGCGAAGCCAAAATCCAGAGGAACAATTTTGAAAAACTTGAGAGCTTAGTTCGAAATATTTTCGGAGATAGAATCTATGGAAGTTAGGTCTTTTTCAGGCTCCTGAATTTCATCTCAAAGAGGTGATCGTGAGAAGATCTTCATAACTCTCTCTCTGAGCATCAGATTGGAATTCTATAAAAAGTGACTAGAAGGACACGGACTGTAGTGTCATTTCTATAAATTTTAGAGCCAAAGGAGCAAACAATGACATGTGGAAAGTCATACAAGTTCACTCTACTGAACCTGTCCATAATTAGGTCATTGTGGGAGATTGGACATAAATTTTCCTTGAAGAATCCAAATCAAGTCAGACCTGTGGCATTTGAAAGAAGCTTCAAAGGAATACTATAGGGAAAAATTTTAGATATTGAGGATCTGCAAGTATAGAGATAAGTCAATTTCAATATCGAGCTCCTCAAAAGAAAGTAAAAGGTGTGTATTTTTTTTTCCAAATTGCATAAGTCCTGTTTGAAGAATCAATTTGAATTGATTCCAAGGGCATATTGTAGAATAGATATCAGTATTAGATTCTAAAAGGGCCCCTAAAAATAATTCAACACCCATTAAGCCTTTATAAGGCTCTACTATGACTCATGAAGACGAAGAATGGCAACATGACATATCAAAATTACAAGAGCAAGTGCAACAAATTTCGCTCTCGCAAAGAGCAACAAAAAATGAAATGGAAGTTTGAAGAAAGGCGTGGAAACTAAGATGGATGGTTTGAAGAAAGGCATGAAATCTAAGATGAATGGTTTGGAATCTAATATGGATGGCATAGAAGTGGGCATGGAAGCTAACATTGATGACATGGAACCTAATATCGATGAAAAAATCAAAGACAACATGGAAAACATGAAGAATGATCTAAAAGTAGACATAGAAGGTTTGGCAAAGTTAATACAAGAAATTTTTCCTAATGGTGAAAATATAGTAGAGGAAACCCATGATGAGAAAAAAATAAATGTTAATCGTGAGTTCATAAACTCTAATGTTGGAGGGAAGAACCACCATATTCCAAAAATGGATATGAGGAAGTTTGATGGAAAGGATCCTGTAACATCAATACTACAGATGGAGCAATATTTTGATCTCAATAATGTGCAAAACACACCAAAGGTACGCATTTGAACTTTACATTTAGAACAAAATACATTTGTATGGTATCGATGGCTTTGCTCCTGTAAAAAAATTATTACTTGGACAATTTTTACGGAGAAAATGATAGCACATTATGAGGATACAAAGAGAAACACCTTCTTTAGCCAATTGATAAATCTCAAACAAAAAGGTTCAATGGGGGAGCACATTGAGGACTTACAAAAATTGAATATAAGGGTAACTGATATTTTAGAGGAACACAGGATTGATCTCTTCACGGGTACTTTAAAGGATAACATCCAACATGAAGTTCGCATTTTGGAACATGATTCATTAGAGAAGGCATTCAGGTTGGCCAGAAAATTGAATGAAAAATTATGGCGACAAGGAAGCCTACCACTCACTTCTATAAAGAGGTAAGTGTTGCTACTCCTAGATTTGCACAACCTACAAGGTTGACACCACAACAATTGGAAGAAAAAAGAGCAAAAGGGCTTCGCTACAGTTGTGATAGAAAATACACTAAAGGTCATAAGTGTGCTGAGAAGAAATTATTTTACATAGATTATGAAGAGGAAGAAGAAAATGAACGAGAATCTTCAAAAGAAGAGGGTATACACCACGAACCAACCCTAGAAGAGGAAGAAATGAGTCTGACCATATCGTGTAATGCATTGGTAGGAATTACCACTCCTCAAACTCTCAAGATAGAAGTACATGTCAAGAAGAAAAAGGTAATAGTGTTTATTGATTGAGGTAGTACCCATAATTTTATACATTGTAAGGTAGCCAAGGAATTGAATTGTTTCCTATACCCAGCACCAAAATGTTAAGTGATAGTTAGAAATGGAGAACTATAAATTGCTCTGGAAAATTCCATAATATCAAGCTAACCATGGGGGAATATGTATTGAATATTCCAATGCTTTCCATTCCTATAAGTCTTGATGTTAATACAATGAGTACAATTACAACATTTAGGGACGATAGCTTTTAATTTTCAAGAACTTTTCTTGAAATTTTTTTTGAAGGAAAGGAAGTTGAATTACGAGGTATTAGGAGGAATCCAAGAAAGGAAATAATCTCTCATCATGACAAAAACTAAGAGAACAACGAGGCGTAATTGCAAAATTATGCTCACTAGAAGTTCCAACATCAAAATCATCTATTTCTTCAGATCTCCAAAAATTCTTGGACAATCATTCCAAGGTGTTTGAAACTCCCAAAGGAATCCCACCTATTCATGATCATGATCATGCTATTCATTTGATTCCAGGAAGTGTTCCTCCAAACATCAGGCCTTATAGATATGTCCAAAAGAGCGAAATTGAATGTATGATCGCAAAAATGTTAGAGGATGGTATAATTCAACTAAGTCAAAGTTATTTCTCCGCTCTCGTAGTATTGGTACACAATAAGGATGGATCATGGCACATGTGTTTGGATTATAGGGAGCTCAATAAGCTCACCATTAAATATAAATTTCCCATTCCTGTGATTGATGAATTATTGGATGAATTACATGGAGCAATTTATTTTACCAAGTTGGATCTTCGTTCAGGATATCATCAAATTAGAATGAAGACTGAAGATATTCCAAAAACAGCATTTCGAACTCTTGAGGGTCATTATGAATTTTTGGTCATGCCTTTTGGCCTTACCAATGCACCTTCTACATTTCAAGGGTTGATGAATTCCATTTTCAAACCCTTCCTTAGAAAATTTGTGCTAGTATTTTTGATGATATACTAATCTACAGCAGGTCTTGGAAGGATCATGTTGAACATGTTGACAGGGTGCTCAAACTATTGCAGGAGAAACAATTATATGAAAAAAAATCCAAATGTTTCTTTGGAGTACAAGAGGTGGAATATCTGGATCATATTGTATCTCACGAGGGTGTTAAAGTAGACCCTAACAAAATTAAAGCCATTAAGGAATGGAAAGTCCCCACAACCATAAAGAAGTTGCGAGGATTTCTCGGGTTAACGGGGTATTATCGCAAGTTTGTTAAGAATTATGGGAGAATAGCAGCACCTCTAACAACATTATTGAAGAAAGATGCATTTTCATGGACTCCTGAAGCAACTAAGACCTTTGAACATCTTAAAGAGGCAATGTGCCTAGCACCAGTCTTAGCTACACCAGACTTCACAAAAACCTTTATTGTGGAATGTGATGCCTCAGGAAATGGAATTGGTGTTGTTTAATGCAAGAAGGAAGACCCATTGCTTTTGAAAGTCGTCCAATCAAAGGAAAGTATTTACAGAAACCTATTTATGAGAAGGAAATGTTAGCAATACTGCATGCACTAAAGAAATGGCGAACTTACCTAATGGGAAGACACTTCAAGGTAAAAACTGATCATAATAGTCTTAAACACTTTTTGGAACAAAGACTATCGTCAGAAGAGCAGCAAAAATGGGTCACAAAGATGTTGGGTTATGACTTTGAAATAATCTACAAAAAAGGAAAGCTTAATGTTGTTGCAGATGCACTCTTAAGAAAGAATGAAGAGGTGGAAGCATTGCTTTGTGCCATTTCTATTATCCAACCAGATTGGATAACTAAAGCAAGAGATGAATGGAAGAAGGACAAATATGTATGGACACTCATTCAAAATTTGCAGCAAGATCCTAGTACATCTTATACATTTAGTTGGAAAAATGATTCCTTATGGTACAAAGATCGCTTATATATTTGTAAGAATTCCCAATTAAAACAAAAGATTCTTTTGGAATTGCACACTTCTCCTTTATGAGGACACTCAAGATTTTTAAAAACTTACCACAGGGTGAAGAAACAATTTTTTTGGGATGGCCTTAAATCTGATATTCGAAAGTTTGTGGAGGAATGTTTTCTTTGCTAGCAAAATAATGTTGAGACAATTAAGACCCCAAGACTTCTAGAACCTTTATCCATTCCAAGTCAACGTTGGGAGGATATTTCAATGGATTTTATCACAGGTTTACCTAAGTCTGAAGGAAAGAGTTTCATCATGGTGGTAGTTGATAGACTTACCAAGTATGTACAATTTTGTGCATTATCTCATCCATTTAAATCAAGTATAGTTGCTACTGCATTTATGGAAACAATTCAAAAGCTGCATGGAAACCCAAATATTATTGTAAGCGACAGAGATCCCATTTTTACTGGAAATTTTTGGATGGAATTATTTTCTTGTTTGGGTACTCAACTAGCTCATAGCTCATCTTATCATCCACAATCCGAAGGTCAAACTGAGATAGTGAATAAATTTTTGGAAGGATATATTCGTTGTTTTGTATCTGAAAAGAAAAAACAAAGGGTCAAGTGGTTACCTCTGGATGAATAGTGATATAACACTCCCTTCCATACTGCAGCAAAAATGACCCCATTTATGGCACTTTATGTCACCCACCACTGTATCATATTTAAGAGAAAATTCTAGTTGTTCAAGTGAAGATCACATCGAGGATCAACAAGAAGTTCTCCAACTCTTAAAGGATAACCCCACTAAAGCAAAATCAAATGAATACACAATGTGCATATCAATACGCAACATAATTTTTTATAGCAGATACAACCATACAAACAAATGTCCCTCAAGAAAGCTAAGAAGGATAATAAATTATCGCCAAAGTACTATGGTCCTTACAAGGTGTTGCAAAAGATTGGTACTATGGCATACAAATTGGAGCTTCATGCTTCTTCATGAGTGCTTCCATTTTTCCATGTTTCATGCTTAAAGAAGGTTATAGGTGAAAATCTTTCAATTCAAACAATATTTCCAGAACTTGATGAGGAAGGAAAAATCATATTTGAACCTAAAGCGGTCACAGAAACAAGAACTCGACAACTATGAAATCGATTAATTTCAGAGTATCTCATCAAGTGGAAGAACTTACCCACTAAATATTCTACATGGGAGGATGAGAATTTTATACAGAAGCACCCAGAGCTACTCAAGCGTTGAGGATAACACTTTTTTGAAGGAGAGGGGCATGTTAGGTCCCTCTATTACTATTATATTCCATTATTGTTGTTAGTTTAACCCCCTTATTGTTATTATTGTACCCCTGTAACCCCCATATTGTTATTATTGTGCCCTTAAATTATTATTATTAGGTCAGCTAGGATTACATTGTGGCCCCACTAGGATTACATTGTGGCCCCATGGACTCCTATATATAGAAAGGAGGTTTTGTAATTTGTATCATCCAAGAATTTTTCATTCATGTAATGTATTGGAGGTTTCCCCCTCAAAGTGGCTTATTTCTAAGGCGTTGATATCTCTTTTCTTCTATCTTTGGAGATGTTTTCACGACAGTCTCAAATTTGTTTGAAATATGTTGAACCCCTCGGCTGGTCACAAATAATTTGGCATTGATCCATGAAATATTATGGAATTTGCCAGCATACTCGTCAATTTTGTTGTTTGCAAGGGAATATTCATTTCTATATTGTGTTTTGTATTTGAATGTTGCACTCGTAAAGCACCAAATATTATTCCAGCCAAGAGTTATATGTGTGCTATATCATTTTGATCTTTGTATTACAACTAATATCTTTTAATATTCAACAAGCTATAATTTTTCTAGCCTTTCTAGAGTTTTGAGTCTTTATTTTGATAATAAAATGGCTAAAATTGATGATATATTAGAGTTATTAAATACTCTAATATATTCCACTGTAGATCAAAGGATAACCATCAACAAAGCTTCTCTTTCAGATATTCAAACCTATCTACAAAATGCACTAAACAAGATTGAATTTTTGCAGCTTGAGTCAGAGCTACAACGAGATGAGATTCAACAAAAGAGTTGTCATTATGAACTTGTTTTTGTTCAGAACATTGAGACAAACTCCCACGGCAACAATATATTGGTCAGATCATTGACCCTAGTACAATATCAGATTTATATGCAGATGCAGAAGCTCATACTTCACTTTCAAATTACATCATTAGACCTTGGGAAGAGCTTGTCCACAACAAGAAAAAAACAAGTCTTGGATATGACAAGGATATTTCCTTTCATATTCCGGACTATTCTAAGCCCATTCAATTTCAGAGTCTCGGATTTCTTCATGACAGTTCACTTTCAATTTCTCCTCCACAAACAACATATTTTGAAATGCCAACACTGTGACCGAGTTGGACATATGAAAGATCATATTTCGATCTTCACCCATGCAAGAATTGTGGTCTGTACACTCATTCTTCACATAGATGCTTCAGAAACAAGCCTCCTGCAAGAACAAAGAATCATCTTGGATGGATCGCTTCTTGGCAATGGGCATCAACAACCAAGAATATGTTTCATTCATATGTCAAAACTTGTTCTAGAGTATTGAACAGTCTTGCAGTTGAGTTTTCACCATCATATCACCTTGTATCTGACAGGGGGGGAAATTATGGTCATCTACAAGCTTCAAAGCCACATCAAGTGACTTTAGCCACAACTTTTCATTACAGATTCAGAGTTGTAGCCAGAGACACAAAAGTTCAAGTGAGCCTAAGAAACAACCAGCCATTCCATATTCAAAGTTGTAGCCAGAGACACAGATGCCCATGAGCATGCCTTTGGTTGGTGGTAAGCCTTAAAACATCTATGCAAGGTTGATATTCCTCCTCTTCAAATAATTCAGGACACTTCCTCTAGAAGAAGACTTCAACTTCTTGCCAGTTTTGGTAGAGTTCCAGGAAATGCATTAAGCATTCCAGAGTTGGTGGTTATCCTTAAACCATCACAGGTTCTATACCTCCCTTCTTCCAGGTTGAAGGTCTCCCTCTTCAAAATATCAAGAGAACTTCCTCTAGCAGAAGACCTTACCTTCTTGCCAGATTTGAAAGAGTTCTGGGAACTGCACTAAGAGTTCCAGTGTTGGAGGTCATCCTTAAATCGCCTCGTTATGCCAACATTTCAAAGAGCACATTCAACATAGTGTTGCCATTTTGTATTACAACTCTCTTCTTGGACTCACACATACCCCTTCGGATTAAGGAGGTAATTTTGGACACCTAATCATCTATGGGTAGGTGTAGAAGGCGAAAGGACATAGGAAGTCCAAGAGACCTTGGAATGTGGAATCTAAGGGTTTCCTAATGTACTATAAATGCATAATTTGTGAATAATAAAAGTATCCACGTTTATCTTGTCTCCTTGTGTGTGTTTACCATACGTGAGTTTAACAATTTCAAAGAACAAAACTGGTAACTTTTCTTCTGTTGCAAAGTTCACTTTTGGGCAGCTTCAACCAGAACATCAAGTGCGCTCCTCCTTCTCTTTCTTCCAGATCCCTTGGCCTTAATGAGCTTCTGCTTAACCAATCCGAGTCTTCTCTTTAATACCAAATATTGTACATATAAAATTTTCACTTGCCTATTCAGAGGCAAGGTCCACTTCAACTTGTGTTGAGCCTTTTTAAGAGTGGGTAAAACAAATTGTACTTGGCTAAATAAATTTATTTTGTCCCTTTTATCTTTCTCTACAAGTTGATCTACCTGTTGTTGAACATCTTCAAGTTTTTCCAATAATTTCACATATTCCTTTTTCTCATCAAATACTTCCTTTTTCTCTAGTGGAAGAGTGTCCTTCATCTGTTTTGCTATTCTAGCTTTTGACCTTGTTCTGGGCTTCCTTGGTTGTTCAAATGTCTCTTTAATCTCTTCAACATCAATAATATGTTTAAATTTTCCTTTTGTAGCATGTACTGATGTTTTCCCTGATGTTTCTCTTTCACTGGGATGGACAGTTCCTTGGGATGCTTGATGCCTAAGTTCTCTGTTTTGCTGCTGCAAATATGCCACCATGAGATGAGATTTTTCAAACTGGTCTTGCAACTCCAAGATTATCAAATCTTTGTCTTCCATTTCAACCTCTTGATCACTCACTTCAAACACCTTTGGTACATAATTTAATGGCTCCATGGTCCCTTTAGGAGTAGGCTCTTAAATTATCTTCTTTGTTGCAAATTTGGTTCTTGGTTTGTGAGTCACTTTCTCTTCCTCATTTTCCTTTTTAGGAGTAGGCTCCTCAATTACCTTCTTTGCTGCAGATATGGTTCTTGGTTTGTGAAACCCTTCCAAGAATTAGGTAAACAATTTATGCAGCTAATAATTTATTTTGTCCTTTGTCTTTCTCTACAGATTGATCACCTGTTGTTACAGAACATCTTCAAGTTTTCCAATAATTTCCTCTTCTTTCTAAATAAATAACCTTTCTCTAGTGGAAAATTATACTTCATCTGTTTTGCTATTCATTTGACCTTGTTAAGGAGCTTCATGGTTTGTTCTGTCTCTTTCTTGTCTCTTAACATCATCATGTGTTTAAATTTTCTTTTTGTAGCATGTCTTGTGATCTTTCCACAGTCATTTCTCTTTCCTTTGGGATGAATGGGTTCATGGGATACTTATTTAAAGTTCTGTTTCTTTCTGTATAATATGCCACCATAAGGATAAGATTTTTCCAATGGTCTCTTGCAACTCGAAGATTATCAAATCTTTGTCTTCATTCAACCTCTTGATCACTCACTTAAACACCCTTTAATTTTAAATTTAATGGCTCATAATTTAAGGGAGGCTCTTAAATTATCTTCTTTATTCCACATTGATTCTTTTGGATTTGTGAGTCACTTTCTCTTCCTCATTTTCCTTTTTAGAGTGGCTCACCAATTGTTCTTCTTTGAGATATGGTTCTTTTGGTTTGTGTTGAACCTTTTAAAGTGGTCAAACAAATTGTACTTAGCTAAATAAATTATTTATCCACTTTGCTCTCTCTAGATTGATCTACCTATTTGTTGAACATCTTAAAGTTTTCCAATAATTTCACATATTCCTTTTTTCTCATCAAATACTTCCTTTTCTACAAAGTGAAAGTGTCCTTCATCATTTTTGCCATTAACTTATTGAGGCCTTGATACAGGCTTGTAGTTGTTCAATGTCCCTCACTAGCTCTATTAACATCAATAATATCATTTTTAATTTTCACTTTTTAGCAGCATATCTTGATGTTTCTTTGATCCTTCTCTTTTCTGCAGATCAATGTGTTCCTTGGGATGCTTGATGCCTAAGTTCTACGTTTTTGCGCAAATATGCCACCATGAGATGAGATTTTCAAAGCAAGTCTTTAACTCCAAGATTATCAAATCTTTGTCTTCCATTTCAACCTCTTGATCACTCACTTCAAACACCTTTGGTACATAATTTAATGGCTCCATGGTCCCTTTAGGAGTAGGCTCTTAAATTATCTTCTTTTGTTTCAAATTTGGTTCTTGGTTTGTGAGTCACTTTCTCTTCCTCATTTTCCTTTTTGGGAGTAGGCTCCTCAATTACCTTCTTTCTTTTTGATATGGTTCTTGGTTTGTGATTCACTTTCTCTTCCTCATGTGGCAGATTTTCTTGCATTTCTTCTTATATGTTTTCCTCTCATTCATCATAGGCTTTTTGGCGATTGATTGCTTTGTTGGTGAAACTTCAGTGTTTCATAGAGAGTGCCCCTCTCTATCTTTGTACTATCAAAGTGAGCCAAAAGGCCTCAGTTGTAGAAACTATCCCAATTCTTGTTCCTCTTCTCAAGCTCTTTCAAAACTAACAATTTAACTAAGGAAAAGTGGAATGAAAGCTGGGCACTTGATTTTTCCTTGTTTGGACCTCTGCTATCTTACTCAAGCTCTTAAACAAATAATGAGGAAAATTTAGACTTCTCTTTCTATTAAAATGCATCGGGAGCCTTATGTGATATTGATATACCCTGCTAAAGTGCCCCTCACAAGTGAAGTACCTCTGTATGACTTTAAGAAGCTGGTTGTAATGATATAATAGGTAGATCCTTGGAAATGTAAGCTTAAATTTATTTTTATATTGAGGTTTGAGGAATTCTTTGTAATGTGATACATCTAATTCTATGCCAAGGGTATATCTGTTGATTGTGAGTTGGTTTCCTCTGAATCACTGAACTCAAGATCACCCATATTTACTTCATTACCCTTGAAACTGAATGCAAAGAGTCTAGTGAGTTGAAAATGATAACTTGTGGCTTGAACCTTCTCACAAAAACAAATGCAGACTGCTTGTTTTAAAGCAACCCAAATCGTTGGGTTTGCATTGACTAAATCAAGATTTTGTGGTTCATAACGTACCACATCTCCTCCCATGGACTTATTTTTATTTTCTTGAGTCTCCATCTCGATTTTGCAGAGTTCAACTCCCCCCCCCCCCCCCCCTCCTAGCAAGACCATTTATGCAAAGGAAAATGGAAAACAAGTTCTCGGTTAAAACAGGGTATTTTGTGTAGCAAATGTGCAGCACCACGATGAAGGGTTTCAAATTAATGGACAAAATGAAATCTCAGCAATAGGTGATGACTTGGAGCTTTAACGAATTATATTTAAAATATGCACCAACCAATAAAACACCTGGATACAACACTACATGCAAAAACAAAAAATACATAGGTTTGGGTAGCGTGTGCATAGCAGAAACGAATGTAGGTCCAAGGTTATGATACAACGGGAATATTTCTGATGCTGAGAGTGGTTGGGATGTGTTATATGAAGCTCATGCAATGTAAAATATTCAACATCAAAGGAGGAAACCTTACCCAAAAACCCAAAAACACTTCGACCTCCGTGCACAACAATTGCGCAACCCCTATTTCCCACAAGCTTCGAACCTTATTCTCGATTGTCTAAAACTTTCCTACACTTTGAAACTACTCTAGCACTGATAATGAAACACAGATGAAGGAGAATGGGAGAGTTTTCAATGAATTTTTGAATTTTATGCCATTGAAAACCTCTTTCTTACCATGATAATGGTTTTGAATAATGAAATTGAAGTGACATGAGAGGGTACTTTTACAATCATGACTAGGACATGAAATTGATTGACTCATAACTAAACCAAAACTGACTCACATGACTCACATGACCCCTATAACTGAATTATGATGATAAAATCCCTCATGACATGACCCCTTTAACTTTCATAATGACCCATTCCCTCCATGATCTCAAACTTCAAATTATGACCCCTCGTGGACTTTTATGACTTTACAAATTCGAATTAGGGTTAATAGACACTTTTATGACATACATATTTATGATTACTTTGACTATTTTGACCCTTTTTACACAAAAAAGCCCTTAGACTATGGTACTTGGTGAATCCATAGGATAAATCTTGCAAGCAAACCCCCAAAATGAATAGTCAGACAAACACATTTTGATCCCTATATTATAAAACCCTAACTGATATCACTATACACAAGTTCAGATATCATAGGGATGAAGTCTCACCACAGTGCCATAGTCTTAGTGCAATCAAGTGATAAGGGTTTCAATACATCTCAATACAAATCAGATCAACTTCAGAAGTGAATTGGTGAGATCACAGTTCTACAGGAAGTTCGGTGGTCACAATATACCTTTGAAGGAAAGTTACAGTTCAAATCATAGGCAAAAATAAAGTAGGGTTACATTTCGAAGAATGAAGTATGCAAAACCTTATCTAAACCCATTCTACTATTATACTGAGCATAAGTCTGAGGAGATCCTAGTTACAATGGTGATCCGAAGAAGCACGAAAAGACAAGGCCAAAGATACTATCACTCAAGAAGGAACCAAAACTAATATGAAGAAGACAAGAAACAATGCATTTGTATTGAGATCCAATAAGGCATGTTATGAGGTATAAATTCCATCAACAAAAACAAGTCATAAGAAGTAATTTATATGAAGTCATGTAGCATCTCTTTTTGCAAGCCTTCTCTTCAACAATTTGGCAACAACTTCTAACTCAAGTAAGTATTGTGATTTCTTTAGTGATCTAATGGTGTGTTTACAATTTCCAAGAAGAGCTTCAAGTCCTATGGAACATTGATCTCTCAATCAAAGAAGTTAAACTTACGTAAACTTAAGGCATAAAATATCATAACTTAAAGAGGTCGCTTCAAGGAATCCTTGCAAATTTTGTCAAGGAAAATCTCTAGGTATGTGTTAGTATATACACCTTATAAAATTCTCTTCATATTATCTTGAAATTTGTGTTACTAACATCATTGTGTCTATCTATATTGAATCATGAAGATTCTAGTTATGGGTGATTCATCATCTGATAAATCTACCCTCCTCATATCTTTGATTGTTTGTGTAAAGAACCCTAGAAAGGTTCTCTGGAAAACCCTAACATAAGGGTATGCTATTAATGTGTGAAACCATAAACCTACTTAGGGTTATTGATGAAGAAATTGATATTATGATGTCATGTTTGGGGTGTTGGTAAGATCATAAAAACCCTAACTTGTTAGGGTTGAAATGGTGTTGTCTGAAATCCCGAACCTTTGAAGTTTTGGTATAATAGGGTTTGATTTTATATGAACTGAAACCATAGATCCTTAGGGTTTGGTTCTGTCTATAAGAAAAACCCTTGTTATGTATTTAAAGTCCTAGGAATGAAACCCCAGGTATGTGTTCATTTGGTTAATACCCTAGCTTGGTGTAGGTCGGTATATGTCTAATATGTTTATTTGATTTTGTTTGATGATGCATTCCTAGATATATGTGATAGCCTAATTATTAAGCGTCATAAGTCCTAGGGTTTGGAAAACAAGCCCTAATCAAAGTTTGAAGTTCTAGGTTGATGTTTTGGAAATCTAGGGTTTTGCTGCTAAACCCTAGTAGTCTTTAAATTCTATAGTATAAAATCTATATAATGTTTGCTGAGAATTTCTAGATATAAAATCAAGGGTTTACATCAAACCCTAGTAGAAGCTATTTATATTGTATTAAGTTGTGATTGACTGTTGAAACTCATGTATAAAATATAGGGTTTACGTGAAATCCTAGTGGGAAGTCTAACATATGAATTCTGAAAGCTATAGATACATTTTTTTTATTTGAATTATTTCTAGGGTTCGCTATATGAAAGAACTTGTCATCTCGCATCTTGATTTAGCTACTGATGTGATTTATGGTTTGTAACAAAACCCGTGCTAGAATTTGAAGTATAATAGCTTTATGATTATGTTTTTAAAGTCTAATGCTTCCACTAATATAAGATTTGTTATAACTAACGTATTAATTTTAGATAACCATGGTATGTTCTATGCTTAATCCAATTTTACTTCAATCTTTCTTATAGGCCCAATTCAATTTAGCAATCACATAAAAATGAAATTAAAATGTTGATATAACATAATAATAGATCAACAGAACAAAATCCAAATAATGTAGATCATATTTTACAATTATTCTTGTCCAGCAAAGATAGAGAGTGATGTGTGTTACGATAATCAACAAGATGCATCAGCCAGCAAAGTCTTTCTCAACATCAGACCAACCAACCTTCCAAGTTGTTAGCACTCTATAATTTAGAATATTGGCAAGACTAAACTATAAAGCACAACATCAAACCACTTTGGAATCTAGGACCTAGCCTTCCTAGACTCAGAGAGGGCTCTCTCTGCTTCTATGATTTAACTTGATAATTATAAGTGCTGATATTAGGGTAGTTACATTGATGGGGTTGTTTGTTTGATTGATTGGGTGGTTGGAAAGATAGGGCTGTAGAGGCTATTCCATTGGGAGATGGAGTCAAAGGTTGGAATGGCACATAAAAATCAAGAGCAATCACAAGGCAAGCTAATTGTGCATAATGGATCTTAAGAGCTGTATGAATTATGAGGTGAAAGAAATAGTAAGGTTCAGTAATGACTAAAGAGTAGTTAAGAATTCTTTAATCAGAATTCAGCAGAAAACATTTAGATTGTAAATGCAGACAGAATTAAGGCGCTCCGACAGCGAATCTTAATCTAAAATTTCTGAATTACAATGAGATGAGAAGATACAAAAAAGAGAAAAACAATAGAAACATTTAAACATAGAAGTAACACATCACCATTTTAACACAACTCAAGAATCATGTAAACGGTCTTTGATTATTGATGTCCAACTCCAAAATTACAGTGCTCTAGTAGTGGTTCTTACAATGTCGATGCTAAAATATCCAACCTTTCATACTGGAAATTATAGCAGTATTTAACTAACAACTAAGTTAGTTTCCCTAATCTACTTTGGAAAACTTCATTAGTTACAGACAAACTAAATTTAGACAAGTGTGGCCATGCAAGGCCTAATTCAAATATCACTCACAACAACTTCCTCTGGAATTAATTCTGGGCAACTCTTCATAGATCTAAATGCTTCGATGGCTCCTCAGAAGATCAAAAAGTAAGCTTTGGGGGTGGCTGTGATGGTTTCGAAGAGGCAACTAATTGAGGCTCTAACATCTGGATTTTTTTTACAGAAAACATGCATTGGGTAATCAAATCTTGTGCAGTGCTAGCTACTTTCATTTATTGATGTTGGTGCTGATGTGTTTTTTTGCCCCTTTAGTCTCTACTGTTATAACCATAACAAGTCTGCAAGATATGCCTTTTTCTACCCGACACGAGTTGTGGTGTCTTTTTGCTACGAAGCCCTTCTGGCCATGTTTCACCTTATTTCTTCATATAATGAGTTTCAAACCTCATATGCCCGGTCGTGTAGGGATGGTGGTTGGAAAACGGGGATGTATGATGGAGGACATGGCGTGGTGGGATTGGCAATGATCAACAGGCGCATCGGTTTTCTAAATGGCGTAAAGGAATTTCTGGAGGGGGGTGAGAGTCATAAGCGGTGTTTGGAGAGGGGGTGTGGAATATCCCTGGGTGTGACACGTAGCTGGATGGGCGGTATGGGATACCACCCATTCCAAACCTCCCCCACCATGATAAAGTTCGAATGCTACGAGGATGCCGAAAATTGATAAGGTTTGTCAAATGTAGGGAGAGGAGTGGAGAGGGAGGAAAGGTGGAGGGCGATTAGAGGTGGAATAACATAGCACACGGGTGGGACCCTAGTTCTTCCTTTTTGTGTTTAACCCCTTTTTCAAAGCAAAACAATGTAAAACTCATTTACCCGTATCTAAAAACCTTTAGATTTCATATTTTCACCACATTGCATCTGCGCTAATCATCGCACTTCGCATGTCGCAGTTTCTAAACTTTACCTTTTCATTTATTCATTAAACTTGTGATTTGTGATTGGGTCCCACCGCATCGCACATCACACTCCAGAAATTATACATTTACCTCTCGTTGTTATTTATTAAAACTTACGATGTGCGGTATGTGGGCCAAGGCCACGTCACCCTGCCACATCATTTGTCATGTCACTCGCTATGTCATCATAGGTCACCCACGATCTGTGGGGTTAAAACCATGTCACCATGCCACGTCACCTACCATGTCCCTTCATATCACAGATTGGTGAATTTAACATTTTGTCCTTGCACCTGTTTTCTAAAATCTGTGATTTGCGATCTGCACTCGGGCCCCATCACATCACAAAATTGCAAGTCAGATAGTTTGTTGTATGTTTAAACTTTAACATTTGCGAAGTGTGATAGAGCGAAGAGTTATAACATGTGCGAGGCAATATCACACATCGGCAATTGCAAGACTTAAATTTTGGCGGAAAATTAAATGAGTTATAATTTTTGATCTGCGGGTAATTAGGCATAGGGGAGTGTGAAACAGTGGAATACAAGGAATAAGGCAGAAACGAGGTTCACATTTGATTTTGGTGGTGCAATAAGGTATGATGGGTCCCGCTTTCATCGCATCAGTAGAAAATAAGTTTTGGAAAAGTCTTTTAAGAGGTATAGCTTGAAGCTTGCGGGCTGCGGAGTGTGGGGTGAATGGGTCCCACTTTAATCGAATATTAATTCTGAAAGTTTTATATGAGATGGTTTTTTTTTTTAAGAAATTTGTGATTTGGCCGATGCAAAAAGTGACTTGGGCATGCAATAATGAAATAAAAGGGAAATGACTTAGGGAAAATGAAAATGAAAAGGTATAAATGGTGGGGTGGGTTTTGTTTATGGTTTAAAACTTTAGAATATGTAGAAAATGAGGGGCAAAGAGGGTGAATGAAATGAAATGAGGGCAAAAATGAAGTTTTATCACCATTACACCTTATCAGCAACATTTTTTTCCATTTCCACTGAACTATAAGGAAAATTGATTCTCTTGATAGTTAGGATCTCCCTTCCTTTGTCTGAAAAGAAATTATAGCCACTGAATATTATTTTCAGTAAAAAAACATAAGAAAAACTCAGTCACCTTCTGACACTGTAAATTACAGGACTCTAACAATGGCTCTAGCTCGGGATGGCAGCTCCTTCAGGAGGTGTCAAGAACACCACAGACTAGTAGCCTGATCCATTGGGCTGATCCCAACACTTGTATCTTAATCTATCAGGCACTTTGTGACTGGAAACTAGCTTATTGTTTCTCTTGACTTTGACTCATAAAAATAGAACACATGCTAGGCCAGCCAACTTATTAGCATACTAAAATATGAACTAAAACTACAATTTCCCTTATCCACTGCAATCCATCAAGTTGAACATACTACTGCACCTTGAAAACTTGAATGGTGAGACCAAAACTGTGCTGAACTAAAGTCTGAAACACATTGATCTGAAAATGAAAAGAAATCTAAACTAAGATTTGAAAGATGCTCAGAGTGCTAAGCTTATTTTCACACCTACCTACCCTAATCTAACTTGGAGATGATATATACACTAATTGAACTCCTTTCTCTAATGCAACCAATCAATTAAATGACTACATGATTGATTCTTGTTCACTTTTTTGAGTAAGCTGAAAAATCAAAAGGTGTTCAAAAGTGTAACTAGGTTGGTCTTCATGTTGACTATGTAATTATGTAAAGAAGAAGATAATGATAATAAAATGTATTTTTGTTGTACTTTTTTCATGGGTTTCATGAACAAGATTTTATATAGGTTATGGACTTCTTCTTTATGTCTTCTCGATTTTTGTCTTCTTCTATAATTAAGTGTCATATACATGAATGATTTAGTTTAGATGTTTATGATCCAAAGAGCTTGTGAAGAAGCTCACAAAAAACCCTCAAATAAGCTGGAAGACAAGCTCAAAAGCGTTGGAATTCAAGCTCCAATACGGTGAAGACAACCCTCTAACAATGCTAGAATATGCATGAAGAAATGCCTCATGAAATACTCTTCATGTCGAGCTAAATATCAGTGATGAAGGTGGCCTAATTCACAGAGATCAAGTCGGCCTTATACACAGCTAATAGGTCGGTCTAATGCCATAAATAACACTACTATATATACACACTATTGCGACTATTTTGGGAGCACAATGATGCGGATCTCTCTGAATTAAAAATGTGGATTATTCTGAAATAGTGCAGAATTTTCTGTGGAAGAAAGTGTGGAATTTTAAAGACCAACAATATGTGGATTTTTCTAAGACACCACAACATAACGTAAGCAAGTTAAAGCTCTGTTTTTGAAACTACGCTAACACAATAAATTGTGAATAGTTTTGAAAAGTGGACAACATGACAAGATCTAAATGTAATATAAGTTAAAGGCAGTGTTATAGTGTGGTTAAGTGCGAGACTTCAAGCAAGGGTAAAGTCTAATATACATTCGATTATATCACAGGAAGAAGGAAGTGCAGATTGGTATGAAGGAAGAATACATATATATATATACAGTGTGATACTAATTGAAGAAATTATGATAAGTGCTATAACAGAAGTGCGGATTATTTTTGGGAAGTAGTATGGATATACTAAAGATTTACCTTCCTGTTCTACAATGCATAAAGAGGAAGGATTTCACCTCAAGTGAAGAAGCTTCAAAGTTATGCAAAGTCAAATTTTTAATGTTGGTGCAGCTCAGTGCAAGTTGGTGCAGAAATGAATGATCAATGTTGAAGGCAGATAAAGAATAAGTGACAAGGTCTTGGAAGAATTCATAGGTCAGGGGTCTGATTCTGGATCATGGTACTTGTCATTTGAATATCTATAATAATAATTCTTTGCGGGTTTTCCTCTCCAAGAGGGAGAGGTTTTTCCCTGGCTCTATGAGCTTAAATTTGTGTCTCATGCATTTTGATAATTGACTTGATGAAAGACTAACTAAGCTAAAGAAAGAAATATATAAGTAACTCAAGAAAGCTCACAAGCAATTATCAAGAAGAGAATTTGTATTAATCTCCAGCCCTCCAAATTCTCAACAAAAGGGCCACTCCCATCTTACTTTCCTTTGGAAAACAATGCTCAAAATTTTCCTTAAGCTCTACAACAAGCCATTCTTGGCATATCATACTCCTTCTTTAAATGATTCTAAGAAACCAGCAAAAGGATCTTGGAACAATACCTGGCGCTGAGGATTTAAATAACAAGCTTCATTTAGGGCTGCTCCTTGTTCCACTATGTCATGCTCAGGATCCTTCTCAAATAGAATATATACACATTCTTCATGGTCATCTGACATGGCATCCTCATTATATACCACTATATTTTCCTCAAGCAAACTTGATATTTCTTGACTGAGTTTGATGAGTTATGTTTGAAGGCCATCTTTTTTTATGAACAAGGGCACTTTCTGGAAATAGGCCTTCTTGAGAAGGTAGAACAACATCAGTATCACTATGTTCTTTTGTTTCTTCATGAGGAAACACTTCAGTACATAAATCAGAAGCATAACAAATAGAAATAATATCCTCATTACATAAAACTTGAGAGGCTAGCTTCATGCTTATAATCTGATTAATTTCTTCTTTAGTTAAAGGAGGAGGCAGTCTTTGTTTTCTTTGGATTGGACAGCATTTGTTTTATTTCTCTTGTGAATATTGATCTTGAGGCTGAATGTATTCTTTAGCCTCACACAAAAGAGCATATGAATTATCATTTGTCCCCTCAGAGAGATCTTGTGGATCTTCTTTCATTTCTTGATGGCTTTCATTTTCAACTAACCTCTCTTGGTTATCATAACAGTTAACTTGAGAATGAAATTCATGAATTACTTGTAAGAGATCCTTAGGATGCCAATTTCCTAGATCTTCATCAATATTTACAAGGTATTGTATGAGAGCCTTAGATTGATCACAACAATTTTCAGCTAATGTTAAATATGGAGAACTTTCTTTGTAATTCTCATAAAACACCTTGTAGAAAAGCCTTAAAGAAAAAAAACTACCAAGGTTTAGACCTTCATACCATTCCCTCACTTTCCCTTCTAATGTTGCCATGAACATCTTCATGAGGCAATCCTCATGCCATTTGACCTTCAACTTCCATGAATGTATATGAAATTTAATGAGATGTAACGAAGCATCATTAATAGTCTCATCTTGAAACATAGGAAGATTTATTTGCCAATTTACCTGAGGAATTTTGTGTGGGAATCCAAGAATGCAATCTTTGTTCATTGGATCATACCTACATTGTATTCTTGGATTAATCTTATCCATCAGTCAGAGAGTGGGGTCACTATA
The DNA here is from genome assembly GCA_034641835.2 of Pinus albicaulis. NCBI lineage: Eukaryota > Viridiplantae > Streptophyta > Pinopsida > Pinales > Pinaceae > Pinus > Pinus albicaulis. The sequence goes on along the minus strand of CM076580.1, from coordinate 1,782,954,206 downwards.
TCTTCACAACAAATATGGATTCTTCTACCAGTGGAGTCTTTAGGTCAACTGAAAACTATGGAGTCACCAGGTGGATGATTTTAACTTTCTTGTGTCTGGTTGTTGTCCACCATCAACAACCAGATACTAATATTGGAACATACTTGACTCATACAATATTTTGACTGGGGTTTCTGATTTCTGATGAAATATTAAGATTTTTCAATAACTCATTCCCCAGTATGGTTGCCATTATGTTAGCACTCTATAATTTAGAAGATTGGCAAGACTAAACTATAAATCATACCATCAAACCACTTTGGAGTCTGGGACCTAGCCTTCCTAGACTCAGAGAGGGCTCTCTCTGTTTTTCTGATTTAACTTGAAAATTATAAGTGATGATATTAGGCTATTTTCAGTGATGGGGTTGTTTTTTTGATTGATTGGGTGGTTGGACAAATAGGGCTGTAGAGGCTATTCCATTGGGCGATGGAGTCAAAGGCTGGAATGGCACATCAAAATCAAGAGCAATCACATGGAAAGCTAACTGTGCAGAATGGATCTTAATATCTATATGAATTATGAGGTGAAAGAAATAGTAAGGTTTAGTAATGACTATAGAGCGGTTAAGAATTCTTTAATCAAACTTCAGCAAAAAACATTCAGATTGTAAATGCAAACATAATTAAGGTCTCCGATAGCGAATCTTAATCTAAAATTTATGAATTACAATGAGATGAGCAGATACACAGAAGAGAAAAACAACGGAAACATTTAAATAGAGAAGTAACACATCACCATTTTAACGCAACTCAAGAATCCTGTACACAGTCTTTGATTTATTGATGTCCAGCTCCAAAATTACAGTGCTCCAATAGTAGTTCTTACAATGCAGGTGCTAAAATATTCAACCTTTCAAACTGGAAATTATAGCAGTATTTAACTCACAACTAAGTCGGTTTCCCTAATCTACTTTGGAAAACTTCATTAATTACATACAAACTAAATTTAGACAAGTGTGGCCACGCAAGGCCTGATTCAAACATCACTGACAACAATCGCCTCTGGAATTAATTCTGGGCAACTCTTCATAGATCTAAATTCTTCAATGGCTCCTTGGAAGATCAAACAGTAAGCTTTGGGGGTTGTTGTGATGGTTTCGAAGAGGCAACTAATGGAGGCTCTAACATCTGGCTTTGTTTTACAGAAAAAATGTGTTTGGTAATCAAATCTTGTGTAGTGCTGGCTGCTTTCATTTATTGATGTTGGTGATGATGTGATTTTCTACCCCTTCAGTCTCTGTTGTTATAACCATAACAAGTCTACATGAAACGTCTTTTGCTACCTGAATCGACCTGCGGCGTCTTTTTGCTACCCGAGCCCTTTTGGCCGTGTTTCACCTTATTTATTCATAGAATGAGTTTCAAACCTCATATTCCTGGTCGTGGAGGGATGGTGGTTTGAAAATGGGGATGTATGATGGAGGACATGGTGTGGTGGCATTGGCAACGGTCAACAAGCATAGCGGTTTTCTGAATGGCGCAAAGGACTTTCCGGAGGAGGGTGAGAGTGGTAAGCGGTGTTTGGAGAGGGGGTGCATAATATCCTTGGGCGTGACACATAGCCAGATGGGCGGTATGGGATACCACCCATTCTAGACCCCCCCCCCCCCCCCCCACTCATGATAAATTTTGAATGCTGCGAGGAGGCCGAAAATGGATAAGGTCCGTCAGATGTAGTGAGAGGAGTGGAGAGGGAGGAAAGGTGGAGGGTGATTAGAGGTGGACTAACATAGCACACGGGTGGGACCTGAGTTCTTCCTTTTTACATTTAACCCCTTTTTCAAAGCAAAACAACGTCAAACTCAATTACCCAGATCTAAAAACCTTTAGATTTCATCTTTGCACCACATCGCATCCACGCTAATCATCTCACTTTGCATGTCGTAGTTTCTAAACTTTACCTTTGCACTTATTCACTAAACTTGTGATTTGTGATTGGGTCCCACCGCATCGCACATCGCACTCCGGCAATTATACATTTACCTCCCACAGTTATTTATTAAAACTTGTGATGTGTGGTATGCGGGCCAGGGCCACGTCACCTACCACATCACCTGCCATGTCATTTTCCATGTCACTTGCCACGTCATCATAGGTCACCCTTGATCTATGGGGTCAAAACCATGTCACCATGCCATGTCACCTACCACGTCATCATAGGTCACCCACGATCTGTGGGGTCCAAACCACGTCACCATGCCCCATCACCTGCCACGTCCCTTCATATCGCAGATCGACAAATTTGACATTTTTTCCTTGCACCTGTTTTCTAAAATCTACGATTTGGATCTGCGCTCAAGTCCCACCGCATCGCAAAACCTCAATTCGAACGGTTTGTTGTATGTTTAAAATTTAACGTTTGAGAAGTGCAATAGAGCGAAGAGTTATAACATGCGCGATGTGATATCGCACATTAGCAATCGCAAGACTTGACGTTTGGCAGAAAATGGAATGAGTTATAATTTGTGATCTGCTGGCACTTAGGCGTAGGGGAGTGCGAAATGGTGGAATACAAGGAATAAGGCAGAAATGAGGTTCACATTTGATTTTGGCGGTGCGGTAATGTATGACGGGTCCTGCTTTCATCGCATCGGCAGAAATTAAGTTTTGGAAAAGTCTTGTAAGAGGTATAGCTTGAAGCTTGCGGGCTGCGAAGTGCGGGGTGAATGGGTCCCACTTTAATCACATATTGCTTCCGTAAGGTTTATATGAGATGGTTTTTTTTAAAGAAATTTGTGATTTGGTCGATGAAAAAAGTGACTTGGGCATGCGGTAATGAAATAAAAGGGAAATGACTTAGAGAAAATGAAAATGAAAATGAAAAGGTATAAATGGAGGGGTGGGTTTTTTTTATGGTTTAAAACTTTAGAATATGTAGAAAATGAGGGGCAAAGAGGGTGAATGAAATTAAATGACAGCATAAATGAAGTTTGATCACCATTACACATTATTAGCAACATTTTTTTCCCTTTCCATTGAACTATAAGGCAGATTGATTAATTTGATGCTCTTGATAGTCAAGATCTCCCTTCCTTTCTCTGAAAAGAAATGATAGCCATGGAATATTATTTTTCAGTAAAAAAAATAAGCAAAACTCAGTCACCTTGTGATACTGTAAATTACAGGACTCTAACACAAGTGTCACACACACCCCTCAAAGACAGCTCCAAAATTCAACGGAAGTCAACAAAATAATCCCACATCCAGATTTACAACATCCATTTCTGGCATCATTTCTGGCATCCATTTCTAGCATCATCCATATTTCTGGCATCTAGATTTCTAACATCCATTTCCGACATCCATATTTTCGGCATCCATTTCTAGCATCATCCATATTTACACGCGGGAAAGAGAGAATCCTCTTCTAGGTTGTATGAAACAATCAGATCATGAGTAATGTGTGTGATGAGATGATGATGAAATGGATATCATCTCTCTCCAATTTATATCAATCAGTGAGGGTGTGTGACACATCTATTAGGCTTGTGAGCCTACATTACAAATTTGGCCAACCTTGCACATGTGTGGAAAATAAAATCAAAATATATGTTATGCTCATCCAAACAAGATGATATTTAGATCAATCTTGCACCTCTCTAAAAGAGGAATCCAACAAAAATATAATCATCATCATATAAGCAGTGCAACCTGGAGTTTGGACCTAGTTGGCCAAAATTAACATCTATAAGAAAGATTGAAGTAAAACTGCATTAAGCATAGAACATACCTGGTTATCTAAAATTAACATGGAATCAGAGCTGAGTTGAAGACAAATCCAAATATAGTGTGAAAAGAAATCACCGAAGAAGAAGTCTTGTCAAGGACCAATGGTCTCATGATAAGTTGACTGGAAAGTTTGATTATCATGTATGGAAGATGTCCTTGGATTTGGCATTACAATATCAAGATGTCATGGACTATGTGCAGGGAAATATTCATGAGCGTCCATCATATTTTATGAGGCTCACATACATCAGGAATGATCTCCTTGCCATAGGAGAAGAATTAACTGATCGATAGCTCGTCCTCATTGCTCTTGGAGGACTTCCCCGAGATTTGCATGTATTTAATACTATGATTCTTAATAATAATATAATTCCTGATTTTGATGAATTTTTTACTAGATGCACTCAAGAGGAGACAATAATGATGGAGAGAGATCATCCCTCTAATGGAAATAGAGGCGACCCTACTGCCTTCGCCGCTCATGCAAAGAAGAAGAACCATGGTGACCTGAGAAATCAAAACCATGGTAGAGCCAGGCCCAAAGAAAGGAAGGGAATATGTTACACTTGTAATAAGTCTGGTCACTATGCAAGAGAGTTCCCCAATAGAAGAGACTCTCCTAGGGATGATGAAAACAACAACTTCAGGTGGAATGAAAATCAAAGGAACAATAAGTTCAAAGGAAAAAGGAAGGCTCCCTCTAATCGTAGTGGAAATGGGCAACCTTTCAAGAGGTCAAGAAATTACAGGTACGATGAGTCTAATGTTATTGATAATAAGAAAAATGAATATATTCATGTATCTGCCCTCTCTGCTTCATCTCCTCCCGACACCCTAGATGTATGGTTGATTGATAGTAGTGCTTCAAGGCACCTCATTAGTTATAAAGAAGCCCTCTCTAATTTGATTTAGAAGGATACTAATTTAGAAATTATCCTTGGAGATAATTCCTCATATCCCGTGAAAGGGGCAGGGACTGTGACCCTTCATCTATCTCAAGGTCAAGTCCTCCGTTTACAAGATGTGGTGTACGTACCTGATTTGAAGAGGAAACTTGTGTTTATTTCATCAATGCAAGACAAAGGGTTCAAGGTGACATTCGTTAATGGAAAGGTACGCATATGGAAGAATAACTTAAAATAAGATATTACTATTGGTTTTTGTAATATTCCAAAATTTCCACATGTTATTTGGAATATTAGAATTCTTAATAAACTTAATAAATAAATTAAATAAAAGGGTGGAGGAACCCATAATCATCAAAGATGAATACTATCCACTTTTGATGTGTGAATGTGGATTATTTAGACATAGATCTACATAATGGAGTAGTGGAGCAACTAATAATGTGAATGGAGTGGAGATCATGTCTCATTAATGAGATATATCATGGAGGTTGAAGAAGTCAAATGAGATCATAGAGGGCATCTAATGTAAGATCATAGAGCATTCATGATGAAGTGATGGAGGAAGTAGTGTAATTAATGCACACATGATGGAGAGGGTGAACATTGCATGTAGACATGATGGAGGGCTTGGAGAGACAGCGTAGTCAAACATGGAGGATTATGTCCACATGCACACCGCAGTTTAGAGGTGGGCCAAGGCATGGGAAGGCTCATAAACTATATAAGGAAGATGAAGGCAACATAGAAGGCATGATTTTGATTATTCATTTGAGATATGTTTAGATCTGGAATTTTCATTTGACATTCCAAGCATTCTTATGTTGTTTAGTTAAGTCTGCAATGTTGTTTAGCACAGGGTGTTCCTGAGTAGGAATCCCACCTCTTTCCTTGAGTGATCTCTAAGGAATAGGGTTGTACTTCATTCATCATCAGGCATTGGTGCCACATCATTTCCACTCTCTATAGAACACATACCTTCAGGAATTATGCAATTTCTGAAGATCAGTTTGGGAGGAGGAGGTTGTCATCAGTATTTTAGCTGGAGAACCGGTGAAGGATTATTCCTATCACCTTGGAATTCAAGATCAGAAATCCCAGAGCCTCATTTTATATCTAGCCTCAAGCCAAAATTTATTGACCTCCTATCAGTAGTAATCCCATCAAGCATTACACAGTCCATCATTGCAGATCCAAAGGAGGAAGGAAGTTGTTAGCATTTCAGCTAGTAATCCTGTGAGGGATCATCCTCTCACCTTGCCATCACTGTTTCCATCATCCTAGAGCTTATTGCAGCATATTTCAGCAGACATAGAGTCTCTCCCTCTTGTATAGCACATTTTCTGTAGCAGTTGCATATTCAGTTGTTGTAACTTGAAGGAGGAGGAAGAAGAGACAAGATCTCAAGCTCATAGATTATAGATCTGAAGGAGGGATCCACCCTCAAAGCTCAAATATATTTGTATAACATATTGCAGCCATATTTGGATCAAATATAGCTTCAGATCTGCATAACCCATCATTCAAAGGATCAAATCCTAGGAGGGTGATTTTCCAAAGTTGTAGATCTGGAAAATCATTTCTGGGTTATCTTGGGTTTCCATCACATTGGCCAGATCTTGAATCTTGGCGTCATTAGAGCTCCTAAGCTCCATAGATCTGCATTTCCCTTTGTAGCAACTATATGTACATCATCAACGAAAGGGACAGTGCAGTATTGCTTCCTGTAGCTCACCAGTTACACAGTGCTAGTTGCAGCATGTTTGCAGGGTTATTCTAGGCCACTTCTTTCGCTAGAGTACCTCTATTTTTACACTGTTGTAACTGTAATATTCTCCACATAATAAAAAGGCTCAGCTTCTCTATATGTTCTGATGTTTTCTTTAGATTTATATTTTACTTTGTTGTAGTTCTTATATTGTGTGTCAATATCAATGCATTATTCCATTTTGGGATATTACAGTGGTATCAGAGCATGATCTTTGGCTCAGCTTGTGGACACTTCATCTTTTGCATCAAAAGAAGAAGCAGATAGATGAGATCTATCATGAAGGAGGATTGTAGTTTTGCCACTCCTCTCTTTAGATCCATGCATGATCTCTCCAAATAGGTCAAACAAATGAAGAGAGAAAGGCAAAAGGAGGATCAAGAAGAATATTTTATGAGGAAGGTCCAAGCACTTCCTATCAGCAACAAAGAAAACCGGAGAATCATAGATCTCCTCATAGATCTACTATGACAACTTTCTTTGAAGTAGGTGAATGGTATATTCATGAAGAAGGAAAATAATATAAGACTCATGAGACTCTCAGTATATATCTTGAAGAGTACAAGGCACAGTCTAGAGCATTCAAGGAGAAGCTAACTCTCCAAAAATTCTTCCAAATCAAAGAAGAAAGAGGATCCCATAGCAGCAATAGAAGAAAGAGGCACAATAGATTCTATTTTCCTACATTTGATGGATCTTCCTCAAGTAATGTTAAGGCTTGGAGGAAAGAGTTAGATACATTTTTCAGGCTACATCCTGTAGCTGAAGGAGAGGTTGTTCAAATTGCAACACTTCATCTTTATGGTGAAGCCAATGATTGGTGGTTTGGTCACATGGAGCATGAAAAGGTGACTAAACATTCATATTTGTTTCACAAGTTGATAAGGAATTTTGATGTGAGAAAACCAGAGATGTGTCACAAAGAGACATTTCCTAAGGGAAAAAAGGAGGATGTCATTCTTGTCACTCTAGACAAGGGGTCACTACATTCACCACCAGTTGCAGAAGTACTTGCATCCAGAGAAGAGACACTTGCAACTTTTCAATATAGTCTTGAGCTCTTGACACATAGAGTCCCATGCATGATTTAGGAGATGCATGAGGAAGAGGAGGTAGTTCTAGCACTGGTACACTTGGAGAAGAGCAACCATCACTCTTACTAGCAGTTGGAGACACCATTGTCCCAGTTGGAGGAACTCTTGTGTCCTTGCAAGAGGTTCCCACACATCAGTTGATCCAATGTATACATACACTTTCATCACATATTGTTTCACTAGATCTTATTGAAACTTATGGGGACATGCCATCTAGGCCATTGCATGACCAAGGATTATGACAACATGTTGATTTAAAGCAGTAACATATCACAGCAAAGAGGACCCTTGATCTAATCAAGGAGGAGATGAAGAGCTATCCTATTTCATCATTGTTGAGCTACATTCAACCCTTTGAGTTGAAGTGTAGAGTTTTAGAAGATGGGATGAGCATAATCCTATGTACAATGGTTGGCTATGAGTTCAGCATTGTGCCTTGCCATGAGGCATCATATGTATCACCATGCATATCTACAACATTGTCACTTAGTAGCAGTGATAATGAAGGGGCCCCATTATTCTTGGAGAATTCTGAAGGTAGTTTCACTCATGAAGAAATGGAGCTTAAGATGATAGATGGTAGACATCTTGAGATGAGGAATGTTTTCTCCTTTCTGGATGACACTTTCTCAATGAGCATCTCACAGCTCAAAGAGAAACCTCTACCTGTAGAAAATCCAGAACCTCATTGGTTTTGGAGGGCCATTGATGAGAAGAAGGTCTCACTAAGAGATCTCATTGGAAGTGCACTTCAACATGTCATGGAGTGCAAAGTTATTCATCAGTTTGAGGGAAATGGTATCCTAAAAAGGGAGGATACCATGTTTATGCAGAACATCATTCATCATCCACATGGGGATGGGTGGGTGAGGTTGATAAGCAAGGGTTTGCATGACCACTTGCAGATATATGACATGGGCCAGCAAGAAGCTTGGTTACATTTGTTTCTCTTGGGTGAGTTTGGTTACTACCCAAAGGCTCCTATTTCTTTGATCCATGCCTTGAAAAACACTCATGTAATGAAGAAGGAGGCATGGTTGCGCTGGCTACTCTTGGGTGAGTATGGTTACCACCCAATAGCTCATATTTTTTTGTTTCATGCCTTGTGTATCAATGATAGAATGCAGTAGAAGAAGGCATGTTCACTTTGGTTTTCCTTAAGAGAGTTTGGCCATCACATGACATCTCCTATGTCTATGTGTTTTGTATTGTGTAAAACTTGGCATGGTACTCTCATGATGTGTATTAATGATGCTTACTTGTATTGGGTTGATGTGACATTCCACATGTCTATCAATATGCTTTTACTCCATGATGCACATGAGGAGGAGAGAAGGCAGCAAGATCTCTTGTTTCTTTAGTTGTTTTTGGGGGAGTTTGGCTTGTCCATCTTACATGGAGGAGATGGAGGATAGCAGCAAGAGGCCCTACTCCTGTGGCTACTATTGGGAGAATATGGTTTGACACTTTGGTCTACCCATATGTCTCTATTTATTCTTTTCCATAATTTTGGAATTATGCTTGGAACCAACAAGGCCTACAGGGCTAAAGATGAGGGCATGTCAATGCTTAATGTACTTCATGAAACATGGGATGAATAAATTATTTGTGAGATGGAACTTTTCCTTTGTGAGAAGAACCACTTTATTTTATGTATATCATGTATTGATGATGATGTTGGACAGTTTATGGTTGTCACTTGGTACTTCATGGTGAAAGGAGGACATCTAACCATATAGTTGGAGGTCATTCTATGAATTTTTGAAAGACAAATTTGGAACCAAACATGCATAACACATTGCAGAAAACGGAGGAGACCTTCCTTACGTGGATGCCATTTTGGAGAGAATAGATGACTTTGCATCTACTTTTGCAGTTTCTTGAGGACAAGCAACATTTTTCCTGGGAGGATTGTAATATTCCAAAATTTCTACATGTTATTTGGAATATTAAAATTCTTAATAAACTTAATAAATAAATTAAATAAAAGGGTGGAGGGACCCATAATCCTCAAATATGAATAACATCCACTTTTGATGTGTTAATGTGGATTATTTAGACATAGATCTACATAATGTAGTAGTGAAGAAGCTACTAATGTGAATGGAGTGGAGATCGTGTTTCATTAATGAGATAGATCATGGAGGTTGAAGCAGTCAACTGAGATCATGGAGGGAATCTAATGTAAGATCATAGATCATTCATGATGAAGTGATGGAGGAAGTAGTGCAATTAATGCACACATGATGGAGAGGGTGAACATTGCATGTAGACATGATGAAGGGCTTGGAAAGACAACGCAGTCAAACATGGAGGATTTCCATTTCCCTTTGCAACAAACTATATTATTTTTTGTTTGTATATTTGCATTTCCCTTTGCAACAAACAGCGCAGTAAAACTTGTATATTCGGGAAATGAAAATCTATGGAGCATCATCAGAGCTCCTGAGCTCCATAGATTTGCATTTCCCTTTGCAACAACTATATGTACATCATCAGCAAAAGGGAAAACGCAATATTTCTTCCTGTAGCTCACCAGTTACGCAGTGCTCATTATAGCATGTTTGCAGGGTCATTCTAGGCCACTTATTTGGCTAGAGTTCCTCTATTTTTACACTGTTGTAACTGCAATCTCTCCACATAATAAAAAGGCTCAATGTCTCTGTATATTCTGATGTTTTCTTTAGATTTATTGTTTACTTTGTTGTAGTTCTTATATTGTGTTTCAGTATCAATGTATTATACCATTTTGGATATTACAGTTTTAGAGTTGATACACTCTACCAGGTTGGAGGAAGTCCATTAGGGGCTATGTCATGTGATACAACTCTTCAAACAAATTTATGGCACCGGAGGTTTGCACACCTTCAATACAAATCCCTTTCCGAAGCAAGGAAGGTGGTGACATGGATGACCGAATTTAAAGATGATCATGAAGGTATATGTCAGGGTTGTGTCAAAGGGAAGCATATGAGGGGACCATTCCCCTCAAGTGTCACAAAGACAACTGATATCTTACAGTTGATACATTCTAATTTATCTGGTATGCTGCCCGTGACATCCTTGGCAAGATTTTCCTATTACATGACTTTACATATGACTTCTCCCGCTAGACCTGGATATATTTCTTGAAGAAGAAGGACGAAGCATTCAAATGGTTTCGTATCTTCAAGGCCTTGGTGGAAAATCAAACCGAGAAGAGAATCAAAGTTTTGAGGACCAAAAATGGGTTCGAGTATGAGTCAAATGAATTCAATGACTTTTGTAGTGAAGCTGGCATTAAGAGGGAGACCACAACTGCGTATACTCCTGACAAAAATGGTGTTGAAGAAATAAATAACAGGACTATGATAAAAGCTGACCGCATCATGCTATGTGACCAAGGTCTTCTGAAGTTTCTATGGGGAAAAGTTGCAAACAATGTTGTGTACGTTCAAAATATATGCCCACATTCCGCTCTAGACTCCAAGACTCCCAAAGAAGTCTTCTCTCGTAAGAAACATGATGTTTCTCATTTTAGAGTTTTTGGTTGTACTGTTTACTTTCATGTGCCGAAAGAAAAGAGAAGCAAGTTGGATGCTTCTAGAAAGAAGGGAATGTTTTTGGGATACAGTGAAACTTTGAAGGCATTTAGAATCTATGTGCCTGGTCAAAGAGAAGTGGAGATATTCCACGATCTCACCTTCGATGAAGATGCTTCCCTTAAGAAAGTAAGAAATCTTCCTAGCTCGAAGGAAGATAAAGAAGATGAAGAAGTAGGGAAGCAGGAAGAACGGAAGGATGAACCGATGCCCAATGTTGAAGGACCTATGGATCATATTGATATGCCTCCTTCAAATAAGATCAGACCCTGATGGCTTAGGGATACTCTCGAAGAAGTTGAGAGACATATTTCCCTAAGGGGGACATTTTGTGAAAGCACAAAGCCGAATATATACCAACGGTATCGAGCATCCATGAGTACAATTGTACAATATGAGCCTGGATCATTTGAAGAAGTCGTAAAGCATCAAGTTTTAAAGGATGTTATGCATGAATAATATGACTCCATTATGAAAAATGATATCTGGGAAGTGGTCCCGAGACCGGAGGACAAATCTGTTGTCACCTCGAAATGGCTCTATAAGATCAAACATGGATCTGATAGTAGTGTTGAAAAGTACAAGGCAAGATTTGTTGCCTCAGGCTTCTCTCAAAAATAAGTCATAGATTATGATGATTGTTATAGCATCATTTCTCACCTTCATATGATTCATGATTTCTTTTATGGCTTTGGGCACCCATTCCTACAGACTTGGACAAATTCACTAAAAAACAATGTAAAAATCCCCATACGCGATTATGCCCAGACTTTTCCGCGTGTATACGCGAGTCCAACTGCACTTTTCCGCGTATGCCATTAAAATCATTAAATATATATATATAAATTCCCTATTTTCGAGCTGGGTTGATGGTTACTCTGGTAGTTCAACCACCCCAGCACGTGGCCAACTGTTTCCAACTGTTGAAACTACTTGGAGGGAGTATAAAAGCCCCTCATGTGCATGGCCTAAGGGGGAGAGAGAATTATTGATATTATACTCTGTTGGTATTCCCTATCCAAGTCTGAATTCCCGTGCCTCCTGCACTTCCCAGTTCATTACAAGAAACCTTTGTTTCTTGGAGATGCTCATTCCTTTATATGTCATCTCGTATGCACTAGTTCGGAAGGAATCTTAGCGAGGCAAGGGTGGGACGGATCCGGACGACGGTCTGCTCGAAGATCGTGGAAGGATTCAGGTGATCTCTCCACTCGTTATTTCTGTAAATTCTATTTATAATACAGAAGTACCATCTTGTTCCCGAAATATACGTGTTAGTGTCTGCTTACATATATGAGAATATTGTTATTTAAGCATTCATTATGGTTTATCTGATGTTTTATATGGATTTCACTAACATTTAGAGTAGATATATGTTGTACAACCAGTTCTTCGTGCTTGTTTCTTCTTTTCTTTCAGGTTAAGAAGGAAGAAGGGTTGTTGGGGGTTTGGACCCCACGGGATCTGCTTCAACCGTAGGACCTACGGGTAACTTCCTCGATCTACTCTATTTAGTTTTTCATGAACATGTATGGTTGTGTGAGTCCTTCTTAAGTAGCATGCCCCTGCTCTGTGGAGGTTTAAGCCCAACAAACCTCTAGGGTGATTTTCCCCGAAACAATGATATATTTGCACCTATTTCCCACTATACCACCATTTGATATATCATTGCCCTTTTTGCAACGCAAGTATGGATTCTCCATTAGATGGATGTGAAGACTACCTTTCTACATGGTTCAATAAAGGAATAGGTTTATGTGGAGCAACCTCTGGGGTTCAAAATCCAAGATAGATACACCTATGTATGCAGGTTGAAGAAATCCCTCTATGGGTTGAAGCAAGCCCCCAGGGCTTGGTATGAGAGGATAGATAACTACTTGATGAAGCTGGGTTTCACTCGAAGTAATGCTAATCCAAACCTTTATTTTAAGGTTGATAGAGAAATACCTCTCATTCTAGTTCTCTATGTGGACGATATCTTCCTAACAGGTGTTGACCCTCTCATTCATCAATGTAAGAGGGAGCTAGCTTCTGAGTTTTAGATGAAATACCTAGGATTGATGCATTACTTCCTAAGCTTGGAGTTCTGGCAAAGACCAGGCGAAATTTTCCTTTCTCAAGGAAAATATGTCATGATGCTACTGGAGATATTTGGTATGGCGGACTATAAGTCTATGTCGACACCGATGGAACTCATATTTAATAAGTTGTGTGGAACCGCTGCTGGGCCTGAGTTGGAAAATCCCACCAAGTATCGACAACTCATGGGGGCCCTTGTTTTCTTAGTGTGATCTCCTGTTCAGATGTATGTTTTGCAGTGAACACTTTGAGTCAACATATGGTTGAGCCTCATCACGTTCACTGGATTGGTGCCAAGAATATATTGAGATATCTTCAGGGCATAATCAACCATGGGCTGAGATACACTGTCGGGAGTTTTAGACTCCATGGATATACTGATGTCGATTGGGCTGGCAGTGTGGTGGATCACAAGAGCACATCTGGATATTGCTTCACCTTGGGCTCTGCTTAGATATCTTGGATGAGTAGGAAGCAAAAGTCGGTGGCTTTGAGCACCGCTGAGGCCGAATACATTGCAGTGAGGATGGCTTGTTGTGAAGCTATTTGGTTGAGAAAGCTCTTTAATGAGATGTTTGGACATGTGCTAGATGCCATCGTTATCCTTTGTGATAACCATAATGGGATTAGTCTTTTTGAGAATCCCGTATTACACGATCGGTCCAAGCATATTGATATTAAGTACCACTTTGTCCGGGACATGGTACAATGAGGTGTTGTAAGGCTCGATCACATGGGAACTGATGAGCAGGTCATATATATTCTCACGAAGCCCTTAGGGAAGGTCATGTTCCTAACCTTTCGTGAGAAGCTTGGAATCGTGGAAAGACCCTATTGTGAGGGCCCTGCTTGATTTAGACTATGAGCTCTAGGTGTTGAAGCATGTAACAAGGTCGGTCTTCATGTTGACTATGTAATCATATATTTATGTAGACAAACATAATAAAATATATTTTTGTTATGCTTGCTTCATGGGTTTCATGAGAAAAGATTTATTCTAGGTCAAAGGACTTCTTCTTGATGTCCTTTAGGAAATTGTCTTCTAGTATAAATATATTAAAGAGTCATGTTTATGATAAGTCAAAGATACCTATGTATGCCTCCATACCTTGTCACATTATGGATTAAGTTCAACATTGAAGACAGTGAACTAGTCGGCTTAAATACTCCTAGACAAGTCGGCTCAAAAGAATCCATTCATGTCGGCTCCAATAAAGAGACATGTTATGTATATATATATAAAGTTAGACTGCAGCTCATTTGGAAGAATGACTTTGTATTAATACGAAATATAAATACGAATACAAATCTTAACTATTTCGATGATATCAAGACTGCGTGTAAGCGTAAACATAAATGCAAACAGAATATTATATTTGTAGTCAAGAACAAGTTTGAATTTCGGAAAAGTCTAAATTTTTTAATAGTGCGGACATTGTGTAAGACATATTGGAAGAGACAAATATATATACACATAGCGTAGATACTACTTGAAGGAATGTGTTGAATTATAAAAATAAGGAATGCGTTGAAGTCTGAGGCTACATGTGAATGCGTAGAAGTCTGAAGTTAATATCGTAATTAGGAATGCATTGAATTTTGAGGTTGCGTTTAAGTGTGTAGAAGGAATTCTTTGAAATGCATAGAAGAGGTTGTGTTTAAGTGCATAGAAGAGACTGGGTGAAGCTTTGAAATATGACTCTAGTAAGTCTAAGAACAGGGTTTTGTTAATAACATACAATAAGGTGCTAACAGCCAGCAAGGATCTCACATATCCCGGAAAAAGGAAGAGCACAAGCAGAGACCAAGATCTCTAACCTTGGTGCAAATCAGTACAGGAAAGAAGGATCATTTTAAGAAGACAATTAAGAAGCAATGACAAGGTATTGGAAGCATACAAAGGTCAAGGGTCTAAAGTATTGGTCATGGTACTTGTCATCTGAAATTATATAAGAAGAATTTCTCATGGGTTTTCCTCTCCAAGAGGGAGAGGGTCTTGGAGAGGTTTTTCCCTGGCTCGAAGAGCCTAAATTATTGTCTCTTGTATTTTGGTAATTGGCTTGATGAAAGACTAAATAAGTTAAGAAAAGAAGACATAAGTAAATCAAGAAAGCTCACAAGTAATTATCATGAAGAGAATTTGAATTAATCTCCAGTCCTCCAAATTCTCAACATGGTATCAGAGCTAAGGTGCTAAACTCAAGGGTTGCTTGACAAAGGAGACACTCCAGGAAGCAAGATCAAAAGTTTGGGTTGGAAACTCAAATCAGTTTGAAAAGGAAGACTCTCTAGCTTCTTCAAGAAATATCTCCTATCTCATTTAAAGGATCAACTCAATCAACTTCTGAAGATATCCTTCATCAAGGATTCAAGATCTCCTACACTGAAGATTCCTATCTTAAAGTAAACCCTTGAATTCATATTCAAACATCATCAAGGAAGCTGCAAGCCACTCTACTCAAGTAAGTATCTATGACCCTACGTAAATCTATCAAAATGACTTATTGTAAAGAGAGGAATAAGCTAGTTGGGTCATCGAACTTTAGTGCATGGAAGAAGAGGAAAGATTTGAGTTTGATTGAATATGAAGTTATGGAATATATCGAAGGTTCTACAATCCAACCTCCCAAAGAAGATGCTTCTGCTCATGCCAAGTACATGAAGGGAAAAATTAGAGCCCAGAGGATTCTCATAGAATCCATTAAGGACTCACTCATTCCTTATGTATCAAAAATAAAGTCCGAAAAATAAATATATAAGAAATTGGTGGAGTTATTTTATGTGAGTACTCCAGGAGAAGCAATCTCTCTGAGACAAGAATTATACAAAATGAAATTATCAAGGGAAGAAGGAATCACTCCATATTTTATGAGGATTTCTGAAATAAGAGATCAACTGTAGGAACTAGGAGAAGTAATGTTTGACACTGAAATGACTATAGTGGTGTTGAATTCTCTACCATAGGAATGGGGAAACTTCACTTCTAGTTTATACGGGAAGAAAGAAGCCACCCCATTCCATGATTTATGGTCTCGATGTAAAATAGAGGAAACAATACTAAAGGCCAAAGTTGATACAAGACCAAGTGAAGAGAATCATGCATTTGCAGCCTCATACATGAAGAAAGGAATATTCATAAAATTTAGCCCTCAGAATAAAAGAAGGAATATGGACAACGTACAATGCTTTTGATGTAATGAAATTGGGAATTATAAAATAGATTGTCCTAAATATGACAAGGACAAGAGGAAAAGGGAAGAAACCCATATCTCATATTTGAGGGAAGGACCTAATGTAAATAAATCTAAGAAAGAAGAAGCAAGGGATCTCTACTATGATTGAGATCATCTTCTCCTTTAAGTGATTTCTGTTTGTTGTAAAATAGTATGATAAGAAGCATTGTATATTATAGCATCATGATAAGAATCATGTTAGGAGCTCTTGGTGAATCAGCTCCGGGAAAACCTCTCTGATAACATTACTAATGGAAAGTAGTCATCAAGATTAAGGGTCATCATGGAAATGTATTTTTGGGATGTGATGACATATTGATGGAGCATGCCAAAGGAATTAAGCTCTTCATTATAGCGAAATTTCTACAAGATGACTCAAGGGAAAAAGGTATGAGGTATGTATATATATTTATATGCTGACACTAGATGTTGTGAATTCATGTCATATGGTTGCAGGTAAAAGACTTCCATATTTAGAAGTATGATCTATGAAGAAGGATCTCTCAGTGCACTGTCAGATGAAATCAACATAATATGTCCTCATGGAATATGAGGTGGTTGTATATGAACAAGAAACTGAAAAATTTGTAAGTTCCTGAAAATGGAGAATATGCAGAAAGAAATAGATCATGAAATGCAACCATGTTAAGAGGCAGTTATCATCCAGAAGTCAAGAAGATGTGACTAAGATATCTCCTTGGAATATATGTAGACTCTGACAGAAGTTCGGTAAAGAAGAGACCCTTGGAAAAAAATATCATTAGGAGATGTGTCAACTTGAAGAAAGGATGTCGATGCCTATAAGAAAATGTCATGGTGAAAGATCATCACTGAGGTAACTTATGTTTAAATGTTCATATGTATATGTTTATCTGGATGAATTTGTGCATGGTTGCTAATCATGAGAAAGGATGTATGATCCTTGGAGATGATTCGAAGGAAAGCAGCATGGCATAACAGTGAACCAGATGAGAAAGAAATACAAATCACTTTTTGGTAGATGACATGACTCATGAATGAAATTAATGGATAGTATGTGCCCTTTGGAGCTAAAGTTGAAGATTCCTCAACATTGAAATCCATGACATCGAGGGAAGGAATTCTTCATGAGTAACTGGGTGTCTCACCATTGTTGTTGCAGGTCTCTGATTGAGAGGGAGCCTAGTGATCAATTTCTGACTTGGAAGAAACTAGGTAATTCCTAAGAATGAGCTTAGGTAAATTCCTTATACAAGAATGAGTACATTCCCTTATGGAATGGGTCCTCCCTGGCTGAGAGGGAGAGATAGACACATCATTATGGTCTTCACTTGAGAAGATAGATGGAGGATTGGGTAATCATATGGCATTCCATACTCTTTGAGAATTTTTTAGGGAATTCAAGATAAGAGTAGTCGAGGACCGATATTCTTTGAGGGCTAGCTACCCAAGAGAATAATAATCCAAGAAGGTCATACTTTGGGAACACCCGGGTGGAGTATGTACCTTGGAGAGACAATGAATATGGTGTCTATAAGTCATGTGTCTCGCCAGCATTATAGCCCATTGTCTCGTTGAGAGATGGGGTTGTTAGTCAAGGCCTTGCACTAGGACAATGTTGGTTGATATGATGCTATACATATGAGATTACCAATCTGATTCTTCTTATGAGATTATTCAGTTTGAAAGTGACCATGTACCTATATGAATACCTCCCTAGTTAAGAGGGAGTGTTGAAAAGTGTAACTAGGCCGGTATTCATGTTGACTATGTAATTATATATTTATGTAATGAAGAAGACAAACATAATAAAATATATTCTTGGTATGCTTACTTCATGGGTTTCATGAGCAAAGCTTTAGTCTAGGTCAAAGGACTTCTTCTTAATGTCCTTTAGGAATTTGTCTTCTAGTATAAATATATTAAAGAGTCATGTTTATGATAAGTCGAAGATACATCTGTATGCCTCCATACCTTGTCACATTATGGCTTAAGTTCAACATTGAAGACAGTGAACTAGTTGGCTTAAATACTCCTACATAAGTCGGCTCAAAAGCATCCATTCATGTCGGCTCCAATAAAGAGACCTGTTATGTATATATATAAAGTTAGACTTCAACTCATTTGGAAGAACGACTTCAGATTAATACGAAACAGAAATACGAATACAAGTCTTAACTATTTCGGTGATATCAAGACTGCGTGTAAGGGTAAACAGAAATGCGAAGAGAATCTTATATTTGTAGTCGAGAACAAGTCTAAATTTTGGAAAAGTCTGAAGTTTTTAATAGTGCAAATTACATAGTGTGTAAAATATATTGGAAGAGACAAAGATATATACACATAGCGAAGATACTACTTGAAGGAATGCATTGAAGTTTAAATATAAGGAATGCGTTGAAGTTTGAGGCTACATGTGAATGCGTAGAAGTCTGAAATTAATATCGTAATAAGGAATGCATTGAAGTTTGAGGTTGCATTTAAGTGCATAGAACGAATGCTTTGAAATGCGTAGAAGAGGCTGCGTTTAAGTGCGTAGAAGAGACTGGGTGAAGTTATAAAATATGACTATATAAAGTCTAAGAACATGGTTGTGTTAATACCATATAATAAGGTGCTAACAGCCAGCAAGGATCTCACATAGCCCAAAAAAAGGAAGAGCATAAGCAGAGACCAAGATCTCTAATCTTGGTGCAGATCGGTGCAGGAAGGTGTAGGAAAGAAGGATCATTTTAAAAAGCCAATAAAGACGCAATGACAAGGTATTGGAAGCATACAAAGGTCAAGGACCTAAATTCTTGGTCATGGTACTTGTCTTCTAAAAGTCTATAAGAATAATCTCTCGTGGGTTTTCCTCTCCAAGAGGGAAAGGTTTTTCCCTAGATCGAAGAGCCTAAATTCGTGTCTCTTGTATTTTGGTAATTGGCTTGATGAAAGACTAAATAATTTTAGAAAATAAGACATAATTAAATCAAGAAAGCTCACAAGTAATTATCAAGAGGAGATTTTGAATTAATCTCTAGTCCTTCAAATTCTCAACACTGGGAGCTCCAGGGGGCTTGGGGATAGCTTCTTGGAGCTATAATCACACATGGGGCTAGGCTTTCTAAACCTTGTTGTGCTTCTGCCCCACCGTTATGATATTGAGTTGGTTCACCTCTCTTTGATATATGCCCCGCATGCATCCTACCCATGGAGTTTCAGACTCATGGGAAGTACCTCTCATTTGGCCAATGAGGTAGGAAATGTGGATAGAGACCAATAGCAAGATCGATGGACGCATCAGAGATTTTTGTACTCTCTATGTCTAGGATGGCACGTGTCCAACACCTTGATCTGGGATCAATTCTGATGAGGTTCTTACCTCTAAACTGACTTTGGGTCAATAAACCAACTTCGGGTTAGTATGAGACTATTTTTGAGTCCAAGAGAGGTTTTAACCTCTAAGCTGACGTCGGGTCAACAGAGCGCGATGTCTTTGTGACTCACCTTTTTTTTCTATGTGTGAAGAAGAGCCAATAAAGAAATTTATGATAGGATGACACACGATGATATATGATAGTACACGATGGTACTGATCCCTGGATGGCACAAGTGGACAGATGGAGTTCTTCCTAGTTGAGAGGGAATGTTAATTTTGGAAAAATAGGTCCAAACTCCAAGTTGCACTGCTCATATGATGATGATTATATTTTTTTTGGATACCTCTTTTGCAGAGGTGCAAGATTGATCTAAAAAAAATCTTGTTTGGATAAGCATAACATATATTTTGATTTTATTTTCCACACATGTGCAAGGTCGGCCAGATTTGTATTGTAGGCTCACAAGCCTAATAGATGTGTCACACACCCTCATTGATAGATATAAATTGGAGAGAGATGATGTCCATTTCATTATCATCTCATCACACACATTCCTCATGATCTAATTAGTTCATACAACCTGTTAGGACCTCACAATGTACCATTTTGACCACACATTTTGACACCACTTTACTCTTTATAAGTCCATATTTAAAAGGTTACATTATCATTTCCATCCATTTTATCCAAAGGTATATGAAATCCTTCTCTTTACTATGTATTTAATTTGTTTTGCATATAATACCACATTACTTTTATATTTAATCATTAATCGCGGATAGATAGTTGTTAAGACAAGTCTAAAGGATCACAGATAATTCATGATAAGGATCGCGTTGTTGAAACAGCTGAACCCGTTGCTGAAACAGTCAACAGACACGCAAATCCCGTAGCTGAGACAGCTCATGATTTGCGATCTTCAAGTGTATTTTAAGAATGATGACAGCAGGATGAAGACGAGCAAGGGAAGTTGTTACACGGACCGTTTTGAAGCTAGTATTTTTGTACTTATTTGTAACAGCATTCCAGGATGGAAGAATAGAAAAGACCCTGTTTTAAAACAAGAGATTAGATTTGGATAAAAATAGGATTTCTATGATGTAACTGTAATATATGTCTCCTCTTTAAAAAGAGGAGACATCATCATTAGAAGGAGGATTTAGAAACTGCGGGAGTACATTTCTTGAAGCAAGAAAGAGCCTTTTCTATGTTGTAATGTATCATTTCTTGACATATGAATAAAAGTCTATTTTGAGCGCTTCAATTTAATTTATTTCCTCGGGGAATCTTGTGAGAAGGACAGGGCCTGCCTTCATCACAAAATTCACCCAATTACTCCTGTAGTTTGTTACCTTTTATGTTATTCGCACCTTAATTTAACCTTGTTTGCTGAAGAATTTATACAGTTCTGTGTTTCTTATTAAGCACTTTGTTTTCTTTAACACCGCATTAGCTTTATACCATTCATTCTTAAGAAGTTGAGAGTTACTTTATTTTCAGTTATTTGTTTATTAAATGAATGTGTGATAGATTGATATCGGGAAACAGGTGCTGAAGATTCCTGTTTGGAGGAATAGGGTCCTGTTCTCCGTAGGTTGATCTTCTTTTTCTGCAGTGTGATTGATATCAGGAAACAGGTGTTGAAGATTCGTGTTCAAAGGAATAGGGTCTTGTTTTTTGTGGATTGATTTTTTTCTACAGTGTGATTAATATCAGGCAACAGGTGTTGAAGATTCATGTTTGGAGGAATAGGGTCCTGTTCTCTATTATGGTTGATTGATCTCCTTTTCTGCAGGGTGATTTCCTTTCATTATTTTCCCTAGGATTCTTTTAATGAAAGTCTGCAATAGAGGGATTGTTTCTGTTGTAACACAAGTAGGCTTTAGCTTTGTTAAAGTGAGGTGTGAAAATTTTGATTGATATTTGTGTGATTGATGCTACAACATTTCTTTTCTTTTGGAATTGATAATATCCAGTGCGTGATTGTCTTTGGAATAAACAGACCTTCTTGGGTTGAAAATTTATGTGGAGCTTGAATTGTTAAAAAAATTAAAGCGACCAACATTTTGGCGCCGTTGCCGGGGAAGGAAATTATAGATTTCAAAAGCATTGATGTTTTCCTTCTAGATGTGCATATTATATGAGAGGACACGGAACCCAGAAGAAAACTAACCCTACAGGTGGCAAGGGCAAAGGAAGGGGAGGAAGAAAGACTTTTCTTGACGAAATTGTATCAAAGGCTGAATCATCACAGAGATTAAGCTCTCGAAGACCAAAACCTCAACTCTCCCCTCAATCAGATTACAAAACAGAAGAAGTTGTGAGCCCTGAAAACGTAGAGGAACCAATAACAGATATTAAAGAACCAGTAGCCAGTGCTGAAGAATCAGAAGAAAGCACTAAGGAATCAACAGAGAATGTTGAGGAATTAACAGAAGATATTGGACGACCAGCGGAAAACATTGAGGAACCAGTAGAAGATTTTGAGGATCGAGCAAGTGCAGTAGGAGAACAACCAATGGAAGGAAACAACGAAGAATTCTTTGGTGGAGGACGAGTAGATCCTGAAGGAGAAGGAAAGGATGAAAATTCTCTCTCTACCTTGGGATTTCCTATCAGTGATCTCCCTAGAGGAGCAACTCCTATGAAGAATATTCCATTGTCAACTTTACCCAACTTCCATGGCTTATCCTCTGAAGATTCGGATGAATTTAATTTTGAATTTGATATATTATGCAGAAGTTATGATTATGTTACTAATGCTCAGAATTTGAAACTGTTTCCAGCAAAATTAAAGGGAAATGCGTTAATATGGTTCATGAGCCTTGGAAGCCAGGTAATCACAACATGGGAACAGATGAAACAGAAATTTCTACTTAAATATCAAGATTATTGTCGGACAAGAGAGAAGAGGGAGGAATTATTCAACATGGCATAGAAGGCGGACGAGAATTTGGAGGACTATGTGGAAAGATTGCAGTATAATCTACAGAGATCTGATCATCCGAATGTAAGTAAAGAAATTCGTAAAACAATATTACTTAGAGGATTAAGGGACGATTGTTTAGACATGCTAAACATGCTTGGTAAAGGAGATATATCTAAAGAATCATATGATGAGATTGTTGAACTCTGTAAAATATGTTCAAGAGGAGATGCAAGGAACAGAGCAAGTAACAGAGATTCCACTTATTCAAGAGTTCAGAAATCAGCCAGTGGGGGAGCAACAAGAGCTTAAATAGGTAATTTACTTGAAGAATTTAAAACTAAAATGTTAAGTTCTTTTGCTTCACAAATTGATACCTTGCAGGTTAAAAATAAGTAGGCTGAAGCAGAAGCAGCTTTGGCTGTCTTTTGCCCTAAATGCAGAGATAAACATCCACTAAGGGAATGCCCATTGGACAAGATACTAATCTGCACCCTTTGTGAGAAATATCATGAAACACAACAATGTCCCTCTCTACCGGGAATAAAGGCAGCACTACAACCAACGGAAGAAGAAGCTGAAGCAGTTTATCTGCTAACACAAAGAAGACAATGGCAACCAAGAGGACAAGGTATAAATTCTAGCATGCCATTTACATCTTCTAATCGTTGGAATAATTATCCTTCTTTCAGTCAGACAAATTACCCTCCCTTTAACCAAATGCAATACCCACCCTTTAATCAGATGAACTACCCACCCATGCAACAAACAAACCCTCCCTTTGTTAATCCTGCAATGTGGACTCCTTGGCCCCCACAATAGCCATCTTCTTTCAATCCATGGAATTCAAATTGGAGAAGTCAACAACTCCCGTATCCAAATCAATTTCCTTAATTTCAGCAACCACTGCCTCTACCATTAGGAGCTCCATCAAATAATCAAATGAGACCCCAGCTACCTGTGCAACCAAATCCTAACCCCAATAATAAAGTTGTGCAAGTCATTGATATTCAAAATCAGCCTACATTTTCTACTATGCAATGTAATGATATTCATTTGAGATATGGGAAAATAGTAGAACCTATCATAGATGATATAAACTCTTCTAATTCTGATAAAGATGAAACTGAGAAACATAAAAAAGCACAACCACCCTCTAACAAGGGTGCTGAAATAACAGAGCCACCATTCCCCGAGCGTTTAGTTTTAACTAAAACGCCTGAAACACATGCTTTTAATCTTCTAGGGGAATTGCAAAACTTGTATGTTAAAATTCCACTTTTACAGGCACTAAGAGATGTACGAATTTATGCCAGAACCATGAGGGACATTTGTGTTAAGAAACCTGGTAGGAAGACTAAAGACCCCCTTACAGTTCATGTTATGGGTGATATATCTGCATTAATGTCCGGAAAAATCCCTCCTGTGAAATATGGTGACCCCGGCCATCCTACTGTGACAGTTCAAATTGGTAAAACGATAATTCCTCAAGTTCTGGTAGATTTAGGTGCTGCAATAAACATTATGACTCTTGAAACTTCACAGTTGTTACAGCTGAATAACACAATTAGAGATACACCAACCATCCTAGAGTTAGCTGACCATTCTACAATTAAACCAGAAGGAATTGTTGAAGATCTAGTTATCTCGGTTGAATCCTGGAATTACCCAGCTGATTTTGTGGTATTACAAACTAAAACAAAGCTAGGGGGGCATCCTTTAATTCTAGGAAGGCCATGGCTAGCCACAGTCGATGCCTTCATCAGCTACAGATCCGGTTCGATGAAAATTTCTAATGGTTATGAAACTAAATAGCTTACTCTTTATCCTCATGCTACACCCATAATTAATAACGAAAATTCTGTGTGGATGGATTATGATGATAATGCTATTCAGCCTATTTTAACTATCGGACAAGCTTTAACTCTTAAAGACAACACAGAGGATGAAATAATTAATAATTTCATTTGCAAACCTTCCTCTGTAATTTCTGAAACACACAATCAATTGAATGCACTTTTCGAAAAGGATACCCAAGAAAAGATTAAATCTAAATATCTATCTCAAACATTAACCACCATCTCCTCTAAAAGCATAACAGTGGAAATCGAACCTGGCAAAACATTAAATATAAATCATGATCTAACAATTGCTGAAACACAGCAGTTAATGAAGTTATTACTTGAAAATAAGGAAGCATTCGCATGGGATTACACGGATATGAAGGGAATCTCTCCTGAATTATGTACTCACCGAATTTATATTAAAGAAGGTTGTCGACCAGTCTGTCAACCCCAAAGACGAATGAACTCTAATTTAAGAGAAATTGTTAAAGAAGAACTTCAGAAATTGCTTAATGCAGGATTTATATACCCCATATCTGACAGTGAATGGGTTTCCCCATTGGTAATAGTCCCTAAGAAAAACGGGAAATGGAGAGTGTGTGTTGATTACAGAGCCTTAAAAAAAGCTACTCAAAAGGACCACTTTCCTTTACCATTTATTGATCAAGTGTTGGATAGTCTGTCAGGAAAGAAATTCTTTTCCTTTTTATATGGATTCAGCGGGTATAACCAAATTAGAATTGCACCCCAAGACCAAGACAAGACCACTTTTACTAGTCCTTGCGGAACTTTTGCCTATAAAGTTCTTCCATTCAAACTATGTAATGCACCAGCAACTTTTCAGAGGGTTGTTATAGGAATCTTTTCTGATATGCTGAATGACTCTATGGAAATATTTATGGATGATTTTACTCCTTATGGTGTGTCTTTTGAAGATGCATTACAAAATCTTGAGAAGGTACTTAAACGTTGTATACAAGCTCACCTCTCCCTAAGTACTAAAAAGTGTCATATGATGATGAGTGAAGGAGTAGTGCTTGGACATTTTATTTCATCTCAAGGTATTCAGGTAGACCCATCCAAAATACAGGTCATTCAGAATCTTCCTGTTCCTAAAACACAAACTGATGTGAGAAGTTTTCTAGGACATGCTGGATATTACAGGAGATTTATTAAAAACTTTTCTAAGATAGCTTCTCCTTTATTTGTGTTGCTCATGAAAAATGTTGAATTTAAGTGGACTAATCTTTGTCAGAAAGCCTTTGTAGAACTCAAGCATCAGTTATCTATTGCTCCTATTTTGAGAGGACCTGATTGGGCACTCCTCTTTCATATATCTTCTAATGCTTCAGACACTGCAATTGGAGTTGTCTTGGGACAAGAAGAAAACCATCTTCCTTATGCTATCTATTTTATCAGTAAGAACATGACCCCTGCTGAGCTTAATTATACAGTTACCGAAAAGGAATTTCTTGCAGTAATTTATGCCATTAATAAATTTCGACATTACATCACTGGTTATCCTACTTTCGTCCACACTGATCACTCGGCTATTAAGTATTTAATGAAAAAATCTGTCACAAATGCTCGAGTTACCAGATGGTTATTATTACTGCAGGAGTTTGATATTACAATTGTAGATCAGCCAGGTAAAGAAAATGTTGTGGCTGATTTCCTTTCACTGTTAAAAACTGATAATAATATTCCAGTAGATGATTCATTTCTTGATGAGTATCTATTTGCAGTATCTGCTCACTCTCCTTGGTATGCAGACATTGCCAATTATTTGGTTGCAGGAAAGTTACCATCACACCTGTCACATAGGGAAAAGAGAAGAATTGTTCAACAAAGTGCCAGGTATAGCTGGATAAGCGGGTGTCTTTTCTACACAGGGATTGATCAGGAAATCCAAAGATGCATCAGAGAGGATAAGGTGTACGACATACTAAAAGCTTGTCATGATGGCCCCTGCGGAGGGCATTTTGCTGATAAAAGAACAGCACACAAAATTTTGAGGATGGGTTACTATTGGCCCTCATTGTTTAAAGATGCAAAGAAATATGTGTGGACCTGTGACAGCTGTCAGCGAATGGGTCAACCTAATCATAGAGATCAAATGCCATTAAACCCCCAGGTAGTACTCGAACCATTTGAAAGATGGGCCTTAGATTTCATAGGACCCATTAATCCTCCATCCAATCAAAGAACTTATATATTAGTTTCTACAGATTATATGACTAAATGGGTGGAGGCCAAAGCACTTATTAGAGCCAATGAAGAAGTTGTCCTAGCTTTCTTATTTGAGGAGATATTTGTTAGATTTGGAACTCCTAGAGAATTGCTTACAGATGGAGGACCTCCCTTCAACTCTCATGGTTTTAAATCTACCCTTCAAAAATATCATATTCATCATAGAATTACTACACCATACCACCCCCAAGCTAATGGGCAGGTGGAAAGCACAAATAAATTAATAGAAGCCATTCTAACTAAAACAGTGAAGGATAACCGGAAGGATTGGTCTCAAAGACTCCCTGAAGCACTATGGGCTTATAGAACTACCTGGAGAAATACTACAGGATTTTCTCCCTATGAATTGGTTTATGGTAAAAGTGTTGTTTTTCCTGTGGAATTTGAAATAAAAACTTTAAGAACTGCTTTAGCTGTTAACCTTGATTTGATTGATGTGCAGACAGCTAGGTTGCAGCAGCTTCTTGAATTGGATGAAAAGAGATTAGATGTCATTCACCAGACAACCATGATTCAACAACAAAGAATGAAGTGGCATGATAAAATTATCAAGCACAAGCAGTTCCAAAAAGGTAATTGGGCCCTATTGTATGACTCTCGGTTTGAAAACTTTCAAGGTAAGTTACGAACAAGATGGCTTGGACCGTATGAAGTAGATGTTGTTTTTCCCAATGGAACAATAAGACTTGTAACAATTGATGATTCTAAAACACCTCTACTAGTAAATGGTCATAGGCTTCGCTTGTACCAATGCCCTATTTCTAAAGAAGATTTTAAGGCTGCTTGCATGACTGATACACATTATCTTTTTCTAGGGGAGTCCTCTGCTCCTCACAGCATTTAATTTTCTGCACTATATTTCTAGTATTAGATTAGATTTAAAACTAATAATCCCTGTCAAGGGTTGGCATGTTACAATTGTATTTTGCAGATTAAGGAAGAACTCACTAAGGAGGACAGTTTCATCACAAGAAGATCTAAAGCTTCAATCAGAGAAGCTTTGTTTCCCTCATCTCAATTCATTTCCTCATTTCCCAACAATGTCTCTTTTATCACTTATCCCCTTACTCCATCTCTCCCTTTTTCCTATTTTTCCTATTGTACCCACTCCTGAAACACCATCTTTCAGCCAGCATTTCCCGTTCCCTACTGCTGAAATCATTCCTCAGCAAGTACTTCCCCAATTTTCTTAGTACCAAATCATTACATTCCATTTTCCTTATTTTTCCATTGCTGAAACACCACTTTCAGCAACATGTCATTCATTTTTCCATTGCTGAAACACCACTTTCAGCAACATGTCATCTATCTTTCCATTGCTAAAATACCATTCCTTTCCTCTGCTACACAAGTTTTCCAGTACCCCACTTTTATTCTTCAGATCCCTTGGGTGAATATTATCCAGTATTGAGCAGACTCCAATGTGCTCCTGCTTCTACATTTTAGAGAAATCTAAATATTCTTCCATCAGTATTAAGCCACTATGAACAAGCACTCTATACTTCAAATTATAAAACAAAGGTAAATATAAGGTAAGTGGATTTTTTATGTAATACAGTTAAATCGTAGTATAAAGAGAAGATCTTTTCCATTATGATTATATCCCCCGTACATTCAAGACCATCATTTCACCGCACGTAGGGGGGGGATTTCGAAAATAAAAATCATCATTTCACCCCATGAAAATCACCGCCATTCTTTATACCCATTATTTCGGCTGATACACCATGTTCTTAGTCGTAAACAATTACTCTAATCAAGTCTGGTGTTTCTGCTCTTTACGCTTCTGCATTTGACTCAAGTTAGTAGCTATGGGAGGGCCGGCTGTCAGACATGATCCTGGCTCGATGGCTCTTCTTGAATTATTCCCGGAGGCTTACCAAATCTTTCAGCAAGCAGGATGGATCACATATTTCGAGAGGCTAGGAGAATTTGATCCTCAGCAAGTTTTGGAGTTTGCGCAGAATTTTCAGGAGAATCACTCCATAGTCCAAGGGGTCTGAATTTCGGTCACAGAAGAAGATATAGCACAAGTTTCGGGATTGTCGGTCACAGGTGCTCAGTGGTTTAGCAGGAAACAAGTCATCCTAAACGCACAGCAGGACTTCCTTCTTCCAGACGAACAGGTTGAGATTAAAGGCCGTGGCATAGGTCTGCATTCATTACCTCCCCCATGGCCAAAGGTAGCTGAATTTGTCAAGCACTATTTAACTTGCAAGGGGAGCTACCAGGTATTTTATCAACACGATTTTGTTTTAATGAGTCATTTGTGGCATGGTCGACTAGTCAACATTCCTTATTATCTGTTTGGATGTATTAAAAATATGTTATATTACTGTAGACGGGTAAAATTCCCATTACTGTCCCTTACCCATCATCGCCTGTGTCAATTATTAATTCAGAGGGTTTTTTCCCAGCAAAACCCCCCTCTAAATAACCCACCCTTACTTCTCGAACAAGCCCCCGAAATACCCCAAGAAGCTGAAATTCCCCAAGAAATCCCCGAAAGCTCTTATGAACGGCAACTGGAAGATATTCCTGATCCTCTATTGATTCCATCTTCAGAGCCAGTTGACCCGTCCCCAAGTTCATCCCATTTAGCAGAGTCATCCCATCCCACTGTTCACATCCCTAGCGATGACTCTCAAGCTGAAACACCCCCATCACCCCCTACTCATAAAAGAAAGAGACGAATTGCAACAGTCTCTGTAAAGGCCACATCCCAAGCTGTCACCTCTTCCGAGATCCCTTCTCCTAGAAAATAATCTTCTCATAAAAAGAAAAATAAAGTCACTGCTTTTTCCGCTTTCCTACCTAGGAGAAAAATGAAAACGACTGTTGAATCTGAATTCATTCCCATTTCCCCTAACCCTGCAGTTATCTTGCTAAAACTTCATTCATCATCACCATTCCAAATTCCTGAATCATTACCCGTCTCGTCCTGTGCACTTCTCCACAAGAACCAGATGCCCAGGGTAATATGACATCTTTGTCTACTCAAAAAGTAACTGCTCCACAAGAACCAGTTACTCACACAGCAGCTGAAACACAAGAACCAGCTGCTGAAGTGCAACAATCAAACATCCAGCATGATAATATAAGGAAACCAGCTGTAGCTGAAACACAAGAACTAACTACAGCTGTGGAACAGCAATCAACTCCAGCAAAAGCAACCAACACACAGGGTTCACTCACCATGGCATCTTTATTAGAAGAAAATGAATTTTTAAAGTCAGAATTAGAGGCCTACAAAAGAGAGCTGGTAACGGCAAGGGAAGCTTTTGATAAAGAGCTAAATCTCTACATGTTGGCACATACAGCATCAGTACAAAATAATGACCCATGTAAAGAATGTATGTGCCATGAATGTGGAAATATCTACCAACAGGCCGGATATAAGATAGTTAAAGTCCCAGTGCCTGAGGCATCCACATCAGTTGTAGTCAAGGAAGAACGCCCTACTGCCACACAAGAACCAATAGGGCCCTCAAAAATTATGGAGAAAGAAACCAAGCCACAGATATCCTGCCCTGTATTAGTTAACTCAGCTACTCAGACTATGCCTCAGCCCATTACTTATAATGCCGGAACACAAACTCCACCATGGAAACAGTTGGAAATAATGAATAAGTGGAAGCATCAGTATGTTATTGATCACGATAAAATTTTTCAATAGCATAAATTGTCCTAGAAAAATTAGATGTATTCCAACTGGGATAACTAGGAGCAGACACTTCAGCAACTTAGGGATTCCAAGAAAGAAATTAAGGAGTTAAAAGATAAACTGGTCCTGATGTTTTCATTAGTACAAAAATTGTTAGCTACCAGGAAACCTTCTTTGAATTATTCTCTGTTTCTTTCTGAACGCCTTGTTTATTTTCAGTTGAAAGAAATTAAGGACGGGAGACCTCATGAGTTGCTCACAGCGGAACAATTTGTCAAAACATTTGTTGAGGCCTCCGCTAGTGATCAACATCTATTATGTGAACTTTATCTTCATAATGAGGCTATGCCCGAAAACAGAGAAGTCAACCTGAATCCGATTGTTGGTGATATACAGATTAGGGCATTTGTTTCCTTTCTTGCCAATCAAATCACATGGCAAACTGCTTTTCTCGCAACTAGGCACAATGAGGATAATCACCTCCTCTAGATAAGGCCAGAACCTTCAAACCTGGCCATTTTTGTAGCAGAATATCGTCATTTTTTGCAGAAGCCAGGAATGAGCAGGTACATACAGCAATTTCAATCCTCAATACTCCGAGATTGTCATCAGTTAATCAGGGTCAAAGAGACTGTTGCTTTGAAGGCAAACACCACGTTCTGGAAACAGTCCTGTAAGGAAGACAAGAGTATAATCCTTTTAGCCCTGATAATCTTCAAACTGCACTCTCCAGAATACCAAACTATATCAGATGCATTCATCAATGCACCTAGAATTGGATTGGCTATCATTTTCACTTCCCTGTCTTATGGATGCCAGCAGAACGATATCAACCTCATTACAGATTGGCTAACAGAGACGAGGTGGCAGCATGGCAGAAACTGCAAAGTAACCAGGGATTCAGATCTTTGACAGAGGCCACCTTCCATAGTTATTGCTTGAGTAACTTGCATGCAAAGAGTCAGTACTCAGACTCAGACTCTGACTAAAAGTTGCCTAAGGACATGCAACCCTTCCAGCTGGGGGGGATGTTAGGACCTCACAATGTACCATTTTGACCACACATTTTGACACCACTTTACGCTTTATAATTCCATATTCAAAAGGTTACATTATCATTTCCATCCATTTTATCCAAAGGTATATGAAATCCTTCTCTTTACTATGTATTTAATTTGTTTTGCATATAATTCCACATTAATTTTATATTTAATCATTAATCGAAGATAGATAGTTGCTAAGACAAGTCTAAAGGATCACAGATAATTCATGATAAGGATCGTGTTGCTGAAACAGCCGAACCCGTTGCTGAAACAGTCAACAGACACGCAAATCCCGTAGCTGAGACAGCTCGTGATTTGCGATCTTCAAGTGTATTTTAAGAATGATGACAGCAGGACGAAGACGAGCAAGGGAAGTTGTTACATGGACCGTTTTGAAGCTAGTATTTTTGTACTTATTTGTAACAGCATTCCAAGATGGAAGAACAGAAAATACCCTGTATTAAAACAAGAGATTAGATTTGGATAAAAATAGGATTTCTCTGATGTAACTGTAATAGATGTCTCCTCTTTAAAAAGAGGAGACATCATCATTAGAAGGAGGAGTTAGAAACTGCGGGAGTACATTTCTTGAAGCAAGAAAGAGCCTTTGCTCTGTTGTAATGTATCATTTCTTGACAGATGAATAAAAGTCTATTTTGAGCGCTTCAATTTAATTTCTTTCCTTGGGGAATCTTTTGAGAAGGACAGGGCCCGCCTTCATCACAAGATTCACCCAATTGCTCCTGTAGTTTGTTACCTTTTATGTTATTCGCACCTTAATTTAACCTTGTTTGCTGAAGAATTTATATAGTTCTGTGTTTCTTATTAAGCACTCTGTTTTCTTTAACACTGCATTAGCTTTATACCATTCATTCTTAAGAAGCTGAGAGTTACTTTATTTTCAGTTATTTGTTTATTAAATGAATGTGTGATAGATTGATATCGGGAAACAGGTGCTGAAGATTCCTGTTTGCAGGAATAGGGTCCTGTTCTCCGTAGGTTGATCTTCTTTTTCTGCAGTGTGATTGATATCAGGAAACAGATGCTAAAGATTCATGTTCAAAGGAATAGGGTCTTGTTTTTTGTGGATTGATCTTTTTCTACAGTGTGATTAATATCAGGCAACAGGTGCTGAAGATTCTTGTTTGGAGGAATAGGGTCCTGTTCTCTGTTATGGTTGATTGATCTCCTTTTCTACAGGGTGATTTCCTTTCATTATTTTCCCTAGGATTCTTTTAATGAAAGTTTGCAATAGAGGGATTGTTTCTGCTATAACACAAGTAGGCTTCAGCTTTGTTAAAGTGAGGTGGGAATAGTTTGATTTATATTTGTGTGATTGATGCTACAACATTTCTTTGCTTTTGGAATTGAGCATATCCAGTGCGTGATTGTCTTTGGAATAAACAGACCTTCCTGGGTTGACAATTTATGTGGAGCTTGAATTGTTAAAACAATTAAAGCAACCAACACAACCTAGAAGATAATTCTCTCTCTCCCACATGTAAATATGAATGATGTCGGAAATGCATGCTGGAAATGGATGCCAGAAATATGGATGCTAGAAATATGG
Source organism: Pinus albicaulis (assembly GCA_034641835.2). NCBI lineage: Eukaryota > Viridiplantae > Streptophyta > Pinopsida > Pinales > Pinaceae > Pinus > Pinus albicaulis. The sequence continues at coordinate 1,782,921,138 of CM076580.1, read as the reverse complement.
ATGACGAAAATGATGCCGGAAATGGATGCCAACCATTTGGATGACGGAAATGATGCTAGAAATGGATGCTGGAAATCTGGATGTCAGAAATATGGATGATGTCGGAAACGGATGCCAGAAATCTGGATGAGGGATTATTTTTTTGACTTACGTTGACTTTTGGAGCTGTTTTTGAGGGGTGTGTGTCACACTTGGAAGGTTGATTGATCTGATGTTGAGAAATACTTTGCTAGCTGATGCATCCTATTGACTGTCGTAACGCACATCACTCTTTATCTTTGTTCGACAAGAATAATTGTAAAATCTGATCTACATTATTTGGCTTGTCTTCTATTGATCTATTATTATGTTCTATCAACATTTTACTTTCATTCTAATGTGATTTCTAAATTGAATTGGGCCTATAATAAATATTGAAGTAAAACTTCATTAAGCATAGAACATACCATGGTTATGTAAAATTAACATAACTTCATGCTTCTATAGATCTGGTTTTACTTGCTATCTAAGTTGTGCAGGTACATCATGGTGAAGATGTCCATAAGAGAATTTGATATAATAAGCATGATAAGAAGGATGGAAGGCATGAAAGATTCTCCACTACCGAAGAAATAATTTGATCTCCCTAGATTAAAAGGGAGCCTGGATTAAAGAAACTGGTTAAGAGGGAGGGCATAACATAGTTTTGATTGGAGAATATGTTGATGCATGTGGAGTAGGAAAATAAAAGTATATGATTAAGGAATCTTCTGTCAAATATTCGATTGGTAGTCCTAATGAGATAAGTTGAACAACAACATCTAGACCCTGAAGGTTTAATTTTGTTAATGTATATTTGAAAGTGTATTACTAATTGGGGTTGTGTTTGTATAGGTAAATCTCTCAAAGTTTTAATAAGAATGCTGGTTGTCGATCAGCTTGATCGGGAGAGATTTGTTGTTGAGGCTTTGCGAGTGAAGCATTGCCTGGGAGGACATTGAGGCGACACGTTGTTTTGATGTCTAGTAGGGAGGGTGGAATTGGGTGGATGTGCACCTAGATCCCCGAGATGATGGTTAGTAAGCAAGCTTGATGGTAACTAGAGAGGCTGAAAGCTTTATTCCATCTTAGTCCCACTCGAATAGATTTCCTTGGTCAGGAATCTAGTCCGTGGCATTATGATGCCCAAACTGTTGAGAGACCAATGGATAGATTTCCCTGGTTAGGAATCTAGTCCATGGAATTGTAGTGCCTAAACTTCTTCATAGATAAAGTGAGAACTTCCATTTACCTCTTTGATAATTTTTAAATATGAAAAACCCCCTAGTTAAGAGGGAGTGTTGAATAATGTAACTAGGTTCGGTCTTCATTATCATACTTGAGTCAAATGTAATATATTTGTAAAGCAAAAAGTATTTTTATTATTATTAAATTGACTTGTTAAAGCATGGGTTTCATGCTTGGGTCAATTATAGGTCAAACCTCCATTGTAGGCTTTAGGTTGTTGTTAAAGTAATTTATTGGACAAAGACTCCTCCATCAAGTCACCCTCTTCAACAAAGTCATCAACTCGGCCTCTTCATCAAGTATTCATCAAGTCATCCTCTTCAAGTCGGCCTCAAATAAATTGTATTCAAGTCAGTTTTCTTCAATGTACTCATGTCAACCTAAAAACAAAGACACCTCTTCACAAAGTAATGTTGTCTCATTTATGATGGACAAACCACTATATATACAAGGCTAAGGTTTTCACATTACAACACCACATAATTTCAGGTCAATTACAAAGACAAGTTCAAATGGAAATTTCAGAGATATATATTTCGGTGGAGAAGCTTATATCATCTCAGAAAAGAAGTTCGAACATTAGAGTGTGTGAAATTTCCTAAAACTGGAATCCTATTGCAACAACTGGAAAATATTCACCTAATTGTTAATTTTAACTTAACAAGTTATTTGCAGTTTTCTACGACAAACACTGAATACATCACATTGCAACCTACACAAATACAAAATACTGTGGAAACAAATATACAATGCAGGAAAGAAATAAGAACAATTTTCTAGGGCTTTCTTCCTCTTCCTTGAACTTCACACCCTTTTTCTGCCTCCAACAATTGCAGATTGAAATTTTTGAGTTGATGCTCCAAATGAGGTTGAATTTTTGCCTTTATAGAAATAAGAACACAATGGACACCCTTAATTTTTGGAAAAATGTCCCCAGAAAAACCCAATGCAAGAAAATCGGTGCAACAGCTGATGGTTTATATTATTATTCAGTAGTTTCTGAATATAAATATTTGGATGCCTTACTGACTATCTGATACAAAGAATATAATTGGTAGCAATGAAGTGAGAATTAACCTCATACTATCGCTGGCGATCTGACACCAATACAACCTCTAAATGGCTAGCCCCAAGCTGCCTCTGCGCAGTGACTGCGTTGCCACTACGTATGAACTCGTAGGGACTGCGTCACTCCTCTGGTTGATCGATCCCTAGCTGTATGCTCATATCTTTGACCCTCTGGTCTCACACCCCAGCTATCAGCACTAGATCTGGACTGATCCTCAACAAAATTTCAGATCTCCTCTCAAGCTCTGCGCTACCTCTCTGGATCTCACTCTACCTTCTCAGCTCTATATTCACCGGATCAGTAAAACTTCCACTGGACACTATTCCTTCCCCTCATTGTAATAAATCAACTCAATCACTCCTCAAAAAACTGTTGTGTTGCTCTCTTGAGAATTCAATCTCTAGATCTCTCACTCGATATGTTCTCTAGGTGCCCATCAAGCTCCTTCTTATAATATTCTCGTTGAACAATCAACAACCTAGATTAGATCCCAATCAATGGCTCAGATCATCTTGACTCGATCTCTATCTTTTTCTAGAATATTCACACCCAGTTTAATTAATATTGTTTAGTTATTTTAATTACCTAAGTTTAAGCTTAGACATCTCTTAAAAATAATTAATTATTTTAATTAAACTGCCTCCGGGTGAAATTTCCCAAAAAAAAATTATGGGTCTTGGAGAATACATATGTCCTAGCCTCCTTGCAAATTCTTAGGGATAGAGCACATCCAATGCTACCAAAAATAAGCACTCCCTCTTAGTGAGGAATGTGCTCTAGCAATGTAACCTGTTGAAGCATCACCCTGACTCTTTATCATCTCCCTATGTGTTGTTGATGTTTGACATCCCTGCCCACTAACTACTACACAAATTTTGCATTTATGTTGCTATTGACTCTGCATGCTACTGCAATTGCATCTGCACTACAACTTTGTTGTTGTTGCAACAAAAAAACATCCAAAATACTGAACCAATTGTGTTCAGTATGATGCATATGTCAATGGAGTTCTGACTCCTAGTTTCTGCACTAACCCTCTGAAGCCTCTGCACTGCTGATGACTCTGCAAAGTGCCAACTGCACTACTACCAACTCTGCTCTACGCTTCTCAGTATCTGGAACTCCTAGCCACTTTAAATTCCACTCTAGAACTTCTCTACACCAACTAACACTAGTCCATCCTACTACTTTTGATATGGGCTCCCGTAGCAAGGTATTGATCCAAGAGGTGGACTCCTCAAGGATCCTACCCATCTGTAGCTATTTGGAACTACAGTACTAGATCACCCCACCTCTCCCCTGAACGTATGTGGGCAATCATGGAAAACTCCTCCTCCTCGAACTCTACAAGTGCAACCTACTGATTGTGTTTCTATTCCTTGTCCTTATTTCTAAGAGGACACTACGTAGTGTAGTTACTAAGCTCACAACACTTGAAACATTCGATATTCGAGAAGTCCTTTTTCCTCCTGCTCTACTCTTGCTGCCCCTTTGATGCAAGGGCTGCATTCTCCTCTTCCTCCTTGGACTTCACCCCACTGCTGTTGTTTCCACTTATGATTCTCTTCACCAAATCACACCTCATCTCTTCTTGTTCTAATTTTACCCAAAATATCTCCCAATCGGTCAAGTTTTCTCTACCCAATATGCTCTGGACGAAGACCTACCACTCTTCAGAAACACTGTTCAAGACAAAGCGAACAAATTCCATAGACTGAGGTGCAGAACCTACAACTGCTAGCTTATCTCGGGCATCCTCAAATCACCTGAGGAATGGATCTATGAATTCCCCCTTCTGCATTCTATTACATCGAAGATTCTCTTCCAGGTACATCTTCAGCTGCTCAGAAGACTCCTGGTATAACGTAGCGAGTGCATCCCACATCTGCTTGGTTGTGTCCTTTCCAGATATGTGAGAAACAAAGTGTCCCGGTAGATACCATCACGCCCAAAAAACAAAATCGAATTCTTCCTCTAACCCTTTTCTTAGATGTTGACTGACTATATGCACTCAATGCTGGAGTGAGAAAAACTTCTCTCAGCTACTGTTGCTTTTGTGTGGGAAAGTATAATTTATGGGCAAGAAATTCTCTGAGGTCATAATTCCCTTAGTGTGATTTTCTTCGCTTTTGACGTTTTTCTATCATAGCAAATGCCGCAGAAAATATGCATCCCAGCTAAATATTTGATCTGTGTTGAAGCTACTGCGATGCTTCCTCTTCCACTAAAAAAATTCGATCTGGAAGATCTTCTTCTCTGTTGACTCACTCAAAAAAATATTTTTCCACAAAAATATTTCTCTGGCACTAGACTGCGCAAACCTTCTGGGGATTTCATCTGCTTCCTACACAAATATTATATCTCCCTCTCCCTCTTCAGATCTTCTTCTGAACTCTTATCTGCTTCACTTGTGCTATGATACCATGTGAAAATTCCTAAAACTGGAATGTTATTACAACAATTGGAAAATATTCACCTAATTGTTAATTTTAACTTAACAATTTATTTGCAGTTTTCTACGGCAAACACTAAATTCATCACACTAAAACCTACACAAATAAAAAATAATACGGAAAAAAATATACAACACAGGAAATAAATAGGCACATAATGGACATCGTTCTTTTGGACAAATGTCCCCGGAAAAACCCAATGCGGGAAAACTAGTGCAACAACTGAGAGTTTGTATTATTATGTAGTAGTTTCTAAATACACATATTTGGATGCCTTACTGGCTATCTAATACAGAGAATATAACTAGTAGATATGAAGTGAGAATTAACCTCACACTATCACTGGCGATCTGAGACTGATCCAGCCTCTGAATGGCTAGCCAAAAGTTGCCTCTGCATCACAACTCTTAGGGACTGTGTCACTGGTTGATCTATATGTTGGATGGATGTTCAGATCTCTGACCCTCCGGTCTCACACCCCAACTCTTGGCACTAGATCTGGATTGATCCTAAGCAAAACTGTGGATATCCTCTCAGGATCTGTGCTGCCTCAATGTGGCTCTGCATCGCCCAACGTGGCTCTACGCTGCCTCTATGGACCTCACTCTACCTTCTATGCTCTGTATTCATCGGATCAAGAAAACTTCCACCGACCACTATCCCTACCCCTCACTACAAGAAATCAACTTGATCATTCCTCCGACAGCTGTTGCGCTGCTCTCTTGAGAATTTGATCTCTAGATCTTTCACTTGATATGTTCTCCAAGTGCCCATCGAGCTCCTTCTTATAATATTCTCTTTGAGCAAACAACGACTGAGATTAGATCCTAATCAATGGCTTGGATCATCTTGACTCGATCTCCGTCTTTTTCTAGAAGATTCACACCCAGTTTAATTAATACCTTTAATTATTTTAATTTCCTAAGTTTATACTTAGGCATCCAATAAAAATAATTAATCATTTTAATTAAACTGTCTCCAAGTAAAATTTCCCAAAAAAAATTTTGGGTCTTGGAGAATACATATGTCTTATCCTCCCTACAAATTCTTGAGGCTAGAGTGCATCTGATGCTACCAAAAATCAACACAATGAAGAAAATTTCGGTGTCATTATAGGGATATGGGTGCAGTTCCATCACAACAAGAAGGTCTCACATATTCAGTTCCATTTCATTTCAGTGCTACCACAGGAAGAAGGGTTTGATGCTACTTCAGTAATAAGGTTTCGATGCCTCTACATTGAAAAAGACTTGGACTTGGTGCTTCCACATAACTCAGATTTTGGTGCTATTACAGAGATGAGGACTTGGTGCTATTGTAGAAATGAGTTCTTGGTATTATAGTAGAGATGAGGTCTCGGTGCTCTTGCAGTGATGAAGTCTTGGTGCAATGCAGTTCGGTGCTAACACAATGACATGGATCTTGGATGACTTGATGGAGAGAGTCTCTAGTCTAGGGTATAAGGGTCTTGTTTGTCTCATCTTGAATCTACTGAAAGAATAATTTTGACCAAGTTTTCCCCTAGAGTGGGTTTTTTCCTTGGCTGTGTGCCTATATCTTGTGTCCTCTTCTATTTGTTGCTGGCATTAGTCTTGATGATAAGAAAAGATAAATCGTAAGATCTAATAATAATAACAAAAACATCACAAGATAATTTCATAATAAGAGAAATTGATTAACATCCACCTCCTTGGATTTCTCAACACAAAGATCATCTGAAAAAGGGCGATCAAGAAAAATAATGCAAACCTCAAATTAAATCAAGCCAAAGCACAAAATGCTTATCTAAAGGAAAATAAAACTTCAAAAAATTAAAGAAAATAAAATAAAAGAAAGATGAAGTGTGTGTAGGTTGAAGTAATAAAGCATTCCCACTGTTAGAAAAAAGGTTGAAGTAGTAAATTCTTCCTCTCACAAGGCTTTGCAAATAAGTGAAGTCTCCTAAACATAGTCTAATTTGATATTTGCATAAGACTTAAACCCTTAATATCATACATGAATTTTGAAGTTGATTCATATGTTACCATTGTATCTGTTTTCGTAATACTAACACCATCCACTTACTTTAACTAGAGGATTTGGGGAATACCTTATGTCCTAGCCAACACACACATGTAATAGGGGTAATATTGTCTCCCTTGGTTACTTTTTAAGTTGTTAACATCGGCTAAATTATTTGTGTTAATATATATTATCTATATAAATTCCTAACAACTAGTTGAAGTTGGATGTGCTATTACAGGTTTGGAGCTATGCATTCAAAAACGTGGACCATACCTTGGGGTATGTTCATAGTTCCTTGTGTTTTGTGTACCTACACTAGGATTTGTGTACTTATATATAGCCATATCCAATTTCATTGGGATACATGTCAAAGTTTCTTGGGATTTGTACCCTTGCATTAGATCCATGTTAGCTAACGTGGATGATGAATGGATTGCAACATCATCATCAACGGTCTACATTCGTTTGTCTATACACTCAACATCACATGAACATCATTATATATATATATATATATATATATATATATATATATATAGATAGATAGATAGATATGCACATGTCTGAAGTCCCCTCTTTGATGTATATATGTTCAAACATGAGAGATTATTTGATGTATTTTTGAACTAATATGTTACATCCATGAGTATGAACACAACTAGTCACCACTCTCTATTTCAATACACTTCTAGAAACTTCTAGCAAGTGATTTGACTATTTTTTATGAATGATTACTTCCAGATCTTCTAGAAAGGGAAACAACTTCGAGGGAAATAATATTTTGACAAATAATTTTTTCAAATTAGTGGCATTGGATGTAGATTGACCATGGTAATTCCGAAATAGAGTCATAATAAAAAGAAACAAATAAAAATTGACTAAGTTACACTTTTGCAGGTTGGAAAAGTAATTTTTTATTGATGTCAATTGATGACTTGATGACGATAAGGACATCATAGATTCAAATAACACAAGCCCTTTCCAATGAGATATATCATGCCTCCTCACTCCTCTCGGATGAGAAGAAATTAGATTTTTAAGTGAAGAAAACAAATTTTGTCCCCCTCTTCAAGTCGACCTACATGAACACAAGTCGGTCCCTCTCCAAAAAACATTTCGGTTCAATCCATGGTCGAAGTAGCATAAATGTACATGACGACTCGTCCATTTTCTCATCCAACTTAGCCAAGGAAGATAAGAGAATGAGATCAAACTTGAGGTAGAAATAAAAAGTTCATAGCTCATGAACTTAAAGGCAAGGAAAAACAAGAATTTTTTATTATTATCTTTGTTTTGGATCAGGGTTTATTGGTGGATTTTAATTTAATTTTCGGAGCCATATTGTGCAGGAATACAACCTCCTTTCAATAGCCTCTTGTGGAGAATTCTTCGAACCCGTGTACTATTCCTAAAGTGGAAGCAAGATCTCAACTCTATGTTGAGCAGACTTTAGCCTTCTGAAGCAGCATAGCTCGACCCTCTGTAGAAGTAGACCTCAGGCCTCATTTAGAGCAGAACCTTCGATGTTTTTGGAGCAAACTTTTTGGCCTCTTGAAGCAGAATACTTGACCCTCATAGAGGACTAAACTTTCCCTAATCCTCAACATTTGTGAAGAAATAAACTCAAACTTGTGGAGCATATTCTGTGCCCTCGACTAGGGCATCTATGTGGCATTTCAGATCTCTGAAATTTGGCCTAAAATCCTAAGTTTTCACCTGTGGTTTTTGTTGCAATGTTTTAGATTAGGTTGGAGATTGAAAAGGGTTTATTTCGAAGCAATATTAAAGCATTTTTGGAGGAATTGCTAAAGCACTGTTGAGTCTATTTATAGCATACCTGAATTGGAATAAGTAAAATCATTTTTGGAACATTTTATTGAGGAACCTTATTTGAAGACCAACATTTGAAGACACGTTGTAGCATATTTTTAGAGCAGTATTCTTGAAGACATCCTTGTATCAGAATTGAAGCCTTAGCTGGAGAAAACTTTGGTATGTTGATAAATCTTGGGCAGCTATATTAGGTTATTTCTCTTACTTTGATAACTGCTTGTGATTTATTTTTACTTAATTTGATTAGCTTTTTTCACTTGATTATTATTAATGTTCTTATCATCAAACAACTACCAAAATGTGAATATCAATGAGACAAGAGGAAACAAAATATAGGCTGCTATCCAGGGCCAAAACCTCTCCTATTGAGAGGAAAACCCACGAGAATTATTCTCTTCTTATAGAATCTTCAAATGAAAAATTCCAAGATCTAAGACCCTTGACAAAGACCCCTCCAAGACCAAGTCAACCTTCCTTCTTAATGAGATTTCCTTACACAACTTCTAGTAAAAAACTTCGACCAACCATAAGCTTCTCCAACAACCTCAACCCCCAACAATAATTTCTACAACTTTGATCTAATAGCTTCAACAACTTCAACCTGACAAATTCACAACTTTGAACTTGATGCAACTTCACAACTTCAACCTAGATGCATCTTCACAACTTTGACTTGATGCAACTTCACAACTTCGACCTAAATGCAACTTCACAGCTTCGACCTAGATGTAGCTTCACAACTTTGATGCAATTTCATAATTTCGTCCTGCCCAATAACTTTAGAAGCCCTAACACAAGAGAGAGAGAGAGAGGTTTGAAACTTCGATCTTGCTCTTCTTCTTCTTATCCTTGATTTTCGTCCTTTTTTCAGCTTCTTTCTTAAGGAGATTGAACTTGCTTGTTGTGTGTCCAAATGAGGTGAAGCTCCTTCTTATATATAGGCTTTCTAGGGGTACAAATTTTCTTCTTGAGGATGACTTGATCTCTTGTATGTCGACTTGATCTTGGAGGGTCATTTGACACAATTTTGACTCAAATAAATTCTTTTGACTTGTTACAATATACCCAATGAGGTCTTCTTCATATGAAAATGACTCTATTGACTTTTTGACTCTATGAAAAACCCTAGAAGCACTCAATGGGTTCTTGACCTCTAAATAAAATGACCTTGAACATGAAACCCATGCTACAAAATAATAATAATATTTTTTCTTTCATTTTACAATATACAAGAATCAAGAGTACATTTCATATTTATGAAGACCGAACCTAGTTACATATTTCAACGCTCTCTCTTAACTAGGGACGTATTCATAATTCATACATGGTACATGGACATTCTTAAACTAAAGAATTCTCATAAGAAGAGTCATATTGGTAAGCCATATCATAAGCTATCTTATCATCTTATACCAAAGCATCTCATGAAACCAAGCAACATTGTCACATAGAAAGGCCTTGACTAACAACTAATCCATAAATTGTCGTGGATATTCTACTGGACAGTTCATCACAACACATATGATAATATTATATTAAAAATATGAGATTCTACACTACTAAAGTTTTATTAAACTTTAAAATATGTATATTTAACTATAATTATTACCTGTGTGTGAATGAAAATTATGCAGAAAAGTAGAGAACGACAAAATAAACTCGCAAACACACATAAGACACAAATATGCTCTCTGGGAGACCCTTTCGGGAAAAAACCTAGTTGGAAGGTGATGTCTCTTCACTCTCTTTCTCTGCATAGAAATATGGTTGCAGGTACAAATATGTAATGCTTGTGGCCTGTGGGCTGCTACAATGCACAAATCCTCTATGTGTGCTTAACCTTCTATCTCTCTTAGTTGTCTTTGCTCAACTGTGGAACAAAATGCTCTCGAAAGAATGGAATAACTCTTCCTCTTAGTAGCCCAGTTATAACACAACCTGAATTGGATCATTATATTGTTTTTCATCCATCTCGATGCATTTGGAGTGGAAAATGTGGAGGAATCAGCGCACAAGACCATTTTACCGACGTGGCCCAGTTTGGCGAAATGGGGTCTGAAACCTTTCAGGGGAATTTTGAGGCATCAAACGACATTTTTTTGGGGTAAAACTTTGGCACTGTAGCACAAAATTTTTCATGATATTCTACATACAAAGAGGTTTCCAATGACGCAAGAAGCGTGCCAATCAGAGTCCATATGCAAAATTTATGCCACTCAAAAGTTGACCTTCTTGTGTTCACACCTATAATTCGAGAGGATGTCACGTCACCTCCCATTATTCATGGAAAAGGGACTAGCCACATGATTATGATGTAAAATAATATATAAGAGTCTATATGTTAACTCTATTTATGAGTTGATGTAGTCAAAATTAACCATTAGTAGGCTATCAGGCTATGTTATAACTAGACAACTAGGAGGAAGAGACATTCCATTCTTTTGAGAGAATTTTGTTCCATGGCTGAGCAAATATATCCAAGAGAGATATCAGTTAGAGCACATAGAGAGGATATATGCACTTTAGTAGCCCATGGGCCACAAACATTACTTCTTTGTACCTGAATCCATATTTCCAGACCAAGAAAAAGAGTGAAGTGAGCTCATCTTCCAGTTGGGTTTTCTCCCGAAAGGGTTTCCCAAAGAGCATATATTGTGTCTTATGTGTGTGTGTGAGAGCTTATTTTTTCGTTCTCTACTCTACTGCATAATTTCCATTCGCATGCATGCACTAATTATAGTTAAATATACATATCTTAAAGTTTAAATAAACTGTAATAGTGTAGAATCTTAGATTTTTAATATAATATTATCAGATCTGTTGTGACAAACTGTCCAATGGAATATCCATGATAGTATATAAATCATTTGTTATCAGAGCAAGTTTCTTTGGGTATTTGTGGATATATGAAGGGGATCTAGGTTAGTGGGGTCGAAAATCGTAAAACCCTAATCATCGGTGATGAATCTATGATCTAAGGCTCAAGTTTTAGCTAAAAAATGAAAGTTCTCAAAATTGCTTCAAACTTGAACAACCGAATATAATTCATCGCCGGGATTCTGGTGCAACTCGTTTCATCAAAATCCGAGTTCATATGACTGAGTTATCGTCTGTTGTTTGTTTTCCAAAACAAGGAAAAAAGGAGCAAAAAAGGTAAAGTGCTGATGTGGAAGGTATAGTCAGCATTATAGGAATATTCTCCATATTGCATCCAGTGACACTGTGACAAGTGTCGTCTTTAGATTCGCCATATGGGTTAAGTGAAGAGAAAAATTACCCAATGACCTTCAATTCTTCCTAAATTGGAATTTGAAATTTTTTTAGAGTTGGAGTGAAACCCAACCAAAGGGAGCCACATGTCCTCTCTGGTGGGCCACCTCCTCACCTATGGGGTCAAAATTTCAAATCATATTGATTTTGGGACATTGATTATATGGTGGTGTTATTATATATATATTATAGTTTTCAAACCACATTTCGGCGCCTTGACTAATTCTGGAGGAGCCTCTACCTAAATTTGGAGATGGGTCAGATATGGCGGGGTTGAAAATTTGGCAGAGGAACTCATTAAATCACCATGCAAAATTATATGGCGAATTCAGGGCTCGAACCCCTGACCTCTCACCTGCAAACCGCACACAATACCATCTCTACTCAGGGGTAGTTCTTACCCTATATGACTTCCACATCTATTTAAATTTCAATAGCCGAACGTTTGGGGGTTGGGGGGGGCCAGCCCCCTCCCCATGTGGCCACGACTAATAACCAGGTGCCAACCTGTTGATCCGACAGATTTTTTTAATGGGGTTTAATTAACAATTAAATGTGGTTTATCCACAATAAACTGTCATTAGCGCCTAAAATGTGCTTGACAATTAAGACTTTCTTATCCACCCCTAAACACGTTTGGCACCTAATTAATCCGGCGCTTAGACTAGAAAAATATTTGGAGGCAGCGCCAAACTTAGCGGGAATGCCAATTTTAGAAAATTAACTGCTATTTTTTCCAGTTTTGGAGGAGAAATTGGGGAAAAGTTGGTTTTGGTCATAACTCACTCAATTTTCGACCAAATTGAGCTCAATAAAAGTCATTCCTGGCTATTTGGCATGCTCGGAACTCAATGGAGGCAGAAAACGTCATCTACAGGTATTTTTGTGCATTTGAATATTTTTGAAGGCCAGCGCCACCAGGTGTTGGGGTCATTGGCAGAGCATCCAGAGTCCAAATTTAGCAAACAAATAGTCATTTTTGGGATATTATGATGTTTTAAACTCATTGGAACAGGTTCTAAGAGGTTCTAAAGCTTGTAACAACAATTTGAGCACACTTGAAGCTAATACAAAGGTCGCACTATGAAGCTGGACCAAGGAGATGTAGCCCAAGAGGGGTGAACTCCTTTATCAAAATTATTTGTGTTAAGCTTTGTTATGTGTGTTTGTTGTGCTTAATATTTCTTTTGTTCTGTCATTTAAAATTGTGCTTTTTTAAAGCTTATGACAAACTCATAATTTCGCTAAGTACATTGTTTGCCAATCTGATGCTCATAAATAAACTCATGAAGGATAAGTAAAACAAAGCAAAGAGCAAAATCAAGTGGATCAAATCAGAAGGAGAAACATGAAGCTTCTAAGGAGGGGAAGAAGAAGAAAAAAAGGGGGAAAAGATAAAAAAAATCTAGCCACAACACACCAGTACAAATATCCTAGCAGCATTGATGGCCTGTTGAAGGCTTGAAATTATCTGCCTACAATATTACAAAGGAGACCACCTAGCAACATTGATGGCCTGTTGAAGGCTCAAAATTCTCTACCTACAATATTATAAGGGAGACCACCTAGCAACATTGATGGCCTGTTGAAGGCTCGAAATTCTCTGCCTACAATATTATAAGGGAGACCACCCGACCTAGACCTTAAAGCAGCTCATTTTCTGTTGAAATGGTGGTTCCAACTGGTTAAACTAGGTCCAATTACTTTCTCTCTGTCTCTACTAGCTTAAAATATGAGTTTCATCTACCAATATAGAAGAGACATCATGTCAACCCTCTTACTGATTAGGAAAAAAAGTGATCCTTAAGCTAATCTGAGGCTCAACCAAGCCATAATTAAGTTTTTCCTTTTTGATAAGAAGACTTTTAAAAATGCAGGATTAAATATAAATGCTAAATTATCCTAAATACAAGGAAAATGAAAGGTATCGTAATCATATCTCAATTAGGCAGATATAGATCTAACCCAACCAAGAGCAAAATATTTAAATGATTGAGATTTAAATATGTCTGGCTTGTAATGAATATCGAGCTAACAGAGTAGTTCAATTTACTGACATTATGAATACCAAAACACATTCTGTTTAGAGACCTCTTAACTGAGATAATCAATCAACAAAATTTTAGAAGTAGTTCACAAAATATTAGTGTTTGTTAAATCAAAATTAAAGGCTGATTTATGAATAAATAGTTACTCAGAAATCAGAGTTCAACCCACAAGAGCAGAGATAAATAATAGCAAATTATTGAAGCAAATTACTCATATTGAAAATAGTGCACAAATATGAATAAAAATGACACATTTATGCCATTATAAAATGAAGTTAGTATTGAAAACAATAAATGTTTAAATACCAATTTATTGAAACTGTTTCTATGGCTCTGATCTCCAACAATATTTTACAATGCTTTTAACTTCTACTTTTAAAACAATATTTGCAATAGTGCAAGCTCTGCCCATACTTCATAATGTAAAAGAAAAATCTTCAATAATTCCCTCGATTTGAGATTTTCTCTCTTCTCACCTACAGCTCTAAATCCTCATTACAATAGTGTTTTTCAGAATTCCAGAATTGCAAGGGAGATAAGTCCCTAATACATTCTCAAATCCACTATTTATAATTTTACAAAAAGTATTCCAATTAGGAAAGTTGTTGAAGAGTAGTTCTGCTCAATCAATTTTCATTGGCCCAAATTCCTATTCTTCTATTGCTGGAACAATATCATTGATTGAAATCTTCTTCTCCTCGTCTCTTCCACTGTTTCCCTGTAAAAAACCAATCAAAATTTAATTAAATAACAATTAAAATCGAAATACCAAATCTGGAATATAAAACATATCCAATCAAAACTTAATTACATAAATAAATAAAAATAAATCTGAACTTTCTATTTATGTATGTGAAGATCTAATTGGTCAAGGAGAACATAGTTGAATGGATATGCACTCAGTAGAAGCCATGAGAAAATGAAAATGCAGAAAATTAAACTTAGAAAACTATTTTTGTTCAAAAAATTGGAGCTTGATCTTCTGCTGAATTTTAGACCCATTAAATGACCAAATTTGGTTATGAAATCACTTCAAAAATATTCTCCATAATTTTATCTATCCAATGAAATGTCCTAAGCCTTAGTTGGCCAAGTAAAACTCAACTTATAAGCTTCTAAAATTAAGAAATCAAAACTACCATAATTCTGAAAAATTTGTTGCGTGACACTAAAAATTAAATTTTATTCCTAAATTAAATTACAGTGATTATTTAATTAATACTAATTTAATTGTAACTATGTTATTAAACTTAATTAATTTAAAAAAAAATAATTAATCTAAAAATTAATTAAAATATAAATATATTATATTAATATTATAATTTAACTATATTAAAATTATAATATTAATATAACATATTATAATAAAAATATAATACAATATATTTTAAACCTCGTAACCAAACCATGTGAATGATCATTCGAAAATGGAGGGAGGTGAGGTGGAGTGACAAGGATGAGGGCAAGGTATGGATGCGGAGGGAGGAGTGATAAAGAGTTTCACCAAAAATTTCTAATAAAACAAAATAGTAACGTGTATAAAAATAAAAAAGGAGAACAACGGAATTGAAATATCGAAGTTTTTCAAAAGTGCACACAATAAAAATTGTTGATATGCCGATGTGCAATATCGGGATATTAACGATTTTGAAAATCAGAAAATTTAAATTGGGATTTCAAAATCGAGGATTATTAATTGGGGTTTTTAAATCATAAGTTTTATTTCAGAAGGAAGGAGGTGAAGTGAAGTGGGGCTCATATGGAATTAAAAATTCTACAAAATAAACGACAACTATTTTGCAATTTTGAGATTTTGGGTTTGGTAATTTGTTTTAAAATAAGAAATTGGAATAAATCACCGAGATCCCTAAAATGAGTTTTTTAACTATTCTACGATTTGGTTAGGTCATTTTGTAGGACCGTTAGCGAAAAATGAAAAAAATAATAAAAATTAATTAGGAGTTAATATTTACACTGAATGACTATTTTAATTACAAAAATTAAAACAATATACATTTTTTTACATTTTTTTAAACCCTGGCGATAAAATGATCAAACTTAAAAGGAGTGTCATTTGCAAACCTGATAACCAAATGAGGCGAAACAAGTATCGATGGAAATATTTCTAAAAGGCGAATTCAATGAAATGATCAAAATAGAAATCTGACCAAAAAAAAAAAATGTAGCACAAATAACTAAATGAAAATCATAAAAGGTGTTCTAGCAAAAAATTAATGGAAAGGGTCCCCATTATTTGAAGTAAATAAGTCAAAAATGGGGGGTGTTGGGACATAGATGAGAAGATTGTATGTATGTTAATGCAGAAGGAGGTGAATCTGAGTAGCCTTCAACAACAGGGAGAGAAAGAAATGACCAAACTCTTTCATATAAAGATACAAGTCAAGAAGACAAAGATTGATGCTCTTTGTCTTAGGATCGCAAACGAATCTCATTTTAGCAGAGCCGGTCAATAAGTTGGGGCTGAAATTTCGTGATCATCCAAACCCATATCCATTGGAATGGATAAATAAGGATGCATAGTTGAAGGTAACAAAACAATGAAAAAATAGATTTTCTATTAGTGTTGATTTTATTGATGAAGTTGATCTAGATGTGGTTTCCCTTGATGTATGTGGATTTGTGTTTGGGAGTCCATACATGTACATGTGTGATGCAATGTTCACGAGGAGATCCAATCAGTACCGGATCATCAAGGATGGAAAATAATTTATCATCAATGCACACAAAGACAAGTCGAAAATTTCACTGGTAAGTGACAGCCAAGGCAAGAAATTGATCAATTCGAGCATGAAGTATGTTTTATTGTTTTTAAGAGAAAGGAAGTCTAAAGAGGAGTCAATAAGAGGCAAGCCATCCATGGGGGGGTGTACTAAGAAAAACAAACAAAAATTGGAGGAGTTGTTATAGGCATACAAGGATATTTTCTGAGAGCCTAAAGGGTTACCACCTAATAGAGAAGTGGAGCACGAGATCCAACTATTGTCAGACTCCCCATTGGAAAGTTCTAGGTTGTATAGACAGTCTATTATAAAAGCAAGTGAGGTGAAGACACAGTTGCAACAACAGCTGGAACATGGTATCATTTGACCAAGTACATCACCATGTGAGTCACCCATTATCATTGTGCCGAAGAAGGATGTGACTTGACGAATGTGTATAGATTATAGGGCGTTGAACAAAATCACGCTCAAGAACATATACCCCTTACACAGGATAAATGATCTTTTGTATCAGTTGCAACAAGAAAAATACTTCACCAAGCTGGACTTGAAGTCTAGATATCATCAGGTTCGAGTCAAAGAATAAGATACATGGAAGACCGCCTTCAAAACCAGACAAGGTTTGTATGAGTGGGTAGTCATGCCATTTGGCCTATGTAATACACCAGCTACATTTATGAGATTAATGAATGATGTACTGCGCCCTTTTATAGATTAATTTTTTATTGTCTATTTGGATGATACACTGGTATATAGTGCTACTTGGGAGGAGCATATTTCACATTTGACGCAAGTGCTAGAAACATTGAAGAAGCACCAGTTGCTAGCAAATATCAAGAAGTGTGATTTTGCGCAAAAATCCTTGGTGTATTTGGGGTATGTGATCGGTGGAGGAGAACTAAAGATAGATCCTTCCAAAATGGAGGCCATCATGAAATGACTAGTGCCTACTAATTCTTCTGAGGTCAGGGGTTTCATTGGGGAAACATAGTACCTGAGGAAATTCATAGCCTCATTTTCAGCGGTAGCAGCACCGCTCCACACCATAATAACAAGTGTCAATAGTTTCTAGTGGGGAAAAGGTCAACAGAGGGCTTTCGAGGAGCTAAAGAAGAAGATCAGTCAAGCACCATTTTTGGCATTACCAAACTTGTAGTGGCCTTTCAGAGTGGAGACAGATGCAAGTATGTATGTTATTGGAGTTGTCTTGATGTAGGGAGCAAGGCCTATATGCTACCATTATGAAGTATTTCATGGGGTAGTCCTTAACTACCATACCTATGATAAGGAGCTCTATGACATGGTACGAGCTGTGAAGAAGTGAAAACACCATCTGTTGGGAAAGGAGACAATAATCCACATAGAACACCAACCGTTACAGTACTTGCAGGCCCAGAGTAAGCTACAATATACCAACATTACAAGTGGATGGGATTTTTACAAAAATTTCATTTGGTGATCAAGTATTAGAAGGGAAACACAAACAAATTGTCCAACATGATTTCAAGGCCACCCACATCAAAAATCATAGCTTTGGGGACTGTTATGCACATGGAGCCATTCACCCATGATGCATATATAGAGGCATATTCAGAAGATGATGACTTCAACGAGGCGTATCAGCAGTTTCAGAGTCAGAGTAATGTGAACGATAACGACATCACCTTTAACTACCATCTCCAAGATGAGTTACTCTACATGTTGGATAAGATATGTGTTCATAAAGGTGAGCTATTGCATATGATTAGAGAGGCTCACACGTTTGATGTTGCAGGGCACTTTGGTGTAGGGAAGACCATGGCTAACTTGAAAAGGTATGTGTATGTTGGGAATCATGATTGATATTAGACAAAAATCCGCAGGTGTTAGTCAACGATCACATCGCCAGAGATAAGGATCCATGAGAGGCAGTTAGTCCATTTCGTGAAACACATGGGGAGTGTTGGTTTATCTAATTTCTAACAATATGCCCTCCAACACGAGCTAAGTGTGTATAGAACTCGTGACCTATGCTCTGATACCACTTGTTGGGAATCATGATTTCCGTTAGACCAAAACCCACAGGCGTTAATCAATGATCACGTCGCCAAAGATAAGGATCCACGAGAGGCGATTAGTCCATGTCCCGTAACACACAGGGACTATTGGTTTATCCAATTTCCAACAATGTATTGGCCCAAGTTGCAAGAGAAGGTAGCTAGGTTCATAAGAGGATGCATGCTTTGTTGTACCAGCAAGCCTAGAAATAAGAAACATGGTCTATATCATCCCTTACATGTACCTACTCATCCTTGGGAAAGCATTTCCATGGAATTTGTGGGAGGTTTACTGACAACCAGGAAGGGACTTGACTACTTGTTCATGGTAGTTGACAGGTTCAACAAGATGTGTGTTCTAATGCCTTCTAAAAATACCATCAGCGGACAAGAAGAAAAAAACTTGTTCTTTTGATAGGTCTGGGTGCAATTTGGGATACCGAGGATCATTTCAGACATGGATACAAGATTTCTTAGTGCATTCTGGTCCACATTGTGGGAGAATCTAGATACAAAGTTGAAGAGATATACAACATTCCATCCACAGACAAATTGGCAGACAAAAGTAGTCAACAAGACTTTGGTGCAAATTCTGAGGGGATACAACCAGAAGCATCTGAAGACCTGAGATGAAAATATGGTATATATACAACATTACTACAACAGAGTAGTCCACACTTCTATAGGAAAGTCCCCATTTGAGACTTGTTTTGGATATTCTCCACCTTCACCTTTGGATATTGCATATGGGAAACAAGGAGTGAGGGAATATTTTACAGGAGATGCTTTGAGGGCTGAAATATTTATCGAGAAGATCAGGAAGATCCATCCACAATTACATGAAACACTGTAGAAGTTATAGGAGAAGTATAAGACCATGCATGATCAACACATAACAAAGAAATCATTCAAGGTGAGAGACAGAGTATGGCTACGGTTGAACAAGGAGAGGTTGCAGGGGCATGGTAATAAAATCAAGGCTCTCAGATATGGTCCCTTTGAGATATAGAAAAAGTGGGTGATAATGCCTATCGACTCAGTTTACCACCATATATGCGCATTTACTCAGTTGTTAATGTAGAGAATTTGAAACTCTATGAGCCTTCCATGCTAGATCAGGAAGAGGAATAAGTCATACCTTCTGTGGAGGATTTGGCACCAAACGCTCAGGAAGAGTTGAAATAAGATACCGTTTTGCAGAAGAGGTCCAAAACTATAAGATAGGGGCAACATGACCTTTGGCATATTGGGTTGAAGGGACAGCTTCCAAGCAAAGCTAAATCGTACACCAGAGAGAAGGTGGAAGAAAAATTTTCTCACCTCATTCAATAAAATATTTTGGGGACTAAAAGCCTCCCAAAATGAGGAGGTGTGATACGAATTGGATCTTTATATTGTTTTTCATCCATCTCGATGCATTTGGAGTGGAAAAAGTGGAGGAATCAACTCACGAGACCATTTTTACCGGCGAGACTTAGTCTGACAAAATGGGGTCTGAAACCTTCCGAGAGCATTTTGAGGGATCAAACGACGCTTTTTGGGGGTAAAACTTCGGTGCCTTAGTGACAAACCTTTTCATGCTATTCTACACACGAAGACCTTTCCAACGACACAATAAGTGCGTCGCTAAGAGTCCGCATGTAATAGTTATGCCACTCAAAAGTTTACCTTTCTATTTTCACACCTATATTTCGGGAGGATGTCGCGTCAGCCCCTATTATTCATGGAAAAAAGGCTAGCCATGTGATTATTATGTAAAAGACTCTAGAATATTCTATATGGTGACTCCAGTTAAGAGTTGATGTAGTCAAAATTAACCACTAGTAGGCTATTAGGGTGTGTTATAACTGAGCCACAAGGAGGAAGAAACATTCCATTCTTTCGAGACAATTTTGTTCCATGGTTGAGAAGAGATAGCCAAGAGAGATAGGAGGTAGAGTGCACAGAGAGGATCTATGCACTTTAGCAGACCACGGGCCACAGGAATTACTTCTTTGTACCTGCAACCATATTTCTAGACAAAGAGAGTGAAGCAGCCTGACCTTCCAGCTAATTTTTCTCTCGAAAGGATTTCCCAAAGAGAATATATTGTGTCTTATGTGTGTGTGAGAGCTTATTTTGTTGTTCTATAATTTCATGCATAATTTCCATTCGCACGCATGCACTAATTACAATTAAATATACATATCTTAAAGTTTAATAAAATTGTAATAGTGTAGAATCTCTTATTTTTAATATATATTATTAGATCTTTTGTGATGAACTGTCCAGTGGAATATCCACAACAATTGATGGATTAACAAATATATCTCTCCACAAGATCAGAGCACAACGTCGATGTGACCAATGACTGATAGGCACCATCATTATTTTTTTTTAAGGCACATACCCCACCTGGATGTTCACAGGGTATGTCCTTTTAGTACAATTTCTACCTTGGAATCAAACATCCTCAATGATCCAGATTTATGCAAGAACACAATAAAATAAATAAATATACATAAACATAGAAATGCATCAGAAATAATGCTTCATTTCATTAATATCAAGTAACATAAATATGCTTACAAACATAATGGAAATAAAATAGCTAGGGCGCTGGTAGCTTATCTCTGAGAAGAGATGTGGTGGCTACATGCCTCTAAACTGTGTTACAATGAGGCTCGAAGGCCTATTTATTGTTGAGAAACAATTAAAAACCCTAAACATCCAAAAACCTAACCGTAGGAGATGAAGCACCAAAAATATGGGCCCCGTTTGGGTAAATTGGTGTTTCAACTTCTCGGGGTCGTAACTTTGGCATCCTATCTCCATTTGACGCACATGATACATCTTTAGAAATATATATCCGAGGACTATAACTTCTAACCATGAATGTAGATTTTGGAATAGAATCATATTTTCCAGTGGCACGATGCCAAAAAAACGTCGTTTAGGGCCTCAAAACGGCTCTGGAAGTTCAAGACCCGAAAAACTGCTAAAAATAGTAAGTTGTGCCGAAAATGAAAAACTGAAAGAACTGATGGTGCAGGTCCAAATGGATTAGGTGGGTGGCCACCAATATCCACGTGGCTCAAAACAACTCCAAAAGTTCAGGAATTGACAACCTGCTAAAAATAGTAAGTTGTACTGAAAGTGAAAAGCTACAAGAATTGATAGTGCAGGTCCAAATGGAATAGGTGGGCGGCCACCGATATCCACCTGGATCATTCCTCCCTCCTTAGGAAGCAATGGTCCCCATTGCGTTGAGATCCTCCATGAGATGAGGCAAATTTTGTTTAAACAGGTATTAGATTTGTTGAAGATGTCATGGACCTGCGAGCAGACATGCTGGATGTGTTTAGTAAATTTGGTTTCTTTATCAGCCTCAGATAGTACATGTGTGGATTCTCTATGTGTAGTTGTATGAGGTATGGCAACATCAGGCGACGGTGCGTTGGGGGTCAAATCAACGGAGTGTTTGTCCTAACAGTGTAGAGGAACCTCTGTGAGTGAGGAGAAAATGTCCTCGTATTCCTTCATGACTTTGTGCATATATTACAGCCATGCAGGGGAGCCCTGTTTTGAGGTTTTGGCCACAATATTCTTATTTCCCTGTGAGGGATTTGTAAGGAAAATCAATTTCCTAGTTTGGGAAACAATTTTACTGCGTTTTTTTGCAGTATTCAAAGAGATGACAAGAAGTGGTACTACCTCTGGTATCATGTACAAGTTATTTCCCAAAGTAATAATAACAGCACAAGGCCTAGACTCATACACAGCATGTCGCCTCCATAAGTATGGTTGGCCCAATAATACATCAGCTACGTCAAGAGGAGCAACATCACATAATACTTCATCCGTGAATGACTTGATATTGTACGGAAGGTGGCACTGCTGGCGGATGCGGGGATCTCTCCCTGGGTGAAGGCACCCGATTGTATACGACTGCGGGTGTGCTATGGTCGGTAGGCCGAGCCACTTCACGACCTCTGCTGAAATGAGGTTCCTTTGGCTTCCGCTATCGACAAGGAATTGCAGTGGAGAACCCTTCACCCACATCTGCAAATGGAAGAGGCGCTCCCCCTTCTCTGGATCCTCGGGATCCTCCCTCTGGATCTTGGTGGTGGCAAGAATGGCACTGGGATCTGCATCAATGATCTGCTTCCCTTTGTTATTGCCTCTGCCTGGTTCTAACTCAGGATCAAAACATGCATCTGATTCGGGTGCCTTTAGTTAATCTTTGGGTTTCCATTTAGCTTTTGAATTGTTTCCGTAAATGCAATAGCAACTATAATTGATTTAAATGGATGAGATAATACACAAAAGTGTGCATACTTGGTAAGTCTATCAACTACCACCATGATGACACTCTTTCCTTCAGACTTAAGTAAACCTGTGATAAAATCCATTGAAATATCCTCCCAACGTTGACTTGGAATGGATAAAGGTTGTAGAAGACCCAGGGTCTTAATTGTCTCAACTTTATTTTGCCGGAAAACCAAACATTCCACCACAAAATTTTGAATATCAGATTTAAGGCCATCCCAAAAAAATTCTTTCTTCACCCTGTGGTAAGTTTTTAAAAATCCTGACTGTCCTCCTAAAGGAGAAGTGTGCAATGCATGAGGAATTAAGAGAAAAACTTGTTTTAAGCCTCAGTCGCAAGCACAACACTAGCTGATTTCGACTTGACTGATGCATAAGCATGTTTCCCATCAACTGGAGCCTCTCAGTCGCATGCACAAGCCTGCATGGGAGCGAATGGGCTAGATCATAAGGAAAATGTACTCAACTCAACTCGTAACTCTACCAAACTTCTTGAACACCTTCATCAACTCCAAAACACACCTCCCAACCTCTGTCAGAAGTATGCAATTGATGACATAGGCCAATAATATCTACAAAAAGTCAATGACATGCAGACCCTAGTCTTCCAAACTCCTCATCAAGACCAAGACCTCCATCTCCTCAAGCAACAACAACAACCTGTCTAAACACCTCCAACACCTATAGTAACATCTCCAACACCTGCAGTAGAAACATCATGTCATCCAACTGCCTCCAACATCAATAGAGGCACCTCAACACATGTAGCAACATCTCCAATGCTTCCAACACATGTAGAAGCAAATGCAACACTTGTAGTAGCAATCCAACCACCTATAGCAGTAGCATCTTCAACCAACACAACATGTCTTGAATCCATCTCTCCTAAGCCTCCAAATCTCCTCCACTAGACATGTTACAACCATGTTGACATCAATGCCAACCAACAAGACAAACAAGTTGGCCACTGCTACAACCAAACACTCATCACACATCATCATCAGATTGACATAAACACATGACGAATAGCACCATAACCATGTTGACATCAATACCAACAATATCTTTAAATAATATATAATTATTCATTAAAATATTTCTTCTTATTAAAATATTTTTCATATATAAATTTAAATAATTTTGTTGATTATTTCACTTATTTAATATTTATCTCTTTTTTGAATTTTATAATATTTTTATAATTATACTCCATAAAATAAAAATCTATCAAACTTAAAAAAATAATAATTTAGATAATAGTAATTTGAGAAACTCTAAATGATTGCAAATATCTTATTAATATGTCTATTTTTCTATTAAAATGAATTACTATTTTAAAACTTTATTTTCTATTAAAATAAATTAAAATTTATTTTTTATTATATAAAATATAATATAAAGGAAAGTATATTTATTCATAATTAATATTAAAAGTTATTAAAAAAATTCTTTATAATAAAGAAAGTATAAGAATCTCTTTCACAACAAAATAATAATTATTCACTTTATTTATAGATTTAATTATATGTGAAAGTTAAATTATAAATGTTTATTGAGTGATTGTTGTGCTTATTGTACCTGCTCCAACAGGTATTATGTGTTGGGTTTTTTTTTATGTTGACATTAATTTGGCTATTTGCAAAAAAATTTGATAATTTTTCATAGTTAAACGTTGAAATTTTTTATTGTTTATTTACTTGAATTATTTAAATTTATTTTTCTGAATTCTTATTGTTCCATACTTTCAACATGTTATTGAAAAATGCTTTGTAAATTGTGCTAAAAGTACAATGCATATTAACAAACATTTAATACACTCAGTTTGAAAGCTGCGTCCACCTGGAAGACGAAGACACCGTAGAAACACTGAAGATACAAAAAGTACGAACTATGAATCAGCGTTAACCGCAGCTAAAATCTCAGGCCACATTTACGATACGTTACGTGGCTAATTATTCTAGGAGTTCACAGATTTTTAATTTAGTTTCACAGAGTGATTA
Organism: Pinus albicaulis; assembly: GCA_034641835.2. Classification (NCBI taxonomy): domain Eukaryota; kingdom Viridiplantae; phylum Streptophyta; class Pinopsida; order Pinales; family Pinaceae; genus Pinus; species Pinus albicaulis. The sequence goes on along the minus strand of CM076580.1, from coordinate 1,782,896,110 downwards.
CGTCTAACAGCATCTACCGTACGCCACGTGGCAAATATTTTTTCTGAGTTAACCTTTCATATTTATCATGGCCTCCGACGTCGGAAAAAGTAAGCCCCATTACTGCTTCCAAACTTGAAGCCTTCAAATTCAAATTACTTTGAAAAGGGGAATTTTCAAAATTAGAAATTCAAATTACTTTAAAAAGGGAATTTTCAAATTACTTCTTGTTTATCGTGTTCAAGAACATAATAAACTTTGAAAAGATGAGTTTAGGTGAGCTCCAAGTATTTAACGAATATTTTGATAAATATTAATATTGACTTTCGTCTATATTTTAATAATAGTATTGAATAATGACGAAAATGAATTATTATAGAAATTTAAAGTTCAAAATCTCTCATTTATATTTATATTTAGTTTTTAAATACTAAATTCATCTAGATTTATATTTGTTTTCATCTAATACCTTAATACAATGTACTTTTACACAATATTAAATCTATCACATAATTCATATCTACATTACCTTACCACTATATTGGACTATCTCTTATTTTACTTTAAACCTTTTGTTTTTCCATATTTACTTAATCCATATTTAATTTACATTATTGATGTTATATGAAAATTGGAAATGCATTCACTATCCATACTTCAATGTATTTGGATCTCACCTCAAATGTAATTAATTTGTTATATTTTTTTCTAATTTTTGCTTTATAAAACCCCAAAATTATTAGCCATGATTTATTAATGTAAATTGTAATGACATTAAGAACTTATTAGTAATTTAACTACAAATATGTAGTTTAATGATAGTTTTAAGAGCGAAGAATATAGAAATGAGGTCATTTCTCTTTTTTCATGTTCACATACTTTATCTCCATAAAAGTATCTAACATGTCACTTAATAGATATTTTGTTGCATTGGTAATGCTATGTGTCTATTTGTAATCACCCATGTCATGGTTATAACATTGGTATTTTAATTAAGTCTAGCTCTGGTGAGTGAAATGAGTGTTATCATTCCCACCTAAGTTGCATTCCTCCTCAATATATATATATATATATATATATATATATATATATATATATATATAGCAACAATTTATGGTCTCTAAATGACCATATGTCAAATATTTGGACAAAGCCCCATATATCTCTTTCCTAGTCCTTTACACTCAAGATCAGTGAGATTATCATTTGTAGAATTAATTGTTGTAGTTGTGATCTATGTTGTGGAGAATATATCATAACTGTTTTTATAATAGAATATATGCATTAGGGATTTTACTTTAACATCCACTCCAACATTTTTTTTTTCATGGTTTGAGAGACAAAGTGAACAATCAACATCTACAATAAAAATAACATACTTTGTGGTTTTGATTAATAATGCTCTTTAAATTTATGAATACATAGATCTTAGAAAGCTCCAAATCTTAAATTTAACCTAAATAATAAACAGTGTATACAATCATGTTAGATTAGCATGTTCCCAAACACATATAAAACAAATAAGTTATTTTCATGGTTCTTATAAATTTTAATAAAATTATCACCTCTCAACAAAATATTTATTATAATATATTTATTTTTAAAAACATTTACATTACCCATATACTTGGAAATTTAAAAAATATTAACTTTTATAATTAAACATGATTGTTATATGCTATAATGATGACCATGATTAAGATATCAATTTTGATTGCTCAATCATAATATATATATATATATATATATATATATATATAATTTTAAATTAAAATATATATTTATTAATTTTTAAGTTACAATTTATTTGGTTATTGTACCTATCCCCAGTAGGTATTATGCGCTGGGTTTTTTTGTCATCTTGACATTAATTTTTCTGTTTGCCATTTTTTTTATAATTTTCCATAGTTAAACATTAAATTTTTTTATTGTTTATTTATTTAAATTATTTAAATTTATTTTTCTGATTTCTTATTGGTCTATACTTTGAACATGTTATTGGAAAATGCTTTGTAAATTGTGCTAAAAGTACAATGCATAATTAACAAACATTTAACAACCCAAATCCAAATTTACTTCATAATATTTGAGGCCAAGTTCTCAAGAAAACCATGACAGAAAACTAAATGACCCCCCTCATGACCAGATCTTTCGATGTAATGACAACCAAGGGAAGAAGGCATGGGAAGAATCTCCTTCCACCTACCGATGTTTTGTTCAATTTTAGATAATTAATTTAAAAAATAACTCATCAAAACGTCTCAAATGGATACAACCTAATTAGCAACCCTAAGAGTCAATATTAATAGTAATTCTATGCAATTTTTCAATGGATGCAATGTAATTAATAATCTTGGGATCCGATGCAATGTTTCAATGGATGCAACGTAATTAATAATTCTCTGCAACATTTCAATGGATTCAACATAATTAATAATACCGAGAGTTGTAATTAATAACGACGCAAATAAAAATTTTGAAGCCTACAACTGACGTTCCATTCATACAAATTGTTTGATTTTACCATTAAGTTATTTTCTTGATAATATCTCTGCAGATATTGTGTACAACGGAGGAATATAAACTAATTCAAATAAATACTTGTAAGGAAGGTTTATTAAAGGCTTGCTTTAAGTTAAATTTGTTTTTGATAGACACTTTTTTTTAATCATTTTTCAAGGATCGGAATAATATATTATGTATGAAAACGCAAAGAGTGGAAACTACTTCAAATATATACATTCCCATGAGGACGTATAATTATTAAAAATGAATGTTCTAAAATAAATTCATTTTAATATATTAAACTGGTTTGATAATAGGTTTTGTTGATTATGGATAAAGGTTAATCTTTCAAAATTGTTAGAAACTCAATTTAAACTTCATATATATATATTTGGGTTATTTATTTAAATTTTATATATTTAATTAAATCATTTTTATTTTATGTTAAGGTATTTTATTTTATATAATATGGAATTTATATATATAATATTTCAAAAATATATATAGTATCAGGTTATTACTATGCCTGCCTAATTTTTAATATAAAATTTAATTATTTTATATATTTTTTAATTTTATTGATTAAAAATTTATAAACTCAACACTAAAATCTATTACCCAATTTTTGAATTTTTTTTTTAATACCACATCACAATAATTAGATATTTAAATAAAAAATTTTAGTGTTATTTTTTTCCTAGGTGAGATATGAAAACTCTATATGTCATTTTAAACTTACAATCAATAAAACAATTTTACCAAGAAAAAACACAACAATCCTTACATTTGACATATATGCTTATTATTGAATAGCAAATATATTACTGAATTTAGTTCTAGTATAGCATAAATTTTGTCTATATAATATTAGCTCATGGTAGAGTAACAAAAGCTATTTACAATTCAAATTTTTCCATAATAATTTAAGCTTAAATTTCCATGGTTAATAATATTATTTAATGCATATATTAATTATTTTTATAATTAATATTTTTTAAATGTGAATTGTATTAAAATGACTTTACATTATATTTTAGCTCATTCTTAAAATAAAATAAAATTTATATACTATATAATTAACTTACTTTTACTTAATTGTACATTTTTTTTAAATTCATAAATACATGTATTATTTTTTAAAATAATTTTTTAGAACATGGCTGAGTTGAAATAAATAAACAAGTTAAATATTAATTACATTTAACCAATACTAATTACATAATAACAATACAAAATAAATTAGTAATCAAATTAAACTAAATAGCAAGAACTAAAAAATAATAATAATAATTATTTAAAAAAAAATTATAGTATAAAAGATGTATAAATATTAAGCAAATTAAGTTTATAAGAACTTCATCATACCTAAATATTATACAAAAAATTATTGATAATAATAATTTAAGTGGAAACTTATTTTAAAAAAATAATTTATTATATTTATTTATCATAATTTACTAAATTTACATTAATAAAAATTATATAAATTAAGAATATTTTGCAATTGCAGTTCATTATTTAATAGTATAAAATAATAAATAAACAAACTATTAGCACAAATAATTTAAAGAGAAGTGGCAGATTGAAAAAAATAAATATCTACTATATATATATATATATATATATTAAGTATTAAATTATAATTAACGTAAATAAAAACTTATTTTTTTAACTATAATATATTTATAATTAGATAATTTATGATTGAGCATTTTAAGTGTGATAGATTCCAATTTTAAAGTGTTATCCATATGTTCTTACTAAGTGAATTAACAAGGCACTGAAAACAATTACTCATAAACATACTCAAACTCAAATTGTAACATTTCTATATTTACATTAAGGGGCAAGTAGTCGCTACTTGTAGCCTTGTTTATTTATGTTAAATAAGAATAAGAATCTCTTTCGCAACAAACTAATAATTATTTACTTTATTTATAGTGTTAATTATATGAGAAGGTTAAATTATAAATGTTCATTTGTTGATGGTTATGTTTATTTATTTATGTTAAGTAAAATTATAATTAAGTAAAAAATGAAAATCCAAAGTTGAATAATTTGAAGTTAATTATAAAAAAAATTGTAAAGTTTCATTTTATGAAATTATAAAATACAAAAAATTAAATATTTAGGGTAATTAATATATTCCAATATCAATATCAATATCTATATATATATATATATCAATTTATTTTTTATATATACAATTTTAAGAGAAAATAAAATCTTAATATAAAAAAAAAAAAAAAAAAAAAATTGAAAATAAAAATTACAAATATTTTTTTTAAATATACAAGGATACAATTTATTCAATTTTTAATAAGAATTAAGAACCATATGTTTAAAAATATTTTAATATAGGTAATAAATAAAATGTTAAATATTAAATAATAATATTTCAATATGAATTATATAAATAAATAAGTGGAATAATATTAAATATATCTAAATATATTTTAAGAGAGATATTTATTAAAAAAAAATCGTGGATGGTAAATTAAATATTTCAAAATTATATATATATATATGTATATTCTAATTTTAAGGTGATGGCTGTTTGTGGGACAAGGGATCCACCTTCTTGCAAGGATTTGACTGCTAAGTCTATGGAGGCATACATATTTTACCCCCCTCTGGTTTTGAACCTGTAACCTCTTAGTAGAGAACACATGTTCTTAACCATTAGACCCACTCAAACTGTATAATAAAGTATTTGAAGATTTTTGTGGTGAGAATCTTGACTATGATATTGCATCGAAATTAGATCCACAATGATCATTTTTGTGTCAATGGTTCAAGTCTATAATAAAACTCATCGTGAGTACAAAAGCCATAGGAAAAGAACTAGAATGATGGAAAATAAATATGGAAATATGAAAATGAATGATATTAAATGTGAAAGAGTCTACCACCCAACCCTAAAAATTTTGTATAATAAAGAAATTTAATATTATTATCTAGAAAAATTAATTGATATGGAGAATTAACTCCTAATGTGTGTTAGTTCATATTAATAATAATTATTATTATTATTAAAGTTAATATTGTATTAGAGTTTGTTATTATTATTAAAATAGATATGCTTTGTGTTTCGTATTACTGTTAATTTAACTAAATAAAGTTTGATCTTTATTATTAATACAATCAAGATTTTCTTAAATTTCTTATTGGTAACTTAGTAATATTATATGAGGGCTTGTTATTATTAATAATATTATCAAGTGATATTAACTTTTAGTTTTGTGATAGTTTGTTTAACATTATTATTTGGTTAAATTGAATTTAGATATTAGAGTTCTTAAATTAGTCTAGGTATTATTAAGGTTGGTATGGAAGGGATAAGGAGAAGGGCAATGCAGTAATGAGGTCTGAGGTCTATAAGGAGGTAATGAATATGAGGGACAGGGGAGGAAGGAGATGTCTAATAAGGGATGAAGGGGGTGAAGAGGACGAGGTTGAGTGGTTTAGCCATGGTTGTAAGGTTTGGGGTCTTGAGTGAGTAAGGGGATCCAACTCCTGCTTACTTCCATACCCCCATCTCTATTTAGATTGTGAGGGTGCTTTATTATTTCTATGGCTTCACGGATTTTTCACTTATACTGATGGTTTTGTTTAGCGATTATTTTAGTGTCTTCAAGGCAAACATGGTGAGATGTCTTTGATGAGTGCTCTGCAAGTGCTAAAGACCGAGTTCTACCATTTTTTATGTTTGTGATGTTAGTGTCAGAATTTGCATTCTACCATCAGTGATCAAAATCACTCTTTTCATATTCATTTTAGGGGTCCCACTCAAATTTTTTTTTTCATTCCACAAGGTCATGCAAAAAATTCACTCACTGATGGTAGCCCTAGTCATAAAACCTCACTCTCCTTCAAAAATTCACATTTGTTGGCCCACCTTCATGTCTTGTTGAGCACAAATGAGTCTTGAAAGCTTATTTCACTATGTCACTATGTCAGTCAAAGTCAACATGGAGTCTTGTCATTCAAGGTCCATTTATGTCACAAGGTTTCATTTTCCAAGGTTAAAAAATACTCCATTTCATCTCAATATGGTCATCAAAAGTTTGAGAGTGATTAAATAATACTTATTTATCAGTTGAAGAAGATTTTTCAGCATGTAAATATGATTTTAAAGGTTGTAATTATGGTTTCAAAGTATGATTTTCATACCAAAGTGTAATTTTATTCAAAATAGAGATGTAATTTATTTTTTATTTTTTATATAATTTTATGCTCATTAAATGTAATAAGTATTGTCCCAAGCTACCAACTCAAACTTATATGCCAAATTGAAGATTAGCAAAGTCAAAATTTAAAGAGTGCCAAACTTTAGCACATCAACTTGCAAAAAAAAGAAAAATCAAAGTGAAAAAGGTATTCAGCAAAGTTTTCAAAGGTGAAATGCAACATTAGAAAAATGGGTTTTAAATTAAAAGATCAATTTAATTCAAGTGTTAAGGCCTTCATGACATCAAATTAAACCTCATTTGTCTCCTACCACCGTTGAGCACACTCCAAGAGGGCAAAATTTCGAAATTATGGACGAAAATTTGCAAAATAAAGAGCCGAGGGTGCACTCTCTTCTGCGAGGGCACACTTTTTTCTGCAAGGGCGCACTCTCTTCTGCCAAGGCGCACTCCCTTATGTGAGGGTGCACTTGACTAGAAAAGCCAGAAACTCATTCAAATTGCAAAAAATCACTTCCTAAGCTTCAACAATGTTCTCATCAAACTCCAGCAAGTGAGTAAGAGCTAATGCCATCAATTATCCTCTCCATCAAGTTCATTTGTTGGGTGTTATGAAATTTGTTTTTGAATTTGGTGTTTAAATCATTAAAAAAACCTAGTATCTCCCATTGCACTCTTAAATTCCCCAAATTTTATCTCCCTACACCTTCATACCTTTCCTACCTTGCAAATACCCATTCCTAAACCCCAGTATTACAAATTTCCTTTTCCTAACCCTTTTTCCCAATACCCTAAGCCCTAGGTGCTACAATTACCTAGGCTCCTAACCCAAAACTGTAAATAATTTCACCATATCACTACTCCCTATCCCCTTTCCTATTTCATAAATCCCTAGCACCATCTCCCTCAAATTTCCCTTTCCCATTCCTCATTCCTAAGACCACTTTCCACCATCATCACACTTCCCTAAGGTTTTGAATTTAAAATATCATGGCAGAAGAAGATAACATATCAGATAGTGAGGGAGAAGAAACAAAGGCTAGAAGGCCACATAAAGGGTGAAGAATACTCAGACTTGAACCAACAAGTACTAGAGAACTTTTGGCATCTCCTTTGACAGTGACATGTTTCAAACATGTTGGGTGTTTTGATTTCTGTGAGCAAATTCAGAGGGTGCAACACCATGCCATGTTGACCAGGCTTTTCGTATCCAACCTCCATGACAACCAATTTACTCTAGCTGGTGTCACCTTTACTGTGTCAATTTCCATCATTTCAGCTGCACCAGGATCCCAAATGTTGGGGAGAAATGGTTCAAGCACAGTGAATTGGAGGAAAATTACTTTGAGCCTTTCATAAAACTAAGATATAAGAATGAGAAAAAGAGGTTCTTTCATTTTTCCTACCTCCTGGACAGATATGGACCAATGATGAAGATAATCATGAAATAATTTTCATGCGAAGGTATATTTTTAAGAATTTATACCTATCACATATGTCTCTTAATGCATTTCATTAGGGTAAAGATGCTCAACATACCCTACTACCTTTTCCGGAGCATTGATAAGATGGAACTTATTGTTCAGAAAAGCAAGTATGAACATCAAATGAGAAGTCTTTTCCATCATTCCCTTATCAAAATCATAGTCCTATATCATCTCAATGAACTAAACATTGCATGGAGTACCTTCATAGCCAATGATATATTCAGAAAGCCATCTACTCAGCATGCACAAAATGTCCATTCATCATCTCAGTCATCCACTTCCATCCCTCCATCTCAACCCATAGCACATTCGTCATCATCGGATTAGTCCCTTTCACCCATTTCACCTCCTTCATCTCCATTTCATCGTGACATTGGATCACCTAGCAGGATTGAGGTTAGTGAGCCTAAGAGGACTAAGGTGGTTGAGGTTGAGCCATTGCCAAAAACCTGCCAGAGAGGTCACAGGAATGTGTTTGCTCCACACATATTGGAAGGGGCCATGCCTTCTACATCAACAAAACAGGTGGAAAAAGGAAAAGAAAAGGTGATTGAGGAAAAAATTCAGCCAGAGGTTAGACATGAAGAAAACCTCCATTATACTTAGCAGTATTTTGAGCTTGTTGACCTAGATGAGGATGAAGATGATAAAATCACCAGTGTATTCATCAAGGGAAAGGATGCCAAGATTAAAAAGCTCTAGACTAATCCTAAAAGGGCCAAGTTTGTCATAAACTTCCTTGAGCAGGAGAACCAGCAGTTGAAAACAAAGCATACCATTGATGAGGTGAAATTCAGCACTGCTCAAATGGAGGCAGAAAAGGCCAAAGTTATGCTAGATGAGACACTTGAAAACTATGGGTTTCTTGATAAACAATATGAAAAAGCACCAAGAGGAAAACCTAAAACTAGAGGGCTGAAAATAGCTCTATCTCTAGAAAGACAAAAAGAGGCTCAGATTGCTCATCAACTAACCCTAAATGAGCAACTTGCAATGGTGATCAATGAAAATAGGGAGCCATGGCTTGATAGAGCCAATCAAAATTTGGAGAAGATTTTGGCAAAGGCTAACAGAGATAATGATGTGTTGAGGAGAAAGTTCAAGCATCATTCTCAGAAGGAGAAAATTGCAATGGCCAAGCTCAAAAGAACCAATGCAAAGATTGAGGCTTTGACCATGCTAGAGGAGAAAAGAAAGTTAGACATACTTGCAGAGGCTTCACCCCAAGCCTAGCCACACCATCATCAACCAATTCACCAATTTTGAAACATTTTGAATCATTTTTGAAAAATCTGTCATTTTCTGTGTTCATGGACAATGTTATATCAATAAATTGGTCGCATGTGCAGCGCCCTAGGTGCAGTACACTTTTTTTAGGCATCCAATGGCCAAATAGAGACCACCATTGGATTCAGAATCATGAATACATGCACCCTATAAATTTTCTAAGTTTTTTCAGACAAATTGGTCAGTGAAAAGGGCAAAAAACACCCTAAAAATCATGTTTCTGCCCCTATTTTGGCCTAGGCGCTGCGCACAGAGCAGTCTTGGGAGAATGAAGTTTTGACAGGTAAAATGACCTTACTTTTAAAAAATGAAGGCAGATAAGGAAACTAGAATTGAAGGGCTTTTCAACAAGCTATATTAGAGCCAATTTGGACACCTACAAGTCAGTCAAAATCAACAGTGAACAGGGAGGTCGCACTTGACACAACGAGGGCGCACTTGACAAAAAAATGGCGCACTTGACCATTTGCTGAGTTTCTTTAAATTCCACTATAAATTTGACTTTACTTCAGAAATTCATGTTTCTACCTATGCCATTAAGGATGGTAAATGTAATTATGCTATGGATAAGTTAATTAGGGGTAGATTCATTAGGTAAAAGTTGTCATTAAGTCAAATGAATCAGTTTGAATGTATTTAGGGAGGAGTCACTTAGAACTCCCTATACTCTAGCTTTCAGTTCATAATTTTGTGGATCTCTTCCTCACCTCATGGATTCGACCCCTGAGGATGAGTGAATGTTGTTTTGATGTACATATCTTCCCTTTCTTCACTCTTATTAAGGGTTGGAATCAATTTGGATGATAATGTATTGATCAAGGACTATTGTACTCAGTTTGGCCAGTTAATAAAGAAGAGTTGCAGCTATTTTTTGGGATACATGTGGTATGATGTTTATCATTGTTTTTCCTTCAGTTTCATATGTTAGAATGTTTTGTCTTCATGTTCATTACATCTTTTTTGTATGATCTATTTCAAGTTGTTAGGCAGAATACATGCTTGCTCATGCTTTTTTTAGGGAAAGTTATCATAATTTGTCCATTTTCCTCTGTTTAGGAAGAATACATTTCCCATGCTCTTCCTAGCTTCTCATCAGTCTTAAAACCATCTCATCATAATCATATTAAAGTGTTAAGCCTTATGCCTACCTTGCCCCATTGAATCTTTTCAACCCTATATCATTTGCCCTGAACTAGCTCCCTTGACCATACTTTCATCCAACAACCCGACCAAAATCAATTACCAAAACCCCTGAACTCACACATAGCCTGAAACCTAATCCATTCAGCCTCCTAGGTTTTGTTTTGTGGAAAGAGCCCTCTCCAACTTGGTAGGGCTAGCTACCAAGTTAAAAGGTTGGTCTGTGGTTACCTTTGTTGGGATTCCTTCTTTAGGCTTGGGAATCTAGTGGAGTGCTAACATGTGCCATGTTCTTCTAGTCTGATTCTGAAATATCTTCTTGTCTCTCCATTTTAACATTCTTCACATCAACACATGACCTTGAAAACCCCTTTGTGATGGAGGTGATCCAAACTGTCTTTTATTGATATATTACAAAAATAAATGAGATACATTTTATTATTGTATTATTGTAATCAATTTTATCTTAATTCCAAATATATTTATTTAAAAATAAAAAATAAAAATAAAAAATCAAACCTTTCAAAAGACAAAATTCAAAATTCTTTGGGTCAATTCTCCATATATCTAAACACTAATGCCAATACTACTATTCTTGCACATCACATTATATTCCTTAGGGAGTTGTCTACCAACGCAACAGAATAGCCTGAACGATAGCTTTTTGCTGGAATCCGGTGAACAAATTTTCAAAAAATCAGGTAGTTGGAGTGTTTGAATTGCATTTTTTATATTGGAAATGGAATCAACACCATCAAAAACCTTTAAGAGTTGTCTACTGACGCAACAGAATATCCCAAATGACAACATTTCGCTGAGTTTTTGTAGACTATGGTTATTCCTTAGTTTTGGAAATGTCGTTAGTTTTGTGGCAAGGAGCGACGCCGTTAGTTTTAGCAATCTCAACGATCTAGCTCAGCTCCACGTGGCCTTCACCTCCTATCACGATGAGATCGATGTGTTTCATGTTGCTGACAAGGGATGACATAAAGAGCTATGCCAGATTTCGTCACCTAAACCACTCGGAGATGTGCGACGAACATGCTAATACAAGTTTGGGTATCACTCACATTTTAAAATGCATATGGATATATTAATTAAATATTTTCATATTAATTAAGAATTTGTTTTATACAATAAAATGTATTTTGTTTTTTTTTTTCAAATCATAACCATCTGCCATATATGGATATATTTCAAGTTCAAATATCTTAATTTTATTTAAAATAATTATAAATATAAAAATCCATTATAATGCACATAGAATAGAATATAGAATATAATATATTGCAAAATTCAAAATTGTTAAGGAAAAAGGAAAAAAGGAAATAAATTTTAAATAAGTGAATTAAATATTAAATTAATAGAAATATTTTACTAAATATAAATAATTTAATGAATAATTATATTTTGATTTTTAAAAAATTGATAAATTCATTTTATATTCATTTATAAAATAAATGATTTGGAAAAATAAAATAATTTATTTGAAAAATTAAAATTAAATTATTTATATAGGAATTGAAATAAGTAATAGTTGTGGTATATAAATAAACTTTTTATATATTATATAAAAATTGTTTTTAAGTCGTAATTGAAATAAGTAATAGTTGTAGTATATAAATATTTTTTTATATAATATAAAAATTGTTTTTAAGTAGTTGTTATAATTTAAAACGCTGTTTTTGAATGTAGATTAATTCATCATTATTATGTAAGAAAAATCTATGTTTCTTTATATTCTAGGAAGACAAGTTTTTAGCAAAACACGAGCATTTTTAGAGCATACTTCAAAACCATCATATAAAAATTGTAAAAATTGTGACATTATTTAAATTGAAAGAATAAATAATAAAAAATATTAAAAATAAAATAAAAATATACAATTATTTAAAAAAAAAAAGTATTTAATTAAATTAATTTATTATTAAATTATAAAGTACAAAAATATGCACTATTGTGTCAAGAGGTTCATTTTACAACTAATGTGCACTTCCTTCTCAATTTTTATTTCACAAGTGGCCCTTTTAAAATATAATTAAAATTTTCATTAAATTAAAAAACAATGTAGATTATAATATAAAAAAAAAAAATGTATTTACATGTTTAGTTAATTGTAAAAAAAGCATTAATAAACATTAATCACCCACTTTCACAGTGTTTTTTTATAATTAATAGAATTGGCATGTCATATATATGTGTGTGGAGGTACACACAATCATAAACATAATAGTTATGTCTATATTTAGTAACATAACTTTATATCAACTACATATAGAGATAAAGTAATTCAAAAAAAAAAAGATAAAGTAATTCAAAAATATATATATTCCTTTTGACTATGATGTATAATTTTTATATTTTTTAAAATTATTTTAATATAAGTCTTAAATTAATTATTGGTAGAAAATACATGAAATTCTGATCTGCTAATGTGAGCAATATGAAATATAATTTATTCTCAAATAAACACATAATTTCTCTACTAGATGCAACAAAATAGGAACAAAATAAAAGCACAATTACACAATTCAACAACCTAAAATTTTCTAGGGAAACCAACTCGAAAAACACTCTGCTTGTTATTGAGAATTATATTGAATAAGATTGAACAATGGATCTTTTATAATACAATAAATTTTCGTCAGAGAACAATCATATTCTCTATGTTTACACTAAACTGAAACACCCTTGCTTGCACCTTGATCTGTGCTTCCTAACCCAAGGAACATGTCCTTCTTCAAACTCCCACAAGCCTCACCTAGACTCATTATTTTTCTCTAACAAGCTCCATGTACAAACTCGTGCTTCCTATTGCTTGGTCTCACCAACTCGTGCTCACCAAAACAATGATTAAACTTGTGTCTTTTTTCCTCCTTTTAAAGGCAATTTGAATGGTTAAAATAGTGATTTTTATATTAGGTAAGTCGAACTCATGGTTCACAAGTTAACAAAGGCTCACTGCTAATGTTAACTCCTCCTTTCTAAATTTTAGGTGGCTAACTCAAACTCTTCGTCTTGTTCCCAATACAAATTACACTAGACGAAAAATACCTCGACCTTCTATTTTAACTGCTTCATAAATCGCCATGGAGTCCTATTTTTAGGAGCTCGAGTGCGCCAAAGAAGAAACTCATTCTGACTCCTATGATTAAGGCACAAATCAAGGAACCCTTTTTTCGCTAATATTTTCAACACTCCCTCTTAGCGAGGAAGGTGTTTCTGGAAGAATATCATCCACCTGGATATGTCTTCAACTCTACCAAGTTCTCTTTTGTTGCAGTTGCTCCCTCTGAACTAGAAGACTTCCCTCATTTCTTTTTTCAGAACATGCTTTGAAGACTTGTTCTTTCCCACCATGCTCTGCGAGTCCACCACTTTAGTCATAAGTTCCATGTACCTTGTGTACCTGGGTGTTTGCTTCATGATGTTGGGAGACTCAACTCTCTTCAGATCTCCCTTAACCAAATCCTCTTCCCACTTGGCTAGAAATTTCACTATACCGGAAGTCTCTGACTGAGTGGCTGCCTCCACTCACCTTGGGCTATGGTCCTCATAATTATCTTGTTGGTCAACCCAACTATCAACTAGCTTAGAGTAAAAGTCAGATATTATTTGAGGCTTCATCTTGAGAACTTTATCATCCTCTCGCTCAACCACCACTTCTCTACTTTGTGCATTCCCTTCCTTGCTGCTCAAGGACGCACCTATCTCAAATAAATATTCCCATTATTTTCTCTCCTGCTCCTCCAAGATCATAAACTCTTAGGGTCTCCAACAAATTGCCCACTTGTTGCTCCTTAATCCTTCAAGAACACAACACTTTGGTAGTTCACACTCTTCCCACTTCTACCTTCCTATGTTGTTCCAATGAATACAAACCTAGGGCATGGAGGTTTCCCTCTATCATTGTGAAAATTCCTTCTCCAACAGTCAACTTAGGGATTTTTCATAAGCCGACTTGGTTGGCCCTTATTCCTTCAAGGACTATCCCTTAGGATTTCTCTGATGTTTCCCTCCTAACATTCCTCAAATTCCTTTATAGTGGGTGTTCTTAGGGCTCTTTTGGCACCTACTACAACCCTCTTAACATTCCTTAAGATGCCAAACAAAATTTTCCAAACTGGACACCTCATCCACTAGCAAACATTAAATCCAAGAGGAAAAATCATACCTTGTTTTCTCAGCCAGTCGTAGTTCCTCTTGACCTCAGCTTATTTCTTTGCAATTCTAAGCCCTCAGTTAGGTTTGATTGTAACTATAATTGCAACCCCACAAACTCAGCCCTTTATGCCTCTAAATTCTACAAATTAGCTTCCCCAACAATCATCCCCTATTCATTGTCCTTCTTTCCTTCGTATAGTCCATTATTTGACCTTTTTGGTACTCAAAGAGACCACTTAGACGACTGGGATGCATTAGGGAATATTTAGAAAATATTCGGACCTGTTTCTGAAGAAACTCTCCACCCAAAACTTGCATCTTCCCTTAATCTGCATGTCCACTTCTTCGTTGGCCTTTAGGACACTTTTCTGCCCACTTTTCTAGCCTTTCGTCCTCCCAAAATAACACCTACAACAATGAAAATATCATCCCAAAGATACATAAATATACAAACTCGTTCTTGAGGATACAGCCCTCTAATTTGGCATAGAACTGCCTTATAATATGCCTCCTCTATGTTGCATGTAACTCCACAAACTCGGCCTACTTTCACAAGATTATTGGACCCAGAACATTCCAATATCTCTCCTTCACTAGGGCTCTTGATATGCGGTTGCCTCAGAGGTATATTTTTTTTTTAATTTTTTCTCCATACATGTGCTGGTCTTTATTCTACTATATAGCTCTGATATGATGTAGAAAATCCACGAAATTCTTATCTGCTAATTTATGAGAAATTTTAAATATAATTTATTCTCAAATAAACATAGAATTTATCTACTAGATGCAATGGAATATGAACGTAAATAAAAGTAGAAATACACAATTCAACAACCTGGAATTGTCTAGGGAACCCAACTGGGAATACCCTATGCTTGTTATTGAGAATTCTATTGAATAAGGTTGAACAATGGATCTTTTACAATACAATAAACTTTCATTGGAGAACAACCATGTTATCTTTGTTTACACTAAATTGAAACACCCTTGCTTGCACCTTGGTCCATGCTTCCTAACCCAACGAACACATCCGTCTTCAAACTCCCACAAGCCTCACCTAAGCTCATTCTCTTTCTCTCACAAGCTCCATGCACAACTTGTGCTTCCTATTTCTTGGTCTCACCAACTCGTGCTCACCAAAACAATGATTAAACGTGTGCCTTCATTCCTCCTTTTAAAAGGTAAAATATTCAATTTACGGTTGGGGTTTTTAGAGTCCAAACTTTGACAACCCATAAAATTGAAAATGGTGTTGTCAAAAGTATTCTTATGATAAAATTTTGATGGGTCAATTTACATAAAAATAAAAATTATTATTATTATTATTATTATTGTAATTGTAATTGTAAGTAATTAAGTCTAACTAATAATTAAACCAAACTAAAGTCATCTTAACTCCAGATCTATCATGCCCCAAGTGGGATCAAATCTTTGGAAGTGCAAACAAAACCTCCTTTAGAGTGAAAAAAGATGTGATCCCTCTAGGCACTTGGTAGATACAAATTTAAGATGGATCTAAGCTAGTGTTTAAAACATTTTATATAGTATTACTATTCTTATGTTTTAACTCTCTTTCAAGTAAATTTTTTGGTTATCCAAAAACCAAAAAATAATTGTTTCAGTTGCAAGTTTAAGTTATGTGGCTTACACAATCAAAATGTCCAAGAGGACTTCCAAGGGGTTGAATCTATTTATACATTGAAAAATGCAATTTAAACAATAAAATATACATTTTAGATAGTATTACTATTCTTATGTTTTAACTCTCTTTCAAGTATATTTTTTGGTTATCCAAAATCCAAAAAAAAAATTGTTGCAATTGCAAGTTTAAGTTATGTGGCTTACACAATCAAAGTGTCCAAGAGGACCTTCAAGGGGTTGAATCTATTTATACATTGAAAAATACAATTTAAACAATAAAAAATTACAACCATTTTATTGGTGTGTTGAGCAAATTGAAAGACATGTAATTCCTTTTATGCTCAGCATGGAGTATGTATATAAAGAATATATTTTTTAACTTTTAATTACTTTATCTTCGTATACAATTAATATAAAATTGTCTTATTTAGATATATAAATATTATATCTATGGTTGAGAGTGAGTCATTTTTTTTAATGCCACATGTCGATTCTATTCATCAGTGTAACACCCCTTGGTGAAAAGTAAATATTTAATTTAATTTTACTGCAAAGACTTGGTAAATAATGGGCTATGCGGAAAGCTTAAGTGGAAAACTTTAATATTTAAAGTTTATTTCAATTTTATATAAAAGTGGTTATGGAAAGTCTTTGAATTCACGGGAAAAGAGACTAGATGAACATTTTTATTTACTAAATAGTTAGAGGAAAATTACTTCGTCTCTCCCTAGAGATTAAATATCTAAGTTGTAAAAGAAGACAAGGAAGACAAGAGAGAAAATTTGAAGTCATATTGAAGGAAGAGAGAAGAAATTCAAAAACTTGAACAAAACGTTGTTAGGGTGAGATAGAACACTGCAAGATAGGGTATTCTTGAGCTGGACTGAGAGCCAGTGGAAGCCCTAAGATAGACTTGGCAGTTTGTGAGTTCTAGCTTGGACTAGGTAGTCTTGATCCCTAAGAACATACCTTGATAGGTCATTGTCCATTCTGTTATTCTAGAATTGAAAAGGCTCAGGGGGGAGAATTGGATGTGATTTTCAATCTCATTGGTTGGGAGGAATGGTCTTTCTCCTAGTTTAATTTGTTGATTTCCCTTACTGAAACATATAAGTATAATTACTTTCTAGAATCTATGTGATCTTGGTAAATGTTGTCATGTTTTTATTGTTATTAAATGAAATTTCTAGAAAGGGGTTGTCAGTACATAAATAGATAAGTTAAAATATGTCAGGAATGAAATGTTCCTATGTATGAAGCTTTTATGTGTTGATTTGTGTAGCTTGGGAGGTACTTCAAGCCCTACGGTTCGGGGTTTAGAGGGAAAAATTCCATAAGGGTCACTTGTCGGATTGGAACCCAAGTATGGGGTTTTGCACCAAAACGTGTTTTGGGCATTTTTGTGGGCACATTTCTACGTGTGATGGCATGAGACGATAGAGGCTGGAAAGGAGAATCCAAGGCTTCGAGAATCGTCGAATTTTGAGTTGTACAAGTTGGAAACCCATTATGGTGATGTTTTAGAAGCCCCTCTCTTTAGTATAAATAAAGGCTGATGTGTGAGCTTATTCTCAAATCCATTTGTGTAATGCATACCTTGGAGAAGAGCTCGTTGGAGAGGATATTTATGTGCCATAGCCACAGCAAGGAAAGGTTTGAACAACGAGATTTATAGGGTCTATTTCAGGGGTCCATTTAGAGGATAGATCTTCTGGTTAGAAGGTTGAGGCCCTGTTCTTGGAGGTCGAGGAAGGGAGGTATGTTTTAGGGCTTGTTGTAGGGTGTACATTCCTCCTAAGCAGTTTTCGTTGGCCTTGTTAAGATCTTGTAAAGTGCCGCAACTATTTTAGGGAGACGGGTCTATGATTTGGGCTTGAAGAAACTACCCTAAAGAAGCAGCGCGAAGGGAAGAAACCCATTAGAGGACAGCCACAAACAATACGATAAATTATAGGATAGTTTGATGGGTTGTTAGGGACTGTGGTTAGTGCCCTAACCAGACCCTAAATTGTAGCATTGCAGTAAGTTCAAAACAACAATGTTGGTATGTGTTGAGTCACAGTTTGTTGACCAATTTGGATCAGAATTATTGCAGCATATGGAATTCATGTATTGGAGTTGACTTGGATGGCGAGAAAACTTCAATTAGGAATAGATTTCACAGTGAAGGATTGGGCATCATTGGTCTGGTGGAGGGCAGTGTGTTGATAACCCAAAGTATCCCTAGATGAGCTATCTTGAAGTGACAAAGAGGAGTTGAAGATTGGGTGAAGTTTGGTGTCGAAGTGCAGCACCTTGATGGATAAAGGTGAATGCTAGCCTAGAATTTTGGAGCTCGGGAATTAGGCCTACCCAGAGATAATATTGGATCATCCCATGTACATGCTACATAAATGACTTACATTAGTGTTAAGTGGTAGCCCTCCTGGAGTATCGATGTGTTGTCCTTTGAAGGACTAAGGGGCATCTAGTGAGAAGTATGTAAGTGAAGGATTAGAAGGACAAGATATGAAATTGAAGCTCCATTGAAGTTTTTCATTGTATCTTGTATACCATAGACTATTGTATTATTCAGAGTTGGTTTAATATAATGAAGATTTGGATTGTCCATTATTGTATAACAAAATTGTATATATTTGTGCATGTGTGATTTACTCCTTTATATTTTCCGATGTGAAAAGTAGTTATGGTTGAGATTCTTAGTTTGGTATCGTTATTATTTTAAGACTCTAACCTAGGCCCAAGGTCATGGAAATTCAACATGGTATCAGAGCGTGTATGAGTTGTTTTGGGAGTCAGTGAATCATAGGTGTGTGCATAGAAGTACAGCATGACAGGGAGTTGGTCACATTGTAGGTGACAATGTCGAAGTTGTAGGCAGGTCTCTCATATGAGGAAAATTTGGATGGATTATCCAACTATACTCCTTGGAAGGAAAGGATCAATTTGGTCTTGCAGGTCAACATGATTTGTGATTTTGCCGAGAAAGAGATCAAGAAGCCAACCGACCCTAAGGAGCTGGATATATGGGAAGATTTGGATATGAAGGCGACATTTATCATTCTTGATGGGGTGAATGATTCCTTAATACCTCATTTTTCCGGGAAGAACAATGCACATGAGATGTGAATGGCTCTTCAGAATTTTTTCCAGAATAAGAACAAGAATCGGGTACTGGTATTGGAGGATAAGATGAATTCCACCAAGATGATAAAGGGTGAATGAGTGACTTAGTATATGACAAGGTTTTCTCAGGTCAGAGATGAGCTTGTTGTCATCGCTGTGAAAATTTCAGATGGAGATATGGTAAGGATTACCTTGGAATTTTCCACCGAGGAATGGAATCCATTTATCAAAGGAATCATTGTCGGAGAGAAATTTCCAGACTGGAATAGACTGTGGGACGACTTCATTCAGGAAGAGTTTCCAAATGAGGATCTTCATCCATCGAAGAAAGTATATGAGGACATGCCACTTGTAGCGTGAATGAAGGGTAAGCTGAAGAAGGACTTGAGTAAATTCAAGTGTTTCAACTATGGAAAGATGGGTCATTTTTCGTCAAGATGTTTGATGAAAAAGAAGGGAGATGAAGAGAAGAGGAAAGGAAATTAGGTCGCCAGTGTTTCCACTTCAGCTAAGATGGATGATCTCACGAGGAGATTGAAAGAGGAGGACTTTTCTATGATCTCTCATTTCTTGCAGGGTGCTATCAATGAGGATGGATGGTACATGGACAATGGTGCGACAAAGCATATGACAAGGTCACAGGAGGTTTTTGAGGCTCTAGTTGAATGGAACTCGAAGTTTCACATGGTGTTGGGTGATATTAGTTAGTTGGAGATCTGATGATCGAGTGTTGTGCCATTTAGGATGGAGACATGACATGTGATGCGAGTCTAGGATCTATTTTTTGTACAAGTTCTTAGATATAGCGTGATTTCCATTTCGATGATCGAGAGGAAGGGGTTTGAGGTCTTTTTCTAGGATGGGAAGAAAGGACTCAGTCCCAGAGGCTCAAATTCTGATGGGATTGTACTCAGAGTTAGATAGCATGGTATCTACACGTTGACGGGAAAGCTTGTGCATCATGGAAAGGAGCAGGTGGAGCAGATGCAGGTCCCAGAGGAGCAGGAGCAGGTGCAATTATAGGCTTCAGAGGAGCATGTATATTTTCTTGGGAATATCCAGGTTCCAGATACTTATAGGGAGTCGAGCTCAAGAGGGATCTTGCATGTTTAGAGGGAGACTTTGCAGCCCAAGAAGAGCGTGTGGCCTGTGGGGAGCAAGGGTGATCCTTCAATTGCAAAAAAGGAATCATGGAGAGATTGGAAAGCGATATAGGAGAAGAAGAAGAATCAAGATACTTCCAGTGACAACGACACTTCTGAGAAGGGAGTAATTCATAGAACAAGGATTGCTATGATTGTGAGCGCCAAGAGATGGGCAAGTGTTGCGAGCAGTGATGATGATGACAAGCTACTTAATAGTCTTGGAAGTACCTCCCTCACTAATAGGGAGTGTTTATTTGTATAGATTGGGAGGTAATCTAAGCCCTATGGTTCAGGTTTTGGAGGGAAAAACGCCATAAGGGTCACTTGTGGGCTTGGAACCTAAGTATGGGGTTTTGGACCAAAACATGTTTAGGGTATTTCCGTGGGCACATTTCTACATGTGATGGCATGAGACGATAGAGGGTGGAAAGGAGAATCCAACGCTTTGATAATCATCGAATTCTAAGTTGTATAAGTGGAGATATGAATTTTTGAAGGTAATTAAGGGGTTGACGCCATGAGTGTCAAGGCAGCCTAAGGTGTTTTGCACATGTGACAAGTTGGAAGCCCCTTATGGTAACGTTTTAAAAGCCCCTCTATTTGGTATAGATAGAGGGTGATGTGTGAAGTTATTCTCACATCCATTTGTCCAACACATACCTTGGAGAAAAGCTCACCGATTAGGGGAGTTTTCAAGTCTAAAATGGGCCTCATAAGGAAAATGTACAATTAAAATTCACTTTATGAGAACCAATCACATTTTAGGGGATGACATCATCCCCAATGGTTGATGTGGCATTTCTTGAGTTAAAGGTACTTACATGTTACATTCTCAATTTTGGATAAAAACTCATGGTTAACCATGGTTGTGCTCTAAGTACATTTAAAGTCATAGAGTAAAGTACTAATAAGAATTGTCATTTCACATTTTTTGAATAAAATATTATTATTTTCATTTCATATTTTTTTAAAGAAACAATGCATATCATTACATAATCTTCATGTCTTTACACATTTTTCAATAAATATTATATTTGTAAATTTTCATCTATTTATTTTTTAATTATATATTCATCTTATTTTATTTAATATTATAATTTCAAATTAATTATAAGTTAATATCTATACATATGAAATGAAGATAAATAAAAATGTAACCTTGTAATTTTATGATAAATCAAATCAACGAATAATATTATTATAATGTTAATAACAATACAAACATATTAAAATTAAAGAAAAAAGGTATATTAGTTTTGTATGATGAAAAAATGTACATTAGTTTTGTATGTTAAAAAAAGGTATATTCGGTTCAATATAGTTTAGGGCAAAAAAATGTTGGGATCACGATTTCCATTAGACCAAAACCCACAGGCGTTAGTCTCCACTACAATCGCTAGAGTCGGGATCCACCAGAGGCGGTTAGTCCATGTCGCGAAACACACGGGGAGTGTTGAATCCAATTCCAACAATCTCCCCCCTAACGCGAGCCGAGTGAGTTTCAAACTCGAGACCTGTCACTCTGATACCACTTGTTGGGATCATGATTGTCGTTAGACCCAAACCCACAGGCGTTAGTCTCCGCTACAATTTCCAGAGTTAGAATCCACAAGAGGCGGTTAGTCCATGTCGCGAAACACACAGGGAGCATTGAACCCAATTTCCAACAAAAAATTCTAAAATTTCAATATATATATATATATATATATATATATATATATATATATATATAATACTTATAAATATAAATTAAATCTTTTCAATATTTTTTTTAAATTTTAAATACAACTAAATTAATTTCATTATGATTATATTAATAGTATGTATTATTATACATAGTATTATGAAAAATAATCAAAATGTTATAGAACATATATTATATTCATTTTTATATTATATATTGGTTTTTCTTATATTATAAATCAAATCAATTCAATATGTAATATAAAAATAAATAAATACATAAAATAATATGTTTCATTTATTATATTATTTTATTTTATTTTTATATAGTATATAAATTACATGTTTTTATATAATTTAAATAATATAAATTTTAATTAATAGTATATTTTACAATTAAGAATTTATGAATTTATATTTAAAATTTATTTTAAGTTGTTTAAGTACAAAGGATAAATGCATTAGTTGTTTTATGATAATGACATTTTCTTGAAAAGATCATTCTTATTTATAGTCACATCAATACAATTTTTTTATTAATTTTATTTTGGTACACTTTTTCAATTGAATTTAACCATGGTTACATGGATTGTGGTGCAAAAAGTAAAATGCAAATTCGTAAATATTATTTTATTGGCTTAGATATTATTTTATTATTTCCTTAGGAGGCCCATTTTAGACCTCAAAATTCCCCTAATGTTGGAAAGGATATTTCTATGCCCTAGCTGTAACAAGGAAAGGTCTGAACAATGAGGGTTATAGGGTTTGTTTCAGGGAAATTTTTAGAGGAAATAGTTGTTGGTTGGAGGGTCGAGGCCTTGTTCTTGGAGGCCGAGGCGGGGCGGTATGTTTGAGTGCTTTCTGGAGGGTGGGAAATCCTCTTAGGAGGTTGTCACAGGCCTAGTTAAGGTCCTATAGAGTACCACAACTGTTTAGGGAGACAAATCTATGATTTGGGCTTGAAACTTCCCTAAAGGAGCAACATGGAGGGAAACATCCCATTGGAGGACATCCACAACCAATAGGAGAAATTCTGGACCAATTTGATGGGTTGTTAAGGATTGTGGTTAGTGCCCTAACCAGACCCGAAATTGCAGAAATTTCAAAACAACAGTGTTGGTATGTGTTGGGTCACAGTCTATTGACCAGCTTGGATCAGAATTATTCTAACCCATGGAAGCCATGTATTGGATTTGACTTGGATGATGAGAAGAATTCAATTAGGAGAATATTTCATAGTGAAGGATTGGGCATCATTAGTCTGGTGTAGGGCAGTGTGTTGATATCCCAAAGTAGCCCTAGATGAGCTATCTTGAAGTGACGAAGAGGAGTTGAATATTGGGTAAGTCTGGTGTCGAAGTGCAGCACCTCGATGGATAAAGGTGACTGCTAGCCTGGCCATTTGGAGCTAGGGAATTAGGCCTACCTAGAGAGCAGATTGGATCAGCCCATCTACATCTTATATAAGTGACTTGCAGTAGTGTTAGGTGGCAGCCCTCCTAGAGTCTCGATGTGTTGTTCTTTGAAGGACTAAGGGGAAGCTAGTGAGCAGTTCGGAAGCGAAGGACTGACAAGAAAAGATACAACATTGAAGTTGCACTGAAGTATGTCATTGTATCTTGTATACCATATATTGTTGTATTATTCAGGTTTGGTTTAGTATAATGAATATCGGGATTGTACATTATTGTAAAATTTTGTTAAAAACTGTGTATATTTGTGCATGTGTGATTTACTGCTTTATATTTTCCGTTGTGCAGTTCCGTTTTAGGTTCTTGGTTTGGTAGCGTAAGTGATTTTAAGGCTCTAACATAGACCCAAGGTCATGTAAATTCAACATGATTATTGTTATAGGAAGATAGGAAATGTTTTCTTGGAGTATATAGACTATATATAAATCTAAGAAGAGCAAAATTCTATTCGTACAAAAAAAGAATTGGAAATTTTATGTGTTTCCCAAACATAAAGGCAGTTGATCTTTAGTAACTACTCGCATTTCAAGAAAATTCTGAAATTCGTATCGTGATAGGAAATTAAAATTCTATGCCTAATATTGGGTTGGGTTGATGAAGGGAGAAATTTAGGAATAGTTGTAAGAGCCTGCAAAAAAAAAAAAATAATAATAGAAAATATTGTAGAACATGTTAGTACTTAACCAGCGAACTGAAGTTCGTGAAAGGACAATCCTAGTTTTCTATGATATATATATATATATATATATATATATATATATCTATATAGTATTAAAAATTCTAGGTTGAGAGAAGTCCTAGAAGGAACCAAGTCTTGCTCAGCCCTGGTCTGATAATAATTTTGTCCAAGCATTGAAAGAGAAATTCATAAATAATTTAAGAATAAAATCGTAAGTTTTTTCCATAAAAAGAATGATAAATAAAGTAATTGAAGAATTGGGCATATGATATTTTTCCATTACAACCAAAATTAATATAGTGATATTTAAATAAATATGCATCACAACAACTCTAAGAGTTCTAAAAAGAAAAACAATGGAAAATTTATGTAGAGGGCCATTGTGTATGAAGAATTACAAAACAAGTCGAACAATCATTTCGGTAATTAAGGGTAGATACAGTTGGGTTTAGTCTCAGGCTAGCTGGTGTGCACCAGCATCCTAAGCACAATTCCAGAACCAGTAATTGAGCTTGAATAAGCCACCTCATATTTCATAACATAATTAATCAACCAATTTACGAACCAATTATGAACTGTGTGAAGAAGAGTAAACTCAAATGTTTAATAACCAAAAGTTAGACAAAGAAGAGGAAAATACACATCTCAGAATCGTTATGTTAATTATTAGATATTCGAAACAATATATTAGAATGAGAAACATAAATTCGAATACATACACCAGACAATAACCATCCAAATATGTGAGAAAAAATTATAGCAATTAAACCCTGGGTTGGGTTTTTGCAAGAAAGAGGATGCCAATAAAGGAGTCGCATAATGTTGAGATTCAACAAGATGATGGGCTTAGCGAAAATGAGTCGCCTTCACTAAGTGGGCCTGCAGGCTATTTTTGGCGCAAGTCTATTTTTAGACTATGTCTATTTTTAGACATGGTGATCATATTTCAGAAGTTGCAGGATGCTATTTGTGGATGGTTGGTCAAGTTGGAAAAATAGATGAAATTCTATTTTTAGAATATTGGGTGAAGTCTATCTATACATCATCAATCTAAAAATAGAAGTGTCAATTATTATTAGCTCTTAATAATAATCTCACAATAAACAACAACTTATTCTCTTGGAGCACTTAATTTCAGTGTACAGATTTGTCAAATCAATGGGATGAAGGAATTACGTAATTCCTAGGGTTTACTAGTGGTTCATGCATGGAGGACTCAGATAGAACTGAAGTGGAAAAGTTATGACAGAGTTGGAAGAGTAGTTCATGGAGTTGTTATTAAGTTTAACTCAGTTAATGGAGTTAAACTCAGTTGAGCTAGTTGTATCTAGTCTAATTGAATGATACACTAGTGAGAGTGGAGTGAATTAATTAGTTAATTAATTCACAAATAATAACTCATTAATCAACTGAACAAATACAACAGTTAACTACATTGCATGTCAGTTCCGGTGGAGACCCAGTGGAGAGATAGGTGAGAGGGAAAGATGGACTATCTGTTGTGACTATAGTGATGCATTGATTGCACCACACACACATTGGAGTTGCCATTGAGGATTGTGCAGTCAAGGCAAGGCTAATTAGAATTCATTCAAAGCTATTCTTTAGCAGGGATTGCGTAGTGGAGGCAAGCTAGCAGATGGCAAGAAATAGAATTATATTATTTTTTATTTTATCAGGCTAGCAGGTGGCAAGAAATAGAATTATTTTATCATGTTTTTTGATCTCCTCCTTTGTCTTGGCTTCCCACCAAACAAGTGTTGCACCTTCCATTCTCAATGAAGCTAGTTGGATTTTGGTATCATCATCATGAAAATTTTGGATTCTCAAATAGACCTCCAATTGCCTAATCCAATTATCTAGCTTTTCTGCATTAACTTCACCATTAGACATTGGCAATTCAAACTTAACATCAAGTTTTAGAAATGGAATTTTACCCATGTTCTTTGACTTATATGGTTGATGTACTGAAGATGAAGTAGAGGATGATGAGGGTGATTATGGTGACTTTCCACTGTCTCCATTTCCTCCATTGTCCTTCTTTGATTTATCTTCATCATCATGGCCTCCTGATTATCCTTGTCCTTCCTTGTGAATTTTGGAACTTTCCTCTTCTAGTTTATCATTCCTTTCTTGATAAGGACTCTCACCATTTCAGTTAAGTCAAGAAATTCTTTTCTATACACTCTTTCTTCCTCTTTGGGATCCATCTCTTCATGGGTTTCTTCTTCTCCTGGAGGCATGATTGATGCTGCTTATACTTCTCTTGGAGGTGAACTAGGTGGTGGAGAATGTGGAAATATTTCCCTCCTTTGTTGTGGCTCACTTTGAGAACCTCTTGCTTCCACAAATTTACCTTATCCTTTCTTAATCTTGAGCTAGTAAGCATGAAAACCCTTGCAAACAGTTAACAAATCTTTGCACATAAAAACACCAGAGATTAAACTCTAGCTCTGATACCAACTTGATCTAAAAGGAGTGTATTAGTTATGTTGTGCTAAGTGTCCTTTCAGTAATATAAACATGTATAATTTGTCTCCATATGCTTGCTTAAGGAATGAGAGTTTTAATCATGAAATTTAGATGAATTAGTGAACTTTAAGCATGAAAATAAGCCTTAAAAACACTGAAAAATAGTGCATAACAAAGAAAAACATTCACACATAAGTTTAACACAGTAGGCATGATGAAGCAGTTCACCCCTCCTGGGCTACATCTGCTGGTCCAACTCCCAATGGCATGTCCCTCTTTGTCATTATGCTCAAAATTGTAAATTACATGTGTTTACATGCCTATAATGGCTATTTTCTCTGCACCAATGGCTCTAGAATGCTCAAATTATTCTAGGTAGACTCTTGTTTCACCCAAATTGGTCGAAAATTGACCTCCCAATGCATTTTTCCCAATGATAGCTAGAAAAACTCCACTAAATGTGGAGACAAGCACTTAACTGCAATTAGCTTTAGTGGAAAGCCCTAAAATTAGGGGTGTGCTCCAGATTTTTCGGATGGTTAACAATAACATTTAATGGTTTAAATGCGGGGTGGTCACATACCGACCCCCGCCGTAAACTCTGTGGCTAACCGTTAACTCTGCACTGTGGAGGAGTGGAACTCAGAGTTCACGGTTCCGCCAACTGTTTGAAAACCATTGTTTAAATGTCATTCACCGCTCATGTAATGGCTTTCAACTCTACCTTAATCGTTTGAATAAACTCCTCGAAGTGGAATGGAACCTGGAGTCTCGGTTCCGAACACCTTGGCATTTTTTTCCATACTCCTGCATGTGAACACACCTTACAAACTTTTCCACCGGTGGTTATGGTTGATGTTACCGTCGCACTACATACGACTTGACCGCATGATATGTGATCACCTTCGAAGCCGCTGATGTTACGGTTTCGTTAGCCACCAGGTTTAAATCTTAAGGACACGATCGGAGCCTCCAGTTACATGGTGATTGGGGCTAGCCCCTTTTTTCTGACCAAACTTCTGTTAAACCTTATATAGAACCACCACCCTATACATTGTAAGAATCACTAATGGCGCGCGGGCTGGCTAGCGGACGAGAGGTCAGGTGGTCAGTTCTCGTCGACTCTAAATAAATTTGAATCAACCCTCTTGAGGACACATGGCAACCCGCGGGCTTGCAACGTGTCACTCATCCGAAGGCTTAAAATAAAAACGTACAAATCCAATCCAACGGCCAGAAACTCATCTCCATACCACCAAAAATAAACGATCCACAATATGCCACATGGCGCCATCTTGTTGGCTAGAAGAAAATTGGAATATTCCTGGAATATGCCTATTGACTGTACCTGCATGCTAACTGGGCATCTAGTCAAAAAAAATTGTTTTTTGGTAAAACAGGCAGAACGCAATATCTTCCTCATATGACATCGGTTTTTCGAACTATTACCGACGTCGAAATCACAACGACGAGACCTTTCCAGTCGCTTAGGTTCGGACCTGTTTCGAGCACTTTAATTTTTGAGCATAACACATGATCTCCTAATCACTTATTAGCACCATCTACCTACTCTAATCTGATAAGGGATTGCCATATCATGTAATAAAAAACTTTCAATGCAACCAGTCAAGAAAATGAATACTTAACTGAAATTTGTATTCCACTTCTATAAGCAAAAGAGTGAATTTAAAACATGGCAACTTAACTTTTCCATAGAATTCAATATCTCTATTAATCAACTTGGTAAATTATTCCTTCACTGATGACTGTAATACACTAACCAAAGGATCGAGGTAAACATACAACATGAGATCTTCTAGATGCCTTGTAACATAAAAACAAACCTCATCCCAAACTACTGCTTTGCTTCTACGTTGGAACTGATTGTCTTCAAACATCAAGGTAGGCAATTGTTTTTTCTCATTATCCATTGTAATCAAGTGATTTGAGTGCTCTTCATCATTCCCTTTTTCACATAGAAGCTTGCAAGGGAGATGCAAACTCTCAATCATTTCGGGCGAAGGATTATGACTTATAACAATATGTTTTACTACTTCAATAACGTCCCAGGAAGAACTTGATGATGGAGAACTTTTATGATTTTCTTCAAGGTCTATAAACTTAGAAAGAGAATTTGATTGGTCTTCATTCAACAAACCTGATTGGTCTTTTGTCTTTGAAGAAAAAATTGTTTGTTGAAGGTGCTCTTTTGAATCCAGACCATTAAGCTCTACTGCCTGTTCTTCTGGATCACCAGACTGTTATATGTTTTTAGTGCTTTCCTCTAATTGATCAGGTCCAAGAAGTTGAAGTTCTTCCTTAACCTTTGGCTGATCAGTTTGTATTTCTGCTGCAAGAATTTACTTCAATGGTGAACCTTCATGAACCTCTGGACAACACACATCGTCTCTTTTTCCTGATGGGAAGAAAATTCAAGCAAGACTTCTACCTTTTGAAAATGTCTTTCTTCTAAAGATTCCAGTATTTCATCATTCATGAACTGATCATCATCATAATAATCTTCCATATTTTCAATAAAACTTTCAAAATTATCACAACAGTCTTGAATTAGCAAAAAATATGGATAATCTTCTTTTTACTTGTCAAAAAATACAGTATGAAAACGCTTTAAAGAACATATACAGACAGTTGGTAAATATTCATACCAAGATCTAACCTTCTCTTCCAAACTCGCCACAAACATTTTCATAAGACAACATTCAGGAAATTGGATTTTAAACCTACGGATATGCATATGAAACCTTAATAGATGTATAGCAGCATCATCTCCCTTTTTATCTTTAAACACTGCATCATCTCCCTTTTTATCTTTAAACACTGGAAGATATTTTAACCAATCAATGTTGGGCATAGGGTTTGGAAAACCTTGAATCTTTGATCTGTCCAAAGGAGAATACCTACGTTGTATTCTTGAATTCATTCTAAAAACCAATCAACAATATAATGGAGTCACCATAAGTTCACAACAATTATGGATTCTTTTACCAGTGGAGTCTTTAGATCAACTAAAATCTGTGGAGTCGCCAGGTGGATGATTTCAACCTCCTTGTGTCTGGTTGTTTGTCTACCATCAAAAACCAGATCTAAACTTGATAATTGTTACTGAGGAACCTAAAACTACGTTCAAGTTCCCCAGTATGGTCGCAACTATGTTAGCGCTCCGTAATTCCAAGGTTGAAGACAAAATCCCGGAGGCAACATCAAAACCGCTTTTGAGCCTAGGATCTAGCCCTCCTAGAATCATATAGGGATATCTCTGTATGATTTAACTTTGTTTACTGATTCTAATATTAGGCTAGTTATGAGGGCAGAAATATTTGCTGAAGTTTTTGGTTGAGATAACAGAAGAGGGCCATTGGGCTAATGGAGTCAAAGGGTCAAAACTAATTTAAATGAATGAATAACCGAGATCATGTGTAACCAAGCGAGACAGTCATGTTAGTGGATCTTTACAATTTGTGAGTTGGAAGAGAAGAATATATTAGGATTCAATCTAAATGTAGAGTAGACCTTATCTGAATTCTACATTCAAACTTCGGAGGAAAACATGAATATTGTTTTAAGTCTGAGCAAGGTGTCCAATGACAAATCCTGAAAAAAAAAAATTTCTTATAAACAATAAGGAAAGAAAGCAACGTTTGAAACAAGTAAATGAAAAGTAATAGCAAGAATCACTTCACCACATTATCATGACACAAGAATCTGGAAAAAATGAGGTCTTTTCATTCATCCAAGAAAAAATCACTTACAACCGGTTGAACATCTTTACAATAGTTGATGGTATTCCTACACCATCCTGCCCTGCAGGTCTCACCTTTATCCCATATGACATCCTATCTTTTATATTTTCCCCATTACATTCAGATCCTACAATATAGGATGATCAAATCTCTTCCTTAACTCTTTTTCAGATATTCATGGAAAATATCTATTTATATTCTATCTAAAATAGAGATTGGGTCTCTTTCACAATCATGCCCTATCTCCTAAATCTATTACAAAATATTTGATCCCTAACCCTGAAAAGGAAAAAAAAACCAAAACTGCTTGCTAGTTACAACCCTCGAACCTGAAAAGGAAAAAACCAGCCAAAACTTCTTGCTCATTACAACCCTCAAATTTGGAAAATATAACAAAATTCCAATAACAAAAAAATTTCTTTGATCTTCTTTTAAAACCCAATATGATTGAATCTGAGGCTGAAAACAACATGTTTAGGAAGAGTTATAATTAGAAGATCGCTTTGGAGGCTTTGGAGATCACTAAAGGAATCAATTTGCCTTGATTTAAGGATATTTGATGCTTTATGTCCATAACAGAACTTTCAGCAGCTAATGAGGTCAAACAAAGTGTTCTTCGTTGTCGATTATCTGGGCATGATTTTCGGCAGATAAGTAGAGATTATGAAATGATCTTTAGCTGGAAAAACAATAATTTCTCCTGAATTCAATAAAAAATGGC
Source organism: Pinus albicaulis (assembly GCA_034641835.2). Taxonomy (NCBI): domain Eukaryota; kingdom Viridiplantae; phylum Streptophyta; class Pinopsida; order Pinales; family Pinaceae; genus Pinus; species Pinus albicaulis. The sequence goes on along the minus strand of CM076580.1, from coordinate 1,782,864,658 downwards.
TGAGTTGCCTTTTGACCCGACTTCTTTTATTATAACCACTTCAAATGAGATCAAGGGAAGCTTGATCTAGGGTATCTAGTGTGAGGTGAGCTTGAGATTTTTGTTTCATGTGAAAAAGCTTGAAACTCAAAACCTTGTTCATGTTTTGAAACTTGATATTATGCTTACGAAGCCTCTTGTTCTTATGCTTTATTGTTTCATACTTGATGGATAATTGATCTAATGTAGAACTAATTTTTCTAGATGATTGTTTAAGGGTTTCATTCTCCTTTTTCAGAAGTCTTTCCAACAATTTTAACTCATAATTTTTCTCCTGTAGTTTTTGTACCTTAGATTTTTTGCTAACTTTCTTTTGTGATGATGTTGCGGCTTCTTCAAGGGTTTCTGTTTCTACAGCTGATGGTTTTGCTCCCATTTCTGCTGCTAATGGTTATGCTTCTATTTGTGCAGCTAATGGCTTTGCTTTTGTTTCTGCAGCTAATGGCTCTGCTTTTGTTTCTGCAGCTAATGGCTCTGCTTTTATTTCTACAGCTAATGGCTCTGAGTCTGAATCTGAATATGGTAGGTTGAGAACATTCATTGTTGCAGTTTCACCTTGAACGTCTGCCTCCTTCCCAAACTCTAATATTTTCTTTGACTTCTTTGATTTTGAGGGAGAAGCCTTGGCGACAGTTTGAATAGGAGACAGTGCCCTTCTCTTCCTCTTGCTGGTTTTTGGGGAAGTCAATTCTTGTGAGGGAGTTCCTCCTTTTTTGGCTGAATTTCTTGATAAAATACTCCCCAAAATAGGAGATAGTTCCAAGTTTTTCCTCTTTTGTTGAGCTCTTCTAAAACTATCAACTTTATTAGCCCATGGTGGAAAAGGTTGCTTCTAGTTATCTGAGGTTTGGCCTGAACTTTGGAAGCCATCTTGGTAAGACTCTTGAGAAGATAAAATGGCATGTTTAGAGGTTTCTTACCTGTGAAGTGGAGGAGAAACCTAAAGTGATAGAGCATGGTCCTTCCATATATCCCGTCACAAGCGATGTAAACTCAAATCATCTTCAACAATATTTGCCATTTCTTCTCCAAATAGCTCCTAGGGATATCCTTCTGCAATTTCGTGTTTTGATGTTCTTCTTTGAGGAAAAACCTAAAATCAACTTATTTGATTGAGGTGGTTTTAAACCACCTCCCTCCTTCACCTGGAATCTATGTGGCTGCTACAACAATGGCCTCATCTATCTTCATTTTTATGGGTCCAAGATGCACCTTACAACCATCAAAATCATTTGCAAATGCTTCTGTGATACCCTGATGGTATCCCTAGAACTTCTGGTAGAACCTGTAACATCCCACCTGCTTGAACAATTCAGAGGCCTGAGGGTGTGCATCAAGATACAATGTGTCTTGTAATTCCTTCCTCAACAGAGCACCTCTGGTTGACATCTTCCTCACCCGGACATGAAAACGATTTTAAATTAAAGTGCAAGTCACAAAGTGGCTAAGGTATGCGAAGGTGAATGATTGAAATTAACTGAGCGTGAAAGTGAGGGCAAAACAAAAAAAAATCCGAGAATATAGAACAACAAGAAACTAATGCAGACTCGAAGAGTGAAGGTTTCGACCATCTGTGGGTGACTTTTAAAACAAACATAAACCGACTGTCGACTAATTCAAAGCGTGGGGAGGCATCATGACCATTTTTCGGGATTTAATTGAAAAGGGTTGGCACAAATTGGGTTATGATTGCGTGATGTGGAGATAAAAAAGTCATAATATTTTTGAAAATCGGATGAAATGATAGCTTGGCGCGGTTCTGGTAGCTTAATTTCACATGATTACATGTGTACCACCAATGATATGTAAGTGACACGACTCTCAAAACCCTAGAGATTTTCGGTACTTTTGGCAGCTAGAAATAGGTATAGGTGAACTCTTTTACCTACCAAAAGCTTTATCTTTCGGTAGCTAATAGTTATAAGATTTCAACTCTTTTGCTACCGAAAGCCAAAATTCCTGCCATAATTAAAACAAAACCATATTCGTAAAAAACACCTAATTTAGCCACTTTAGGGACATCACAAACATATGTGAATGCATTATAATTCCAACCCTTCAGGTGACAAGACTAGAAATAGAGGACTATCTGATTTGAGGCATTTGGAAAACTATTAGACCCTTGCTCCTGAGCACCTTATCATGAAAACATTTTCAACCTTATCAGAACAATTCCCAAATTGATAACTGGAGAACATATACCTATATTATAGGGTCCTAAAACAACAGACCATAAATTCCCAATCCACGTTCACACTTGGTCCACTCTCATGCTTCCCTCCAATAATCCACGAGTGACCAAGTCTCGTTGTAGCATATGCTCCTAGTTAGGGCATCCAATACCTAGGAAACACTTCCACATGGCTGCTAACAAACTCTTCAACTAATACTATCCTAGGAAACCATAAAGAGAACATCTGCAAAATTTTGTTACTGCTCTCTTGCCAAGGGATGCAAGCACATTGTTGTAGTCTCCTCCAAAACTCCTACAACATTCCTCCAAGATCTGTGCTCCCTATCCAACAACATCAACCCATTCAATCATCAAGATACCACCTACAACCATATTGTTACTTCCCTCTTGCCCTAAATTTATGTGCATGTATATGACTGGTTAGGGCACACAAAAACCATAAACCACAACTCCAAGACCATTGTTTCCCTTTTCAAATGTTTCACCTGATTTGTTTTCCCTTCCTTTACTTCCAAGACACCTTGGATACCTCCACAAGAATCTCGAAAATCTCGGATTGCTACAACACTTTAGGGCTGCTTCAAAGAACAAGGAAAATAATTGTTGAAGCTATCCCTACCTCTGTTTACATTTGCTGGACCTTTTAGATGTTGTGGTCTATAGAGAGGCTCCTTCATAAGGCCTCATGTCGCTCAAACCTCATCAAAATAGTTGTTTTTTGTTACATCTCCCAGCGGCTACCTGTAACAGAGGTTCCCACACATAACCAAGCATAGAAAACAATCTATACTCACCTAGTTTTGTTGTGGTCTACCTTTTCTTGGGTGCTGCTTCAATATGTTGGATTCTAGGCTAATTTCCAGCCCTATAAACATGTCCACATCCCCTCATAACTGTGATCTAGGGTTGCAACCTTCAATCCAATTTTGTGGCTCCCTTCAAGAATGATAACCATCCACCAAAGCACCTTAACTGCAGCCCAAACAAGTCCATAAAATCACTTAAGATTCTCGACCTTACTGCTATCCAAACAGTCACAAAGAGGCCTAAACTAAGCCTCTTCTCCTTCGCTAGAATCAACCCTAACCTGCAGCCCCAAAATAGAAGTCTTATCCTCTTTTCCCTAATGTGAGTTCCTCTCTTGTGCTCCAAGATGCTCACAAAATGACTCACATTACTCTCCTTTTATAGGATACACAAGGGCTCCAATGAATTCTTCCAAGAGGGCTTTCATACTATCATAAAATTACTAAAACACCGAGCTGACCTGAACTTTGTGTAACAAGCCCACACAATATCTTCAAAAATTAATAACTCAACAATGACATCTTAGAATTGGACGATTCTTGATGCGTTGGATTCGTCTCGATATCTACTATCATCCTCATCCATCACAGGTCATAATCTCGACACTATTTTGGCCCAAACACTGATGGGTGCAAAACCCCAAGCTTGGGTTTGAAGCCCATAAGGCCACTTATGGAGCTCCTTCCTTCAAACCCTCGATCCTAAAGGCTTGGAGTACCTCCCAAGCTACAAAAATCAACATGGAATTACTTACACAGTTGAAGCAGAAAATAGATGTCCCATGATATGACTTGCTTGTCCTAAATTTGAAGATAAAATATTATATATTTTCCATAGTCCAAGTGTTGGAGGAAAACCAATCCCTCAAATAATAGTTGGCCAAGGAAGATGATGAGATGGAGGCCTTGCATAGCCACCTCTTATATCTCTATGATCAAGATAATCTTTTGAAAGCAAGGCTCAATGAAAGTGATGATGCGTTCAGGACCCTACGTGAGCAACTTCTGGACCTTAACAAGCCGATAACAGGGGAGGAATATAAATGAACCTGATGTATGTTTCCATGTAAATTTTTTCGTATGCTAGGAAGTTTTTGTCATTATATATTTTTAGGAATGCTTTGTATTTTGATATAGTTTGTAGTCTCATCAATATGTTACCAATAGACAATAACCCTTTGGACTGGTAGGAGGATCCTTATATTGTAAACTTTCTTGTGTAATCGATGTGGTCGAGCACATATTTAATACAAATCTTATTTACTCTCAAAAAGAAAAAAGAAAAAAACTTCTCCAATGCTTGTTAAATCCAAGTTTAAAAAGGATTTAGACTAGTTTAATTTTTTAAAATAGTGTCATATACATAATATGGAGTGCATATATATATACACACACACACTCGTTCATTTGTGACAATTCCCAAATACTAAAATTTAGAGCATCTCATTATTCATTACTCTCACTACAAATCATAAAAACTGACTAATTCTAACTATATTTTAAATAATTATTTTTACCATTAGCAATAATAAGAATATTTGGAGAATCAATAATTGATGACTTAGAAAAATCGACTTCCACTATTACACCAGATACAACTATTTCATAAATATCACTGATGGGTCAGTTATAATGCAATTGGAGAAACAAACTCTTCAGAAAACTACTAGAGCTATGATCTGTTGACTAAATTATTATTATTGTTTCTCAAAGAAGCGATTAGAGACTTTTTATTAGAAAAGATAAAATCTGCATTACGGACCAAAAACCTTACATAATTCATCTAGCTCCATCAAAATCCTGCTTTTCGAAGACCATTACACATGAAGCCTAAGGTTGTGGCATTTTTTTGCCAATAGCTCTAAAATTATGCCTACTATACACCCTAAAGAAAATGTGTGAGTGCAATCTATACTTGCACTGCACTAAAAACAAAATTTAGAAGGGGGAGTTCCAAAAAATTGTTGCCAAGGCATATCATCAAAGTTAGCCTGGTTGGTTTGGCGTTAACTAAATTATTATTATTATTATTACTATCTATAAAAATAAATAAGATATAAGCTAAACATATATACATTTAAAAAAATATGGAACAAGATTCTTAGATATTTAGTCTCACTTTACCAAAGAGATTCTTAATCTGTAAGTAGGTTTTGTTACAATATCATGGCTTATCAGTCTACATGCCCAAAAAACCATAACTCACTTGATATGACATTTTTTTAATTAATTAATTTAATTAAAAAATAAAAAGTACAAAAATTGAATAACTATTTTGGAAATAAATCTCAATCTTTGATTTTTGTATACTATTAAGAATATTATAAAATATTTGGTGGAGGTTAAATTCCTATCATCTATCTAATAATTATCATCGATAATTAAATTAAAATTTTGGAAGCCCTATTCCAAAATATACATGTCTATCCACATTGTGACATAACATCTAGAAGTGTCTTAACAATACACCCAATCACCATCTATCCAAGACCCCATGGACAACATAATAATAATATAAAATAAATTTGTAATTTATTTAATTTTTATGAAATTTTAGAAATGTGAAATACATCCCGATGTAGGTTTTTTTATGCCTATTAACATTTAACAATCATTTACTTTATATACTTGTGTTAATTTTTTTTCAATTTAACTCACTTCCTTGCCGCTATTGGATTGAAAAACTAAGTTATGATGAATTTTCCCACCAACAAAAACAAACTAATTTTTAAAGAAACACCTTGAAGTTACACTGCAATATATAAAAGAAGACCATCGCACTTTAATGTTTGCAAAGATACGAACGGAGAACATGTCTCTTTTATACGACTCTTGCGCCCCGCAAAAACTTTTAAAAAATGGTTTTGCGGATGCGGAGGGATCGCCTTAAAGAAAGGGATTACCCAAAACAAACAAGGGATTACTAAAGCAGTCTATGATTTTACTTGAAGAATAAGTTGAGGGTTTGGGATCGGATTTCCATTTTAAACGGAGTTTGGATTTCAAATTCGAGACCTGCTGACACTATTTAACACACAGTGGAATTATGGTTAATCCATTCCTTTATCGAGAGTAGATTTTTTCACATAGTTGAATTTTTTCAGAGAGGGAACTATTGGTGGAGAAGAGTGATTTTTCTCCTTAATTATTTCAGTTTGGCTCTAAGGAGAAGAAGCAAGAGGCTCTCCACATTAGAATCGTGCATTGGAAATGATTCAAGCATGACAACATGACAATAAATTTCGAAACCTGTAGAACCAGTGGAAACAAATGATCTAGGACAATTTAAAATTGCCTCATAAGCCAAAGCTAGGAAGTGGGTTTGGGTCAATGCCAGATAGTATCGGGGAATTTTAAAACGAAGACTAGTCCGTCTAAAATGGGAGAAAACATGGAAAAAACAGTCTCAAAGGGAAAATACCCAGACCCTTCGCAATAAGAAATATTCAAACAAGTCTTCTTTGCAAGCATGTGGAAACAATAGGCCCAAAGGAAAACCCATCGATTATTCTTCCTTTCATATTCCCACATCCACACCTCTTTCACCTGGTCATCTGATCTTTATGTGAAAGAATTTTTAAGTGCAAAAAAGAGATTGGAGGTTTTATAAGCTAAAGAGAAGGAAAGGGATCATAAAATTCATGTAATAACAGCTAAAAATAGGGCTTTAGAAGAAAGCAATAAAGTTTTGAAGGAGAAAGTGGCATTGTTAAAGGAAGCTCTCTTGATAGGAAATACAGAATGGCAACACATGGATGCGGATGTGCAAAACATGAAGAAATATATAGTGGAAAGTACAGAGTCGGTGAATGCGAAATCATCCCAAGATAAAGGGAAAGCGGTTGCTCAAATAAACAACCATGAAGAGAATGCAAGAGAAGAAAGGAAAGGAAGCTCCATAAAAGTTTCCAAAACTTGGGCTCAAGTTATTAGCAATTCTGCTAATAGGGAAGGAGAAGAAAACATTTGGGTTGGCAACATGCAAGATAGAGAAAGCAAGGAAAGACAAGATAGAGAAACAAACATAATTATTAAAGGGGTGAAAGATTGGGAAAAATGAATGTACTCTTGACATTGCAAGCGAATTATTGAAAGACAAGCTGTTATGACAAGGAAAAATATGCCAAGCATGGAGGGTGGGAAAGTTTAACAGTGAGAGAGTCATACCCATAAAAGTCATCATGCCTAGCTTGCATGATAAATACATCATTCTAAGCAAGAACCAACTCTTGATGGGTTCTTGCTTTTTTCTAGAAGAACATTTAACTGTAAAATACCAACACTACAAGGAAAATACCCTCTAGCGAAGGTTATAAAGGAGGGTTTTAGTCTTATAAAATTGGCCAAAATTGTCAAAAAGACGTTTTCCACAACATCCATTTACGGTTACGGAGGTTTTGGCGGAGCTTTTCACAAAAATTCAACACAACTAAAAAAACTAGGCGGTCGGAGATTATTACGGATGTTTTTTTCATCGGTGTGCTACTAAGGTGTCAACGCACCAGTGTGTGTCATCTAGAAGGTGGCCCGGGGGTAGTCGAAGGTGCATGCACCGAGCCATCAAGGTATAAAACCACACTAGACACAATGTTGGTGATACAATGCACGGGACCGTTCTAATTGGTCTTGGGATTTGTGCGGTGCCCATAGGTCATCTCAATGCACCGTTACGTAGACTTATAGAAATGCACTGATGCGCAGTATTAGACAAACACACCAATTGTTCTAATTCGTATTGGTATTTGTGTGGTGCCCATAGGTCATACAAATGCACTGGTGCGTAGTCTCACATAAACGTACTAGTGCACAGTATCGCACAAACGCACCGAGATTTATAATTGGTATTGCTATTTTTGCGGTGCCCATAGGTCGTACAAATGCACTGGCGCGTAGTCTCACATAAATGCACCTGTGTGTAGTATCACATAAACGAACCAAGATTTATAATTGGAATTTGGTATTTGTGTGGTGCCTATAGGTCGTAGAAATGCACCAGTGCACTGTATCATACAAGCACACCAGTGTACAATAACTGACACGCACCGGTGTTCATTTTGTATTTTTTAGAGACATCGACCTGTGACAGTGCAATTATTGTGTTTTTTTTAATTCATTATTCATCAAAAGTTGACACATCTTATAACAGTATTCATATTAATTAATTTTTTATTAATGCATTTTAATGTTATTTTTGGATTAATTTGTTATATCATATCATAATTATTGTGATTTTTTAAAATTTAGTATTCATCAAAAGACGACACATATATATCTTATAATAGTATTCATATGAATTAAATTTTTATTAGTGCATTTGAATGTGATGTTTGGATTAATTTTTTATATCATATCATCAAATTTCACATCTCTTCATTATAATATTTAATCATCCATAAATATAATCAGTGGTGTTACATTTCACAGTGATAATGGAGAACATAATAGAATAAATTAAAACATATTTCATTATATATATATATAAGACAGTCTTTGTCATACAAAATGGGAAAGTCATTGGTATCCCTTTGTCTTTCAATTGGGACACTATGTCCATTACATTAAACAAAATGTCTGATTTCACAGACAAATATTTCAAAAAATACAACGCCTTGCTTTGATATCCAAACATAGTGATCATCATTCTTCGCTTGAACTGTTGTCACTGCTAGAGCTACTTCCATGAATTGGGTTATTTTTAGGAATGTTTTGTTCACGGTGTTGATTGTTTTCTTATTCTTCACCTTCCATCTACAAACATAAAAATAAATTGTAATGAGTCTATATACATTGGCGAGAATAATGAAAATTGCAATATTAAATAATATACATCAATGTAAATCGAAAAGAAATTACGTACCATAGTAACAATTGACTCATGAACTATACACATTCTTTCAAAACCATGTAGTATGCCATCTTTCAAGATTTCATCTGTTGGCATAGTTCCATACTTTGTTTCCTGCAAGTTTTATACCCCATAACAAATCATATATTTATTATAAAAGTTTTTTTTGTTCTATTAATTATAGACGGAGCTAAGTAAAACAAGATCGATAGATGCTTACAATTTCCACAATTAATTTCTGATATGCCAACATATACTCACAACCCATATTTAACCCAATCTCAATCAATTCATCTGATGGTTCTTCTTTGTATGTTAGCACCTGTTTGAAGACATTCAATGATGATTTTGTAAAACAACTTTAAAAAAAATACAAAAATGAAATTTAGTTAAGTTGTTATATGGAAGTAACCATTACTCACAAACTTAGATATCAACCATTTTCTTCCTTGTCATCCTATTTTATGTGTTGAATGGGTTTGATTTTCTTTTCTTTTCTGCAAGAAAATACTTGAAAATTAATATTTAATGCTAAATTTTTTATTTATTGTACCTAATGATTGAAAAATTCAATGATTACCTATTACATTTGAAGCACGTTGTTGTTGAGATGGCTCCTCCCACGATGCAATTTTGTCCACTTCTTTGACCATCTCCCTGTACACCTTTTTGGACATTCCTATTAGCATATTTCTGATATCAGGTCGTTCATCTTTTGAGATTTTCATAATCTTCCTGAAAATGTAACATGAAAATAAACTATTTAATTTTTATATTGATATATGAAAAGTAAATATAACAAAAGTGATATTTATAAATGATATTCATAAATAATTCTAGACAAACATTTAAAGGAATATTACCTTTTCATCTCTTCTTTTTTGTTGTTGTATGTTTTTGCTATTAAAAGTCTGACATGTCTCATTGACCAATTCTCTGGAAACTCTTCATGTAGTTTAGATAGAATTTGGTTATTTGAATCATTGGATTGATTTTTGTATTGTAAGTGGAAATAACGTCTATACATTTGTTCCACTATATCCCTCAAACTTTTGTAAAAGTTTTCCCCCCTTTCGTTAACCTCCAGCACCACTCCAGATGAGCTAAGGAGAAATTCATTTTCATTTGCATGTTCTATCTTTTTTCTTTTCTTAGAACAACATTCATTTTATGAGTTGTTGGTCCAAGTAGAACATTAAACGGATGTGAATTAATAGATTCTTTGACACATGTTATCTAATAATTTTAATTATATTGTTAATGAAAATTAAAAAAAGAAACTCATATTGGATCGATAGTATTTTTTCATTCACCTGATTCATCCTTTTGCAATTTTTCCATCAAGATTTTATGTTCTTCTGGTCCTAGATCATAAATAATCATATCGAGCTTCGTCATTATGTGGCTCTGCATGATACACAGTAAAAAATAAATATTAGTTAAACTTACATATAGTTCAAAAATAATAATAATAAATTATGAAGGATTTACAAAGAACTTGCCTTTTTTTTATTTTTTTGATGTGTTATCAGTATTTTTGTTACTTAATATATTGTCAGCCATTTCTTTATTAATATGAAACCTGTACCATATCGTTCGTTAATATATTTTATAAATAAATTGTCAACTTTTTAGGTAAAAAAAAAAAATTCTCAAGAAACCGGTGAGCCATTCATGGTGTACGCACCAACGTCGGTGCGTGGGGGTCTTATAAACGCACCGCCAAAATAGTATAATAGACCGTACGGTGCTCTATGTCACAAGGAACATCGATGTGTTACATGTTAACCACCGCACCGATTAACACAGACAAAATAATAAAAATCGTCCAGTATTAAATTATGTATCATAAACGCCCCGCGCAAACAAGGGACCACCATACGGTGCTCTATGTCAACTAAAAGACCTGGTGTGGTGCGTTATATGTTACATAGTGCACCGATTAACACAATAAAACATTTTTTTGCGAAACAGCACGTGCGCGGCGCGCCATAATGAAATTGCGCACCGGTGCCCTATTTTACATATGGCACACTGATTATTAAAATAATAATAATAATAATATTTTTTTATCACATAGTCCTTCCGTGGTGCGCTGGGATAATCCAGCACACCGATGAGCTAGGTTACGTCGAGCGCACCAATTAAAAAAAAAATTATTTTTTTCAAAAATTCATGCAAGGGCCAACATGGGTTGGGATTCGACTATTCAAGTCGTCCCGTGGGTTGGATTTCATAGGCCTATATATAGTAATACAAACCCTATAAATCTAAAATAAAAAGACCTAATTCTGAAATCACAGAAACAAGGAGAAGAAAGGGCAGAAACAAAAAGAATGACCCTTTAGGGTAAAAATGGATATATATATATATATATATATATATATATATATATATTAAAACTTAAAAACAAATTGAATTTTTTTCTTACTGCGTAAAAAAATCTGCAGAAAAAAGTAAAAAAACAATAAGATTTAATCACGATATCATTTGAAATTCTATGCTACAGGGTTTGAATCACCAGAGGTTTGGAATTCTGATTGTCTGAATACTTATGTTCGAATGTATTTCGCTGCTCCACAGTGCTCTCATGCTCTCTTGCTCCAGGCATGTCTCCTGCAAATCTCTGGCTGAATTTTTTTGCAAAAATAATGAAATAATGAAAATTCTTTAGTATTTAAAGAATTGTTTTATGAAATTAGATTTTCGAAAATATTTTGCCACCCATTTTTCAATTTACTGTTTTTTTTTTCACTTAAAGAAAATAGAGTTGCATTTTTTTATTTGCGGTTATTCGTCACCGGTGCGTCACTTAATAGAACCGCACTGGTGCATCCGGCGCAGTAACTAAAACGCATCAGTGCGGTTATCTGTACATTAGCACCGATTACAAGAAGTCCATTTTTAAGGCACCGAAATTACTTTTAGGTGTGTACACCAAAATTTATTGTTGATTTTGCTGAAATGCAGGGAGAAAATATCATAATTATATCGAAAGGAAAACTCTTAAAAATATAGCTCGTTCCATAATATTTCTCAAATCCGTCGCGGAGTTCTCCCTATCCATCTCGAGACGTAATATTTACTTCAGATTTTATTTATATTTTCCTTATCTAATTGAATTTATGTTTTTTATCCATGTGAATCATGCACAAATTAATTAAATTTATAATGTATACAAATTTGCAGGTTCATGTAGATTCAGAATCGAGTTCAGATGCACAAAATATTCAAACAGCTCCAAGACGTTAGATGCTCTTATCAAGAGCAACATACCACAAGACGCATTTGGTAGATGAAAATGGACAGCCGCTTCACCCTGCCAATTGTAACAATATTGCATCTTCTAGCCACAATCCTGGGACAATGATGGTAATAATTATAATTGTTTTTTTTATTGATTAACGTAATTATTTCAATGTCAAACCAATTAATCATGCAATATTGTCAACATGCTTACTAATTGATATCATATATTTTGTACTAATCATGTTCAACTATATTTTTAAATTATTAGGATTCTAGTGATGATGAGAGACCTACCTACCATCTTCCATTGCACCCCACGACAACGTCAAATCGAGAGAAGACTGAATTAAGAGAAAAAATCGGAGAGGAACGTGTTGTAACCGCTACAACACCCTCCAAAATTTCACCCCTTTTTAAATTTTTGAGCCCCTAACCTTTGGGTAAACATAGAGTCCAGTCCAAGCCCACTCTTGTAAATTGCTAAGTCGCAGAACTGATCAAACCAATTTTTTTTTGCGACCTTGAGATATTGCTACCCCTCAGGTCGCTAAGTCACAAGGTCGCATGTAAGTCCAACACCTGAGAATTGCGACTATGCGACCGTGCGACCTTGTGACCTCCAGGTCGCTAGGTTGCAAGGTCGCAAGGTCGCACATCGCATCAACCTCACCTAATTTGCGACCCTACGACCCTCATTTATTATCCACACGTGCGACCCATTTATAAATAAAAGGGTCACACAGGTCACATTCGACCTGCACGACGGATCGAGTAACTCCTCTGACAAGCCAGCTAGAGCGCGTTTTTCCCAGTTAAGTTGCTTAATCCTCCTGTTTTTTCCTTCTTGGTTAATTGTTTCCAATCCTGCTCTTGCCCCTAACCTATTTAGCCCTTCTTTGACCTCACTCAAGCTCCCCAACAACCCTTTTGCAAAACCTACCTACCTCCCTCATGACATGTACCCATTTATTTCCCTGTATTTTCTCTAAAGCCTATCTGCCCCATTATATGCCTCAAGGACCTTTCCTAACTCACCCAAAGAAAGATTCAAAGGCCCAGATGAGCTCTTATGATTGTTATTTGTGTTATTTCACCTATTTTCGGCCGCGTAACCCGTAAGTAAGCCCTAGAGCGACCCCCAACCTAGTGACCCAGCGACCTAGTCGCAAGTTCGCCAAGTCGTTAGGTCACACTTCATTAATATTTTCACCGAAGTGACCCAGCGACCCAGCGACCTAATCACAAGGTCGCCAAGTCGCGCTTCCTTGAAAGTCTCGACCAACGCGACCTAGCGACCTAGTGCCCTAGTCGCTCGGTCGCCAAGTCACGAGACTAAGCTTTTCTTCAGATAATGTTTGGCAGGAGTCATTCGCAAATTTTATTGGTCTTGAAGTAGTTATAATTATGTCATCCACCTTATCGTGGGATTCTTTTATGAACATGCCAGGGAACATCGAAGCCGAGCTCGAGTGTGTGTCCATCTCTTCAGCCTCAAGTGAGATGGGACCCCCAGCTTTTCAGAAGAGGAACAAGAGTCCATAAATAGAAATCTCAGAAGAAGGCATGCCCCCTTCCCCACCCCCCCATATATAGAGACACCACCTGTGTGCTCGGAAAGGCGGACAAGATGAGTTGGTACCAAATATATCAGGAGTTCACGAAGCCTGATTTCCCAGAAGATCTTCCAAACCAACAAGTGTACGTTCAGGTAAAAAGGTCCAAACTCCACTATGCAGGCACCCATCCACCCATATTTCCATGCGTAGAGATTATTGAATGGATCCTCCAAAAGGTTGACTCTAGAATGTGGGTCATTCGAGATCACTTAGGGAAAACATTCACTAACCTAAGGGGAGGGGATGCGAAAGTATACTATGCACTCCCCACTCGGGAACAAACCTTCAACACTGATTGGGCAGCCACTCACGCAGTACCCGTAGCAGAAACTCTGAAAGGATGGTGGGAGGACCCCGAAAATTTCAAGTATAAGAAGGATTAGGAATATAATATAGAAGGTCTGAGGAGATCTTACAAGTTGGTGGTAGCCATGATGTGCAGAATATATGGCTGAGCAGATGCCACTATGTTCAATGGTACCTGGATTCCCCTTATGTAGATTGTCACTACATATGGTACTTTTTTCAACTGGGGAAACCAGATAATAGTAGCCCTCAGATCAAACATTGATGTAGCACAAGCACCTGATGAGGGATGCGCATCTGAGTTTTATATGGCTTCATACCTGTTGGATGCAGTATGCGCAAGGTGCCATTTTGAGGGGTGGGTGCACAACTAGGATGCGGAGCATGGAGGACCAATCCACAAGGAGTTGCAAGTGTTCTGGGACTCCAAGTATAAGCAGGATATAGAGTCAATCTCGCACAACTTCATCCCCGTGCTCTACGGAAATTTGTTTGGCAAAGATACCCCGTGCATGTCCGGGCGAGCCACGGAGACAATAACCCGAGTGGCCAACTGGTTTCCTGTCACGAATAACACTTTCATACGAGTCTCCGAGTTGCTCAAGGCACCCCACGCACTTCCCCAGTTCGTCACTGACAAATTACTCCTTCAAGAAGTATGTTACCAGATAACAGGTGGTTTTTCAAAGGTTATCACCAAGGGAAAGAAAAATCCATGGCCTACTCTTCCGCTTACTATCGGCGCCTACACAGTCAAAGATTTCAGGGAATTACAGGCATAGGCTGAGGAAACCAAGGGTTTTTATTTACCACTCGTAATACACCGAACGTATGATCCTGAAAGAATCATCCCCACACATTGCAAACGAGCCAAATTTAAATGGATTTACCAACACATGGAATGCCCAGCCGAAGATCGAATCAAGAACTGGTACAACAAAGACAAGGAGGCTACTCTAGAAGAATCAACCGATCAAGAGGAACAAGATATTCAAACTTTAGAGGAAAGAATCCACACGCTAGGAGGAGCCTCATCTTCCAAAGCCAAGAAGCAAAGGACTGATACAGGCAGTGACCCTTCTAAACAGAAAAGATAAAAGGAGGCTAAAGTGCAACAAGAAGCCAAGGAGAAGGCGAAAGAAGAGGAGGATAAATGAAAGAAACAACTAAAGGAAGAATAGAAGAAGAAGCAGGCGGAGGAAACCTGTAGGAAAGAGGAAGAGGAACAAAGAAAGAAAGAAAAGGAAGAAGCTGAGCGCCAATTAAAGGAAAAGAAAGATAAAGCAGAAGTTGAGCGCCAGTTAAAGGAAAGACAAGATAAAGCAGAAAATAAACGCCAACTAAAGGAAAAGCAGGCTAAAGTAGAAGCTGAACGCCAGCTAAGGGAAAAGCAGGATGAAGCAGAAGTTGAGCAAAGGAGGGAGGAAGAAAGTCATAAGTCAAAGGAAGATTCCTCCAAGGAAGCAGAAGGCAACAAGACACCTCCTACAGAGACAGGGAAATAGGTAGAGCTGCCACACATCGAGATGCCTCAGACAACTCCTGTGACCAGTGTGCGTTTTACTCTCTCAGAACTTGGTGCCTTCGAGGATCAGGATGAGGAAGTCTTCGATCTAACAATACTGACCTATGATTAGTTCGCGCACAATATTAGGCAAGAAAAAGAAGATGCTTAGCGTGGAACCCTATCGTACCTCTCACGGCCACAACAGAAAAGGATATAATCTTGGATACCAATACCAATATAGTTATGATTGCATCGGCCGAGACCGCCTTTGCGGCAGCCACGGAGGAGAATGTTAGCAGAATGAGTAGAGAAATTATGTCCCTGCAAAATAGACTACAGGCCTCTGAACAAAATACACCTCAATCGGAACAGGAAAAGAAGGAGCTAGAAGAATAAATCCAACAGCTTCAGGTTAAGAATGCCCCAACTAATGAAGTTCCAATTACCATTCAAAGAGAGTTGGTCACTTTGGAAGCCACCATGAAGCAAGTATATGAAGAAATGTTTACAATAAAATAGACAGTCGCGCCACTACTAAAAGCACAAGCAAAAACCAAGAGGAGTACCACACAGCTGAAGGAAGCTTCCACTGCCTTGGACAGAATACTAGAATGGTAAAAAAATGTATTTGCAGGCTCCGAACACCTTTCCTAGGAAAGATTGGATTTGCACCCAAAACGACAAAGTTCAAATTTGGATAAAGATACAATCCAAAAAGAAACTAGTCAAGGATATAGAGAAAGTGATGTCCGCATATGAACATCTGATTAGTGGCATCAATTCAATGGCCTAAGTACACCGCATTCCTTCTATGGGTGCACTATATGGAGTAAAAACATGGGAAGAAGTCACCCAAGACATTCAAGCATTTATACAACCCATAAGGCAAGCGGTTGCTTCTCAAGACCTTCTGGCATCACAAGAAAATCTTGTTCAATTCATCGTGACACTAGTCCGGATCTATACCAAGTTGGCCTCCCTGTCCAATCAGATCACAATCAAGAGAGGGACTTTGATCCCGAACACTCTCGAGTGCCTTCACAAATTGAGAGAAGATACTCCTCAGGTCTCCCCAGTTGTTGCAGATTATCAAGCATGGAAAAATTACCTCAAAGAACAACAGCAGGTATACGTCCCTGATCTCACAATCACCCAATTGCTCCCGTGACCAAGTCATAGATCGCAGCAAACAGGAGGGGTCACAGGTCGCAACAGATTAGAGGAGTTACAGGTTGCAGTCAAAGCTGAGGTCACAAGTTGCAAATTCCCTTTGGGCCGCAGAATATGTCAATGGTCAGGAAGGCGAAAAGTCAGGGACACCCAGGGGTCAATTTTGTTCTATAAATACTCCCTCTAGGGAATTGTAAAAGGCCTTTTTTTTTTGTGACTCCAAAGGAGCACAGAGAATTGTACAGCATTGAATGCATATTTCTGATAATGAATACAAACAAATGTTTTGGTTCCACTATTGGATTTGATGAGGACTCGTGTATCAACGTTATGAATATTCTTGTCTCATGTGTCGGATGTTATTGTCTGATTAACTAATCTGCATTTTCTTCTTATATCATCTGTATACTTCAGCTCACTTAATGTATGAATGATATGAGGTTATATGATTAAGAAATTGTTAGCAACTTCGTTATTAGCATGATTTTATCTCTGAAAACGCTTAAGGAGTTGAAGGGTGTTTGACCATAAGAACTATTTCTTGTGTGGTTGAACAACTTTATTTACAAGCATGACCCTAATGATATGCTGCTAACATCATCTCCTTTGGCTACATGCTCTAATTCGCTTTGCTATTCATAGTGTTTTATTTAATTAAAACTCATCAATATTTTGTCTTGTATTTTTCGAAATAATTTTGTATTCACAGGTTTGCAGGGCTCGTTTGTGTCCAAGAAAAGGAATATTCAGCGGTAGCCGAACCCACACCCCGGACGGGATCCTTATCACAAATGGTTTAGAGTCTAATTAGGAATTTATACCGGGGAGATCCCCTACTATTGGCCAGACATTTTTTCCCATCAACAGATTTGGCGCTAGAAGGAGGGCCTGAATGGCAGGCTCTCAACACACAAGTAGCATCTCATTGCAAACCCCGCAAGGGGAGATCATGTATGAAAATACTGGTCCTATGCCCCTTGAAAATTCCCTAGAAAATGAACCCCCTTACTATGAGATCACCTCAGACTAGCTGAGGATCCTGCTCCCGATCGCCCGTGATCTCATCAAAGGTTTGCAAAACGTCCTGGCAATCGGTTCCCTGGTCAACCCTCGAACTCCCGCAGCTAACCAGACTCGCCAGGGAGCCCTAGTCAATTCCCTACCTCAGCTGGTAGGTCTAATGATACAAGATTATGCAGATGCAGTTGAGTGAAATTTGGGAGAGCCCCCCGGCAGTCCTCGAGCGATTGAAGGAGGCAGCCCTGAAATCACTGAAACCCAACCTATCTAGCCTTTGAATGATGACACTCAAGAAAATAACCAGCCCGAAGGAGCAACTGGGAGGGGTCGGGGAAACAAGGGTCGGGGAGATGGAGGTCGTGGGCAAGGTCGAAATATGGGCAACCCTCACCACAACCGAAACCAAAACAGATTCCATTTCCTTGATAACTAGAGAAATATCAGGAATACAAGGAATCACGGAAGGAACCAAGACATGCACTCTGACCATGAGGGCGAGGCCTCTAGATCTGGCATGGGAAGTGAGTCCAAAAGTGAAATAGGGCACATATACATACTGCACCACCAGAAGGCCAGGTGTGTACAGTCGCTGGCTTGGATGGTGTAGTATCCCCTAGGTCTCCACGGTCCCCTCCATGACATGCTCCAACACCTTGAAAAGAACCTCCCTGAGTTTGACCCCGAGAAGGGTACGCTGGTCGAAGATCACATAAGAAACTTTAATTTGGCTTTGCAAATGATGAGAGTGCAGTATGATGATGTGGCATGCCAGCTCTTTCCTCATACTTTAGAGAATAAAGCTGCTACATGGTACCGATCTCTCCCTGTTGCTTCCATTTCTTCCTGGGAGCAATTTCACCATACTTTCCTCCAAAAAATTTCAGAAGACAAAACTCCTTCTATGCTCCTCACAGAACTTAGTAGTTTGAAATGCCAGAAGAAGGAGAAATTCAAAGACTTCAATCAGCACTTCGCTACTATATTGAACAAATTCTCTCTGAACATGGCCCTAGATGATTCCATCACCATTGACTACTACACAAGGGCTCTCCCTTGGGATATTTTTGTGTTTGTAAAATGAGAAGCTAGAGCTACCCTAGCAGCAAATTACACCACTGCCCTTGCTGTCAAAAAATACATGTTGTCCATAGGAGCCATTGACCATGATGGATGGGATGATCCAAAGTCATCCACGAAGAGAGCCCAATCCTAAACTCATAAGGCCAGAGACAAAGACAAAGACCCTTTCGACTTTGAAGCCCTCACAAATTCTCTCAAGCTATTAACAAACGAAGTCTCCAATTTAATGAGGAAAAACAATGACTCTGCCTCAGGCACCAAAACTCAGAAACCTTTATTTAGAAAAAATAACCCCACTGTCAACCGACCTCCGTCAAAATCGAGTGCTGGCCTCAACGTTGAAGAAATTGGCAAGGATAATTTATGTTCTTTCCATCAAGCCTCCCACTCGGAGAAAACTTGCCCCCAATGGATCAATAGCATGACTGTCTTGGTGAATCAACTTTTAGAAGACCAGACCCCCTGGGATTTAGACGAGGAGGCTATTTCAAATAACGAGGAAGCCTCTCCCCCGGATGAGGATATGAGTTCCATTGTCCTTGCCTTTGAGGTGGTCCGTAGGGAAAGCCCCTATTCCACAACTAAAATAAACTTAGCTGACGACTCTAAATCCAAACCCCCTCTAAACTGTAGCCTAAGGAGCAAAGGCCCGGTCCCGGAACAATCTTTCGAGGAGAAAAGAAAAGCTTTCTTACAGAAAATATTGCCACCCAACAAAGAGAACCAAACTGCAACCCCGGAAAAGTATGGCCCAATCGATGCCCGAGTAAACCAAAGGCTAGATTGTCATCAGGTTCTCCAAAAGCTTCCACTGAACCCATCTCACACCCAAATTCCAGGTATAACATTATCGAAGACATGAAGAAGGCGCAAGCCAACATTTTACTCTACAAACTCGCCTGCATTGCTAATCAGCGAGATCTTATCCTCAAAGCATTTGCTAACCCACCAACGGCCAAACCTGTGAGTACCACCTCTGCCCAACCCACTGCGAGTCCCCAGTCTATCGTGAATGTCGTCAATGCCAACTCCAGGGGATCCACACCCCCTTTTCTTCTATCCTTCGAGATCTTGAACTTCAATGTCCATAACTTCCTCTTTGATTCTGGTGCATCCACAAATGTTATGCCCTTGTCTGTATGCAAGAAGTTAAACATCCGCCCTGAGATAATTGATGCCAAGATCATTCAACTCAATAGATCTCAGGTTCTCGTCGTGGGTGAGTTGAATAACGTCATCATCTGCCTATCCTCTGACTCTAGGGTGCATCAGTGCATAGACATAGTGATCGTGGACATCCCCGAAGCCTATGGTCTTCTCTTAAGCAGAGATTGGTCTAGCAAGCTGCAAGGATACTTTGCCACCGATTGGTCTCACCTGTGGCTCCCTTACAAGGGTAGGAACAATCAAATCCAGGTTGAAAGTGAGCCTTACATGAAACACACAGTGACTTACCTGGACGCAACTAACAAACCAGTTAGTTTCGCATAGGAAGAACTCGGCATGTGTTTCTTGGAATCCATGTTTGGGTGCTACCAAACCCCTCAATCTCTGGTCACTCAAGATGTCCAGTTAGAACTTTTTTTTATCACTGACAACCACTCTGCCTCGACAAAAGACCCATTGGGAGTTGTTGCCCCGAGTATGTCTCCTATGTGCTCGGATAGCCTTGTGAAATCAAAAGATGAAATGTGGACGTTGTACTACGACAGTTCCAAAACCCATGATGGGGCTGGCGCGGGTTGTATACTGCTGGACCCTCAGAAGAACAATTTTTTGTTCTCCTTCCGGTTAGAGTTCTAGTACATAAATAATAAAGCCGAGTATGAAGCATTGATTCTCAAGCTCAAGAAAGCCATAGACCTCAAATTCCATTGTTTAAAGGTAATCGAAGACTCCGTGATTATCACCCGTCAGGTACGTAACACCATTCATTGCTTGTCCCCGCATTTGAAAGGTTACCAGCAAGAGGTATGGCGTTTAATTTCTACTTTTGACACTTTCGGTATTAAATCCGTACTTAGAATGCACAATGCAGTAGTTGATACACTTTCCAATGTTGCTGCTAGGTTCACCCCAATTAGAGATGGATTTTCTATTGAGATTATTTACAAGCCATCTGTGCATGATAATGTCACTAACCTGCGAGTTTTTAATGATGATCAGCAGGTACTAGATTTCATGCTCAATACGAACGTGTTCAAGGATGCAGTTATAGAAGAATAGGATCATGATCAGGCCTTGCAAAAATATCAAGGGGATCGTAAGGGAAATCCCATACCCAAAGGGATTGTCTCACTCGAAAATTTGTTTGACTTACAGAACCGTTTTCGAGGACCTCCCAACACGAAGGTGTAGAGTTCCACGTTATCACACCAACAAATAAACCTCGAGACGAAGAAGGAACCCAAATTCGTCAACCTCGGTAATGAAGGCACCCCTCAGGAAAAGCAATCTTTCATTGAGTTATTCAAGAAATATCGAGACGTGTTTTCCTAGAGATATGATGAGTTGCGAACCTATGACATGCGAATAATTCAGCACGTGATACCGATGAGAGAAGGAGTGAAACCATTCCAATAGAAGCTAAGGAAATTACACCCTACTTTAGATCCGATGATCCAAAAGGAACTGAAGAAACTCTTGGATGCGCGTATAATTTTCAAAGTTCGGCATTCAACCTGGGTGTCAAATTTGGTTCCCGTCCATAAGAAATCTGTTGAAATATGTTTATGCGTAGACTTCCGAAATTTGAATAGATCTTCGGACAAGGAAAACTACCCAGTGCCACCTATGGAACAGATCCTTCAAGTAGTATCGAGGTCGTAAATTTTCTCATTATTAGATGGTTTTTCAGGTTACAACCAAGTACTAGTGGATGAGCCTGACCGGCTGAAAACCACATTCATAACTAAATGGGGGACATTCACTTTCAGACGTATGCCATTTGGCCTGACCAATTCTAGGGCAACCTTCCAAAGAGCCATGGACATCGCCTTCTGGGGCCTAATGGGGCAAAGCGTGGTAGTATACCTTGAAGATGTCACCATATTTTCAAAGCACAGGTGTGACCATTTACATCACCTCAAGTAGATTTTTGAAAGGTGCCTAAAATACAGGATCTCACTTAATCCAAAGAAAAGCATTTTCGCCGTCTCCAAAGGAAATCTGTTAGGACACATCATAACCCGGGATGGTATAGTTGGACCCAGAACGCGCAAAATTCATTGCCCAGATTCCTCCCCCAAGCAGCAATAAGGCCATGTAGTCTTTCCTCAAAAAGATCAACTTCGTGCGAAAATTTATATCGGATTTCGCCCAAATAGTGAAACCTCTGCAAGGTATGATTAAGAAGAACGCAAACTTCAAATGGAATTCTCCCAAGAAAGAAGCGTTCATAAACATCAAGCGGGCCATCGCAGAAGCACCTGCCCTTCATAGTTCGGATTTCAGCAAAGGCTTTATCTTGTACACCTTTGACTCAGATTCATCTTTCGCGGCCGTCCTCACTCAGAAATATGGCAGCAACAATGAGCGCCCTATATCATTCATGAGCGCTGGATTGCAAGGTGCTGAGCTGAATTATCCATATATTGACAAGCAGGCTTACATGGTGTACAAGGCATTCAAACACTTCAGGAAATATATTTTGAAGATTCGCGTCACAGTATTTGTCCCTCACCCAGTTGTTCGCTCACTTTTCGTACAGCAAGAGCTAGGCGAGAGACGAGACAACTGGATGACGTGCCTTCAAGATTATGACCTGGAATTCAAGCCATCACACACTATAAAAGGCCAATGACTATGCCGGATGGCCGCAGAAGCCGCAGACTCACAAGGCAATGAAGAGGAGAGTTGGGAACACGAAATCGACATGTATCAAATTGATAGTACACCCCGAAAGAATAGCTCCTCATGGTACGTTGCTATTTAGTAGTATCTGAGCCACGGTATCTTGGAACCCACTTTGACCGCCTAGCAGGAACATGCAATAAGAATGAAAGATGCATCCTACCATCTGGTGCAGGGTAAGTTTTTCCGCAAGCACCACAGTGGAGTTCTGTTGCGCTTTTTGGAACATAATGAGGCCCAGAAAGTCTTAACAGAACTTCATGATGGTCTGTCTGATCGCCACTATGCAGGAGACACCACCACTCACAAGATCATGCGTGCCAATTTCTATTGGCCTACTCCGTTCAAGGATGCACACGATTATGTTCGGAAATTCCTACAATGTCAAAAATTTGCCAACAGGTAAATACGGTCGTCCACCCCATTACAGTCCGTCGTGGTGGAAAAAGCTTTTCAGCAGTGGGGACTTGACGTGATTGGGGAAATATTGCCACACTTTTCCAAGCAACGTAGATACATCCTCACAGCTACAGACTACTTCACAAGGTGGGTTGAAGCAATACCGTTGCGTCAAATCAACGATCAAGAGGTAATAGCTTTCATCGCTCAATACATCATGACCAGGTTTGGCATTCCAACCTCCCTTGTTTTTGATAACGCAACTTATTTTTCATCACTCAAATTATATGAATTTGCTCTATAAAATAGTATAGTGCTCAAACACTCTGCCAACTATTACCCCAAGGAAATGGGTTAGCCGATTCAACCAATAAGAATCTCATCTGCATCATCAAAAAGACTCTGTTGTCCCAACAACAAAACTGGAATAACGCACTCCATAATGCCCTATGGGCTAATCGGGTCACACCCAAATCATCTTTGGGCA
This sequence comes from Pinus albicaulis, assembly GCA_034641835.2. Classification (NCBI taxonomy): domain Eukaryota; kingdom Viridiplantae; phylum Streptophyta; class Pinopsida; order Pinales; family Pinaceae; genus Pinus; species Pinus albicaulis. The sequence goes on along the minus strand of CM076580.1, from coordinate 1,782,841,088 downwards.
CCTCCCCATTTTTTCTTGTGTATGGAAAAGAGGCTATCCTTTCTCCCAACTTGTCTCTCCCATCCCTTCAATTATATCAAGAGACTCACGACACTCCTTGCCCTGCCTTGCAAGCCCGAATAGACACATTGTTGAAACTAGAGGATGAAAGGATAAAAACCTGAGAAAAATTCACCATCCACCAGAGTTGGATAAAGCGATGGTTTGATAAGAGGTCCGCTGGAAACAAGGCTTTTGAAATAGGCGACCTTGTCCTCAAATGGGATAAAGCCCATGAAGATAAAGGGAAACACTCCAAATTCTAGGCCCTTTGGACAAGTCCCTTCCAAATCAAAGAAAAAGTCGGCTCCCACACTTACAGGATACAAACCCTTGAAGGGAGGATTGAGGTCCTCTCGGTAAACGGGCATGACCTTAAACACTATTTTACTTAATAGTCCCCAGGGGCCGTCACCATACCTTGTACCATAGTTTTGTTTCACGTTTCTTCTGTTATTTTTTTTTGTTATGTGTGTTTTCAATAAATCACTTGTTTCGAGCAGGCTCTCAATAAATTTCTTTTCCATTTGGCACCTCAAGTTGAGGGAGAGATGTAGAAGTTACTCAATTGGCATACTGTGTCAGAATCTATGCTAGTGAATAATCGCCCCTAGAACGCAAAAAGTGGCATGATCTTGCCTGTGATAGGCACCCAATGGGGAAAACATGACCAAGTCCCAGGAACCAAGCGCAGGTACCTTACCTAGTATGTTGGCCCAGGGGACTGCTCTACAAAAGAAAGCTTTGGTGAAATCGGTCACTAGATGGAAAGGGGACAGAGCAAACCTCAGGTGACGAAAGGCTATCTGGGAAAACCCATAAGTTCTCATATAGACTAGGAACAACCTCTCTTGCAAGGAAAATAAGTCAGGATCCCTCATCCGCCCAGGCAATACTTGCCACCATCAAATAAGTGCCTTGAGCACATTTAAATAAGTGCAATTAGCACATGAATAAAGGGTAAAGGATTTAGAAAGGCTTCCTGCGTAGAGAGGCGATACGACAACTCCGCCGGGGTACTGACTAGGCTCGCTGGTAGTGGAGCAACATTCGTGACTCTTAGGCAGTGACTCTGCCGAGACCACCAGGTTCGCTGGCAGCAGAGCAACACAATGAGGATGAAGTAACTATACCAGATCCTAGAAATCCCTGAAGTTACTCCAACCTTTTCCGTTCGGTATCTAGGAATGAAAACACGGTGGACCAGCACCCTGGGATGTGCAAACAGGTGGAGTAAACGCGCAAGGTCCGAAGATGAAAGTAGTGGGACCCCAGGGTGAAAGGAACAGCCTGCTAAGCCCCCCTGGCCCCCTCAAGATGAAGCACCGGCAGAGATCCTGGGCCCTACTAGTGAATCTCCATTTTTTGTAGCCGCTACAACACCCTCCAAAATTTCACCCCTTTTTAAATTTTTGAGCCCCTAACCTCTGGGTAAACATAAATTCCAGTCTAGGCCCACTCTTGTAAACTGCTAAGTCACAAAATTGATCAAACCAATTTTTTTTGCGACCTTGCGACCCCTCAGGTCGTTAAGTCGCAAGGTCGCATGTAATTCTAACACTTTAGAGTTGCGACCATGCGACCATGTGACCTTGCAACCTCTAGGTCGCTAGGTCACAAAGTCGCACATCACATCAACCTTACTTAAACCCTGCAACCCTCATTTATTATCCACACGTGCGACCCCTTTATAAATAAAGGGTCGCGCAGATTGCATTCGACCTGCCCGACGGATCGAGTAACGCCTTTGACAAGCCAGCTGGAGCACGTTTTTCCCGAGTAAGTTGCTTAATCCTCCTGTTTTTTCCTTCTTGGTTAATTTTTTCCAATCCTGCTCTTGCCTCTAACCTATTTAACCCTGCTTTGACCTCACTCAAGTTCCCCGGCAACCATTTTGCAAAACTTACCTACCTCTCTCATGACATGTACCCATTTATTTCCCTGTATTTTCTCTGAAGCCTGTCTGCCCCATTATCTTCCTCAGGGACCTTTCCTAACTCACCCAAAGAAACCTTCAAAGGCCCAGATGAGCTCTTATGATCGTTATTTGTGTTATTTCACCTTTTTTCTGCTGTGTAACCCGTAAGGAAGCCCTAGCGCAACCGTGACCCAGCGACCCAGCGACCCAGCGACCTAGTTGCAAGGTCGCCAAGTCGCACTTCATTAAGATTTTAACCGAAGCGACCCAGTGACCCAACGACCTAGTCGCGAGGTCGCGCTTCCTTGAAATTTTCGGCCAACGTGACCCAGTGCCCTAGTCGCGGGACTAAGCTTTTCTTCAAATAATGTTTGGTAGGAGTCATTTGCAAATTTTATTGGTCTTGACGTTGTTATAATTATGTCGTCCGCCTTATCGTGGGATTGTTTTATGAACATGCCAGGGAACATCGAAGCCGAGCTCGAGTGTGTGTCCATCTCTTCGGCCTCAAGCGAGATGGGACCCCCGGCTGTTCGGAAGAAGAATAAGAGTCCAAAAATATAAATCTCAGAATAAGGCATGCCCCCTACCCCACACCCCATATATAGAGACACCACCTGTGTGCTCAGAAAGGGGGACAATATGAGTTGGTACCAAATATATCAGGAGTTCACCAAGCCTGATTTCCTAGAAGATCTTCCAGACTGACAGGTGTACGTTTAGGTCAAAAGGTCTAAACTCCATTATGCAGGCGCCCATCCACCCATATTTCTATGCGTAGAGATTATTGAATGGATCCTCGAAAAGGTTGACTCTAGAATGTGGGTCATTTGAGATCACTCAAGGAAAACATTCGCTAACCTAAAGGGAGGGGATGCAGAAGTATACTATGCACTCCCCACTCGGGAACAGACCTCCAACACTGACTGGGCAGCCACTCATACAGTACCCATAGCAAAAACTCTGAAAGGATGGTGGGAGGAACCCAAAAAGTTCAAGTATAAGAAGGATAAGGAATATAAGATAGAAGGTCTAAGGAGAGCTTACAAGCTTGTGGCAGCCATGATGTGCAGAATATATGGCCGAGCAGATGCCACTATGTTCAATGGTATCTGGATTCCCCTTATGTACACTGTCACTACATATGGTACTTGTTTCAACTGGGGAAACCTGATAATAGTAGCCCTCAGATCAAACATTGATGTAGCACAAGCACGTGACTAGGGATGCACATCTGAATTTTATATGCCTTCATACCTATTGGATGCAGTATGTGCAAGGTGCCATTTTGATGGATGGGCGCACAACTGGGATGCGGAGTGTGGAGGACCAATCCACAAGGAGTTGCAAGTGTTCTAGGACTCCAAGTATAAGAAGGATATAGATTCAATCTCGCACAACTTCATCCCTGCGCTCTACGGAAAGTTGTTTGGCAAAGATACCCCGTGCATGTCTGGGCGAGCCATGGAGGAAATAACCTGAGTGGCCAACTGGTTTCCTGTCACGGATAGCACTTTCATCCGAGTCTTCAGGTCACTGAAGGCACTCCATGCACTGCCCCAGTTCATCACCAAAAAATTACTCCTTCAAGAAGTATGATACCAGATGACAGGTTGTTTTTCAAAGGTTCTCACCAAGGGCGAGAAAAAGCCATGGCCTAATATTTCGCTTACTATCGGCGCCTATGTAGAAATTAGTATACATTAAGCATGCATACATCCCTATTCCCTTGATCTCACAATATTTAACTTCTTGCAAAATACATAATCATTCCACTGTTAATATTTTGTGGAAAATTAATTGCAAACACATGTGAAGCATAAATAAAAACAATCGCACATAACACATTTGTTTAACAGGAAAGCCTGAAGCTGAAAACCCCAACTATCATATATTATGTATCATGGAGATCATGCAACAATCTCATACAAAGCTTAGTACATCAAGCTCTCAGTACAATCAATCGTCACACACTAACATAGAAGGAATCTGCAAATCCACGCACCGATCTCTGCCCTCCTGCTAGCCTGCCTTCACTGCGCAATCCCTGTTGAAGAATAGCTCTGAATGAATTCGAATTACCCTTGCCTTGACTACACAATCCTCATTGGAAACTCCAATGTGTGTGTGGTGCAATTAATGCATCACTATAGTCACAATAGATAGTCCATCTTGCCCTTTCACCTATCTCTCCCCTGGGTCTCCACTAGAACTGACATGAATTGTAGTTAACTGATGTATTGTTCAGTTGATTAATGAGTTATTATTTGTGAATTAATTAACTAATTAATTCACTCCACTGTCACTAGTGTATCATTCAGTTAGACTAGATACAACTAGCTCAATTGAGTCTAATTGATTTAAACTGAATACAACTCCATGAACTACTCTTCCAACTCTGTCATAACTTTTCCACTTCAGTTCTAACTAAGTCCTTCATGCATGAACCACCAGTAAACCCTAGGAATTGTGTAATTCCTTCAGCCCACTGATTTTCCAAATCCGTGCACTGAAATTAAGTGCTCCAAGAGAATAAGTTGTTGTTTATTGTCAGATTATTATTAAGAGCTAATAATAATCGACACTTCTATTTTTGGATCGACGATCTATAAATAGACTTCGCCCAATATTCTAAAAATATAATTTCATATATTTTTCCAAATTTCAACCATCCACAAATAGCATCCTGCAACTTCTGAAATATGATCACTGTGTCTAAAAATAGACATAGTCTAAAAATAGACTTGTGCCAAAAAATAGCCTACGGGCCCACTTAGTGAAGGCGACTCTTTTCACTAAGCTCATCATCTTTTTGAATCTCAACACTCCCTCTCAACAAGATATGGATTATCCGTCACCCCGATCCTGCCTCTATGGTATTCGAATTTTCTCCTGGTGAGCGCCTTCATCAGAATATTTGCATCCTGATCCTCCATAGGAATGTACTGAAGCAACATGAACTTCCGCTGCACACAATCTTTGATACGATGATACCAGATATCAATATGTTTAGATCTATCATGAAACACAGGATTAAACAAGATTTTAATGCAACTTTGATTATCACAATGTATCACTGTGGGATCTAAATGTGAACTGAACAAACCGACTAGGATATTCCTCATCCAAATAGCCTCACATGCAGCTTGACTTGCTTCCGTGTATTCTGCTTCCGCTGAACTGAGTGCCATGGATATTTGTTTCCTATTGTACCAAGAAACTATCGTAGATCCGATACTGAAAATCCCTCCTGATGTGCTCTTTCTATCCATTAGGCTGCCTGCCCAATCTACATCTGTGAAGCCATGCAACTTCACCTCATCCGTCTGTCTGTACCCCTGAGATACCTCAGTACATGCTTGCCTGCCTTCCAAAAGAGCTTGGTAGGCTTAACCATCGCTTGTGAAAGCTAGTTCACCATATAGCATATGTCTAGTCTTGTATTAACTAAATACATGAGCGAACCCACCAACTGTCGATAAACAGTGGCATCCACTACCTCTACCGATGTAGCATCCTCTTTCCTCCAATTTCCTGGAAGAGGAGTGTCAATAGGCTTGCAGCCTTGCATGTGAAACTTCTCCAGATTTCTCCCGGGCATACACTTACCTTGGGAACCTGGCTTGATTCACCTTCTCGGTTGCCATATTTCCAATCCGAGAAGCCAATGAAGGAGGCCCAAATCATCTCGGCTCCTTTAAGATGCGAAATGCGCATGAGTGTATCAACTGCTCATCACCTGTTAGTATTAAATCATCAACATAAAGAACAATGATTAAAAGCTTACCCTCCACCACAATTTGGTACAAGTTTGCATCCACCTCACTCTTGGTGAAGCCAAGTCCAGTGAAATAGTTGTCGATTTGTGTGTACCAAGCATGAGGTGCTTGCTTCAGCCCATACAACGCTCTTTTGAGCCTACACACATGCGACTCGCTGCTGAAGATCTCAAATCCTTCAGGCTACTCAATGTACACCTCTTCCTCGATGATCCCATTAAGGAACACAGTCTTCACATCCATCTGATGAATGTGCCAACCCATCTACGCTGAGAGAGAAAGGATGGTCCTTATGGAAGAATACCGTGCAACAAGTGCAAAGGTTTCTTCATAATCAATCCCCTCGATCTGTGAGAAGCCCCGGGCAACAAATCTTGCCTTATACTTCTCGACGCTCCCATCAGCAGCTTGCTTTACCTTGTAGATCCATCTTGATCCTACAACTGATTTTCCCACCAGCCTTGGAACAATCTCCCAAGCACTTTTTCTGACAATGGAGTCATACTCCTCCACCATGGCATCTACCCATGTGGGCTCCTGCACTATTTCTTCAAAAGAAGATGGCTCTGTCACGATACACTTACTCATAAGAGCCATGTATCCAGTAAATCGGTCAGGTTACTACCTCTGTCTGCATTGTGATGTAGGGACTCCTACATTCTGTGCCGCATCAAGCTTCAGTCTCTCAGCTTCTGTGGTACGCTTTCTGCCTTGTCCGATGTTTGGTTATACATGAGTGTACTCCACTCCATGAATCTACTCCTGTGGTTGATCCACATCTAGAGGCTCATCTTTGGGAACCAGAAGTTCCTCCTCTGCATGCAAGTGTAGCTCCCTCTCAAGCGACAACTTCATGGCTTTCACCTCATTGAATTTTATATCCCGTCACACCACAGTCATCCGACTGTCTGGAAAATACACACAATAATTATGGGGTGTTTCTGTGTACCCCACAAATATCCCAAATTCTACAGTGGGTTCGAGCTTCTTCCTAGCATCCTTTGTCACATGAATGTAAATAGATGAGCCAAAAATCTTCAAATGAGAAATATAAAGCTTCTTACCATTAAAATCTTCTTCAGGTGTACTCATGCCAAGTACTCTATGAGGACAACGGTTTTGCACATAAACTGCAGTGTTGCATGCTTCCGCCCATAAGTGCATCGGTAGGCCTTGGTCATGCAGCATCACTCGTGCAGCATCCACAATCGTTCTGTTCTTCCTCTCCACGACCCCATTCTGTTGTGGGTTATGAGGCGCTATTAGTTATCTTTGAATTCCTTCTTTGCTATAGAAGTCGTTGAATTAGCCCAAGATGTATTCACCACCATTATCGCTCCATAGAGCTTTCACTTGCTTCCCCGACTCCTTCTCCACCAATGCTTTGAACTCACAGAAATTTGAGAAAATTTCACTCTTCTTGTGCATGAAGAAGATCCAGCATCTACGAGAATAGTCATCAACAAATATAACATAATACATGTGTTTTGTTGTTGAAGCAACCAAGAAAGGTCCACACACGTCTGTGTGAATTCTCTCCAGGATCACCGAAGCATGGTTCTCCTTCTCATGAAAGGTGGTCTTCACAAACTTGCCCATAGTAAATCCCTTGCACTGATCTGAATGTGCAAGAGTACCCTTGGGAAGTCCAGTATAAATCTGCTGCAAAATATTCAAAGTACCATGGTGAAGATGGCCCAATCTCCTATGCCATAATTCGCCCTCATCCTGGCTCACCACTTCTTCTGCTTTGCCCACCATTACAGCGCAGCCATCTACCTCTAGCTTTTAGAGATTCTTAATTCAAACCCCTATATTCTTGGTTTCACCCATTGTTTTATGTCTAAGGAAGGATTTTCCCTCACTGAAAAAAACATCATAACCTTTGTCTTCCAACATTGCGATCGAGACCAAGTTCTTCTTTAGACCTGGAACATGCATAACATCCTTCAACAAGAATGGATTACCAGAATCCCTCTCAAAAGTAATGGTTCCAATTCCGGTCGCATTGTATCGATCATATTCACCCATCTCTATATGCATCTGGAGGTCCTTCTCCTCCAAGTCACTAAACAACTCCTTGTCTCCCGTCATATGGAAAGACGCACCACTATCAAGATACCACACCGATCCCATACAGCTTGAAACCAAGCATGTGATCAAAGAGAAATCAAGTTCAAATTATGAGGCTAAGGCCTCTCCAACTGCAGCTCCAACAACCTTCTTCTTCTTCTTCTTCTTCTGTGGGCAGTTAGTGGCGAAATTCCCATGTTCGTGACAATGAAAACACTTCACTTTGGAAAAATCTTGCTTCTTACCTTTAGCATCATATTTTGAAGGAAATTTCTTCCCCTTTCCTTTCCTTGCTTTGGCATCCAAAGCGCAATTCTCTTCATCTTCATTTTTCGATGAAGAGCCATCCCTGGTACCCCGCCTTATCTCCTCCTGCACAAGATCCAACCAAAGTCGCTCCCATCCCGGCAGTTTCTCCCGTCCATTGACAGATTCTTCGTAGCTATGCCAAATCTTCGAAAGCCCAAGGAGAACCAAGCTCACCAAGTCTTCATCGTCAACATTAACCCCCACACTTTCCAGTTCATCCTTGCAGTGGACAAACTTTGTGAGGTATTTTGGAATACTGTCGCCCTTCTCCATTTTTATTTTTCTGAGCTTGTCTTTAAGCGCCAACTTCCTCTGGTCGCTTCTGCTTTGGAACAAATATTTCAAAGTCTTCCACATTAATAATGGAGTGGCTTTCCCGTGAAGGCTGGAAACAATATGGTCCTTCACACCTTCCAACATAATTCTTCTTGTCTTTGTTGCCTTCTTTTGCCATGCGTCAAGTAATGCAACATCGCTAGATCCCGGTTTAGGAACATCGCTATCGATGAACTCCTTCAGTCCATTATCCTCCAGCACTGCCTCCATCCTATCCTTCCAGGCTATGTAATTCGAGCTCCCATCAAGGGCATACTCCAATCGCAACCCATTGAAAGACATTTCCATGTATACTCAACTTCTGCACCAAGAATCTTCTATAGCAAATTCGAATTGTCCACCAGCACAAACTTAACAATTCTTCACAATTGCAATCTTCAAGAATTTAACACTGCTCTAATACCATGTAGAAATTAGTATACATTAAGCATGCATATATCTGGATTCCCTTGCTCTCATAATATTTAACTTCTTGCAAAATATAGAATCATTCCACTATTAATATTTTGCGGAAAATTAATTGAAAACACATGTGAAGCATAAATAAAAACAATCGCACATAACACAGTTATTTAACGGGAAATCCTGAAGCTGAAAACCCCAATTATCATATATTATGTATCATGGAGATCATGCAACAATCTCATACAAATCTTAGTACATCAATCTCTCAGTACAATCAATCGTCACACACTAACATAGAAGAAATATGCAAATCCATGCACCGATCTCTTCCCTCCTGCTAGCCTGCCTCCACTGCGTGATCCGTGCTGAAGAATAGCTCTGAATGAATTCGAATTACCCTTGCCTTGACTGCACAATCCTCATTGGCAACTCCAATGTGTGTGTGGTGCAATTAATGCATCACTATAGTCACAACAGATAGTCCATCTTGCCCTTTCACCTATCTCTCCACTGGGTCTCCCCTTTGGAGACGGCCATGCGTACAGTTGTATTTGGATTGTTCGGTTGATTGTGAGATATTATTTGTGAATTAATTAACTAATTAATTCACTCCACTCTCACTAGTGTATCATTCAGTTAGACTAGATACAACTAGCTCAACTGAGTCTAACTGAGTTAAATTGAATACGACTCCATGAACTACTCTTCCAACTCTGTCATAAATTTTCCACTTCAGTTATAATTGATTCCTCCATGCATGAACCACCAGTAAACCCTAGGAATTGTGTAATTCCTTCAGCCCACTGATTTTCCAAATCTGTGCACTGAAATTTAGTGCTCCAAGAGAATAATTTGTTGTTTATTGTCGGATTATTATTAAGAGCTTATAATAATCGACACTTCTATTTTTAGATCGATGATCTATAAATAACTTCGCCCAATATTATAAAAATAGAATTTCATCTATTTTTCCAACTTGATCAACCATCCACAAATAGCATCCTGCAACTTCTGAAATATGATCACCATGTCTAAAAATAGTCTTGCGCCAAAAATAGCCCGCGGGCCCACTTATTGAAGGCGACTCTTATCACTAAGCTCATCATCTTGTTGAATCTCAACAGCCTACAAAGTCAAATATTTCAGGGAAGTATAGGCAGAGGCTGAGGAAACCAAGGATTTTAATTTACCACCCGTAGCACACCAAACATATGATCCTGAAAGAATCATCCCCGCACATTGCAAACGAGCCAAATTTAAATGGAGTTACCAACACACAGAATACCCAACCAAAGATCGAATCAAGAACTGGTACAATGAAGATAGGGAGGCTACTTCAGAAGAATCAACTGATCAAGAGGAACAAGATAATCAAACTTTAGAGGAAACAATCCACACGCTAGGAGGAGCCTCATCTTCCAAAGCCAAGAAGCAAAGGACTGATACAGGCGGTGACCCTTCTAAACAGAAAAGAGAAAAGGAAGCTAAAGCACAACAAGAAACCAAGGATAAGGTGAAAGAAGAGGAGGATAAATGAAAGAAACAACTAAAGTAAGAACAGAAGAAGAAGCGGGCGGAGGAAACCCGCAGAAAAGAGGAAGAGGAACAAAGAAAGAAAGAAGAGGAAGAAGGGAAAGAAGTTGAGCGCCAGTTAAAGGAAAAGAAAGATAAAGCAGAAGCTGAGCACTAGTTAAAGGAAAGACAAGATAAAGCAGAAGTTGGACGCCAACTAAAGGAAAAGCAGGCTAAAGCAAAAGCTGAACGCCAGCTAAGGGAAAAGCAGGATGATGCAGAAGCTGAGAAAAGGAGGAGGGAGGAAGAAAGTCAGAATTCAAAGGAAGACTCCTCCAAGGAAGCAGAAGGCAACAAGACACCTCCTACAAAGACAGGGAAATAGACAGAGCTGCCACACATCGAGATGCCTCAGATAACTCCTGCGACCAGTGTGTGTTTTACTCTCTCGGAACTTGGTGCCTCTGAGGATCAGGACTAGGAAGTATTCAATCTAACAAGACTAACCTATGATCAGTCCATGCACAAGATCAGGCAATAAAAAAGAATATGTTTAGCGTGGAACCCTACCGCACCTCTCACGGCCACAACAGAAAAGGATATAGTCTTGGATACCAGGACCAATCCAATTATGATTACATCGGCCAGGACCGCCTTTGCGGCAACCACAGAGGAGAATGTTAGCAGAATGAGTAGAGAAATTTTTTCCCTGCAAAATAGACTACAGGCCTTTGAACAAAAGATAGCTCAATCGGAACAAGAAAAGAAGGAGCTAGAAGAAGAAATCCAACAGCTTCAGGGTAAGAATTCCCCAACTAATGAAGTGCCACTTACCATTCGAAGAGAGTTGGTCACTTTGGAAGCCACCATGAAGCAATTATATGAAGAAATGTTTACAATAAAACCTAGAGGAGGACCGCACAACTGAAGGAAGCTTCCACTGCCTTGGACAGAATACTAGAATGGTCAAAAATGTATCCATAGGCTTCGAACACCTTGCCTACGAAATATTGGATTTGAACCCAAAATGACAAAGTTCAAATCTGGATAAAGGTACAATCCAAAGAGAAACTAGTCAAGGATCTAGAGAAAGTGATGTCCACATATGAACATCTGATTAGTGTCATTGATTCAATGGCCGAAGTACACCGCATTCCTTCTCTGGGTGCACTAGACGGAGAAAAAACATGGGAAGAAGTCGCCCAAGACATTTAAGCATTTCTATAACCCATAAGGCAAGCAGTTGCTTCTCAAGACCTTCCGACATCACAAGGAAATCTTGTTCAATTCATCATGACACCGGTCCGGATCTATACCAATCTAGCCTCCATGTCCAATCAGATCATGATCAAGAGAGGGACTTTGATCCCGAATGCTCTCGAGTGCCTTCACAGATTGAGAGAAGATACTCCTAAGGTCTCCCCAGTTGTTACAGATTATCAAGCATGGAAAATTACCTCAAAGAATAGCAGTAGGTAGACGTCCCTTATCTCACAATCACCCAATTTCTCCCATGACCAATTCGCAGGTTGCAGCAAACAGGAGGGGCCGCAGGTCGCAACAGACAAGAAGAGTTGCAGGTCGCAGTCAAAGCCGAGGTCGCAAGTCTCAAATTCCCTTTGGGTCGTATATTATTTCAACAGTCAGGAAGGCAAAAAGTCAGGGACACCCAAGGGTCAATTTTTCTCTATAAATACTCCTTCAGGGGAATTGTAAAAGGCCTTTTTTTTTAGGACTCCAAAGGAGCACAAATAATTGTACAGAATTGGATGCATATTTCTAAGAATGAATACAAACAAATGTTTTAGTTCCACTATTGGATTTGATGAGGACTTGTGTATCGACATTATGAATATTCTTGTCTCATGTGTCAGATGCTATTGTCTAATTAACTAATCTGCGTTTTCTTCTTATATCATCTGTATACTTCAGCTCACTTAACGTATGAATGATATGAGGCTATATGATTAAGAAATTTTTAGCAACTTCGTTATTAGCATGATTTTATCTCTGAAAATGCTTAAGGAGTTGAAGGGTGTTTGAATATAAAGAACTATTTCTTGTGTGGTTTGAATAGCTTTATTTACAAGCATGACCCTAATGATATGCTGCTAACAGCATATCCTTTGGCTACATGCTTTAATTCTCTTTGCTTTTCATAGTGTTTTATGTCATTAAAAATCATCAATCATTTGTCTTGTATTGTTCGAAATAATTGTGTATTCACATGTTTTCAGGGCTCATTTGTGTCCAAGAAAAGGAATATTCAGCGGTAGCCGGACCCACACCCCGGACGGGATCCCTATCACAAACAGTTTAGAGTCTAATTGGGACTTTATACCGGGGATATCCCTTGCTGTTGGTCGGCATTTTTTCCTGTCAACAGAATGATACCAAGAATGGTTGAATCAACCACTGATTCAATTCCCGCTACGTCCATATTCACCAATTAGGAATGACTACAACAATAGTAGTTCTTTACAAGCTGGCAATGGAGGCAATCAAATATAGGTTGGTATGGATGATTAATTAAGGGATACAACTGCCATGGAGACAATTTTGTTAGATGCATTCCAAAACGATGATCAACTAGGGGATGATGCTCATATCGCTGACACCTTTTTCGAAAGCCTTAAATTTGCTTCCACCACCCCTCTCTTTGGACCTGGTGGTCAGTCAAAGTCTACCCAATTGGGGACATCAATGTTACTCTACAACTTAAAAGAAAATTTTGGCTTGTCGAATGCATGTTTCTCGGAAATTTTAAGGTAAGTTACCATAAATTCCTCCCTTATATAAATTTGAGAAATATAATCAGTACACAATGAACATTACAAATGGTAAATTTTATGAACGTTAATAATTATATTGGCATGAATGTACATTTATTAATATATTTTTCCATGATCACCAACCACAGGTTATTCAAATATAAGGTTCTTCCGAGTGATAATGTCGTACCCGGTAGCTGCGAAGAGGCAAAGAAATTGTTGAAAATGTTGGGTGTTGAGTACATATCATATCATGCATGTCCAAATGATTGTATTCTATATAGAGGAGAAAATGCAGACAAAGAGATATGTCTGAAATGTGGGCATGATAGGTATGATAAATAAAAAAAAGATTGGTAAATCACATACTGGTCCTCCTTTTAAGATATTGAGGCACATGTCTATAATCCCAAGGATTCAAAGGCTCTTTCATTGCAAATAATTAGCTATGTTGCAGGGATGGCATGCCTCACACAGAAGTGAGTTGGGAGTTATGTGAATCCCAACTGATTCAATAGCCATGAAGCATATAGAGGACACATGGCCCGAAAATTTCAAGGATGAAGTACAAAGTCTAAGACTCAGCATAACCATGGATAGCGTCAACCCATATTCCCTCCAGAACACCAACTATTCTATTTGGGTTGTATTAATGATCAATAACAATATCCCCCCATGGTTGTCCGTGAATAATGAACATCTTATGTTGGCTCTCATAGTCCCTGGTAGAAGACAAGTGAAGAATATGGATGTCTACTTACAACCACTGGTAGATGAATTGAAGGAATTATGGGATGGGATAAATTTATAAAATGTATCAAGACCCATCGCAACAGAGAGGATTTTTATGTTGTATGGCATTTGCGCTTGCACGACACATGATTATCCAGGCTTAAGAGTTTGCTCTGGTAAATTAGATGTTTAATTTATTGATTTATTTATATACGTAACAATATTCTTTCACAGATTAGTTATTTAATTCGTTGTGATTGTTCTGATCTTGATGATATTCTTTAACGTGCCATTTATATTAATTGTATACAATAATCTCGTAGGTCTTGTAACAAAAGGGTATTTTGGACGTAAATGTTGTGGACCTTCTCTGAAAGCTAGATGGTCCAAGGACCTACGAAAACTAGTGTATGATTGCTCTAGGGTATTCCTCCCAGAAGAACACCCTTACAAAAGAGCAGCGTCCGCTTTCAATGGTAAATGAGAGAGAACCCAAAGGCCTCAAATAACGACACCTATTGAATGGATTAGAGCATATGAGAGAGAGAAGGAGAAGGATTTCATAGAAATGTTCGATTAAAATGGGGAGCCTATTTTCGATGATCCAGAATTCTTCGACACTTATGTTGAGAAATTTCCCATTGGGATGAAAAGGAAATCTATCTTTTATAACCTCCCATATTGGGAGCATATTAAGATTACCCACTTATTAGATCCCATGCATATATTTTGAAATGTTTCATATTCTTTATGGAGGAACATATCATCGAAACAAAGTGACACATTGGTTGTTAGGAAAGATCTTATTACTTCAAAAACTAAAAAGAAACATTAGCCAAGACTATTAGAAAGTACAGGATTAGAGGCAGGCGTTGGTCCCTCTAATTCATGGTATTTCAAAGAAGGTGATGTCCCATGGATTTTTAAAAAATATGATCTTTCTTTGGCGAAGGAAGTTATAATGGGTGTGAGGGTGCCATCTTCATAGGAGTCTTCACTATGGCGCTGCTTCACCGTGGATGACCATTTGTCAGGGTTGAAATTGCATGACCATATGAATCTTCTAAGAGTACGTATAATGTCAAAAGCATGATTTTATTATTTTTTATATTAATAAATTTTATCCTATGCAGGGATCATAAAACATAACTAATTTTGTATATTATTGCACGTGTTTATAACTTTGTAGTGTCATTATCCTTTGTTTGTGCATAGGTGTGTGAAACATGAAATCCCTCAAGACCTAGGACGTGCCATATCTAAATTATCTGCATTTGTACGTTGGATCACGTCAAAGGAGATTCATGTGGCTAGCATTCCACGGTGGCGTCAAGAGATAGTTGAGATTGTTTGTATGTTTGAGAAGGAATTGTCGACGAGTTTCATGGACTTGCAGGTTCATCTTCTAATCCACCTAGTAGATGAGGTTGAATTATTTGGGGTGGTTTCTTGTCGTTGGATGTTCTTCTTAGAGAGGTACATGAATAAATTGAAAGGTTTTGTTCGACAAAGGGCAAAACCCGAGGGGTCTATGGCATAGGGGTACATATCGTATGAGTCTTTCTATTATGCCAGTGAGTACATCAAATAGATCAACAACAGACCAGGTACAGTGATTTGTGACGATGAAATGGATGAAGACAAAAGAGAAGGGGTGTTGCTCCAAACGAGTGGAAAAAAGCACTTGATAAAGATTAAGCGACTTATAATTTTTCAAATTTACACAAAGTAAATATTCATGTTGAACTTTGATATAATGTATATTTTCATCTCTATGTACTATATAATGTCGGTTTGATTTCATCAGCGAATGTTGAAATTGAAGCAATCAATAAATTAGTTCCTTACAATTCTGAAGCCACACAATCGTGGGTCGCATTGTACAAACAAAAGAGGATGAAATGGGATAGTGAGAGGAAAGAATTCAGACGGTTGAATGGTAGAAGTGTGCCTTATCCCGATCATTTAAAAGAAAATATGCCAAAAATATGCCCCAACAATTGGGATTTTGACCAAGTAAAAGAGAAATACGGTGCAACCAGTCGTTACCCGCGTGCTGAAGAGGATGCGCTAAACGTAGGGATTGGGTGTATAAACTCGGTAATAATGTATTTAATTTGTATGTACATTTGAAACTTAATAATGCACCTTTCAAATGTAATTACATCTATATTTCATATTTTAACTATTGGGTTATTATAAGACACATGACACTATGGTTTTTTTAACTTTTTTATAATATGTGCATTTGTTCCCATCTATGTGGGCATATGGACACCATTTTCACACAGAAAATGTCGATGCTGGAAACATCACACAAAACTGAGGAGTGGAAGTCGAGTTCAATAAATCTAGTCGATCTAGCCACCGTGATCAAAACCTAGTACGAGGGACGTTAGGTTACGTTGGAAAGATATAAGAGATCATTGAAGTGGATTTCTCTTCTTTCCAATGTGTTATTTTTAGGTGCAATTTTTGGGACACCTTTGATCGGAATAATGTAAAGGAAGATTGCGATACTATGCTGATATGTATCAACTCTATAAAGATGTGGGATGAAGCTAAGGAGCCCTATGTTTTCCCCAAACACTGCAACCAGGTGTTATTTTACCCAGATGTGTTGGATAGGGATTGATGGTTCGTATTGAGACATGACCCTAGATCAAAACATATTTTTGAGAACAATAGTGTTATCATGCCATGCGAGCTGGAAGATAATGAGGGTGATCATGAGAACCGAGAGTGATATGGTACATGTGTTATTTCATCAATATTTATACTTTTTAAGATGGGTTTTTTGAAACATTATAATATGTATTTTGAATTAATTGGTAATTTGCATTTTGTTAATGTTAAAATCAATATTTCACTTGATAATTTGCAATTATGTTGATCTAAAAAACAATGGCGTACTGTATAAAGTTCTTTTTTTTTGTATGTAAGATCATAATAAAATAATGATAATTCTAAAGTACATGAATTTATTTGCATTATTTTCTAAATTTTATTATGTTACAAAAATTCATATTATTCTAGATTTATTATTTTACAATTATTTAAAATTTTACAAATTTACAAATTTAAATTTTTTTGAAAATCATTTCACATTAATACAATTAAAATTTTACAAATATTTTACATACAATTACAATTTTACAATTTCACATACAATTACAATTACAATTTTAGAATTTTACATAAAATTACAATTACAATTACAATTTTACAATTACAATCATTTCACAGTAATACAATTGAAATTTTACAAATATTTTACATAGAATTACAATTACAATTACAATTTTACAATTTCACGTGCAATTACAATTTTAGAATTTTACATATATACAATTACAATTTTACAAATTTAAAATTTACAATTACAATTACAATTTTACAAATTTACATATATATCATTACAATTACAATTTTAGAATTTTACATACAATTAGAATTACAATTTTACAATTTTACATATATAAAATTACAATTACAATCATTTCACAATAAATTAAGTATTACAATTACAATTAAAATATTACAAATATTTTCCCCGGATGCGGGTGGCCAACATGTTTGAAAGGTGGCAGAGGCTTTGGGTTGGCGCGTGGGATTCAACCACTGCCACCCTACCCCTCGTCCTCTAGACCATTAATAGCATTTACACCGAGCCGCCCAAGGCATTAACGCTGCACATTTGCCCAGGTTTGTGTTTGCTCCACAGAGATATGGCTTCATCTGGAAGTTACAGGCCGACATTGTTGCCTCTTCGCTCCTGCTGCTCCCCGGCGGTCTCTGAGCCCAGCTCCATGACCATTACAAGATGCAGATGCTTGCTTTCTTGTTGTTTAAACCTTACTCCGAGTTTGCACATCTCGCAAAGCTCCCATTGCTCACAGCGTTTCGGAATTCACTCTGTTTCTCTCCCAGTGACGTTCGGCTCTTCTCAGCCCTCTGTCCTCAGTGGTGGTCCGTTGGTCCAGACCCAGCCCTCCGCTTCTTGCTCTATCAAGCTCAGTCTTTCTCGCCT
The DNA here is from genome assembly GCA_034641835.2 of Pinus albicaulis. Lineage (NCBI taxonomy): Eukaryota > Viridiplantae > Streptophyta > Pinopsida > Pinales > Pinaceae > Pinus > Pinus albicaulis. Next base: position 1,782,823,184 of record CM076580.1, on the reverse strand, counting down.
GAATCCCATGCCTCGGTTACGCCATAGGATGAGGTGCAGACGCGGCTCAAGCTATGGAGGTCCTCCCCGACACCCACCTTCCACCTCTCCGAGCTCCTCTTCTCCTCCTTCTGACTCCCCGCGGGGTCGGTACCTTGAAACTCGAAGTGGACGAGGCTCTCTTGCGGGACGTGGGATTTCTCAGCCTGCAAGAGGCATCTCCAGTCTCCTCCCGGGTCAGCAGCATAGGGCTCTGTTCCGTTTCCCCTGTTTGCTTAATAAGCCTACTGTTACAGCCACCATAACTATCGATTTCAAAGAAGAGCCACCTGAATTGGCTGTCGCGCTCACGGGTTCTCAACTGGAGCATTTTATGGCTGAAAGGCCTTGTTCTCCCTCCAGAAGAGGTCAAAAACGGAAAGAGGTTGAGGGTTGCTCATCGCAAGACCTCAACTTTGCTTCTAGTGCGGGCGACATCAAGTGAGGTTGTTTTGCTGCTCCTATTGACAAGGCGAGTGCGGGTGCGGAAGGCGTGTCAAGTGCTAAATTGATTTGCAGGCAGAGAATGATCCCTACGCCTATGCCTGTCGTGTGGTCGAGTCTCCCCCCTCCTCTCAAGGTAACTAATGGAAAATCTTCATACTAGCTTGTTTTTGGCTGATTGTCGAGCTAGGCTCAGCTCTGGTTATTGCACGTTGTCTCAGTTTAGTTTTCATCAATTCTATAGCTCGTTTGAATGCCAGTTTCCCCTTCGTGGGCAGCAGATTTTTTTGTATAAGACAGATTATGTTTATATTTCCGGTTCTAGACTCTATGGGTTGATAAGCTGTTGGATTTTTGCGGCCGGTTTCCCCTATGAGGGCGGCATTTGTTTGCTGAGATGCCTGTCTGTGCTTCATTGTTGTAACTGTATTTTGACACTTTGGGTTGATATTTTGTCAGAGCGTCATGGATGTACTAGAATGCCCATCTCTCGGGCCAGAACTTCTGAGGCCCTGGCCTCCATGTAATGTATTTTTGTATACTAATAGATTAAGCATATTCAGGAAAAAATATTACAAATATTTTACATACAATTACAATTACAATTTTAGAATTTTCCATACAATTAGAATTACAAATATTACAATTTTACAATATCATGATCATTTAATATTAAATTAATTAATAAACATCACGGTCATGATAGCCATCGTACAAACATCATATTCGACTAAAAAACACATTTAAATTCGATAACATCATCGTGATCATGATCATCTAACAAAACACAATTAGCATTGTATAACATTATCACAACACAAACATCAAATATACATCTCATGTGAAATAACCGCTATCACATACACATTTATCTGCAAGTTGCACATTAAATGAACATATCTACCATGACCTAACAATATATGCATCATGATGATCACCAACATATAAATTAAGTACAACTGCAACATGAACATAAAATACATGGACTATATATATATATATATATATATATATATATATATATATATATATATATAATGTCAAAAATATACAACTATAATATAAATGTCATATATCAATTGGTGGTACATCATCAATAGTAGTACTAGTCGAGGCCTACTCAGTTAATGGTGCAGCCTCGACAAGCTCAGATACATGTTGATCATCACATGCCTGTTGATTTGGTATTGGTGCCTCATGTTGATCAAGATCAATTGTCGGCTGCTCATCATTATGACTCGACATGTCTGATGGTCCAGCCTGCTCATGATCATGCGTACTGCTAGATGCTGCAGGCTACTGACACGACATTGCCGATGGTCCAGCCTGCTCTCCATGATGATTGTTGCTCGATGATAGTGGAGGTTGTTCATCTGGAGCGGCGCGAGGTGAACGATGATCACTCCCCTGATCGTGATCATCAGATGATGTGTCGCTGCTCGTGAACTTTCGATCACGTGTTGTGTCTCGACCACACCTATAATGTGCAAGGGTCCTCCTCAGCCACGTAACTAAGGTCGTAGCTCCTACGACATGCCGCATTAGGCTGTACATGTCACGCGACATGCCTCTCCACATATGTACTAGCCTACCATCAGCCTGTATATCTCTCATAGTAGCGGGCCTGACTCCCGCCTCAACAATAAATGCACAAAGTTGGTCTCCCAACTCCATCCTCAATCTGCTATCAAGCCTACCGCGCCTAGCAAAAGGCGGTACCGGTGCACCAGCAGGAGCGGGTCTCTCTACACCGGCCTCATGATCCTCGGAATCTGGCATATCCTGATCGTCATCAGGATCCACACCTGGATCATGTGGTGGTGTTGGCATGTACTCGCCATCAAAAGACCCAATTTCTACAAAATATATACAAGTACACACCAATAATTAGAAAATTTCATTACACAATTAATAAAAACAAGTTAAAGAACATGTTAGAATAAATTTAAATAAAGCAGTAATATTACCTCTATCATCCAACGACTCATCATCTGTGAAGAGGATTTTGGCACACCCTCGCCAATCCAAACCAACATAAGGATAGGGGACCATAACGAAGGGATGCTCGTCAACACTAGCTAGCAACTCCAATGCATCATGTAATATCCTCGCAGAAAACTCAGTCTCGCCCCTCTTGGGCATCATCTATCCCCACATGTGCATCTGTGCCTCCAACATCGGCCTACGAGGCTGCTGAACAAAATTAGGCCTCATCTCTGTAAACCTCTCAAAAAATAAACAAAAAATATCTGAAGCAAAAGGGAAGTTGACACTCCCTTGTGCATGAGCACGACATCTATCTAAGGTTGTACAGAACTCCCACAAAAAGATGGCAGACCACCTGACAAGTTGTGGCTCCTGTACTAAAGAATCAACATAATATAGAACCAGGCAACTAATGTGTTGCCCGTCGCTAGTGTTGTGTGAAATGGTCAAAATCAGAAGTGAGAGGCACCTCACCTCCTCATTACCAAATGCAGCAATACGTAACTAACCTCTGGAGACCTGAAAATTTGAAGAAGATAGTATATCCATGCTAATGTATCTCTGGGAGTACACCAATTGACTCCCTGCTGCATAGCCAAATGGAACCTATGGGAACGAGGGAAAATACACCCCTCTCCTCAATAGCCCTATAATGAAATAGATTTCCTCCTCAGTGGGCACGTACCATTGGTTAGGACCAACTCGAAAATCCTGTAGGTGGGCATTCCACTTGCGGATAAGATGTCTCAAAAACAAACCATGGCCCTTTAGGGAAGTAGCCTCCTCATAGAACCTACCTGCCTTAGGAGCCCCTGGGTAGCTGTTGTAATAGGGCGAGGGTATGCATCTCTCTCCCTCTCTCGTGCCTCCCATAGGTGAACCATGTTATACTGGTCTGCCTGTTGTTGTTGTTGTTCCCTCTCTTCTCTCCTTTCACGTCTCTGAATGATTGACATATTAAATACAGTTTTTTTTATTAAATGAGACATGTATTTAGGAATATACATATATAAATTTTTTTGGAAAAAAAAAACAGTCGGTGCGCCATAAAAAACATGCATGCATCGGTACCGGTGTGTCTTTTTTTGTCGCGCACCAGTGGCAATGCACCAGAAAATCTTCAACGCACCGGAGGTAGCGCACCTAAAAATTTGCAGTGCATCACCCTCCTGGAATTGTTCATAAGTCAATGGTGTGGTGGTATAATAGGCTACACCATTGACTATGGACCGTGTCGGGAGGGCGGTGCGCTGACCAAACTATATGTCCTGGGGCGTATAGTTTGGTCAGCGCACCAACCTCCTGACATCATTACATAGTCAATGGTGCGGTCTTTTACCAGGTTGCACCGTTGACCATGTTGAAATGCCAAAATTCTGTGCGCTGACAAAAATACCTACCCCGAGGCAGATATTTCAGTCAACGCACCGCATTTCCACTATTCCATAAGGTCAATGGTGTGGCCGAGTAACCGACTGCACCTTTTTTAAATTTTAAAATAGCGGTGTGCCTTTTGGTACCACCCTGGAACCGGTGCAGTTACCGTTAGCACCGGTTGCGGTGCGACCTATAAATTTACAGGTAACACCGTGAACCGGTGCAAGCCGAATGGCTCAAGCGCACCGCGCGACAAATTTTTTTTATTTTTTTTTAATGGTTAATTAAGGTAATTTACAATTCTAATCCACTAAAAGGCTTAATTATGGAAAAATAAGAAATATACCTGTACATTTGGCCGTCGAGGAGGCATATTGGCTTTAGAATTTTCAAAAGTAAATTTGCCCACCGTTTTGCGAAATTCAAAATGGAGATTGATGGGCAATGCATAACAACAATGCGTGCAATGGGTGCCATGAGAGCACCGATGTCAGGGCAGCTCAGACAAGGATAAATTGCATTGGTGCTTGAGAGCTCTAGATTACTGAGAAAAGTGAAAAATGTGTTTTTTTGCCGTAATTTTTTATTTATTTAACCCTGTTCCAGTGCGCGGGGTTTTATAGGCGCATCGGTGCAGTTTCTTAAGACTGCACCAGGCAGTTTTAGTTTTGGCGCGGGGTTTTAGGACACACTGGTGCGGAATTTTTGTAAAGCACTGGTGCACTACAGTAACAAGACGCATCGGGCGGGTTTGTACGGAGCACATGGTGTTCAGTGTGCCAATGTTTTGTGCGCACCGGTGCTTTCTCTTGTTGAACGCACTGGTGCGGTTTAGGATGATAAGTGCACTAGACGAAAAACATCCGCAAAAACCTCCATCCGCCAACCTCCTCTAGTAACCTCTTCTAGAAACGGATGTTTGGGGTATTTTTATAAGGGGTTCCTTAAAAACATCCGCTAGAGGGTCTTTTCCTTTTAGTGCAAGTGGAAAGGAGGGAGGAAATGTCAAAGGTTAGGGCAACAAGGGATGAGGGCAAGAGAACATGGATTTATAAAGGTAAAGATGTGATAGTGTGATTTAGACCTCCTCCAAAACAAAGCAACAAGATGGTAATAAAGAAGAGGCAACAAACCCTTTAGCAGGAAATCAAGAAGCAAGGTCAGTATTGGAAAACAGGGACAAAGACTTAACTGTGAGTCTTGCATGTCAAAACAAATAACAATCAAGTCATACCTAGGTTTCCTTAAGATTATTTTTTTGGAACTGCAAAGGTTACCCATGGATACAAGGACATGGGTTGGGGCCTTTGTGGAAGATAGAAAAATATTTTTCCTCATAGAAACACATGAGCATGAAGAGTGCAAGACACTTTTGTTTGAAGGGTACTGGAAGATGGCAACGTGGAACAAGGCAGCAGGGAATGAAAAAGGACATAGGGGTATCATGGTATTAGTGAGGGAAAAAGAAGTCCATTCCATTCAGTGAGAAAAAGAAGACTCAAATGATCAATTCATTACAATTTAAAATATCAGAAAATGACAATCACATTAGAATTGCAGCATGATATTTTGTGCCACAAGTTTCAAAAATCTACAAAAGTAGAGGGCTTGACCACAAAGATCCCTTAACAGCCTTAAAAGCAGGTATTGCAACATATTCCCAGCTAGGTGAAATCCTTATAGTGGGTGATTTCAATGTTAGGACTACAAGTGAGCAAGCTGGCATTCTTTGTTGTAAAGAAGATTGCGACCCTACTTACAGAAGAGAGTAATCATCAGTGGGAAAGAATTTCAGAGGACAAGGGTTGCAATCTCTTTAGTGAAAAATTGCTTACTTTATGTGGGTCTTTCGATTTAGTCATTTGTAATGATTTTACTAGATGGGAAAAGTTAGGTAATTTCACTTGCAATACTTACAATGGAGCAAGTGTAAGAGATTATATAATTTTCTTGCATGGTTTGTGTGAGAAAATGGAGGAATTTTTTATTGGAGATCAACTTTGGGACTTAAAATAAGATCACAAGCTAATTTATTTAAGTTTTTCTTGGACTAGAAAGAAACAATTAGGGTCAAAAACTCAGTGTGTTCAACAAAATATCCCAAAGGGAATAATTATTTATACTCCAGAAAAATGTAATACCTTCAAAATAATGCTAGAGAGGTTTTTCAAGAAGGAGAAAATCCCAATTCAGAGTCTTCATAGTCACAAATTAACACATTTAATTCAAAGTGCACTTTCAGAGTGCAAAAGAGAAAAAAATAATAAGTCTCAAACAAATTGATTTCTGGATAATGATTGGTTTGACGAGGAATGCAAAAAGGCAAAGAGAATGTGGCAAAAGTCAAACAAGGATGACATAAAGCTCAAAGCTTACAAGCATATATTAAGAAAGAAAAAGATTAATTTCATGGTTTCAAAGAGGGAAGAACTAATCTTCCTTGGGAAAAATAACCCCAAATTATTTTGGAAGGATCTCCAACCGAGAAAGATGCAAACTGAAAATAATATTACAACTTATAAATGGGTTGATTATGCAAGACAACTTTATGAGTAGGATCCCAAGGTTGACCCTCCTCGCTTGGTCAACACTAATACTAAACTTTTTACGATGCAAGAGGTAGAGATGGGTATCAAGAAGTTGAGTGTTGGAAAATCAAAAGACTCAGCTGAATTTCAAGCAGAGTATCTAAAGTGGAGCTTAAAAATTCTTACACCTCACATTACAAAAAAATTTCAACAACATCATACAACAGGGGTTCCCCGCATATTAGACAACTAGTCTAAGAGTACCTATTTTCAAGAGTGGTGACCTCAATAATCCCTCCAATAATAGGACCATAATGATAAACCCCTTGTTTGTAAAGTTTTTTTTGGTAAGTTAGGCTAATATATATTAATTTTTTAAATAGAAACAATACATATTGACGCAGCCTTAGCTGCGTTTACCCACAATATGCATATCAACTGCAAAGTCTTCATGCATATAAAACAAGACTATTCCAAAAAATGATTAATCTCATATGCGGAAGCATTTCTTTTCTCTATCCAAAGTTTAACTCTTATTAAACCTTTGAGTGGAACCTTTCCATAATCCTTAGTTTCTTCCCCTTTATTTCGTTTTAATTCTATTATATTACTTTTATAATAGAAATTACACATAAACCTTTATGAACTTACCATTCTGCCCTTTGATCGTGCTTTACTCACATTTCGAGGCTCAACTTGCATTTTTAAATCTTTGCCTTGCTTTTAGCAAACCAATCCAACCTCTATCACGCAATATCACATTCCAACTAGCATGATACTTAATGTTTTCTATTCATGCGAAATAGCTGCTTTTAGTATGCCACGCGTCGTAACTTTAACGTTATCGCATCCCTTTTATAATTACCACTTACCATTTTCATTCTATGCGAAAACCATTACCGCTTCCATAAAACCTTTCCACTTTCTGCTAGCACGTGGCTTAATCTAATCTGTCTGCTCCTTGACTTTAATCTACGTGACTTAATACTAGCCGTCTATCTCCCTTAATCTTGCACGTTGATCTGACTGATCCAACGACTATTAGTTCATCGCATTTCAAATAGACCAATATTTGATGTTTTTAAACTTATGTGAAATGGGCAGTTTTGACTTTCAAGTCAATGCTATGTGTCATCCTCTAAGCACTATCGCCTTTGCTCAGGGATTTACCACTTACCACTCTAAAGCCGTGAGAAGCCCACTTTCTGGTTTAAAAAACCACTTCTCCATTCCTCTGCGTCATTGATTATAGTTTCTGCTTTCGGCATTCTCATTCAGATTTACACAATCTGCTCACCATTCCACGCTGACTCCAATTTCAGCTCTCCGCATTTGCATTCTTCAATTAGTTGCCTGAGAAATTCCGACTGTAGCTTCTTCTTGGGTGTATATGCAACCTCTCCAATGTTTGAATTCACACTTATTAACTCTTTTTGTGAATCAATCATTGATCCAATTTGTGATCAATGATGATTCAAATTTCAATTCAAACCTTACTATGGAATTCATCATATCAAACCCCCAGTACAGATTTTATCACACAAATTAAACTGGAATTTAAAACCATTTTCTGTCATGAAAGATTCTTCATTCAATGAAAATTCCTATACAGAACTTCAATTAAACCGAGATCAGTCGTATTAAACTATGATCACACACAGGACAAGTTTGAAACACAATGAAACTCTACTTACATTCATAAACAATATTTACATAATCTCATAACATATCGTGTTCTGTATTCTCCCTTTTAGGCCTGATTTTCTAATTAAATGGCCTTAAATTCCACCTCTCTGGCCCGCAGGCTTCCAAATCAAACTTTTTCTATCTAAATCCTCTCCCTACTATCTTTTGAGACTTACAATTTATACAATTGATTATGAAACCAATGCTGGTTCCAGATCCTCTATCTTCTCAACAAATTCTTCAAAATCCTCAAGTCCTAAAATCTCTTCTTTATCCCTAAGGATCCTCTCTAATCCCATAAACTCATGAAACCAATTCCTAATTTAAAATCTGCAATTAATTTCCAAATCTCTCAATCTCATAATTATCTCATGTTCTCCAACATTCGAGAACATTTACAAACTTCCTCTCAATTCCTATTCTAAATCTCTCACTTAAATCACTCAAAATATTTAAAATTACATCAATTTAATACATAGGCACTCAATCTACTTTGAAAACACAAGACCCCTATGTCTATTAAAATACAAAGGATTTTCATGAGCCTATGCTCCTGCATCAGACACCCAAGGTTAAAAATAATCATGATATCCTGATCATGTGTTTCTGATCTTTATCTTCCTAGATCCCATACCTTGTTCTGCAATTTGTCTTCTATTGTTGTTGTTGTTTGTTGATTTTCTCCAGGTCTCCACACTTTATGTTGCTTTGCTGCACTAGCTATGCTTTTACAGTCTACTACTGTCTTCCTCTTGTTGCTGCTTCTTTGTTTTCTTGCTGTTGTCTTCCTCTGAGACACTTTCATCATTATTATTCTTATCAGTTCAATTTCTTTGTCTAATATATCTTCTTTCTGTTGATTACTTTCACCTCTTAATTGCTGAACTTTTATTCTTACTGCTGCCCTGTCATCCTTACCCTCTTGTTTTCTGCAACTGATAACTTCTTCCTGATTGTCACTTATGAAGATTTCTTTATCTTCTTTCTTTAACAATTCCTTGGACTGGTACATAGTCTGCATTTATTGCTATCTTCTTCCCTTTGCTCTAGTTTGTTGCTGCTTTCCTCTGACCCTTGCATCTTCACATTCTGCATTTCCCAATATTGAAATTGAGATTTCTCTTCCTGTATTGAATCCTGACTCCCCAGCATTATTTCCAGCAATCTAATCTCTTTGTTCCATGGATTAAATACTTCCACAAAAATTTCTTCCTCTTTCTTTACTTGTCTATTCATCTGTGTCAAACTTTCTCTAGCATTTGCAACAATACCTGCATTCACAAAACAATTATTAAAATGAAAAATAAGGCCTCAGTGCCTCTTCTTCTTTTGGAAACATTTCAGTATGTTGCTCTGAAATTTCCTCCTTTATCAGCACATCAGTATGCTGATTCATTCTCCCTAAAGAATTCTCTAAAGGACTCTCAAGATTGTCAACAAGTCTCTCTTCCACACCATCTGCTCTAATTATTTCTTTATGTTCTTGTCCACCATAGTGAACTCTGTCTTCTACAATCTCTCTTTCATACTCTGAGTTTTCCAGCAAATATTCCAGCAATGCAATTTCTTTTTGGCTTTTCTGAAGTATTTCATCATCACTTACTATCCCTGCATTTATACACAATTTTTCAGTTTGGAAATTACATGGTTCAACAGTCTCAACTGTTGCTTCACATATCAGTTCTTCAAACTCATCTCCTTCTTTCACAAGAAATTTTTCCTGTGCTGGAACAGCTTCAAATATCAATGCATTAATAAATTCTTTCTGCTACAATAAATCACTGCTTTTCTCATTCAAGAGACATTCTTCATCCTTACTCTCTGCTTCAGAGTACTTGTCTTCTCAAAGATACTCTTCCATACTTTTGACAGTTTGAAAATATTTCTCATGATTTGAAAAACTTGTAATCACATCAAAATTATTAGTTACAAAAATACAAGATTTTACATCCTCCTGTTGATCTGAACTTGCCCAACAGTTCAGGAAATCATCAATAATTCCTTCTTCAGCAAGGTAAACTTCTTGCTGTCTTGAATTCATACAATAATTCATAAGATATTTCATATATCGCTAGTGTTCATCTTCACCCAAAATTTTACCCTGTTTTGGTCTACAAATGGAAACTTCCATTTCTGACTCTATTTCTTTGAGTTTTTTACACCTCAATTTCACACTCATCATCTGCTCAAGCTTTCTCAGCTCTTTTGCTAACTGAATATTCACTTGTTGTTCTTTCTTTTGTTGTAACCTTTGCCACTTTACTTTCTTTTTCATGGTCCAACCATGTCTCTGGTTTTCTTCTATCATAATCTTTATTTTATTAAATTGTTCTCTCAGCAATATCTTTGTCTCGCTCCTCTTGACTCATCTGGTTCTTGCAGATTTCTTTAACACCCTTCTTCTTCACCTTGTAGCTTTCTTCTGAAACTTGCACATGACTTTCCATAGTCATCTTCTCTTTTGTGTGAGCTTCTATACCTGCAACCAATCAACCCTTACTGAGTTAATCTTCTCACCAAGCTTCTCCTCTGCCTGGTATTCAATTCTTCTCCTTCTCAGAACTTGTACTAAGAAATCTTGCTCTCTTCTCTGGTTGCTGCACTCACTTCTTTTAAAGACACCACTGTCCCTGTCTATTCCAAGCCTTAGCTGGAACAAAGTCCTGCTACAATTTCTAATAACTTTCAAAAGTTCTTCCTACAGTCTCACTATTGCAATCTTGTGCCAAATTTCCACTCCTTTAATCTGCTATGGTCTTGTTCAGAACCCCTGCCATGACTATCAGTAGTCATCTTCTTCTTTCCATCTCTATGAGTTCATCACTCACTCCCTCATTATGATTTGTTTAAGCCTCTTGCAACAACAAGTCTTTCCTGCTGCCACTTACCTCACCAAGTTTTCCTCTGGACTTGGACTTTTGGTAAGTATGGTTCTCTATCCCTGGAACCTCCTTGAACTTTCCTCTACTCCTTCTAGGCTTCAACTGATCTGCATATTTTAAGAACACAATTGTCTTTTTTATCCAACCTTTGTTGGCATTCTTCAAGGTTCTGTTCCACACTTTATTTTCACTCAGAAAATATTACCAGCTTCTTGTAGTTTTTAACCCTGTACAGAAATTATCTGCAAACGAATATTAAAAACAGAAAATAAATAGTAGCGAGAGCATAAAACATAAAACAGATATACACAAATATTTTCCCCTGGATCCCAAATCAGAACGACCAGCTTGATTTTTCATTATATTCCTTTTAGTGTTACAACACATATATATACATGTCGAAGCATACATAAACCCCAATCCATTAACCCTAGATTAGAACATAACCGTAGTTCCCTTAACCGAATCTACAAAATACCAGGGGCCGAAAACCATCATGCCCCAAAACCATGTGCAAACCCATGCACAAAACCATGGGCGAGTCCGCCCACCGGAAAATAAGGACCAAATTTTTTTTCCGGGGCGCTACCTCGGACCCCGACAGGGGGGGCTATCGCCCACCTTGTTACCCCCCTGCGCATGATTAGTCATGGAAAGAATATAACACAAACCCAACATTCTCCTACTTCTTGTTTTCTTTCCGTAGGGGGCCACAGGAGAGCTGAGTCATTAGCCCAACTTTGTAACACCCATTGTTTCTCTACACCAAGAGAACTTCTGAGTGCTCACAGACTTTGTCAATGCATCTGCAACATTCTTCAAAGTGTCCACCTTTACCAGCAACACCCTTTTAGCCTCAACCATATCTCTAACAAAGTGATATTGAACATCAATATGCTTTGTCTTTGAACGATAAGCAGGGTTCTTAGCCAAGGAAATTGCACTTTGGCTATCACAGTCTATCCTTATAGCTTGTTGTACCAACCCCATACTTGAACACAATCTCTGCAACCAAACTGCTTCCTTGCTTGCATGAGTGGCTGCTATGTATTCTGCCTCTGTAGTTGAAAGAGCCACTACAGATTGTCTTTTACTCATCCAACTGACTGCGACTCCAAATAGGCTAAACACATACCCACTTGTAGATCTTCTTTGGTCCAGATCTCCAGCCCAGTCTGCATCAACAAAACCACGAATGTCCAACATTCTTTCCAATCCTGGTCTTCCCTGGTAGCACAAGCCATAATCACTAGTGCCACGTAAATATCTGAAAACTCGCTTCACTACTGTCCAATGCTCCTTCCCCGGGTTTGACATAAACCTGCTCAATACTCCCACTGCATGTGCAATGTCTGGTCTAGTACAGACCATTGCATACATCAGGCTACCCACTGCACTTGCATATGGAACATGGGACATATCCTCCTCTTCTTCTTGTGTCTTGGGACACTGTTCAACAGACAGCTTTGCACCTACAGGAATAGGAACACTCACCGGTTTACTATCCTGCATATTGAACCTCTGCAATATAGTCTCAACATACTTCCTCTGGTTTAACCAGAGCTTCCTCTTTGCCCGATCTCTCTTAATTTCCATGCCCAAAATATAGCTTGCAGCACCAAGATCCTTCATGTCGAATTTGGAGAACAGTTGGGTCTTCAAATCTTGGATAATTTCTTTGTCATTTCCAATCAACAACATATCATCCACATACAAGACCAAATAAATAACACGGCCACCAATTAATTTAAAATAAACACAGTGATCCTCCTTGCTTCTGGTGAAGCCAAGTCCCCGTATATAGGTATCAAATTTCTGATACCACATCCTTGGTGACTGTTTTAACCCATACAGAGACTTCTTTAACCTACATACCAACTCTTTCTTCCCCTTCACCATAAAGCCTTCAGGTTGTTTCATGTAGATCTCTTCTTCCAGATCCTCGTGAAGAAATGTTGTCTTCACATCCATCTATTCTACCTCAAAATCAAATGCAGTAGCAACATATAAAAGTAATCTAATAGAAGTAACTTTGGAAACAAGAGAAAAAATATCACCAAAATCAATTCCTGACACCTGGGAATAACCTTTTTCTACCAACCGAGCTTTGTATTTCTCCACCTTGCCTTCTACATTCATCTTCTTCTTAAACACCCATTTTCTCCCGATGGGCTTCCTTCCAGCTGGCAACTTCACCAGATCCCATGCTTCATTTTTATGCAAGGATGTCATTTCATCAACCATGGCATCCTTCCAGAGTTTTCCATCCTCTGAATCTACTGCCTCCCTGACGGTTCTCGGATCATCATCAATTAAAGTTAAAGCAAAATTTGAACAGAAAGAAGATGGACTATACCTTTCTGATTGTCTTCTTTCCCGAACCGATCTTCTCACAGCTGGAGTTTGTGGCTCTTCCTCTTCTGAGTCTTCTTCTGTTGTAGAGTCTGATTCATCCTCCTTTAGCTCAAACTCTATCTTCTCAGGTTCCTTTGGTAGGACTTCATGTTTAGCAATATCTTTCACCTCTCTAAACACCACATCTCGGTTGTACACAACCTTCCTTGTTTCCGGGTTCCAAAGCTTGTAACCCTTTAAACCATCCTTATACCCAATAAATATGCACCTTTCAGATTTATTATCCAACTTGCTCCTTTTCTCCTTTGGAACATGTACATATGCATCACATCCAAATACCCTCAAATGTGAAAGAGAGGATTTCTTACCAATCCATACCTCATGTGGAGTCTTATCCTCCAACGCTGATGAAGGTGATTGGTTAACCAAGTAACATGCAGTCTCCACTGCCTCTGCCCAAAATTATTGTCCTAACCTGGTACCACTGAGCATGCTTCTTGCCTTTTCCATCAATGTTCTGTTCATCCTTTCTGAAACTCCGTTTTGCTGAGGGGCGTATGGAGTAGTCTTATGCCGTGCTATACCACACTTCTTACATAACTCTTCAAATTCCTTCTTTTAGAACTCCCCACCATTATCTGTCCTCAGCACCTTTATCTTCTTATCTGCCTGGTTTTCCACCAGAGCCTTAAATTCTTTATATTTGTCAAAGACTTCATATTTCTTCCTCAAGAAATATATCCATGTATTCCATGAGAAGTCATCTATGAATGAAACATAGTACATAGACTTACCCAGTGATGGAACCGACACAGGTCCAAACACATCACTGTGCACAAGCTCTAATATCTTGTTCGCCCTCTTAGCACCAGAAGGAAAACTCACCCGAATCTGTTTCCCATATACACAATGTTCACAGAAATCAAAATCCAGAGAGCTATTAGACATACCTTCTACCATACCATTCCATGCAGTATCTGAAGGCCCTTCTCTCCAATATTTCCAAACCTTTGATGCCATAACATGGTCTTTTCTCCAGAGAACGCTAGGCTTTCCGCTCCACTTTCGGGAACCATAGAACTGTTGCACCCAAAAATAACAGTGCTGCCCTGAAGCTTGTACAGAGCTCCAATCTGAACTCCCCGCATTAATACCAGTGCTCCCCGAACCATCTTACAATTATCTTTCTCGAACACTATTTTTACACCTGCATCATTCATCTTGCTTACAGAAATCAGATTTCTGGCCAATGCAGGAATGTGCAGAACACTAGGAAGTGTTCTAATCCTTCCACCTTGCAGCTTCAACTTGAATTTTCCACGTCCGACGATTCTGGCCTTCCTATCATCCCCTAAGAAGACATCACCACCATCATATTTCTCATACTCGCAGAACCACTCCCTATGGGGAGTGAAGTGAAAGGATGCACCCGAGTCAATCAACCATGACTCATGATCTACATGTGTATTTGAAGAAGAAGCCAAATACACATCCCCACCTTCATCCGAGGTGGTTTTTGCCTCTGCAGAAGGAGCATCATCAGATCCCTTTCCTTTCTCAGGAGCCTTAGATCTGTAGTCCTTTTTGTAGTGCCCTTCCTTTCTGCATTTCTAGCACACCTTTACAAACTTTCCAGGAAATTTAGATCTCCCTCTAGATTTAGATCTCCCACTTGAAACCTTATTCTTGTTTCTATTCTGGGACCTTCCTCATACAGATAAAGCATCTCCATTCTGACCCTCCATATTTCTCCGTCTCATTTCCTCCAACAGCAAGGCTGAGACAATGTCATCAAAATTCAAGGTAGTTGTATTGCTACCTATTGCAATAACCAGACTGTCCCACGAATTTAGTAGAGAACACAACAAACTGATGCACTTGTCTTCATCTGAGATTTTAATATCAACAGATGACAACTGACTTACCATAGTATTGAAGGCGTTCAAATGCTCTATCATCGAGTCTCCATCCTTCATCCTCAGGGTATACAACTTTTTTCCGCAAGAACAATTTATTCACCAGCGACTTAGATTGGTACAAAGTCCCTAGCTTGTCCCACAATGTCTTCACTGTAGCTTCCCCAAATACATTCAACAATACTGAATCTAAGACACACAATCGTATTGTGCTCTTTGCCTTCCGATCCAACTTCTTCCAGTCTTCATCTGACATTACCGTTGGTTTAGTACCCGGATTTACCGCGATCCACTGATCTTTATCCACCAGCAGATCCCTCATCTTGAGCTTCCACAATTCAAAACTCTGACCATTAAATTTCTCGATCTCTATCTTCCCGCCGCTTGCCATCTTCTTTCACCGCAAGAATCGATCCCACAGATCTCCCATTGAACAGGGTCTACCTCAAGCCCGAGCAAAAAACCCCTCAGCAGCAAAGGCGTCCCCTTGAAGCCGAAATTGCTATGATACAAAATGTAGGTTTTAACCATGTACAGAAATGATCTACAAACGAATCTTAAAAACAGAAAATAAACAATAGCGAAAGCATAAAACATAAAATATATATACACAGAGATTTTCCCCTGGATCCCAAATCGGGACGACCAGCTTGATTTTTCATTATATTCCTTTTAGTGTTACAACACATATATATACATGCCAAAGCATACATAAACCCCAATCCATTAACCTTGGATTATAACATAATTGTAGTTCCCTTGACCAGATCTACAAAACACCAGGGGCCGAAAACCGTCATGCCCCAAAACCATGTGCAAACTCATGCACAAAACCATGGGTGGGTCTGCCCACTGGAAAATAAGGACCAATTTTTTTTTTCTGGGGCGCTGCCGCGGACCCCGACAGGGGGGGCTACCGCATCACCTGTGATCCCCCCGATGTTGCACCTAGTGCAAAGTACAGGGGGGGCTATCACCCCCCCGCGCATGGTTAGTAGTGGAAAGAATATAACACAAACCCAACACTTCCTTCATCACTGCTCTTAAGGTTGTGATCTTCTTCTGCTGATATTTTCTTCAACTGTCTAAAATCTAAATTCTGTAAACATAATCTTCAAACCAGAGTTAAAATAACACTTATCATCTCACCTCCAAGATCTTTGTGTCATCTTGTTTCACCATTTATCTGCACTGTATCTCTAGGTGTTGTAATCTATCAGATTCAAAATTTGATCTCCTTTTACTTTCTCCACCAAACATGCATTCTCTGCAATTCTAATTTAAAAAAAACTTGAATCATTTAAAAAGAGCTTTTCCAGCTCTGATACCACTTGATGTAGCCTTAGCCGCGTTTACCCACAATATGCATATCAAATGCAAAGTCTTCATGCATATAAAACAAGACTATTCCAAAAAATGATTAATCTCATATGCGGAAGCATTTATTTTCTCTATCCAAAGTTTAACTCTTATTAAACCTTTGAGTGGAACCTTTCCATAATCCTTAGTTTCTTCCCCTTTATTTCATTTTAATTCTATTATATTACTTTTATAATAGAAATTACACATAAACCTTTATGAACTTACCATTCCACCCTTTGACCGTGATTTACTTACATTTCGAGGCTCAACTTGCATTTTTAAATCTTTACCATTGCTTTTAGCAAACCAATCCAACCTCTATCACGCAATATCGCATTCCAACTAGCATGATACTTAACGTTTTCTATTCATGCGAAATAGATGGTTTTAGTATGCCACGCGTCGCAAGTTTAACGTTATCGCATCCCTTTTATAATTACCACTTACTATTTTCATTCTATGCGAAAACCATTACCGCTTCCATAAAACCTTTCCACTTTCTGCAAGCACGTGGCTTAATCTGATTCGTCTGCTCCTTGACTTTAATCTGCGTGACTTAATACTAGCCGTCTATCTCCCTTAATCTTGCCTGTTGATCTGACTGATCCAACGAATATCAGTTCATCGCATTTCAACTAGACCGATATTTAATGTTTTTAAACTTATGCGAAATGGGCAGTTTTGACTTTCAAGTCAATGCTACATGTCATCCTCTATGCACTATCACCTTTGCTTAGGGATTTACCACTTACCACTCTAAAGCCGTGCGAAACCCACTTGCTTGTTTACAAAACCACTTCTCCATTCCTCTGCGTCATTGATTATAGTTTCTGCTTTCGGCATTCTCATTCAGATTTACACAACCCGCTTAACATTCCACGCTGACTCCAATTTCAGCTCTCCGCATTTGCATTCTTCAATTCGTTGCTAGAGAAATTCCGACTGTAGCTTCTTCTTGGGCGTATATGCAACCTCTCCAATGTTTAAATTCACAATTATTAACTCTTTCTGTGAATCAATCATTGATCCAATTTGTGATCAATGATGATTCGAATTTCCATTCAAACCTTACTGTGGAATTCATCATTTCAAACCCCCACTACAGATTTTATCACACAGATTAAACCAGAATTTAAAAAAAAATTCTCTGACAAAAGCTTCTTCATTCAATTAAAATTCATATACAGAACTTCAATTAAACCGAGATCAGTCTTATTCAACTATGATCACACATAGGACAATTCTGAAACACAATGAAACTCTCCTTGCATTCATAAACAATATTTACATAATCTCATAACATCTCGTGTTCTGTCTTCTCTCTTTTAGGCTTCATTTTCTAATTAAATGGCCTTTTCCACCTCTCTGGCCCGTAGGCTTCCAAATCAAACTTTTTCTATCTAAATCCTCTCCCTACTATCTTTTGAGACTTACAATTTATGCAATTGATTCTGAAACCAATTATGGTTCCAGATCCTCTATCTTCTCAACAAATTCTTCAAAATCCTCTAAGTCCTAAAATCTCTTCTTTATCCCTAAGGATCCTCTCTAATCCCATAAACTCTTGAAACCAATTCCTAATTTAAAATCTGCAATTAATTTCCAAATCTCTCAATCTCCTAATTCTCTCATGTTCTCCAACATTCGAGAACATTTACAAACTTCCTCTCAATTCCTATTTTAAATGTCTCACTTAAATCACTCAAAATATTTAAAATTTCATCAATTTAATACATAGGCACTCAATCTACTTTGAAAACACAAGACCCCTATGTCTATTAAAATACAAAGAATTTTCCTAAGCCTATGCTCCTGCATCAGACTCCCAAGGTTAAAAATAATCATGATCTCTTGATCATGTGTTTCTGATCTTTATCTTCCTGGATCCCATACCTTGTTCTGCAATTTGTCTTCTATTGTTGCTGTTGTTTGTTGCTTTTCTCCAGGTCTCCACACTTTATGTTGCTTTGCTGCACTAGCTATGCTTTTACAGTCTACTATTGTCTTCCTCTTGTTGCTACTTCTTTGTTTTCTTGTTGTTGTCTTCCTCTGAGACACTTTCATCATTATTCTTCTTATCAGTTCAATTTCTTTGTCTAATATATCTTCTATCCGTTGATTACTTTCACCTCTTAATTGCTGAACTTTTATTCTTACTGTCGCCCTGTCATCCTTACCCTCTTATTTTCTGCAACTGATAACTTCTTCCTAATTGTCACTTATGACAATTTCTTTATCTTCTTTCTTCAACAATTCCTTGGACTGATACATAGTCTGCCATTCACTGCTATCTTCTTCTCTTTGCTCTAGTTTGTTGTTGTTGTCCTCTGACTCTTGCATCTTCACATTCTGCATTTCCCCATATTGAAATTGAGATTTCTCTTCCTGTATTGAATCCTGAATCTCCAGCATTATTTCCAGCAATCTAATCTCTTTGTTCCATGGATTAAATACTTCCACAAATATTTATTCCTCTTTCTTTACTTGGTTGTTCACCTGTGTCAAACTTTCTCCAACATTTGCAACAAAGCTTGCATTCAAAAAACAATTATTAAAATGAAAAACATAAGGCCTCAGTGCCTCTTCTTATTTTGACAACATTTAATTATGCTACTCTGAAATTTCCTCCTTTATCAGCGCATTAGCATGATGATTCATTCTCCCTAAAGAATTCTCTAAAGGACTCTTAAGACTGTCAACAAGTCTCTCTTCCACACCATCTGCTCTAATGATTTCTTTCTGTTCTTGTCCACCATAGTGAACTTTGTCTTCTGCAATCTCCCTGTCATACTCTGAGTTTTCCAGCAACGCAATTTCTTTTTGGCATTTCTGAAGTATTTCATCATCACTTACTATCCCTGCATTTATACACAATTTTTTAGTTTGGAAATTACATGGTTAAACAGTCTCAACTATTGCTTCACATATCAGTTCTTCAAACTCATCTCCTTCTTTCACAAGAAATTTTTCCTGTGCTAGAACAACTTCAAATATCAATGCATTACTAAATTCTTTCTGCTACAATAAATCACTGCTTTTCTCATTCAAGAGACGTTCTTCATCCTTACTCTCTGCTTCAGAGTATTTATCTTCTGAAAGATACTCTTCCATACTTTTGACAGTTTCAAAATATTGCTCATCATCTGCAAAACCTGTAATCACATCAAAATTATTAGTTACAAAAATACAAGGTTTTACATCCTCCTGCTGATCTGAACTTGCCCAACAATTCAGGAAATCATCAATAATTCCTTCTTCAGCAAGGTAAACTTCTTGCTGTCTTGAATTCTTACAATAATTCATAAGATCTTCCACAACCCTCCAGTCTTCATCTTCACCCAAAATTTTACCCTGTTCTGGGCTACAAATGGAACTTCCATTTCTGACTTTGTTTCTTTGAGTTGTTTACACCTCAATTGCACACTCATCATCTGCTCAAGCTTTCTCAGCTCTTATGCTAACTGCATATTCACTTGTTTTTCTCTCTTCTGTTGTAGCCTCTGCCACTTTACTTTCTTTTTCATGGTCCAACCATGTCTCTGGTTTTCTTCTATCATCATCTTTAATTTATTATATTGTTCTCTTATCTCAACAATCTCTTTGTCTCGCTCCTCTTCACTCATCTGGTTCTTGCAGATTTCTTTAACACCCTTCTTCTTCATATTGTAGCTTTCTTCTGAACCTTGCACATGACTTTCCATAGTAATCTTCTCTTATGTGTGAGCTTCTACACCTGCAACCAATTAATCCCTACTGAGTCAATCTTCTCACCAAGCTTCTCCTCTGCCAGGTCTTCGAGTCCTCTCCTTCTCAATACTTGTACTGAGAAATCTTGCTCTCTTCTCTAGTTTCTGCACTCACTTCTTTTAAAGACACCACTATCCCTGTCTATTCCAAGCCTTAGCTGGAATAAGTTCCTGCTACAATTTCTAAGAACTTTCAAAAGTTCTTCCTACAGTCTCACTGTTGCAATCTTGTGCCAACTTTCCACTCCTTTAATCTTATGTGGTCTTGTTCAGAACCCCTGCCATGACTATCAGTAGTCATCTTCTTCTTTCCATCTCGATGGGTTCATCACTCACTCCTTCATGCTGCTTAAGCCTCTTGCAACAATAAGTCTTTTCTGCTGCCACTTACCTCACCAAGTTTTCTTCTGGACTTGGACTTTTGGCAAGTTTGGTTCTTTATCTCCGGAACCTCCTTAAGATTTCCTCTGCTCCTTCTAGGCTTCAACTCATCTGCATCTTTTAAGAACACAACTGTCGTTTTTATCCAACCTCTGTTGGCATTCTTCAAGGTTCTGCTCCACACTTTATTTTCTCTCAGAAACTCTTACCAGCTTCCTTCATCACTGCTCTTAAGGCTGTGATCTTCTTTTGCTGAGATTTTCTTCAACTGTCTGAAATCTAAATTCTGTAAACATAATCTTCAAACCAGAGTTAAAATAACACTTATCATCTCACCTCCAAGATCTCTGTGTGATCTTTTTTCACCATTTATCTGCACTTTATCTCTAGGTGCTGTAATCTATCAGATTCAAAATCTGATCTCCTTTTACTTTCTCCACCACACATGCATTCTCTGCAATTCTAATCTAAAAAAAAACTTGAATAATTTCAAAAGAGCTTTTCTAGCTCTGATACCACTTGACGCAACCTTAGCTTCATTTACCCACAATATTCATATCAAATGCAAAGTATTCATGGATATAAAACAAGACTATTCCAAAAAATTATTAATCTCATATGCGGAAGAATTTCTTTTCTCTATCTAAAGTTTAACTCTTATTAAACCTTTGAGCAAAACCTTTCCATAATCCTTATTTTCTTCCCCTTTATTTCATTTTAATTATATTATATTACTTTTTGACCGTGCTTTACTCACATTTCGAGGCTCAACTTGCACTTTTAAATCTTTGCCATTGATTTTAGCAAACCAATCCAACCTCTATCACGCAATGTCACATTCCAACTAGCATGATACTTAACGTTTTCTATTCATGCAAAATAGCTTGTTTTAGTATGCCACACATCGCAACTTTAACGTTATCACATCCCTTTTATAATTACCACTTACCATTTTCATTGTATGTGAAAACCATTACCGCTTCCATAAAACCTTTCCACTTTCTGCTAGCACGTGGCTTAATCTGATCCGTCCGCTCCTTGACTTTAATCTCCGTGACTTAATACTAGCCGTCTATCTCCCTTAATCTCGCCCATTGATCTGACTGATCCAACAACTATCAATTCATCGCATTTCAAATAGGTCAATATTTAACGTTTTTAAACTTATGTGAAATGGGAAGTTTTGACTTTCAAGCCAATGCTATGTGTCATCCTCTAAGCACTATCGCCTTCGCTCAGGGATTTACCACTTACCACTCTAAAGCCGTGCGAAACCCACTTGCTGGTTTACACAACCACTTCTCCATTCCTCTGTGTCATTGATTATAGTTTCTGCTTTCGGCATTCTCATTCAGATTTACACAATCTGCTCACCATTCCACACTGACTCCAATTTTAGCTCTTCGCATTTGCATTCTTCAATTCGTTGCCTGAGAAATTCTGACTGTAGCTTCTTCTTGGGCATATATTCAACCTCTCCATTGTTTGAATTCACAGTTATTAACTCTTTTTGTGAATCAATCATTGATCCAATTTGTGATCAATGATGATTCAAATTTCCATTCAAACCTTACTATGGAATTCATCATATCAAACCCCCACTACAGATTTTATCACATAGATTAAATGGGAATTTAAAACTTTTGTCTCTCACATAAGCTTCTTCATTCAATTAAAATTCATATACAGAAATTCAATTAAACCCAGATCAATCTTATCACACACAGGACAATTCTGAAACACAATGAAACTCTCCTTACATTCATAAACAATATTTACATAATCTCAGAATATCTTGTGTTATGTCTTCCCTCTTTTAGGCCTGATTTTCTAATTAAATGGCCTTTTCCACCTGTCTGGCCCGTAGGCTTCCAAATCAAACTTTTTCTATCTAAATCCTCTCCCTACTATCTTTTGAGACTTACAATTTATACAGTTGATTCTAAAACCAATTCTGGTTCCAGATCCTCTATCTTCTCAACAAATTCCTCAAAATCCTCTAAGTCCTAAAATCTCCTATTTATCCCTAAGGATCCTCTTTAATCCCATAAACTCATGAAGCCAATTCCTAATTTAAAATCTGCAATTAATTTCCAAATCTCTCAATCTCCTAATTCTCTCATGTTCTCCAACATTCGAGAACATTTACAAACTTCCTCTCACTTCCTATTTTAAATGTCTCACTTAAATCACTCAAAATATTTAAAATTACATCAATTTAATACATAGGCAATCAATCTACTTTGAAAACACAAAGACCCCTATGTCTATTAAAATACAAGGAATTTTCCTGAGCCTATGCTCCTGCATCACATATGCTACAGGCTGGGTTGGTAAGCTGCGCTTAACCAATTCCAGCCTTAGTTGTGCAGTTTCGGGGCTGCCTCTATGGAGGAAACTAGCCCGGAAAATACTTGAAGCAGGAAATTACAAAATGCGCAGAAGCGCTGGTGTATCCAGAAATTACAAAATATGCGGAAGCATAAGTATAACTTGAAATTTCGTGGTGATAGCAGGCATGACAAAAAACAAAGAATAATTGAGCAACATCGCAATCCTTAGTCTTCAGCTTCATCATTAATGTCTGGCTCTTCTTCCACTATGGGGTAGGCATACGCCTGCACAACCGCTTCCTCTGTATCAGTGGGTGGACGCGTATGTTTGGGGACCAGTGCGCAGAGGATGGGTGCCACCGGATATTTTGCCTTAGGGACGCGCGTCCAAGTACCTTCAGAATCCATAATCCATACATCTGTATCATCACCCTCATCCTCTTGAGCCGGAAGAGGTTCAGTATTGCGAGGCGGGAGATGCGCCTGATGTGCAATGGTGGAATTCTGAGGTTCGCATTTGCCCCTCTGCGAAGCTTGCATGGGGGCCTCCTCCTCCTGATTCGGTTCGGGACTCTGTCTAGCGAAACTGCCTGAGCAGAATCCTTTAATAGACTCTAGGCGATTGTACGTCCCACGGTGGTAACGACCGGGGAGTGCCCCTCTCTGCCCTCCATGGATGGTTCTTTGGTGCAACCTAGGTGCCATGGCCTGCTGAAGCAGAGGTGTGACAGAGATGGAGGGATGCTCAACAGGGGGAGAGGGTCGAAGCAGGGGAGAAGCAAGTGGATAGGGGGAACGATGAGGGGGAGAGCACGTCAAGGGATGTGGGGTAACGGGTGCACACAAACTATTGAGACTGGTGGGACAGATGGAGTTGGGATAGGATGCGCAGGCTTGGTAACTCGCAACCCAGAGATTTCTGCACAATGCAGCTCTAGGAAGAGGGCTGCGCAGCGGGTTGGTGGTGCAGGAGGGCAAGAACAGAAGCAACATAAAAGATTGAGGGATCTGACTGTGAATCTCTTTGTGCTGAGGGGTCTTCCTTTTAAAAGGCCTGTAACACATGCAAAGGGGAAGATCATGATTGATCCTTGCACGTAGCTGCGTGCCATAACTTTTTTCATGAACGGGCTCAAGTGAAGAGTTATGGCCAGTGGGCATATCGATCCAGGTAATCATTTAGGATGATTGTTGCGGAGAGGTACCCTGGAGGGGGTGACGCTGTCCAAGCGTGTCTTCATCATGCCTTATCTCATTCATCTCGTGCGGATGGTTACTAGTTTGAGGATCCACATCGGGTGAGGACCTGTGCTGCGGATCTTCGTCCTCATGGGTGTGGGAGTGGCGATTGTCATTCGTACTCCTGCTGTCACCTGCATCCGAGGCCCTTGTATGTAAAGTTATTTAGAAGCATGCTAGAAAATAAAATCAACAAGTGGGTAGAAGAAAGAGATAAACGTGCTAAAGGGCCAGTAGGTTTTAGAACCGAACATTCCACAACTGATCATGGTATAACTTTAAGGCGCATCATTGAAAAAGTTTGAGAGAAAAAGGAAGAAGCCTTTTGTTGCTTTGTTGACTTCATAAAAGCCTTTGACACAGTTCCCAAGGATACACTTTGATATAGAATGGAGGAACTTGGGGTTCCTAGACATTTGAGAGCAGTTGTGCATAGGCTGTATGAGTAGGTGAAAGTCAAAATTAGAAATTCAACACACATTTATGAAAGTTTTAGAAGCGATATCAGGGTCAAACAAGGTTGCGCATTGCCTCCTACCCTTTTTGGTTTATATATCGACTAGTTTGAAGAGTGACTAAATTCACAAGAGGGTGACTCTATCCATTTGGGCAAGTTTGTTATAAGAATTCTTTTGTATGTAGATGGCTTTATTCTGATTTCTAAATATGCCCTTGGTTTGGAAGAGCACTTATTTTCCCTTGAGCTTTTTTTTAGAAGAGTGGGGATGCAAGCCAATATTAGAAAAACAAAAGTAGTGGTTTTTTCTAACAAAAGAAAGCATAACCAACATAAGTTCTACTTTGAAGGCAACATTCTGGAAGAAGTTGCGGATTACAAATACCTCAGAAATTGACTTCAACAAAAATCTAAGTTGGGATTGTTATAGAAAGAATAGAACTTTGGGTGGTTGGAAAACATTTTATGCTTTTCAAAATAGGTGTATAGAGGCAGAGTTATGGGACTGAAAAACCCCTCTAACTCTTTCTGGGCTTTTTGTGATTCCGGTGATTCTCTACAGTTGTGAACATAGTGGGCCAACAATACATCCAACATGTAGTGGAAACAAATTGAGAAAATTCGGAAGCGTTTGATTACAAATAAATTCAAAATTAAAAGTGCAATTCCTTATGCTATCTTGTTAAGTGAAATATGGACTGCACCTATTGAAGCAATTGCTATGGTGCGAGTCATAAGGTATTTAAAAAAAATTGAGCAAATAGAAGAGAGCGGCCTACAATTGTCTTTAGTGACATATTGTGCAAAAGAAAGAATACTTGGATGCAGAAAAATAACAAATGGTTTAGTAAATGGGGTATTTTCTTGAACATGTGCCCCATAAACAATAAAAAGATAAAAGATTTTGTTATGGATAAGGTCCACAAGTGTACTTGGCATAAAGAGCTAAGGAGAAAGAAAAAAATACTATATTGAAGAGTTTAATAACACTCATAATCATCAACAAAAAGCGTAAATAGGGACCAATATTTATTGAAGAGCCAAAATTCTTATTGCTCAATCATCATAAACTCCATTGTGAAACATGACGCTAGAAAATACCAAAAAAATGTCTGAAAAAAAAAGTATGTACTTTGACTCTTTTCGCAAAATAAAAACAAAAAATACATGAAAAACTTCAAAGATAGCACTAATATTGTAACAACTAACTCTTGAGATAATCTACTAACGAGGAATTTGTGGAGAAACTTAGAGCCTAAAAGAGACACATTGAAAAGCAATCTTTTGCTTCGTGAACATCAAAACAATTTTCATTCTTTCTTTGTTCTACGTGCTCGCTGTTTCGGGTCGTATTAAGACTAACAGAAGAATACGCAACGCATATTCTGTGATTCTCTTTCAACAACGGATCTTTTGGCAATATTCTTTCACTTTAACCACATTTTACAACGGACCTGTGATTTCCGACTAATTAACCACATTTTACTCTCATTTCACTTTCTCTGGAGCCCATTAAATTTGACAAAAATGGAAGGTAGTGTACAACGTATCGAGCGAAGTTAATAAGATTTCAATATGTAATGTTATTTGACGTTTATAAGATCTCAGTTTGTAATGGCTTTTTTTGTTTCCTCACAGAATTAATCATGTTCCAAATTTTTCACTGAACTTTCATCGTGTTCATATGAATTATAGTATCGAGTATCCTAATTTTAGCAAAAACACCCAATGTTACGGTTACAGGTGTTTCCATTGAACTTCAAGTGTTTATTGTTTGCCCTCCTCTAGACCAATGGTTCTAGCAAAAATTTGAATTGAAGACCTGAGTTTGGTTTTTGGATAAGGATCATTATCATGTCAGAGCTTCTCTGCTCCCAAAGCAAAGGCACAGGCAGATATCGTTATTCACCAACACGTCATTGCTTATAAAGTTTGATCTCTATCCACTGGGCGGACTGGCAAGTGCAGCACCTCCTTAAAGCTCAAGCTCTGATTTGATTTCTCTCGCTATCTTTACTCCACAATTCTGTTGTAACCCGGGTATTTTGTATTGCATTAGCAATTTTGGTTGCCAGGTGAAATGGGTCGAAAAATGAAATTCGAGGAAGAACTGATAATTGTATTTGTAGTGGTGATGAATCTGATGATCGGGGCAGCCAATGGGTTGTTAACTGTGGAATCCTCTCCAAAATTATTGAACCGCTCAGGTGACAATGTGACGCTCACGCTCACCTGGACTGCAAATTCATCTGCCTCTTCTTCCGACATGGACTGGCTGGGGATTTACAATCCTCCAGGTTCCGCAGACGAACATTTCATAGGTTATATCCTGCTGTCTTCCTTCTGCCCTAACTGGATGAAGGAAGGGGGGTCATGTTATCTGGATCTACCTCTCATCAATCTGCGAAGGCCTTATGAGTTCCGTGTTTTTCGATGGGACAAGTCTGAGATATCCAACAGGACTCCAGTGGACGAGGATCACAATCCCCTGCCCTCCACCAGACATCTTCTGGCGAAGAGCGAGACTGTTAGTTTTCGTAATCTCAACGATCCAGCGCAGCTCCACCTGGCCTTCACCTCGAATCAGGATGAGATGCGTGCCATGTTCCTGACGAAGGATGCCATAAAGAGCTATGTCAGATATGGGTTGGATGAGAAGGAGCTGGACAGCGTGGCAGAGGCTCGTTCCGTCACCTATACGCGCTCTGAGATGTGCGATGCGCCTGCTAATACTAGTTTGGGATGGAGGGATCCAGGCTACATTCATGATGCTGTTATGCGGGGATTGGAACAAGGCAAGCGCTATTTTTATCAGGTATTTCCTCTGATTCAGTTCAACACGTTCTCTGATATGCAACTGGCAGAATTTTCTAAACCCGGGCCATGTATTTTTGCTCCCAATCAGACAAATGGCCGAGGTATCAAATATTGGAACCCAAGATTTCTGTCACGAACTTCACAACCTCCGGGTGCATATCATACCATGGGTATCGGTCGTCTCTGTTGGTAGCCTGATCAGCCCAGTGAAGTCCTAATCATGCTATCTCCATCAACCCTTATCTAATGAAGCGTTGGCCTTTTAGGATCAATTCTTAGACAGGGATTACCTTTCAGTGCCAAGTCAACCTCTTTCAGTGCCATGGGTATCGGTCGTCTCTGTTGGTAGCCTGATCAGCCCAGTGAAGTCCTAATCATGCTATCTCCATCAACCCTTATCTAATGAAGCGTTGGCCTTTTAGGATCAATTCTTAGACAGGGATTACCTTTCAGTGCCAAGTCAACCTCTTTAATTTAACTAAATTAATTTTTTTCTAACATTCTTAGAAGGGTTGGTTATACAGTTAGGGATATAATCATATAAGCCCCTTGATTAAAAGGGTTGGTTATACCCATCTTATGTGTCTGAGCTAAGCAAAGGGTTGTGATCATCCCCACTCCTACCTAGGCTGTAGATTGTGTCTTGCTTTTCTTAGTGCAAATTTTATTGCAGACATCTTATGCAGATTGCCAAGAAGTGAGTGGTACACAAAAAATGAGCATCCTGGATACTTGTACTTAAAATCCTGTTGGGAAAAAAATATTTCATCCTAGGGGTGGATTTCTAACCACTTAGGTCTGGCCTTTCAGCAAAATGCTGTCCAAGATAATTCAAACAAAACAGGAGCTGTGTACAAATTTTCAGCAAAAACCAGAGAAGAAACAAGGGAACTCATAAATTTGGTAGAAAAAATGAGAGGGAAATTCATAAAATGCTCTCAGCCCTTGATTTTTCACAAGTTAGATCTAACCTATTTTGTTATTAAATGCTTCTGGTCAACACGAGCAAGTGGCAACTGTTCTACATGAGATATTCAATGGGCAGAAACATCTGGCCATGCTATGGAGGCCAATCTTCATGCTTGTGGGGGGGGCGGGGCGGGTGTCTATTCTGCCAAACTAGCCCAAAACTTGCACCTGGCACCACCTGGTTTTTGCAGCACTGGTGCAAGCACAAGCATGAGCATGCCCTACCCTGGTAGGGGTGATAACGACATCTCACTTTTACTGACTCGGCAAGCCACTGTTAAGAAGTCTAGCTTCTTGGCAAAACATTGTCCCAAGTCCATGTTCATATTTTCACAGAAAAAAAATCCAAACAGAAATAGACACCGTGTTCATACTTCAGTAAAAAAAACACAGGAAAATCAGGTAATTCATAAATATAGAGAAGCAGAACAATACATGCATATTTATATAACCATCTCAGCCCTTGATTTTGATGAGTTAGGTCTATCCTTCTGGTAAAACACTGTCCAATTACGTGTTGAGATTCTTATGCAAACAGAATCAAGACAGAAGTAGAATCATGTTCGTATTTTCAGCAAGGGAATTCATAATGAAATTTCAAATTCATGAAACCATCTCAGCCCTTCATTTCTAACTACTTTTTTTGGTTGGTCAAAATTTTCTATTAATTCTTCAAAATATTATGTTGGATAAACATAAAGCCACTGCTCTCCCGGGCTCACTCCGACCGGATTTGTTGGCCAGGAGAGCAATGCAAAAACTAAGGATAAACTGCCAAACTTTACATAATAAGTTAATAACCAAAAGCAGAAGGACCAGATAGCCCAGAAAACATAGAGAATAAGAAGACAACCAACAGTCATCACAAATCATGGGGGAAATCAGGTGCATGACCTGCACCAGGAGCAGCGGTAGGTCCAGGATCCCGATGAGCATGGAATTCCACATGAGCTAGGCGTGCCTCCATCTCATCTAGGAAGTCATTAGTGCGCATCTTACTCCTTCGCATAGATGCTAAACGGTCAAGAATATCCCACTGGTTTTGTTGCAAGTCATTCATGAATGCGATGACTTCATTAACCCAAAAATGATATCTAATATAATGCACTGTGGAAACCCCTCATACTTAAAATACAAAGAGTAAAGGGAGCTCTATGTGAATGGATCATGAGGCAGAATACTTGCGAAGGTTTTGCAAATGGGGTAGCAAGCTAAGTGGGCTTGATTGTGGGGAAAACTCCACAGTTAAGCGCGCTTGAGCCAAAGGAGTTCTGGGATGGGTGACCTCCCGGGAAGTCTTGGTTACCGAGTGCAAGCCTCGGAAGTGATGATTGATGCTATGTGATTCATTTCACTAGTTTCAATCCCACTTCTTCACCCCTGTGAGCATCACCCGTTGGAATGAGTGCTAAGTGGACTATTCAAAAATCATGAGAAATTAGTCACTTACGACTACCTTTCATGGAAATGGTCATAGATGAATGACTTACCTAACGCAGTTGAATCCCAAAAATGATATCTAATATAATGCACTGCGGAAACCCCTCATACTTAAAATACAAAGAGTAAAGGGAGCTCTAATTGAATGGTTCATGAGACACAATACTTGCTAAGGTTTTGCAAATGGGGTAGCAAGCTAAGTGGGTTTGATTGTGTGGAAAACTCCACAGTTAAGCACGCTTGAGCCAGAGGAGTTCTGGGATGGGTGACCTCCCGGGAAGTCTTGGTTACTGGGTGCAAGCCTTAGAAGTGATGATTGATGCTATGTGATTTATTTCACTAGTTTCAATCCCACTTCTTCACCCATGTGAGCATCACCCGATGCAATGAGTGCTAAGTGGACTGTTCAAAAAGCATGAGAAATTAGTCACTTACGACTACCTCTCATGGAAATGGTCATAGATGAATGACTTACTTAACGCAATTGAATCCCAAAAATGATATCTAATATAATGCACTGCGGAAACCTCTCATACTTAAAATACAAAGAGTAAAGGGAGCTCTAATTGAATGGTTCATGAGGCACAATACTTACTAAGGTTTTGCAAATGGGGTAGCAAGCTAAGTGGGCTTGATTGTGGGGAAAACTCCACAGTTAAGCGCACTTGAGCCAGAGGAGTTCTGGGATGGGTGACCTCCCGGGAAGTCTTGGTTACCGGGTGCAAGCCCCGGAAGTGATGATTGATGCTATGTGATTCTTTTCACTAGTTTCAATCCCACTTTTTCACCCCTGTGAGCATCACCCAATACAATGAGTGCTAAGTGGACTATTCAAAAATCATGAGAAATTAGTCACTTACGACTACCTCTCATGGAAATGGTCATAGATGAATGACTTACTTAACGCAATTGAATCCCAAAAATGATATCTAATATAATGCACTGCGGAAACCCCTCATACTTAAAATACAAAGTGTAAAGGGAGCTCTAATTGAATGGTTCATGAGGCACAATACTTACTAAGGTTTTGCAAATGGGGTAGCAAGCTAAGTGGTCTTGATTGTGGGGAAAACTCCACAGTTAAGCGCGTTTGAGCCAGAGGAGTTCTGGGATGGGTGACCTCCCAGGAAGTCTTGGTTACTGGGTGCAAGCCCCGGAAGTGATGATTGATGCTATGTGATTCATTTCACTAGTTTCAATCCCACTTCTTCACCCATGTGAGCATCACCCGATGCAATGAGTGCTAAGTGGACTATTCAAAAATCATGAGAAATTAGTCACTTATGACTACCTCTGATGGAAATGGTCATAGATGAATGACTTACTTAACACAGTTGAATCCCCAAAATGATATCTAATATAATGCATTGCGGAAACCCCTCATACTTAAAATACAAAGTGTAAAGGGAGCTCTAATTGAATGGTTCATGAGGGACAATACTTGCTAAGGTTTTGCAAATGGGGTAGCAAGCTAAGTGGACTTGATTTTGGGGAAAACTCCACTGTTAAGCGCGCTTGAGCCAGAGGAGTTCTGGGATGGGTGACCTCTCGGGAAGTCTTGGTTACCGGGTGCAAGCCCCTTTAGTGATGATTGATACTATATGATTCATTTCACTAGTTTCAATCCCAATTCTTCACCCTTGTGAGCATCACCCGATGCAATGAGTGCTAAGTGGATTATTCAAAAATCATGAGAAATTAGTCACTTGCGACTACCTCTCATGGAAATGGTCATAGATGAATGACTTACTTAACGCAGTTGAATCCCAAAAATGTGAAGCGAACAAAGTTCCTTCTCAAGTTAAAATACTCCAAAAGACTTGGAATATAAAAATATCCATGAGGATACAAATATTATATTAGAAAGTGTGATGAATGAGATTGAGATGAGATGGTTGAATGTTACAAATGAGACTTGCTTATATACCTACGCAGGTGCCTCTTCACGAAAGGTCATGTCTTATCAGACATGGCCTTTCAACCTAATTACTAATTAACTAATTAATCACTATTTACATTATTTTATTTATGACATTGCCTCCCCCTCAAAAAGCTTTGTTCTCAAAGCTTGTCGATGAAAGGCCTCGATTTCTTTTCCTGATACGAACATCTTCTCGTCTCGGGGCAGTCATCCTTGTCGATACAAGTTGATATGATCCTCTAAGTGACAAACAAAACTGTCGCACTGAGAATGGATCAGACCATCCTAAATCAATCTTTTGTGGAATCTTATGATGATTGGAAACTTGTGATGATTCGTTAGTATTCTTTGGAATATCAGCTTGTTTCTGTTCTGGATACATAGCTTGGTTGAGTTGTCTGCTCCCATGATTTGGATGTCGATAGGGAACTGTTTTGGTTTGACCTCTTTGATTTTTGCCTGGCGAGGATGTTATGGAGATGGTTACAGAATCTTCACGTAGAATGTTCTTCGTTCGTCTGGCATCTAATTTTGTTTCTTCTACAACTTGCTTGTCGTCTTCTTCAGTTGAGACATTTACTAGCTCAACGTTCGATTTTTCTTCAACTTGAACTTCTATATTTGAAGATTTTGATGCTTCATTTTCGACAAGTTGTTGCACCTTGTTTTCCAACGACTTCTTGTCTTTCTTCAGCTTCTTAATTTGCGTTAGTAATTTATCGTTGTGGTCCTTGAGGCGAGCAACTTCTTCATTCTTGTTAGTTGTGATTTTGTCAATTTCCTTTTGCATATTTTGGATCGCCTTTTTACTTTCTTGAAGAACTACTTTTGAGATTTCTTGTGTGTCGTCAGGCGTCACTGAATTTGGCTTCAAGTTAACGTCCTGTAATGTTATTTTCTTCTTTTTGTCGGAGAATGTTAAAACCTTCTTTTTTGTATTAAGGATGAATGACCCTAGTGATTCTATCTAGAGCGAACCCAAAATTATATCACTATCGTTACAAAATAAGGATTTAACGGTAAATTGCGAGACCAAGGAATACTCCCTAATACTTAGGTGTAGATTCTTTATGTCGTATTGTTTTTCATTTGCGTTAATTGAATTTGTTTCGATTATATTTGATTCAGGAATCACTAATTGGTTAGCACATTTTGTACTAACATAATTATCCTTTTGATTAAGATCGATAGATATGAGAACTTCCTTTCCCGCAAGTGACCCTTTGATTCTAATTAGCGCACAAACATACATACTATGATTTTCAGGAAATCTTCCTTCTTTTCTTTCCGAATTGGACTCCATTTGCATTTATCGAGGTAAAATTAGGGTTTTTAAAGGTAGAATAATAGTTCTTTTGTATATAAACATTTTTAAAGTCACCCCTCTTTTAATTATAACTCTTTTATATATTTCAAACCTTTTCTTTTTCTAACACTCTTGTTCACTTTTTTTTTTTTTTTTAAATAATCTTTTAATTGTACTCTTTATTAAAATTAATGTCCAAATAATTAAATTCTTTCTTTTCTTTTCTTTTCTTTTTAAAATCTTCTTGTCTTTATAAATATTTTCACTACTTCCTCGAACCACTTTTTGTTTGTTTATAGTAACTTCACTTAAAAGTATGGTATTACCATTTAAACACAACACTTTGTTAATTAATTTTAACCAATCGATATGGTGTATAGGTTCAACCTTTCAGATTGGAGGTATTGTATTATTTTTTTTCCAAATAATATTTTCAACACATAGAAATGTAAGTGTACGGATAGTATGGAAAAATGAACAATGTCACATCAGCGGTGGTGATTGGCGGAAGTTTGTTGCGGCCGGTTGGCGGTGAGAACACTGGTTGGTCACGCTGTGCTAGCTACAGGGTAGTTGTATTTTTATTTTTTATTCTTTCCAAAAGGAGCTGGTTTAAATAGCGCTTTGATTAATTGGATCAATGGATTGTATGGTCAATGGATTAAGAATGGAAATGAAGGGTCGAATGATGCAATGGAATGGTGTTGTACTAACATGAGCACGATGTCAGAAATAATGCAGTGATGCAAAAAAAAATAGACGCAGACCAGATTTTTGGCTCGTTGCGATGGCAACTAGATTTTTTTTGGCTCGTTGTGATGGCTACGCCTGGTGAGGCAGCGGTGGAGGATGTGGCTGCGTGTGGACGTAGCAGAGGCAACGAAGGAGAAAATGGGCGATGTGGCCCTGTGTTTTTTGCTAGTTGTGAGTTTGCTTTTCGACGGTGGCAAAGTAAAAAAAAAAAAAAACGAGTGCGGAAGGCTGTCGGCGGAGTAGGAAATGGCAGCTGGTTGTAGAAGTTGTTGTTGGCTATGAGTGGAAGAATATCACGGAAGCTAGAAGATCGAGGACTGTAAATAAGGCGATTTTTATTTTTTGGGTTCTTGTGATTTTTCTGTTCTTATATATATATATATATATATATATATATATATATATATATATATTAAAACAATGGAGAAGTAGACAGAGGAGCGACGGTTGAGCGAGGGTTCTGGTGTGAAGTGTGTGGTCTGTTGTTGACTACTGCTCCGGTCATGCGGTGGAGACAGATGAGTGTTGGTGCCCAAGGTAAGAATATTTTTACTCTTTTTTTTATAGTAATGTATTTTTCTTATATGATTTTTTATTTATGTTGTATTTAATTTAATTTTTTTTTTTAACTATTATCTTTTAAATCTTTTTCTTTCTCTTTTTTTTTACTATATATATATATATATATATTTAATAGTCTTTTTTTCTTTTTTTTTTTTTACTTAATTTTTTCTCAATATATATTGATTTTTTTTTTCTTCTTCAAATAATTTTTTTTTTTTTTTTTTTTTTCTTTAAAAAAATGGCCAAGGGCCTCTGATGAACTCAGCAACGGAGAAACTCCAAAAATGTAGCAAAACGCTTCGACGGCAACAACGTTGACGAATTTGATGGTCAAGAACCTGGATCAGAGAGCGTGGCTCTGTGCAGCGAGGAGCGGCCTGAAGATCGAATTGCTCTGATACCAAATGAAGGGAACAAAGTTCCTTCTCAAGTTAAAATACTCCAGAAGACTTGGAATATAAAAATATCCATGAGGATACAAATATTATATTAGAAAGTGTGATGAATGAGATTGAGATGAGATGGTTGAATGTTACGAATGAGACCTGCTTATATACCTACGCAGGTGCCTCTTCACGAAAGGTCATGTCTTATCAGACATGGCCTTTCAACCTAATTACTAATTAACTAATTAATCACTATTTACATTATTTTATTTATGACCCTTCATACTTAAAATACAGTGTAAACGGAGCTCTAATTGAATGTTTCATGAGGCACAATACTTTCTAAGGTTTTGCAAATGGGGTAGCAAGCTAAGTGGGCTTGATTGTGGGGAAAACTCCACTGTTAAGCGCGCTTGAGCCAGAGGAGTTCTGGGATGGGTGACCTCCCAGGAAGTCTTGGTTATCGGGTGCAAGCCCCGGAAGTGATGATTGATACTATGTGATTCATTTCACTAGTTTCAATCCCACTTCTTCACCCTTGTGAGCATCACTCGATGCAATGAGTGCTAAGTGAACTATTAAAAAATCATGAGAAATTAGTCACATGCGACTACCTCTCATGGAAATGATCATAGATGAATGACTTACTTAACGCAGTTGAATCCCAAAAATGATATCTAATATAATGCACTACGAAAACCCCTCATACTTAAAATACAAAGTGTAAAGGGAGCTCTAATTGAATGGTTCATGAGGCACAATACTTGCTCAGTTTTTACAAATGGGGTAGCAAGCTAAGTGGGCTTGATTGTGGGGAAAACTCCACTGTTAAGCGTGCTTGAGCCAAAGGAGTTCTGGGATGGGTGACCTCCCGGGAAGTCTTGGTTACCGGGTGCAAGCCCCAGAAGTGATGATTGATGCTATGTGATTCATTTCACTAGTTTCAATCCCACTTCTTCACCCTTGTGAGCATCACCCGATGCAATGAGTGCTAAGTGGACTACTCAAAAATCATGAGAAATTAGTCACTTACGACTACCTCTCATGGAAATGGTCATAGATGAATGACTTACTTAACGCAGTTGAATCCTAAAAATGATATCTAATATAATGCACTGCGGAAACCCCTCATACTTAAAATACAAAGTGTAAAGGGAGCTCTAATTGAATGGTTCATGAGGCACAATACTTGCTAAGATTTTGCAAATGGTGTAGCAAGCTAAGTGGGCTTGATTGTGTGGAAAACTCCATAGTTAAGCGTGCTTGAGTCAGAGGAGTCCGGGATGGGTGACCTCCCGGGAAGTCTTGGTTACCAGGTGCAAGCCCTAGAAGTGATGATTGATGCTATGTGATTCATTTCACTAGTTTCAATCCCACTTCTTCACCCCTGTGAGCATCACCCGATGCAATGAGTGCTAAGTGGACTATTCAAAAATCATGAGAAATTAGTCACTTACGACTACCTCTCATGGAAATGGTCATAGATGAATGACTTACTTAATGCAGTTGAATCTCAAAAATGATATCTGACTTCATTACAGTCATCGTGTCTTTGCTGTCTCATTTCCTCTAGAAAAACCATTATGTTCCGCATCTGCATGTCCAAGGACTTCATGGAAGGTGGCTGGTCTACAGGGGCCTGGTGACGGAATCTAGGCCTGGGCCACTTCCCCCACCAACTCAGTGCTCACAACCCCGTCGTCCTCTAATGCACCTACCTATCCATCCCTGCTTGCTGGCTAACCAAAGCGCTACATCCCTCTCCGGGCCCGAGCTCGCTGCCTCAACGTGGCTGAGTGAACTACTATCCACCAGAAGAGGAACCCCGCTGCGGAATGACCAATAGGCCCACTCCAACAAAAACCAACCAACCCAGACTCCCAAGGTACATAGTTAAAATTCAAGCTCGATGCCAACCCAACTGGGGCACTGGTGCTACACACAACTAGAGGGGGTTTTACCCAGAGATGACCACTGCGACCAATCAAGAGCCAATTTCCCACCTCCCAACATCCAGGAAGCCAATGACAATACTGCCCTGGTTTAATTATTAATCATAGAACATCACCCTTCCGGTGGAGAATATAGAAAATACACAAGTAAGGCTCTATCGGAACTGGAACAAAGGGAAAATGCTTCCAAACAGAGGTCCTCAGGAAAAGACTTACCAAAACCCTACCAGGCTTTACAAGGGCTGGTTGTGGACAATTCCCTGCAAAACTAACCAGCAAGGAGACGTCCCTTGCCTACATGAACTGGAAGCAGTGAAGATATCCACAAGCTCTTTCCCCAGGATCCCACACAGTGTGGATGGGCTTCCAAACAACCACTCTCTGCAATTCCCACCAACCAATAGCAGCAACAGAGGCCGAGTTCACCAAATGAATGAGCATGCATAGGTTGGCGGCCTGTGCATACTCTACATTAGTTTTGCCACCCACATTATCGCCATACCCTGAGACCACAGACAGAGAAACCATACTACCGTGCCGTGCTTCTACCTTCTCGAGGTTTCTACACCTCCAACGTTAGTTTTCCTGGCTTCCTTTTCTATATCCAGCTCGTGTTATTCGCATGGGTCCCTCCATTCTGACCATGCTGCTCATACCAAAGTCACCCACCCCCATCGGGGGTGATTTCTAACAACTTAAGTCTAGCCTTTTTGCAAAATATTATGCAGGTCCATGTTCAAAATTTCACGGAATCAAATCCAAATGGAAACAGAAAACATGTTCATATTTTCATTAAAAAATTATGCAGAAAAAAGGAAACTGATAAATCCAGAGAAACATAGCAGATGCACAAAAATTCATACAACCATCTCAAACCATCGTTTCTGACAATTTAGCTTGATCCTTATGGCAAAATACCATCCTAGCCCATGTTCAGAGGTCCACTTAAACAAATGCAAATTGAAACAGAACGCCTTCTCATATTTTGAGCAAAAAACGTTGTAGAAATAGGGGAACTCATAAATTCGGAGAAATAAAACAGATACAAAGAACTTTATAAAATCGTCTCAAGACTCTCAACCATTGATTTTTTAGAATTTACTACTAGACTTTTAGTAAAATATTGTCCGAACCCATGTACAGATTTTCAAACAGAAACTTTTTTCATATTTTGAGCAAAAAAACATAGTAGAATTAGGGAAACTCATAGATTTGGAGAAATAAAACAGATAAAAAAGAAATTTATAAAACCGTCTCAACCGTTGATTTTTTAGAAGATAGGCCTAGACTTCTAGTAAAATATTGCGAAACCCATGTTTAGATTTCCACAGAAACAGATACCGTGTTTATATTTTCAGCTAAAACAGAGGAGAATTAGGGAACTCATAGAACCAGATAAACAAAACAGAGACAAAGAAATTCAAAAAATAATCTCAAACCTTGATTTCTGACAAGTTAGATCTAACCTTCTAGCAAAATACTATCCAAGTCCATGTCAGACTTTCACAGAAGAAGAATCCCAATGTAAACAACAACAATCTTCATATTTTTAGTAATAGATAGCAGAAACATAGAACTTAAGGGTCAAATATGGAGAAATAGAGCAGATACATAGAATTTCATACAACCATCTCAGTGCTTGATTTTTGATATGTTAGGTGAACATTCTAGCAAAATAATGTCCAAGCTTATGTACAGATTTTTACACAAATAAAGTTAAGAGAGAAACCATATTCATATTTATAGCAAAAGCTGTTGAGATTCACACAAGAGAGAGAGAGAGAGAGAGAGAGAGAGAACCCTATTTTGGCAATAAGGAGAAAACCAAACAACACTAGGGTTGCACAGTGCTGGAAGAGAGATCAGCCAAAAAGCGCAAAACCCTAGTAACAGTAAAATAATCCAAGAGCAAGTGTGCCAGAGAGAGAGAGAGAAATAATGCAAGAACAATAGAGCACTACACTTTGTTGTTCCCCTAGGTAAATCACTTTATTAGCGATCAATAGATCAATTGAATGAATGAATTAGAAATGAAAGTGGGTGGATAAATACCATTGTTCCACCAAGTTTCTGGAATGTAGGGGTGCAAGTTTGGGGAAACACATATAGGGGATACATAGAAGTTCCTCCAAAATTTTAGTAAACGTTATAGGGGATGTAGGATTCTTCAACATATGGGACCCTGCTATAAATACTAAAAAATTTGAGTTATAATATCTGAAAATATAAACATAACTCATTGAATTTTTATAATCTTATACATAAAAATGCAGCATATTAATTAACAAATCATATATCATGATTCATAAATCATCACTAAACTACCACCATTGTATTCCTCATTATATGTAGAATATAGAAAATTCAGAAGATATAGATCTAAGTCTCAAGATAAGTTGTTAACAAATACATATTTACAACATACATCAGGTGAAAACATGAAATATAACCCTACTGAAATGAAAACTGTGAAGTCCCAATCTGATACATCAAGATTCAAGATTCAAAATTTAAATGTCCGGGGCTTAAAGAGTCAAGCTTATCAAAGAAAAGACAACTTAATGTAGAAACAAGTAGAACACTAAATTGGTACATGGGAGCACTAGATCTGGGGAGAAAACATTCCCCTTTTCAAAGGGGGCGTTTCCTTGTGCATTTATATGTATTCCCTTCAAAAGAGAGAACATGTGGGAACAAACCCCTTGGAGTATCTACGTTCCCTACCTTTGGGAATGTGTCCCCATGAACAATGATAAATTGCCAACTCAAGAGGTAGGGCACTTTCTCTAAGAGGGGTTATGAGCCTATGTATATAAGATCAACCTTAGACAAACATAATGTTGAGCATGTTGTCATTGATATCAAAGTGAGAGCATGTGCAGGATGTTGAGTAGGTGCAGGATGCCAAGCAGGTGCATTAGGTGCATGATGTCATCATTAATGTCCTTAGTATGCTGGTTGTCATAGATGAGATGATGTAGAGATGAAACCCTAGCTCTAGGGTTTGGATGCTTTGGACGATGTTCATACCCTACACTTGTTGGATGTTTTTGAAACGACAACTCACCGAGTTTTCTTTGGAGACCCTTGCCAATGCATTCTCCTCGTCATGCTAATTCAGTTGATATGTGGAGTGTTATCACTTAGAAATGTCTTCTTCGCTGTGGGAGAGAAGTTTCCAAGGTAACCTTTTCACTCCAACTAACCTTTTCACTCCAACTTGGAGATTGCAGGCTAGCCCCTTCAATCTAGAGATGGCTCTCCCTGACCTTTACACAGTGGCTAGATCTTTAGATATGTTGTGAAATGTAGGGTTTGGTTGGGCCTGAAGTAAATAGTTCATTGGGTGTTGGAGTCAAATAACTAGGGTTTAGATTAATTTACCAAGATAACTGGCTATTTGATCCCGATGGATAATGGCAAGGTGTATAGCAGATCCTAGACCTTTGTCATTGCTGTAGATGGATGGAGAAAGCAGGAGAACAATCCACTACAATAGGGCATACACGGTGAATCCTATAGTAGTTTTAGAGGATCAAAATGAGAACATTTGAAAATCTCAACTCAGAGCATCAAAAAGAGAGGAATTTGTATTTGCATGAGATTATAAAAGAGGAAACTGTAAAACACACAGAGAATACATACTAAGGTCTACTATCGCATGGATATTTATATCACTGGTCATGATCTATTGATCCTGGCAAACTTAAATGATTAAAGCATTCGAAACACATAGACAATGACTATTTATTTTCAAAAACCCAACCCTTTCTCCATATTTTTCATGTAATATATAGGAAAATACAATAGACTCATAAAGTTTCAGATCCACAATTTGTGGAAAGTACTAATTACAATAATCCTCAAGATTAAAAGAAATGGATCTGAAAATCCTCTTCACCCATTTTTAGTATGCTCTCTAAGTCGAATTTGATGAGGTGGCCTTCAACTGTTAACTTGACATTTTATTAGGAAACTGAATTTCAAAAAATATGGCAAACTCCTAAAAATAGGGTCTAGAGGTGCATTCAGATCTTCCAAACCATGACGCCTGTTAGAAAATGGAGGTAGGTTTTTGTTAATTGGTCCATTAGCTCCAAAAACCTCTTGTGGTTTTCCAAAATTCATCTCCATATGTTCGGAAAATGCTTTTGAAAATAGTAACTAAAACAAGAAAATACATAATTACAAAATCTAAATACTAGGCCTCAAACATTCCTCTGTAGTTTCTAAACCATGAGGTCTGGACAAAATCTGAAAGAGGCTTTTTCAAATCAGCCCATTCCCAAGAAAAACCTTTTTTGGTTTTTTAAAATTCATCACCACCTGCTTGGAATATGTGTTTGAACAGGGTTACTAAAACAAGAAAAAAAAGAGTGTTGTCATTTCTTCTTAAATCACTTCTCTCCTTTGGTTGGTAAACTTGTTCCCTTTGAAGGTTGTTTTTCCTTATGTTGACTTGTATTCTCTGCACTTCCTCAGCCGCAAAAACCTCTGATATGACCACAGTATATCAAAAATAATTTACTGCTTAAAGATTACATTGAGTAGGCCAAAATGTTGAGCGCCCTGTTGTAGACAATTTTGTCATCCCCTAGAGACAGCCTAGAGTTGCTATAGACCAGTGCCTAGGACATCTTAGCATAGCAAGGAGCTCATAATATATCTTGGGTTGTCAATCCAAAAGCTCTCTTACTATCTCTTGTAAAACAAGGAAATTAGTTTAAATGGAACCAAACTCTCTCAGAAGCCGATACAAAGATAAGAATAATGTAGGAACAGCATGCAAAACTCCAATACAAAAGCATCAGACAGTTAAGAGGCAGCTTACTGCAAAGAGGGCCGGTTCAAATAGTATGCCACAGAAATCAAATATCAGAAAGTGGATGCAATGAGGAAAACATGAAGGAGATACTAGTTAACATGAGGCTGATACCCAGATACACAACAGAACCACATATGGACTTATCCAACTAAGAATCCATACATGACAATGACGTTTTAAAAGCACCCTCCTCAAGTAACTAATATAGCAGAAAATATGAATGACATGAACATGGAACAGTATATCATGACTAGGCCTATTTAAAGTGCTTGACTAATCCAAGTATGGGCACCAACTAGGATGAATCCTTACTTAAGATTAGTGAGCCACTCGCATTCTAGAACATGATACAAGAAGATAAATGCAATGAAATGAGATATTATATTAACACATAAGAAAAGATTACATACTGTGGGATACCAAAGACCAGAATCCTCATTACAGTTATAACTCCTCCTCACTGAGACCTTACGGGCTCTGAGCCTTCATACATAAACTTTACAAGATGTATACAAAAGCCTTTCACTGCACAGTTTGCTGATAGAAATCTGGAACCTTTACAATGTCTTTCTTCTGGGTTTTTATAGAAGAAACAGAAAACTCTGGAGAACGAGGTAGGTGATGCACATTAAATTTGCCTAATTTGAACAAAATGGCGGAAACATTCGCGCCTATACTGCTAAGTAAATATGCTATACTGTATGTACTCTGCTGCTGCTCTATGGAATAAATGCTGAGGATGAAAATCTCCTCGTAAACAAGACATAAAAATTAAAATATACAAGCACTCTGTACTTGGCTGAAAGAGAAACTTGTTGTAATAAGGCCTGGAGGATATTGGTGTTTATGCATGGTACTCTCAATCCCTTGAGCCCCGAGCTGAAATTTAAATTCTCAATGCCGGACACCGAACTCCTCAATCTTCTGCTGATATTCTTTGTGGCATCATTAATGTTTTCATCTAACAAAACCTGCCCCTTTTGAATTGCTTTGAGGGATTTGATAAATATCAATCTCGCTTCATTAAATGAAAGTCTTGTCTGTATACCTCTCCAGATCTTTGTTCCACAATTCTACGTCTACTGAATGGTCCTTTGGAGTGAATTCGACCTTTGTAATGGAGGCTGCAGATTATTATCATCCTTTGTTATTGAAAACCCTGCAAAAATCTATGAACATATTAAAGGAGAACAGACTCAAGGGTGGTGGATGCGGCGATGACCATGGAGTGGTGATGTAGACGCGAACTTGGTCAAGTAACAGGTTGCAGCTGGGCCCTGACCGTCCGTTTTCGAAGTAAGATCCACGGCTACAAATGTATTTAAAGGCGATGGGACGGTGGCAGAACAGTTGAGAGCGGTGAAAACAGTGAAGAGTGGCGGAAGAGAGAGTTATAATGTAAAGGCCCAAAGATCTTCATTTGAGCGAATTACGAAGAAAATCAGGGAAAAACAATGAAACAGAGCGGCGGGCGTGGGGACCACCGGGTTAAATAAACTTTATAATAAGGTTTTATAATATAATACGCAGCATGAGGAGAATGTTATAGAAGGTGATGAGGTGGACGGGAATGACCGTACGAGGCGGGACCCACACGGCCATCGCAATATCGCAAAAAGGAGCGGGGGGAAAATGCATTGGGGGGCACTGAAATTGCGATTGCGTGATCAGGCGGAAAACCTTTGTATAAATAATACAAATGTCATTTTAGAATTTACAAAGGAGAAATGGGGTTTTGCAATGAACGAGTGGAGGATTAGTAAGGTGGGACCCAAGGGGCGCATCGCAGATTCACAAATGGAGAAAGCGCGATGGGGAGACGGTGGTGCAACAGGAAACTGTGCTCTGCGCTTTGCGATGGAGGGATCACGCGACGCGCAAAATTGCGACTAGCGGAAGTGCGACGGGAGAATATGCGATCGGGCGGAAAAATGCGATGGCGCGATTGGACGATCACATCGCAAATATTTGCGACGGATCAAACGGTCATAACCA
This sequence comes from Pinus albicaulis, assembly GCA_034641835.2. Taxonomy (NCBI): domain Eukaryota; kingdom Viridiplantae; phylum Streptophyta; class Pinopsida; order Pinales; family Pinaceae; genus Pinus; species Pinus albicaulis. Next base: position 1,782,779,546 of record CM076580.1, on the reverse strand, counting down.
ATGAAAATGCGATCTGTGATGGATGTGATTAGCACCTTAAGAGTAGGCACTCGGTTTTAGGCTAGGGGCACATGTGGGGAAGTGGTTGGGGCTTGTAGCAAAGGGGCTGGGGCTTAATACATTTTCACATATGAATTTTCAGCCTTTTAAAATGCGATTTGAGGATAGAAAATGACCCGATGTTCTTTGATAAGCGCCTATTGTTATTACTCTCGACTCTAGATTTTGGTCTCGTGGAGGAAAGGAGCAGAGGCTTAGCAGAAGGGGCTGGGCTTTTCATTACTTCGGATATGAGCCCGTGATGCTTTCTAATGCGTTTTAGGAGGCGGGAAAGGCAACAGTAGGCAAGAATGAATTTCTTAAGCTATGGTAGGGAATTTGAGAGGTCCCAGAGGGAGTTGAAGACCAAAATTTGAATGAGGGGCTGACATGCTACGACATCGGCTCCATCTGGGGACGACACGTTCGTTCCTGGACGTGTCGAGAACTTGCAGACCATCTGATCATGCTCTAGGTGGATTCTGCTCTTCAGCACCTGTAGTTTTCACTTCATAATTAATCAGCACACGCACATTATTAAAAGAATGATGAAACAAAAAGAAAACTAATGTACAATATAATACACCAGGCTGTCTTTGCCTCCTGGGTCCCATACTTTGCTTTGCTGGTATCCATTAGTTTCATTATTCTTCAACTGTACCCTTCTATGTTTCCATATTTTGTTCTGCAACTTGCCTCCAGCTATGCTTTCACATTCTGTTCTTGTTTTTCCATTGCCAAACTTTCTCTGCTTTCTTGCTGCTATCTGCTGTTTTTGAGACACCTTCATCATCAGTCTTCTGATGCAGTCAATCTCTATGTCCAGCCTTTCTTTTGTCTGGAAGTTACTTTGCCCACTGCTGTCTTCGATTTTTGTTGCTGCTACTGTCTCGAACATTACTATCGATGTTGCCTCTTTTGCTAAAAATGTGGCTGCTTCACAAACTTCCTGAATATCTCTCAAGATACCTCCTTCTGCAACATTCTTTTGTTCATCACCTGCAAATTTACCTTTAAAAGGTAAATTACCTTTTAATTCTTTAACTGCAGTAGCATAATCGTTCATTCTTCCTTGTGTACTAGTAAGCATATTTAAATTCTGCAAACTAGTATCTACTCTTGCTCCTTTCACAACTTCAGGCATTTTCACTTCAGTGCCTGCAATTTCGTTCTCTTCTCTAAATGTTTTCAGCAAACAATTCAACCATTTGTCTACAAGCATTTCATCAATATGCTGCATATTTGTTTCAGCATACTCTTCTTCTTCTTCCTTGACAATCTTCAGTAATTTTCCTTTACCCGCTTGATTGCTTCTGGCAATCAAATCGAGTTCTTCAGATTTTGGACTCCTATCTTCTATCAGTATGGAATTCTGATTTCCCATCACTGTAGTAGCTCCAAAATTATGTCCTCTAGTCCTCTCTTTGTCTATCAGATACATCAGCTTCTTCTTGTCATTATCAGTAATAACAAGTTCCTTCACATGAGACAGGGTTGCCTCACCTTCCTTCTTCTGTGATAGTTCATCTGTATCCAAGACAACTCCAAAGGGTGGATTGTCTTCTGCAATACCTGTCAACACAGCCGAATTGTCAGTTCCGAAATCATGAGACCCAAAAGTCTTACTTGATGATTCAATCACCAATTCTTTTCTCAGAAATCTTAAGTCTCTCCCAGGACCCAGGAAGTCTTCACTGTCTTCATTTCCTTGTATCTTTACATCCTGCAATTCCCAATTTAGAAATTGAGGTTCTCCTTCCTGTATTGAATCATATTTATTCAACATACTCTCCAGCAATCTGATTTCTTCATTCCATGGATTAAAGTCCTTCACCGAATTTCCTTCCTCCTTTCTTTGACTATCAAGTGGTGTCAAATTTCTTTTGTCAGCATCAATCTCCATGTTGGAGAATTCACCTTCTATTGCTAGGAATCCCGTCATTTGTTCTTCATCATCAAAGACCTGCCAGGGCTTGATATTATCTGGGGTGAATGCTGCTTCTGGAGGAAGTATGAAAGAGGCGACTTGAGATTGATATGCTGGTTGTTTCAACAGTTCAGTCAAGGGGACTGGGATTTTGATCTTCTCAAGTTCTTTTTGTAAATTGAAAGCAAAAGAGGATTTTTCTCCGTCACTATTTGAAAAGGAAAGATTCGCATCTTCCAGTCCATAGGCAGCGCCTTCGGTGGAGTCATCTACTAGGCCTTCCAGGTGCAATGGGTGTAGTACCCGATCATGCTACTCCTTTGCTTCCCTTGGCAATATTTGTAATGGTGGTCTTCTATACTGAGGATTATAACCTCTGTTCGGAACATTCTGAAAATTTTTGGGGGCTGGATTCAGGGCTTCCCATTCAAGCTTAACTATCTTTTCGATCATTTTACTTATTTCTTCCATTCGGTCCGAATATTTATCCTGGTTGGAAGTAGATACCTCCTCTTCACCTCTTCTTCTGGCATCCTGCTCGACTTTTCCTTTTGATTTTCCGGTGGCTGCAAAATTTGCTTCTAATTCTAGAGCATCTGTCTGAGCATCATCCAAAGTGACAGGCATTCTTTCCCGCAGACAGAAACCAAATTCTGAGTCAAAGGCTGCTACAAAAACAACTTTAGCAGCAGTTTGATGAGGCTTCATATCAGCAGGAAGGCTCAAATACAATTTATTAAATCTTTTAATAAATTCTTCCACCTCCTCATTTGGTTTCTTCTTCAGAGTATTGAATTCAATAAGACAAAGCCCATGATCTTTCTTTTCTCCCCATTTCCTGAGAAAAACTTCTTCCATTCTTTCCCAGGTATTTATAGAGCGATCTGCCAACGTTTTAAACCATTTTCGTGCCTCGCCATCCAGAGATTGAACAAATAGTCTTAAGACCACATCCAAATGTTCTACATTTAAGTTTTCTGTGAAAGAGCAGAAAGTCTCAATATGTTTATGCGCATCAATCTCATTCTCGCCATTAAATCTGGGCAATATTTTCAAATAATCCTAAGGCATATCATTCAACACTTGGGGTAGGGCTAGGGGAGCATATTTATTTAACAAAAAGGCTGGAACATTAGCCATCAGAGGAGGTGGGGGTCGTGCAACAGTTTGGTGTACGAATGGAGGAAGCGGAGGAGGTGGAAGTGAGGTATGAGTAACAGTAGGAATATAATGCACAGCAGCTTGAGGTGTGGATGTAAACAATTTGCGGTTAACAGGAGCTGCCTCTGCAACTTCTTTGACTTCTTCAGCCTCAGGGGTAGGATGAAAGTTCTCTTTGGTTCAAGCACTTCCCCTGGGTGGGCTGTCTGAGTAATATTCAGGATTTTCCTCAGCGGAGTCGGGATTTTCTAATGGAATTTCTTGAGAAGAAGAGGATGGATAATCTTCTACGGGAACTCAGGGATTTCAGCACGGGCTGATTTCTTCTCTGGATCAGACACAAGTGTTTTCGGCTGAGATGTATCTGACCTCAAATGTGGCTTACGAGAAGCTAGGACTACCAATAGATTTATCAAATAAACAACAGTGGAGTCGCCAAGGTGAGAGATATGCAACTCTTCAACTCTCTGTGCTCACCTGATTAGAGAGTGAAAACAATTTGTCGAGGCCCAGGGAAAATGATTTTCTTGAATTCGTTCCCCGGCAACGGCGCCAGAAAGATGTTGTAGACAATTTTGTCATCCCCTAGAGACAGCCTAGAGTTGCTATAGACCAGTGCCTAGGACATCTTAGCATAGCAAAGAGCTCATAATATATCTTGGGTTGTCAATCCAAAAGCTCTCTTGCTATCTCTTGTAAAACAAGGAAATTAGTTTAAATGGAACCAAACTCTCTCAGAAGCTGATACAAAGATAAGAATAATGTAGGAACAACATGCAAAACTCCAATACAAAAGCATCAGACAATTAAGAGACAGCTTACTGCAAAGAGGGCCAGTTCAAATAGTATGCCACAGAAATCAAATATCAGAAAGTGGATGCAGTGAGGAAAACATGAAGGAGATACTAGTTAACATGAGGCCGATACCCAGATACACAACAGAACCACATATGGGCTTATCCAACTAAGAATCCATACATGACAATGGCGTTTTAAAAGCACCCTCCTCAAGTAACTAATATAGCAGAAAATATGAATGACATGAACATGGAACAATATATCATGACTAGGCCTATTTAAAGTGCTTGACTGATCCAAGTATGGGCACCAACTAGGATGAATCCTTACTTAAGATCAGTGAGCCACTCGCATTCTAGAACATGATACAAGAAGATAGATGCAATGAAATGAGATATTATATTAACACATAAGAAAAGATTACATACTGTGGGATACCAAAGACCAGAATCCTCATCACAGTTATAACTCCTCCTCACTGAGACCCTACGGGCTTTGAGCCTTCATACAAAAACTTTACAAGATGTATACAAAGCCTTTCACTGCACAGTTTGCTGATAGAAATCTGGAACCTTTACAATTTCTTTCTTCTGGGTTTTTATAGAAGAAACAGAAAACTCTGGAGAACGAGGTAGGTGATGCACATTAAATTTTCCTAATTTGAACAAAATGGCGGAAACATTCGCGCCTATACTGCTAAGTAAATATGCTGTACTGTATATACTCTGCTGCTGCTCCATGGAATAAATGCTAAGGATGAAAATCTTCTCGTAAACAAGACATAAAAATTAAAATATACAAGCACTCTGTACTTGGCTGAAAGAGAAACTTGTTGTAATAAGGCCTGGAGGATATTGGTGTTTATGCATGGTACTCTCAATCCCTTGAGCCCCGAGCTGAAATTTAAATTCTCAATGCCGGACACCGAACTCCTCAATCTTCTGCTGATATTCTTTGTGGCATCATTAATGTTTTCATCTAACAGAACCGCCCCTTTTGAATTGCTTTGAGGGATTTGATAAATATCAATCTCGCTTCATTAAATGAAAGTCTTGTCTGTATACCTCTCCAGATCTTTGTTCCACAATTCTACGTCTACTGAATGGTCCTTTGGAGTGAATTCGACCTTTGTAATGGAGGATGCAGATTATTATCATCCTTTGTTATTGAAAACCCTGCAAAAATCTACGAACATATTAAAGGAGAACAGACTCAGGGGTGGTGGATGCGGCGATGACCATGGAGTGGTGATGTAGACGCGAACTTGGTCAAGTAACAGGTTGCAGCTGGGCCCTGACCGTCCGTTTTCGAAGTAAGATCCACAGCTACAAATGTATTTAAAGGCGATGGGACAGTGGCAGAACAGTTGAGAGCGGTGAAAACAGTGAAGAGTGGCGGAAGAGAGAGTTATAATGTAAAGACCCAAAGATCTTCATTTGAGCGAATTACGAAGAAAATCAGGGAAAAACAATGAAACGGAGCGGCGGGCGTGGGGACCACCGGGTTAAATAAACTTTATAATAAGGTTTTATAATATAATACGCAGCAGGAGAAGAATGTTATAGAAGGTGATGAGGTGGACAGGAATGACCGTACGAGGCGGGACCCACACGGCCATCGCAATATCGCAAAAAGGAGCGGGGGGAAAATGCATTGGGGGGCACTGAAATTGCGATTGCGCGATCAGGCGGAAAACCTTTGTATAAATAATACAAATGTCATTTTAGACTTTACAAAGGAGAAATGGGGTTTTGCAATGAACGAGTGGAGGATTAGTAAGGTGGGACCCAAGGGGCGCATCGCAGATTCGCAAATGGAGAAAGCGCGATGGGGAGATGGTGGTGCAACAGGAAACTGCGCTCTGCACTTTGCGATGGAGGGATCACGTGACGCGCAAAATTGCGACTAGCGGAAGGGCGACGGGAGAATATGCGATCGGGCGGAAAAATGCGATGGCGCGATTGGACGATCGCATCGCAAATATTTGCGACGGATCAAACGGTCATAACCAATGAAAATGCGATCTGCGATGGATGCGATCAGCACCTTAAGAGTAGGCACTCGGTTTTAGGCTAAGGGCGCATGTGGGGAAGTGGTTGGGGCTTGTAGCAAAGGGGCTGGGGCTTTATACATTTTCACATATGAATTTTCAGCCTTTTAAAATGCGATCTGCGGATAGAAAATGACCCGATGTTCTTTGATAAGCGCCTATTGTTATTACTCTCGGCTCTGGCTTTTGGTCTCGTGGAGGAAAGGAGCAGAGGCTTAGTAGAAGGGGCTGGGCTTTTCATTACTTCGGATATGAGCCCGTGATGCTTTCTAATGCGTTTTAGGAGGCGGGAAAGGCAACAGTAGGCAAGAATGAATTTCTTAAGCTATGGTAGGGAATTTGAGAGGTTCCAGAGGGAGTTGAAGACCAAAATTTGAATGAGGGGCTGACATGCTACGACAGGACCATTAGGGTTTGTGCAACAAAACTAGGGTTTGTGTAATACTAATCATTTTTCTATGTCTTCTGCAGCCTGAGCAAGGATGTCTAGCTTGTTCTAACTCCTTGTTACACTTCTAGCCGGTTTTTGTGTACTTTTGTCAGCTTCGTGGGTTTTCTTCTTCTTCTTTTCAACATGCTCTGTTTTTCTCTGTCTCTTTCTGCTTGCCCCTTTTTGCTTTGCGATGCTCTTTGTTTTGTTTCTTCCTCTTCTACTACAATTCTCTGTTGGCTTCTAGTCTTCCTTTCATAAAATTTAATCTCTGGTACTTTCTTAAGGGAATTCATCATGTTTTTCAACATGAAGGTTACTAGATTTTTCCTTAGTTTCCTGAGCCAGGGTTCTAACATAAACCTCTTCACATGACTTGATCAACCCATATTGCAAAGATTTTGGTGCTGTAAATACTTCTACCAACTTTGAAACACTCTAACCGAAGGCTAAGACACTCGACAAGTTTCCTGCGCAATAATACTAAAGATTTGGGTTTGTTGGAAAACACTGTTTTAGGGAAAACATGGCAGATTAGGGTTTTCTTTTTAATGGCTCTATTGGGCATGAACACGCTGGAAACTGTCACATCATGAAGGAGGAGGACTAATACTTTAAGAGTCAACACTTGGGCGCTCAAACGAATGGGATTAAAGGGTCGAAAAGCGATTTTAAAAATTTTTCGAAGCGCGCTACGAAAACATTTCGTAGCGCCAGTTGAAATTTTACTTTAGGTCAAAACATTGCGAGAAATTTAGCATAAGCTTAGGGTTAGGTGAAAGAGTTTAATGACACATCTTCCTAGGCTTAGCTAGCAAACTTTTCAAAAAATACAATACCTCCTTTACATAATTATGACCTTGCAAAAGATGGATTGATAACATTTCCTTGAAATGAAGGTGTAAACTTGATGCTAACATGGAGTGTCTTGAGTGGCCTCACAGTTGGAGAGATACCCTTAGTCAAAGTTGCAAACCCCAACCAGTGGTCCAAAACCCCAAGGGTTGATGATGTAGTAGATTCTTTTTTGGCTCCAAGGATGATGATGTGGCAACAACTAGATGATGTGGCATCATAGTATTGGTTGGATGATGTTTCCCAAAGTTGATGATTCTCTTTGGCTCCAAGCATGAATGATGTGACATCGATTATTATTATGGTCACACATTATGGCGCACATGGGACCTTTATTAAAAAGGATGTTAAGGGTATTTAAAATTAATTTTTGAAGCGATTAAATTAAAGTATGTTATGATAAAAGGTTAAAGGTTGTTTGAAGGAGGTGAGGGGTTTGTGGATTAAAATAAAAATAAAATTTTTTATCCTTCCATCTTTAAAGTCAGCCTAATGTTGAAGGATTCAAATTTTAAATTCACATATTTTAAAATGTCGGCCTACACTTCAAAATATGTATCTCAACCTATATAAAGGTGCAACTCCTTTTTCACTTTGGCAGATGAGAAAAGCTCACATTCCTCATAAATTTCTCACGGACTTGTGGAGAAGATCTGTAATAGATCTGCGGCTTGAAGAATTTTGGAAGGGTTTTATTTTGTTTTTGATATTTGGATGGGATTCATTTGGTTTTATTGCAGGTGGACAACTGTGATCTGAAGCAGTTATTTTGGCTCAATGTTACCTTTGATTTGCATTTAATATTCCACTACAACCTTCATCTGAAGATTGCTTAGCCCCAGTCCCAGAACATATTGTTACAAAATCAGAAAGGCAAAAAGATTTCTTTATCTTGATAATTATATGTGATGTAGTTGAGTTCTTATTATCTTCTTTTATGTCTTATTTTATCTTCTTATCATCAAGGAACTATCAAAACTAAAACATGAAGATCAAAACAATGAAGGGCACAGTGTGTAGGCTCTCAGCCAGGGGAAAACCCCTCTCTAAGGGGCAAAACCCAACAAAATTCTCTTCTCTTCTTCAAGAACCAAATCAAATGAAACAACCAAGACCCTTAGACAATAACAAGTCCTCCTCCAATCCACCAAGTCAACTTTCCAAAACAAGTTCTTTCAAGTGAACTTAATCCAACAAAGTCAATCCAAGTTAACCTCCTTCAAACTTCGTCAAACTTCAAATCTCGACTTCCTGCAACAAAATTTCGGCCTCTACTGCAGCGCTGCAACTTTCGACCCTCCTGCAACTCATAAATTTCGCACGTGTGGGAGAAGTTCACAAGTTTTAGGTCTTCCTTTCTTCGCTAGGATTTATTTTTTCTTTCCCTATCTATTTCGTTTTTTTCCTTCTTCTCAAGATTGCAGATCCATTCTTCTTGAATTTGGCCTTTATCACAACTGCAATAACCCTAGGCAATACTCACACGTGTGAGGGAGATGGATACAAACTTCAAATTTCGGCTTCTTTCTTTGTCTCCTTGTTTCTTCTAGACCTTTTCTTATCTTCCTTGCTATTTTTGCTTCAGATCAAACTTGTTTTTTCACACAATAGGTCGAATGTTGCTTATATATAGTCTTGGGGGGTGGTCGAATCACTTCAATGAGGCCGACTTGCTAGGAGATGAGGCCGACTTGGTGGAGGAGGTATAAATTATTATTTTGACATAAAAATGAATCTCTTTCTTGACATAAGAAGCTCAAGAAGGGTCTAATATATGGTGACAAAGACTATGACTCTTGACACAACCTTGGAAGCACTCAATGGGTGGTTTGACCTATAAAAAAAATAAATTGAGCATGAAACCCATCCATGCTTATAAAAATAATTTTTCTTTGATCTTTTACAATAATTTTCTTTTTCTTTTCTTTACAAATAAAAATTACGTCATGTCATGATCTAAACAACAGTTATGAAGACCGATACTAGTTACATTTTCAACACTCCCTCTTAACTAGGGAGGTATTCATAATTGTTCAACAAGTACAAGGATGACCTCAATTTGAATTGTTCTAAGAAGAGTACAACAACATCAATGCTAGATGCCATCAAGGCCAAAAAAAAACTGCGAAGGTATCAATCCAGGTGTCATCAAGGCTACCTACCAAGACACCAACTTTAACAAGGACTAAGGTGTCATCAAGTCAACCTGCCACTATAGGTCTCATTAGGCTACAACCTTGGTATCAATCCAACTGGATACAGATACCATCTAGGCCTCCATGCCAAGACACCAACCCTCACAGGGATCTAGGTGTCATCAAGGTCAAGATATCAACACTAAAACTAAGCTCCATATCATCAAGACCCAAGATATCCTCCCACACAAGGATCTAGACATCATTAAGGCCAAACTATAACTGAGATCTCAATACCAACAAGGCCAAGATGTCCTCCTAAGTACCATCATACGGGCACACAACCTAAGGTACTCATCTCTCCCTCTCAGAGATATCCATCAATCCAAGCATGCTTATCAAATATTCAAAAACTTCTCAGGGACAGATCAACACATCAACTACTTGTTCATCCATCATAACATACTATAGTTCCACGACCACAGGGATCTAGGTATCATCAAGATCAAGATATAAACACTAAAATAGAGCTCCATATCATCAAGACTAAGATATCCTCCCACATAGGGATCTAGACATCAGCAAGGCAAAACTATAACTTAGATCTCAATACCAACCAGGCTAAGATGTCCTCCCAAGTACCGTCATATAGGCACACAACCTAAGGTACTCATCTCTCCCTCTCAGAGATATCCATCAATCCAAGCATGCTTATCAAATATTCAAAAACTTCTCAGGGAGAGATTAACACATCAACTACTTGTTCATCCATCATAACATACTGTAGCTCCACGACCCCAACCAGTATCAAACTTCCAATATATTGGTTCTTACTATCAATATGCTAGCATAAAATTTGGGGTCTGCAACCATTCTGATGTTGCTTAAGTCATCATAATATCTACAAATTTCGACGGAAGCTTCCTTTTCCAACTTCTCAAGCAACACCAAACTTATCTTCAACACTTTTCAAAACAACCAAGTTTTGTTCACAATTTCATCAGACATGAATAATCATCAGTAGTGCTTTACCCATTCTCCGATCTCATTCTTTCCTTATGTCCTTCACTAGATGTACAACTGCTTAACGCATGAAGCAAAGAATCATGTCCTCCCTCTCAACTAATATACACTTTCCTTCATAAAAGAAATACATCCAATCTCCCTCTCAACTTAGGGAGATACGTCCATCATCAACAACTTTATTCTTCCAACTACATTAGCTCTTTCTTTTGCATAATCATATCATCGAAGAACTTTGACCTTCAGAAACATCATTCTATATCTTCTTATGGCAACAAGGTCATCAATGTAAACTTCAATGTCATCAGGGTTCTTACAACTCCCTCTTTCCATTGTGCTCAACATCATCATAAAGTCATCATCAAGTATGAGGTAGGCATACAACTTTACAACTTCTTGAAAACTATGTACTTGCAAATCTCATTAACAAGTACAACCAAGCACAAATACATATGTACAAGAGTATGAAGTTAACTTTATCAATCTAGGGTTATCATATCATTACAATGAGAGCATCTAGGGTTATCAAAACTTTAATATTAAACCCAACAACTAAACCAAGTTAGGGTTTCAATCATAGCGGAAGCATTTACACCTACTATCAACCTCTACTAGGGTTTTGTCATAAATCCTAAATATTATTATCAAACCCAAAAAAGCTAGGGTTTTACCAAAGAGAACAAATCTCAAAAGATAATACTAAAAGGGTTGATTAAAAGTTTGAAATCAAACACCTTAACAATATAATAATCTTCATGATTTTATAGCAAAACCTTAGATATGAGAGAGACATTAACTAAAATAGATTTTAAAGGCAAAAATGATCGTACCTTCTCATATGATGGAGACATGCTACAAATTCTATAATCTTAAACATACCTTGAGTTGCTTCTACTACAAATCTTGAAAGGCTCCCTCTGCAACAAGGATTCTCACAAGTCTTCCTTTGAAGACTCCCTTTGAATTTATCCACAATCCTTTCTTTTCTGCAATTTTTTCTTTCAAGAAAAATACAAGGGAAGGGTTATAGTTTAGTGACAAAAATAACGGTAGATATAAAGAGGAAATTTTGACAACAATGCAATGAAAGGAGAAGTAAATATAATGCGTATCATTTTGAACTAGTATTGATCTTTTAGTTCCTTCCTTTCATCATATATTCCCCAAAGCACAAGGGTTGTTTCGCTTCTGATTATGTACCTGCATTAATTATTGAGAAGTACTACCAAGCAAAAATATACCAAGATAAGGGCATGATGTCAAGTTTGTTAATCTAGGGATTTCGTGATATCTTAGAGGATGTCTTCCTCAGGTTTTCAAATACAAACCCTAATCAGTTTTAGGGACATGATGTCATACCCTAGACTTTATTTAATTTCATCTGCGCTAGGATTTGCTATGCACCTTAAAATATCTACGAACCCTAGAAATCAAGAGCTAGGGTTTCTATGAAGGAATAATCAGATTAGGGTTAGGGTTTTTACATTCACTAAGGTTCCTTAATTCTATATCCATCTAGGGGTTATAATCCTAGATATTAAAAAACCTTCAACAAATATAAGACTACAAACCCTTGACTTAAAACATATAGCAAAAACTTACGGATGAACATGTTATATCATATGTACCTTATAGTAGCCTCACCTTATCCTTTCTTGCAAGTCACTGCTTCCCAAGGATGAAGTTGTACCTCCTTCAGTGCTGCCTTCAAGAAAAACTTCAAAGATGCCAAGTCAAGATGCTCTTTCTTAAGTTGATTGACTTCTGCTTCTTTTGGTTAAGATACATTGCTATAGATCTTCAACTAGACTTTTATTATTGCTTTCTTGCTTCAAACAGTCCCTGCATGGGTTCTCAAAGGTTGCTTTTTAATTAGGTGTTCTTTGTTAATAAATCTGTCATCAATTACAATTTTTTTTTGATCTTTTAAATAGTGATTACAGTCCTCTGGTTGGGGCTTTTCAAAGTCACTGCAAAGGCCATGAAAACTAGGCCTATAATGTATTTATTCATTGTGACGTCTCTTCTCCTTTAAGGTAACTACTTTGTTTGTTTTAAGGACTGATTCTAGACCACTGATAGGTCTTATAAACAAAATTTATTAGAACTATTTTTCAGTGATTCTCAAGCTCGACTTTTTAGCACAGGACTTCGACCTATATTCTTTATTCAAGTCCTTGCTGTATCACAGGGATATATATCCCATCTTATTCACACTTTAAGATGTGTGCAGGACTTCGGTCTCAGATTTGATGATGCTTATGTCACCTTTGAATAGGTCCTTTCTTTTAACGCTAGTTCATAAACTAAGACTTTCTATATGATCTTTCAATACTTCAAAGACCTCCTTCCAAACAAAAGTTCAAACCTTTTCTTCTTTCTCCTTGAATCCTTCTTAGAGAGCAGATGATCTTTAAACTGCATTTTCCCCTTCTTCACCTTAGCTCTGAAACCATGTTAGAAAATCAGAAAGACAAAAGGATTTTCTTATCTTGATAATTACTTGTGATGTACTTGAGTTCTTATTATCTTCTTTTATGTCTTATTTTATCTTCTTATCATCAAGCAACTATCAAAACTAAAACATGAAGATCAAAACAATGAAGGACACAGGATGTAGGCTCTCAGCCACAGAAAAACCCCTCTCTAAGGGGAAAAACCCAATAAAATTCTCTTCTCCTTCAAGAACCAAATCAAATGAGACAACCAAGACCCTTATACAACAACAAGTCCTCCTCCAATCCACCAAGTCAACTTTCCAAAACAAGTTCTTTCAAGTGAGCTTAATCCAACAAAGTCAATCCAAGTCAATCTCCTTCAAACTCACTCAAACTTCAGATCTCGACTTCCTGCAACAAAATTTTGGCCTCTACTGCGGACCTGTAACTTTCGGCCCTCCTATAAGTAGCAGCAACAGTGTGGCAGCATGACAGAAACCTTGTGTGACAGATCCTTGATAGCAGTAATGACTTTGATGATAATTATTAATGACATTATGACACTTGCAATATCTTCAGATATATGGCAGTTCGCTTCAGATGAACTTGATGTATGACATGGCTGTGTTGGAAGATCTCTTGTGTAGCAGAAACCCTCATGTTTGTATGACAGTGATGACCTTGATAACAATGGTGGTGCTGTGAGAGTGACACTGATTGCATGACATTGACTTATGTGTGATTGTAATAGTGATAGCAGTGAGCATCTTATTGATGGGGATAATCTCTGACGCATGACAGATCTCGTATCTAGCAGTGACGCCCATGATAGTGATGACCTTGATAACAATAGTGATGGTTGTGACCTCCGTTTTCTTGGCATGACAAGTGACCTTGGTAGATAACATGCTCTGAAACTGGATTCGTTCTCCACCCTCCACGTGTCCTGAACCGGGCGAATCAAACACGATTCGTGGGGATTCGAATCCATTTTCCCGGATTCGATCGTGTCCGTACAGGACACGACGAATCCCGATCGTGTCCTGTACGATCAAATCCCGATTTGCCAGATTCGAACAACACGAAAAAGCGTCCGGAGGGTTTTAAAGTTCCGATTTTCTCATTTGTTTTTCTCAATTGTTAGTGTGTGAGTTAAGCAAGAAGCAAGGAGCAAGGATTAGCAAGGAGAAAGGGAGCGTTTTCAAGGAGATTCAAGCAACTGCTAAGTGTATTGTCTCTCTATTTTTTTACATTTGGTTTGCATCTGCATATGTTTTATAAATTTGGTCGTTTTTGTTTATTTTTTATGGCATTCATGGCTCAATCAACGACAGCAAGGCAGGGGCAAAGACGGGGAAGAATGTCCCCATTGGAGATGCCCCTCCTGTCCCTATTTCATCAGGGTCTTCTATTGGAAGTGGGGCTGCAAAAGCAACTTCGAATGTTTAGGGAAAACAAACTCAAGACCCCAAATATCCATTGTGGAAATATGCGACAAGAGAGGCAGGGCTAGGCAACAAGGCGAAGGGAAGAGGCAGTGTTGCTTGGAAATGCAGTTTTTTTCACAACCAAATCATGAGCACATATTATCGTGTGAAAGCTCATTTGTTAGCTTTGCCAAGTTGTGGAATTTCAGCTTGTACATAGGTGCCATTAGCAAAGAGAAAGGAAATGGAGAGAGAGGCATTTGTTGGTGTGACAAATGTGGCATTAAAAACAAAACAAAACAAGAATGATGACCCCCTTCCATTCTTGAGGAAAAGCAACAACAAGTTCCCATTTGAGAGTTCTAGTGGGGGTAAAGCAACAAAAAGAAAGACAACTGCACTTGGTCCAATGGACAAAATTTTCTAGACAGAAAAGAGGGAAGAGCTTGATCTCACCATTGCATTTTTTTTTTCTATCAAAACTTCATATCCTTCAATGTTGCACACTCACCTTTATTTATTGAGATGTGCCGAGCTCTAACTCAAACAACTCCATCAGGGTATGTGCCTCCTGAGTCAGAGAAACTTAGAAACACATTGTTGACGAAGGAAAAGAAAGAGGTGGACAAAATGCTTGAGCCTATCAAATCAACATGGCCAACATTTGGGGTTAGCATTGTTTCTGATGGATGGACAGATCTAGCAGGACACCCACTCATCAAATTCATGGTGTCTTCCTTGAATGGTCTAGTTTTCTGGAAATTAGTTGATGCACTTGGACAATACAAGGATGCACAATATATGGGTTAGTTATTTATTAAAGTTATTGAAGATGTAGGTGTCGATTCTTGTGTGCAAATCATTACAGATAATGCATCTGTTTGCAAGGCTGCTGGCATGATTGTGGAAGCTAAATATCTACAAATATTTTGGACACCTTGCATTGTCCATTCATTGAACTTAGCACTGAAATCTATTGCCTCTGATGTGCTTTGGATTGGAAGCATTATTGAGGATGCACGACATATCCGCAACTTTGTGCAAAACCATACAAATGTACTTACTATCTACAAGGAGTACACCAATCTATCATTGTTGAAGATTCCGGATACACGACTTGCCTCTTCATTCATCTTGTTGAAGAGGTTGAGGGAGGTCATGACCGCTCTTGGGGCCATGGTTATTTCAGAGTTTTGGTCTTTTTGGAGAAAGATAGATCAAGCAACCTCAAAAAGAGTGAAGGACATAGTGTTGGATGATGCCTGGTGTGAGAGGGTAGATCTACTTATTCAGATCATGGACCCTATCATTTCCTTGCTTCGATTTGCAGATACAGACCAACCCATCCTAGGAGAGGTTTATGAGGGATGGAATTCCATGATTGAGTCTGTGAGGAACATTATTTTACATAGTTCGTGCCTCGAGTATGAGACATCACCAGAGGCCTTCTTCACCAGCATAAAGGATATTCTTGTTAGCAGATGGGACAAGAATTGCACACCTTTACATTGTTTGGGTCACTCCTTGAACCCAAAATACTACAACCATGAGTGGCTGAATGGTGGACCTTCCTGCAGATTCCCTCCTCACATGGATGGTGAAATCTCACAGGGGAGGAAAGATGCATTCAGGAGGATTTTTTAGGATAGGGCATCCCTTGATGAGGTGGAGGATGCCTTTGCAGAGATTTCCACTGGCACTATGCGATTTGCAGGCTATGATGTGATTAGAGATAGGGGGGCTAAGAAGCCCTATTCTTGGT
The DNA here is from genome assembly GCA_034641835.2 of Pinus albicaulis. Classification (NCBI taxonomy): domain Eukaryota; kingdom Viridiplantae; phylum Streptophyta; class Pinopsida; order Pinales; family Pinaceae; genus Pinus; species Pinus albicaulis. Next base: position 1,782,763,501 of record CM076580.1, on the reverse strand, counting down.
GGGCAACAAACCCTCCTCTACAACAGTTAGCCATGAGGCTTCTCTCTCAGGTGACTTCATCCTCTTGTTGCGAGAGGAATTGGAGCACATATGGGAATTTGTATAGTGTGAAGAAGAGCAAACTTGAGTAGTCCAGGGCAGAGACAATGGTGTATGTGCACACCAACCTTCGTCTTATTTACAGACAAAGGGAGGATTGGTTGAAGGGAAAGACAAAGATGTGGGGTGTCTTTCCTGATGATATGGGTTTGGACAACAGTGTTGAGTTGGCATTGGCCAACTTGGATCTTAATGAGCCAATGCTAGAGCGTGTCACATTTGATGATGGTGATACAGTAGAGGGGTCATCTTCCACACCAACAGATGTAGAGATGACATTGGATACAGAGGAGGAGGATGCAGCAGAGGAGAGTATGTTGAAAATGCAGCAAGATGATGGAGCTTAGTGAAATGAAGTCGCCTTCACTAAGTGGGCCCGCAGGCGAATTCTGGCGCAAAGTCTATTTTTAGACTATGTCTATTTTTAGACATATGGAGCATGGTCCAGGGGTTGCAGTATGTTATTCTTAGAGTATTTGTCATGTTGGTAAAAATAGATGGGACTCTATTTTTTGACCTATAGGTCGATAGGTCGAAGTCTATTTTTAGACTGCCTATCCTAAAAATAGGGAAGTCAAATATTATTTACCCTTAATAATATTTGGACTATAAACTTCAGTTTACTCTCTTGGAGCACTTCAGTTCGAGCCTTGAAAGTGGCTCATGCATCTGACAGAGGAATTACGCTATTCCTAAGGGTTTGGTGAGCTCATGCATGGTTGACTTCAGTTAGGACTTCAGTGGCAGAAGTTTGGTGGAGTTAATGAGACAGCCAGTGGAGTTGTGTTCGGTTTAACTTAGTTGAACTAGTTGAGATTAGTTTAACTAGCTAATCAACTAGTAATGAGTGGAGTGAATTAAATATTATTTAATTCATTAACTAGTAACTCATTATTCAACTCAAGAACACATCAGTTCACTACAGTGCATGGACAGTTCAGTGGAGACCAGTGAAAGAGGTAGATGAAAGGGTGGAGTTAGCTATCAGTGGCGACATCAGTTGTGCATGAGATTTGCACCACACTTGCAGGAATTGCCCATGATGATTGCGCTGTCAAGCCAAGGAGATTCGAACCTTGGATCTCTATATAGACAGGCCTAGATTGCGCAATAGAGGCAAGGCAATTGGCGGTGAGTTTTGAACCAGTAACCTGTTCAAAACTGAGCTAGTTTGTGTGTAACTTCATGAGAAAGTACTGAGTACTTGTGAGGAGTATTGTACTGAGTTTGTTACATGATTTCTCCATTATAATATACACAATAGCTGCGGGGTTTTCAGCTATAAGCTTTCCCCATACATACTGTTAATGTGTATGATGATTTGATGTGTTATCGCTTGATTTTATTTCCGCATGTTTGATGATCTGAGTGGAAGAGATTATGTGTTGCATATAAATTCGAATTGTATGTGATCAGGATAGTCTCGGTGGATAATTAATCATTATTCAGCAAATTTCTACAGAGTAGTGGCGAGCACAATGATGATGATGAGGATAGTGATGTTGATTATGACGATGAGGATTGATGACTCATGATTCATGAGCTACCTACTGCGGCGCTGCCTTGAGGCTTGTAGTCTTGTAGACTTGTAGTTGTTTTGTATTTGCTATTTCTATTTGCCATTGGCATTGTACTGCCTAGTACTTATGTAACACATTTCTGCCTAGTACTTATGTAACACATTTTGATTTTGATGACATAATGATGAAACTACAATTTCTTGTCTTTGTCCTTGGATCATTGATGAATATGTCTATTACAACTTACTTTGTATGATTGTATGATGTATCTTTGTAAAACTTACATCTAGATGAAGATCTATGTTTGAATCAATGAATTTGTATGATTTTGTGTAAGAAATATCTAATTTTTAATATATATATATATATATATATTTTAATAAAATAATATATAACGTGTTTGGACGTATCTTGTTCCGGGGGGTCGCTGTGTCCGTGTCCGACACTTGAATCCGCGTGTCCATCGTGTCTCGTGTTCCTATGTCAGGTGACTTAGATAATATGTCTCTATGATCATGTGACAACGAAAATGACAACAATACTGAAGTATGCAGTGATAATTGTTTTGACCCAACAATGAACCTTGCTACATAAATCAAAATGCTTGACCTTGACATCCTTAACAGAGAGTTTATGTTGCAATGAATTGAAGGGCTGAGAAAGGCTGACAGAAAGATCAGGCTGGGAGATGCCAAGTATAAATTACTGTACATTAAGAGCTGAAATAGGGCTGGAGTAGTGATAATGATTGAGGGTTTGATCTATTGTGGCAGTGACCTACTGATGTATGCGGTGATAAGACGTTATGATGTCAATGTATGATTATGACTTGTGAAGTTTTCTCATTGTGACAATGTCTCCATGACAGTTGCGATGATGTGATGCATAGCACTGAAATGTATGAAAGTAGTTGAAGTGCAGCAGTAGTGGATAGCAGTGAACAATGGGAGCAGTGAGTAGCAATAGTCGTAACAGTGCAGTAGCAACAATAGGTGGCAACAATAGGAGCAGTGGCAGCAACAGACGGTTGGAGTAGTAGTGGAAATAGTGGCATTGAGAGGGGACAATTGTAATTGGGCCATTATCCCTAGTACGAGAGCCCAAACCCTTTTTCAGGGAGCATTTTGTTCCTTCCAACTTTGCTGGTAAAACCCTTTAGGGAGTCTTCTACTTCCTTCCAGTTCAACTGGTAAACTTTGTATGTATATCATCAATAACCAAAGCACTTGTTGAGTGACAAATATTTTGTGTACTTTCTTTGTGATGTGATGATGGTGTTTTATGTTTGGTTAATGCTTTAAATAAATGAATAAATCTTAACCGTTTGTAAAAATAAAGGGAAATGCTGATTCACCACCTTCTCAGTATTTCCAACAGTTGGTATCAGAGAAGGTCCTTCGTTTGAGCTTAACTGCTTGAAGGTAGATTCGTAGCATTTAGAGTTGACTGATGGAACTTGCGATTGAAGATAAGATAGCTGCTGATCTTGAAGAAGATATTAAATCCCTCAAAGCCAAAATTTTTAAGTTGGAATGGGATAGGGATTTGGTCAAAGGCCGGTATAATAGTTCTTGTAAGGAAATTGAAGAGATGAAGTCCGAGAAGACAAGGTATTGCGATAAATGGAGATGGTTTGTAGTTGAAATCACCTAGCTTCAAGATCAAATTAATAAACAACAAACACCAGAAAAGGATCGGGAACTTGATGAAGCAAAGAATGAAGTGGAGCACCTCAAAACATGCTAGAAGAGGTGAACAAGAGAGAAAGCACCTTGACAAGCCAACTTAAGGAAAAGGAAAAGTCAAACAAGTGGAATAAACAAGATAAAGAACATGGCAAGCAAATCCCTATCTTGAAAAGGGAACTTGAAGAAGCCAAAAGGACGAAGGATGTCTTAAGAAGTCAGATGAATTAGAAGGAAGAAGATTGCATGAACCATGAGTAAGAAATTGTCACATTGAGAGCAAAAGTAGACAAGTTGAAACTGAAATTGAGTTCACAGGTCTTGGATGACATTATCAATTGCCAGAGATCACCACTTATCAAGATAGGTCTTGGATATGTGGGTGAGTCCTCATGCTCCAAAAATGAAGAAAAGCCACATGTTGAAGAAGAAAAACCTCATCTCAATGATGAAGAGCAGCCACATCCCAAAGATGAAGATCAACCACATGTCAAGGAAGAAAAAAAGTCTCATAGAAGGAAGTCTCATGTCAAAAATGGAGAGAAGCCCAATGTCAAAGTCCCGCACAAATCAACCAACACCGAAAGTTGGAAGCCAATACCTCAAGAAATCAAGATGATGCATTCAGAACGCCAAATCATCAAAGAGCATTCCGAAATGAAGAGCAACAAAGCCTTGGATATTCTCGAGGGCGAGATACCTTTAGCAGATCTTTTCCCTATACTCCTAGGTATGCAAGCACATTTCATGGTTATTGCTACACATGTTCTAACTATGGACATAGAGCTCGAGATTGCAGGGGATATGGCAGGAGTATTGATAGAGGGTTTTATTAAAGCCCTAGAGGGAGATTTTCTGGAAGACAAGATAGAGTCCATATGCCTATGACAACAAAAGTTACAACACCCTTGATACATTATTGAGACCAAATGTAAAGTGCTATTTATGCCATAGTTTTGGCCATTTTGCACGAGATTGTAGAAGCGGCTTGACGTGGACCCCGCAGAACTAGGAAGGAAGGACATTCACCAGGCAGGAAGACAAGACCACCAAGGTCGGACAGAGAAAACATATTTCACAATGAATGCTTGCACAACTAGAAGATCAAAGATTGGGGGAGCTAAATGAAAAGAACATATGATGCGTCTAGAAAGCCCAATGTTAGGGGGAGCTTGTAGAGATGATGCAATATGTAAGCATGTTGACAGGGGCAACCACATCACATGGAGATAACATCAAGGATATGTCAGCCACCCTTTTCCATTGATGTCAAAGGGGGTGAGAATCTTGGAAGAATGAAGGGAGAGAGAGAGAGAGAGATGCATGGTGCAACATGCCTTATTATGCTAGGCGTGTCGAAACTTGACATCAATGACGAAGGGGGAGATTGTTGAGCATGTTGTCATTGATGTCAAGGCGAGAGAAGATGTAGAATGTCGTCATTAATGTCCTTGGTATGCTGGCTGCCATAGATCAGATAATGCAGAGATGAAACCCTAGCTCCAAGGTTTGGATGCTCTGGATGAAGTTCATACCCCGCATTTGTTGGAGGTTTTTAAAGCAAAAGATCACCAATTTTTCCTTGGAGACACTTGCCCATGGATTCTCCTCGTCATGCTAATTCTGTTGATATGTGGAGTGTCTTGAGCAGCCTCATGGTTGGAGATATACGCTTGGTCAAAGTTGCAAACCCCAACTAGTGGTCTAAACCCCAAGGGTTGCCAATGTGGCAGATTCTTTTTGGCTCCAAGGATGATGATGTGGCCACAACTGGATGATGTGGTATCATAGTATTGGTTTATGATGTGTCCCAAAGTTGATGATTCTCTTTGGCTCCTAGCATGAATGATGTGGCTTCGATTATTATTATGGTAGCACACTATTGTGGCAAACTTTGTAATATCAAGGCATATACGTACATACGAATTAGATTTTATGTAAACCCCAGTCACTATGAATATAAGCAAGCTATAAAATATGCAAGCTGCCCAGATCCTCCGAAGAAAAGTATGTCACCCCTTTTTGAGCTAGACCGATTGGCTATATATATATATATATTTAAGGAGCAGTGATTTACTTAAGAGAGCTGACATGTCAATATGAAATCCATTTGAAATTTTGGATGGAAATTAATTTGAATTAAACTTTCTTTTAATATTATCAGTTTTTTCTTTTTCTTTTTCATATGCCTTAATAATTCATGCCACATTTAATATTAATAATATTTCTTTGATTATTTAGTGTTCTAGATTTGGGGCATGATGGGCTTCTCATGGGAAATTCATCCCATAGTTGCCAAACTTTCAACACTCCCTCTCAGCTAGGGAGGAATTTCCATCATCATCATTAGCCTCATCTCAGATGACATACCTCACTATAAGAAGGTAGGAAATTGCATCATCATTGCATCTCATCTCATGTGTGTCAAAGGTAAGGGAGATCATTCCTTAAACCCTACCAGAATTCAAGTCAATCTCATGACCTCCATCAAAATATCTATGTCATCACATCCCGTCCTTTGATCATCAATTGAACAATCTCGATCTAAAGAAGAAGGCTCATCATAGGGGAGTCCATCTCAATCCACATCATAATCATAGGGGAACATCTGACTTCTACCCTATCCAGTAATCATTATGATCATCTGAAATAGAATAATTATTATGATCATCCAACTGCTACTTAAATGCTTGATGTTGACATCCTTGACAGAGAGTTTATGTTGCAAATAACTGAAGGGTTGAGAGAGCTTGATAGAAAGATCAGACTGGGATATGCCAAGTATAAATTACTGTACATTGAGAGTTGAAATAGGGTTGGAGTAGTGACAATGATTGAGGCTTTGACGTATTGTGGCAGTGACCTACAATGATAAGATGTTATGATGTCAATGTATGACATGACTTGCGAAGTATTCTCATTGTGACAACGTCTCCATGACTATTGTGATGATGTGATGCATAGCACTGAAATGTATGGGAGTAGTTGAAGTGCAGCAATAGTGAATAGCAGTGAACAATGGGAACAATGAGTAGCAATTGTTGTAGTAGTGGTAGTAACAACAGTAAGTGGTAACAGTAGGAGTAGTGTCAACAAAAGACTATTGGAGTAGTAGTGGAAGCAACGACATTGAGAGGGGATAGTTGTAGTTGGGCCATTATCCTTGGTATGGGAGCCCAAACCCTTTTTCAGGGAGCATTTGCTTCCTTCCAGTTTTGCTGGTAAAACCCTTTGGGGAGTCTTGCACTTCCTTCCGGTTCAACTAGTAAACTTTGTATGTACATCATACATAACCAAAGCACTTGTTGAGTGACAAATATTTTGTGCACTTTCTATGTGATGCGATGATGATGTTTCATGTTTGATTAATGCTATGAATAATTGAATTAATCTAACCAATTGTAAAAAGAAAGGGAAACACTGATTCACCCCCCTCTCAGTATTTCCAACACATAAATATAATCAATGATACAATATAGGGTCAATGGTGGTAAAAAATGAAGCTTCAACCATTTTCTACACTCCCTCATAAGCTATACAAGGAACCATAGAGAAAAATTATGAATACAAATAAGAGTGAATGCATAAAAAAGGTTTTCCATGGTAGAAAATGAAAGTAGTTGAATAATTACCTAACTCAATACAATGTTAATCGTGACCAAATATAAGAGTAGATGCATCAATTGTAAATGCCTATCAACAATATCAGGTCAGTCACGGACAAAAATGAATTTAAACCTATTTGCAACATCCCCCATCGATATAAATAGGGGGCCATGAAGATAAGACATTATATTACAAGCATGGTTGTTGGGGTTGGAGCGAGAGCGCCATTTCAAAACAAACATGTCAAATGCCAAATGCCAATTAGTTGCATAATATATGAAAACATACATATTTGTGCTACCTGTAGATGAACACTACTTTATCATGAAGTTATAAATGGCATCAGTAGTATATTAATGATTATATTGAGACTTCGAAAGAAAGCATTATGAATAAATGGGGAAGGACATAAAGATGACAAACATAAATGACAAGCAATGTTACACACCATCACTTATATTAGGATCCTCATCATTAGTATCATCCTTCATCCTCTGCCTCTTTTCCAGTGTTTACCTCTACCTTGGTCCCTTAGGAACATCAGTCAACACCACCCAATTTTGATGGAACTGCTTAATCCAAGCCTTAAAATATGGTTAAAATAGCTTGAGATGTCTAATCAATGATTTGGTTTGAGTGAAGGGTACATTTTTGTTGAGGCCATGAAAAAGGGGTTCAACAATCAATACTACCAACATTGGGGCACAAAAAGGGCTTGGTGCTTTTGGTAATATGCCAATCACATACCCTCATAGGTGATGGAATCCAATGAATTGTTGAAATCCCATCAATCCTAAAATCTTGAAAACTATTAAGAGTGCTGAATTTGGAATGACATATGAAGTTCTACTTTTTTCCATATGAAGTCCAATGAGGTTAGAACCATCTCAAAAGTAAAGAAACAATTAATGGTAATGTTAAAAATTGAAGTAAAGGGTTTTTAGGAATTTAACATTAACATCAATTGCTGGCATTTTTATCAAACCAACTAAAAAACAATTTTCATTGTTCAATGTGTGCAGGGAGAGCCTAAGGAGTGTGCTCCCCACTCTCGGAGTATCCCAAGTTGCGTCACACTCTCCACAGTGGTAGGGAGTGTCCCAATGAGCCCTGGAGTGTGCTCTTGAAGTTTGGGAGTATGCTCCTAAGGGTTCTCCTTGGATCCTCTTGCTCAGAACACAGTTTGAGGGGGAGTGGATCTTGGGAGGCCACTCTTAGCAACACTGATTACAAGATTCACATCCTCTCTTAATCTTGAACAAGGGACAATTAGAGAAGAAGTTACGTATTATCTCGTTGAATATGATTTTTTTCACACCAATACAATTCCACATGCCAGTGAACTTTGAAGGTGGCCTTTGGAGAGGTTTTGTGAAGATGTTAGCAAGTTAGTCTGTTGAAAGCACAAAAGTTTGTCTTGATAGACCCGACAGGAGAGGTACCGACGTCTTTTGGAAAAAAATTACTTAGTGTGCTACCTCTTTCTCTAGAGCAAAGGAACAAAGAGTGCACTGGCTCTGAAGAAGTGTTTAAACAATAGGGAACCCTAAAAAAGAGGAGATCTAAAATCATAGTTTTGCAACTACAAAGAAGCCTTATGTAATACCCCTAGCCAATAATCAGACCAACTGCTAAAAACTGACCAAAAGAGGTGATCTGAAACTTTGAATGTTTGCCACAAAAAGTCAGTGGTGCCACCAATCAAAGTCTTGGATCAACTGTTGATTTGAGTTAAAAAAATGATTTGAAACCCTGGTTCCATAGTTATAGAAACTCAATGATGCTACTAGCCAAATAGCCTTGCATCATCTACTGAATTCAATAAAAAATGATGATTTGAAACCTTGGTTCTATAGTCATAGAAACTAAATGGTGCCACTAGCCAGATAGCCATAGATCAATTGCCGAATTGAGCAAAAAATATGGTATAAAACCCTGGTTCTACAGTCATAGAAACTCTGTGATGTCACCAACATGTTAGATTTCCTTAAAACCCAGTAAATTGATTTGTAATTTTCCAAGTGTAAAAACCTAGAAATATAAACAACTGATATTCTGGAAACTTAAATCACAAACACACTAAGTTTTCTAACATGAACAACGGAAAATAAATCAGAAGACAAACACATTAACCATAGAACACAAGATATACCCAAGGAACCCCAACTTTGGGGAAATTCTAAAAATACCAAGTTATTTAGTTGTTCTGATAAATAAGATCATGTGTATTGAATTGAGCAAAAAATATGGTATAAAACCCTGGTTCTACAGTCATAGAAACTCTGTGATGTCACCAACATGTTAGATTTCCTTAAAACCCAGTAAATTGATTTGTAATTTTCCAAGTGTAAAAACCTAGAAATATAAACAACTGATATTCTGGAAACTTAAATCACAAACACACTAAGTTTTCTAACATGAACAACGGAAAATAAATCAGAAGACAAACACATTAACCATAGAACACAAGATATACCCAAGGTCCTACAACACTGTGTTTTTATTGTTGTTCTGCAACAAAAGATTTTCTTCTGAGAATTACAAGGGAGAAACTTCCCAGTTTATCACAAGAAAAATACTCGTCCACTCTCTAGCTAAATATATCTGCGAAACTCGTGTAGATCAACAATTTGACCTAGACATGTGAGTGCACTTCCTCTCTCTTGCGCACATGTGCAAATAGACCTTTGCGCTAGGATGCAAAGTTCGACCCTCACTCGATTTCTTCTGCTGGATGCCTAGTCCTATGATTCGTTGAAACCCTCGCTCTTCCTTCATTGCTATCTCACACTTGTTTGTGCTCAACTGACTTTTCACCAACTCGCTCTATCTCCTCTTATAATTTCGACCTTATTGAGAAATCTAGGGCATCAAGATTAGGTGATTTCTCTATTAATGATAACTTCTTGTGAATTCTTTTTCCTTCTTTGGATTAGTACCTTTCTTTACTTAGATTATTGTTGTGTTCCTTTCATCAAACAACTACCAAGGCATAAACAATAAAGAGACAAGAGACACAGAATGTGCGCGATCAGGCAAGGCCAAAACCTCTCCCACTTGATAGGGAAACCCAAACAAATTCTTCTTCTTATAGAGACTTCAATTAACGAATACCAAGACCAATACCTAGACCCTTGATAGAACGATCTCTCCAAGGCCAAGTCACAAGCCTTCTTGTTTGATTTTTTCCTCGAGTTAATGATGGTCAAACTTCCTCCTTCACTGTCTTAGTGCTTCTATGTATTTCGGTTCCTTGATTTCACTATGCAATTCTTGGCCCTACTTCTGAAGACCTAGCTGTAGCATGAGGAAGATAAACACCTTGATTCCCTTCGCTTTGGATGGAGGATCTTTCTCCTTTAACTCAGCTAGAGAATCACTTTGTTCTTCTCCAAAATCTGTCACCACAATATGACTATAGTATCTCGTTCTTCCTGCAGTAGGTAGCAGTAGAATCTCATATGTGTGGATTGTACTTATCCCAAAAATAGACCCAGAAACAATACCAAAGACTTATCTCTTCCTTTCCTTCTCTTCGCTGGTTATGAGGCTCCTTTCCTAGTGATTCTCACACTTTTTATTGTAGACTTCTCCTTGACTGAAAATTTGAGTTCCAAATGGAGGCTGAGCTGCCTATTTATAGTGGTTTTCCCATGAGAAATAAGCCGACTTCTTAGTTTCCTGGGCCGACATGTCATTTGGAGTAACTTCATTATTTCATTTAAGGCCAACTTGATGGAGGTGCTTGAGCTTGGTCTTGGAGGATCTTCTTGACTCTTTCAATGACTCACATACATTTGTAACATGCCCAAGAAGGGTCTTCCATACATGACATTGACTCATTAGACTTTTCTGACTTGATGACGAACCTAAAGGCTCACAATGGGAATCTTAACTAAAATAAAACTCATTGATCATGAAACCCATGATTCAAGCATCACAAAAATAATTTTATTTTCTTCTTTACATCAATTACATAAAATCATATTTGCACATGTCATTATGAAGACCGAACCTAGTTACACTTTTCAACAAACCTCAACCGTAATCTCCTTCTCAACAACTAAGATTAAATCGCAATCAATGACTGAGATTAAATCATAAGTTAAGTTAGGAACTGATAATTTTTCCTAAGTCTAACTTTAGGAAATAGCTAAATAAAATAATATTATGCTAAAGTGGCAATCTTTTGTGTTCTTCTTATTGAGAAATCAATGCAAGTAGATTAGGCTTTGATTTCTTCTTTCTTGACAATTACTTGTGAATTATGTTGGCTTCTTTTACTTCTTTATTATATTATCTTTCGTTAAGCAATTTCCAAATTACGTGTGTATGATCACAAAAACACAAGATACAAGATGTAGGCACTTTTCCAGGGAAAAACCCCTCTCTAGGGGAAAAATCAGTCAAAATTATCTTCCTTCAATAGTTTTCTTTGAGACTCTTCAACCTAGACACATACCAAACCTTTCTCCACACCAAGTCAGCCCTTCCAGATCTTCGACCCTGTAGTAGCAGCAACTTAACCCCAACAACTTTGACTATGTAGCAACATGCAACAACAACAATAAAGAGACTTCGATCTTCCAAACTAGGGCACGAGAGAGAGAGAGGTGCCAAAAATTCGATTTTCTTCTTCTCCTTCTCCTTAGCCAAACTCGCACTTCTTTTAGCCTCCTTAGCCCACTTCGCACTTTTTCTAGCTTCTCTTGAGATATCAAACCTTGAGTGTGAGATGGTCCAAATGAATTCGATCTGCTCCAATATATAGGCTCCAAGTGAGGTCGAATTGCACAGTTTGAGGCCGACTTAATCTCCTTTAGACTGACTTGGTGTGGAGGTGACATAATACATATTTGACTAAAAAATAATTCTTTTTACATGATTCGAAAGCCCAAGAAGGGTCTTATAAAGGTACGATAACTTAAATGACTCAATATTAATCCCATGAGTCCACAATGGAGACTTTGACTAATGTATTGATGACCCAAGCATGAAACCCATGCTTTAATACACCATTGAAACAATAATAAAAATTCTTTTCTTTATTCTTTTGACAAGTACATTGCATAGTAACTCAATTACATTTATGAAGACCGAACCTGGTTACAATTTTCAACACTCCCTCTTAACTAGGGAGGTATTCATAAGGAAGATCTCAAACTATATGAACTGTGAAGAGTTTAGGCACCGCAATGCCATGGACTAGATTCCTGACTAGGGCAATCTATCCAGATGGAGAAGTGGGACTAAGATGGACTAAAGCTTTCAACCTCTCTAGGTTCCATCAGGCTTACTTGCTAACCATCAACCCAGGGATCCAGGTGTGTATCCGAGGTCAGAGCTCTAAGACCAATGCCACCCTCCCTACTTCGGGATCTAGACATCAACACAGTGCTAGCCTTTACCATCAGGCTTACTTGCTAACCATCAACCCAGGGATACAGGTGTGTATCCGAGGTCAGAGCTCTAAGACCAACGCCACCCTCCCTACTTCGGGATCTAGACATCAACACAGTGCTAGCCTGATGTCCTCCCATGCAATGCTTCACTCACAAAGCCTCAACAAATCTCTTCCAAATTTTTATCAACAAGATCAACAATATCTATTAAACCAAGCATGTTTCTAAGATATTCAAACTCTTATTAGGAAGAGACTTTGCTAGTATGTCAACTACCTGTTCATCTGTTGGGACATACTCTAGCTTCATGATCCCATCCTGCACCAAGTTCCTGATATAGTGGAACTTATTGTTGATATGTTTCGTCCGAGCATGAAACACGAGATCTCCGGACATCTTGATGTTGCTTTGGCTGTCACAATTGATCACAGTAGGACCTAGAGGCTTCTCAAACAATTTTTTCAGAAGCTTCCTTAACCATACAATCTCTTTTCCTACTTCACATGAAACCACATATTCTACCTCAACACTACTCAATGCAATGGGATCTTGCTTCCTACTCATCCATGAGACCATAACAATTCCCAAACTAAAACATCCACTAGTAGTGCTCCTTCCATCAGTCTCACTGCCACCCCAATCAAAATTTGTGAAGCCAATTAGCTTGACTTCCTTACTATCATACTTTAGGCAGTGATGTATAGTGCCACGAAGATATCTCAATATGTGCTTGGTAGCTATCCAGTGATCATGATGAGGCTCCAACTGAAACTGAATAAGAATGTTTACAACAAAACATATATCTGGCCTAGTGTTTACCAGATACATTAGGGAGCCTACCAACTTTCGATATGAGGTAGGATCCACGAGACTTGAGTTAGAGCTCCTCAACTTCTTGAGATTGGTGATTATTGGAGTAGTCATGGGTTTGAACTTTGGAATCCATCATCCCAAATTTTTGGAACAATTAAATGATGTATTTTCCTTGCCCCAAATATATCTCCCCCATACTTCCAAAGCCAGGTAATGGTGCATTAGTCCTAAATCCTTCATCTCAAATTCTTCTGCCAACGTCTTCTTGCACTCTCAAATTCTTGCTCCACACCAGTGATGAATATATCATACACATAAAGTAGAATAATGACTGGCTCATTATTCTCTACCTTGATGTAGCGATTTGGATCAACTCCATTCTTGCATACCATGCCCTAGGTCCTTGCTTCAAACCATATAGGGCCTTCTTGAGTCGACATACATGAGCATCTCTATTATTTACCTCAAAGCCTTCAGGTTGTTCGATGTATACTTCCTCATCAATGGCCCCATTAAGAAATGCAGTCTTCACATCCATTTGATGGATATTCCAACCCATTGTAGTAGTCAATGAAATCAAAGATCTAATTGTAGTATACCTTGCAGTGGGTGCAAAGGTTTCTTCATAATCAATGCCTTCCTTTTGAGAGAAACCTCTTGCAACAAATCTAGCTTTGTATTTGTCTATACTTCCATCAACTGCATGCTTGATCTTAAAGGTTTCTTCATAATCAATGCCTTCCTTTTGAGAGAAACCTCTTGCAACAAATCTAGCTTTGTATTTGTCTATACTTCCATCAACTGCATGCTTGATCTTAAAGGTTTCTTCATAATCAATGCCTTCCTTTTGAGAGAAACCTCTTGCAACAAATCTAGCTTTGTATTTGTCTATACTTCCATCAACTGCATGCTTGATTTTGTAAATCCATTTAGAGGTGACAACTAATTTGTCACTAGGTCTAGGAACAATTTCCCAAACCCCATTCTTCATAATGGATCAATACTCTTCTTGCATTGCCTTCTTCCAAGCCTCTTGATGAGCAACTTCTTAGAATGTAGATGGTTCAACTTCAATTAATCTTGTTATATATGCAACATATACGGATTATCTCTTTGGCCTTTTTCTTTCTCTAAAGGTTCCTTTTGCAGCTTCATGTCCTTCAGCATCTTCGAGGGTTTCTTTTAACCAATTTGGCCTTCTTTTAGTGGTTGGTATGACCACGAGTTGAATAGGCTCACTTGGTCCTTCTTCTTCTTGAATAGTAGTAGGATTTTCATGGTGTACTTCTTCTTCTTTGAATATAGGTATGTCTTCGTCGTCGGAATCATGGTTGCTTGGGAGCGAGAGTGGGAGTGCCATTTTCAAAAGCTCCCGGTCCGGAGCGTTTCGGGGAGCGTTTATATATATATATATATTTTATATTTTGATGCATATATGTCAACAAAAGCATGTAGAATGATCAATTAGACATAAAAAACATAAAAACATAGATTGAATCATATAACATCAATCATCTAGAAGTTATAATCTTCATCAACCATGCCCACAAGTTGGAAGCATACAACATATTGACTCTTGAGTCTCACGAATCATCAATCTGAAGGTTTCAAGCTTTCAAAATTCAATATATAACATTTATCATCATTGATTTCAAATTTCAATATCTACATTTATCATCATTGATATATATCATAATTCATTTATCATCATTGATTCAATGATTTCAAAATTCAATATACATTTATCATCATTGATATATAACATTTATCATCATTGATATATATCATTTATCATCATTGAGTCATTGATTTCAAAATTCAATATATACAATTTATCATCATTGATATATAACATTTATCATCATTGATTCATTGATCACCATATAACTTTCATGAAGCATCATATTCATAATTCATAATGACTTGTAAACTTATAAATGCCAACTTCAAAGTGTCACCTTTCAAATTCAAACTTCAAACTTAAATTGTCATTAAATATATGAAAGAGTCAAGTTTCAACTGTTCAATTGTCAACAGTTATAAAAGATAAAAACTACTAGAAAATAGAAAAGACTAGTAAACAACAAATCTATTTTATCTATTAGCTGGCCCCTTGCCACGCCCACGAGAAATGTCTAATTTGTGCGAGCCACGAGGAAATGATGGTCTTATAGTACTGTCAGGAGTACCACGTCCACGACCATGACTAGAAGGTGGAGGCTGAATCTGCAAAGGAACAATAGTTGGATATCGAGAACTAGCACTGGCACTCGCACTGCTACTGGATGGTGGGACTGGCCTTGTGTGTGGCAGTGCTGCTGATGCTTCATCATCATCCCTAAAAAGTTTTGCTTCCAATTCTTCCATATGTACTGTGCCATCCTCCAAATTATCATTCTCTGGGTTGTTGTCCCAGACTCTGTATGATTGATCCTCATATGCCCGATCACAGTAATGGCTCAACAACCTCAAGTTGTAATGCACATAACCAAGCTTTCAGCTCGGTTTTCATTCAGCCTGTTTCTTCTCACATTATGTATGAAGCTGTAGGTGCTCCAACACCTCTCTGCAGAAGAAGTATTCACAACTTGTGAGAGAAATTTTTTTTCCAACTTTGGCAAAAGTCCCATGCCGCCATATGCTTCCCACCATGTGAGAGCATCAAATCTGTCTTTGTCAGCCATTGCATGAAAAGAACCAAAGTTAGCAGTGCAACTGAAGTATTTGCCTAATTCAAGGCGCAATCTAGCACACTCCTCCCTGTTGGGTGCTAACTTGTCTAATGCCTTCATGTACCCCTCTTGTACCTCTAGATCTGTGTGAGGTTTGATCCTAACCTCACCTCCAGGTGCAGGTTGGCCCAACCAAGATGGAGAGTAGTATTTTGGCATAAGGATATATGCCAAGGCATGTAGTGGAACATTGAGTTTATTACACCATGCACACACACAGTCATGAATCATAGCATACAAGTTGGGATCATTATCCTTAACAACATCTTTTATTTGGCCCAACATGCTGTCCATCTGCTCATAAACCTCCCCAATCACTGGTTTATCTGTATCTGCAAACCGAATCATGTGATAAATGGGCTTGGTGAAATTCAAAATTTCCCTCACATGTGCCCAAAACAAAGGGTCAAGGGTGGTCTCCTCCACATTTTCGAAACCTTCCCTGTCAACTATTGTCGCTGCCCTGTCCTTTAATACCTGCCAGTGTGGGCTTGATACCATTGCAGCCAATGACTCTCTTACCTTCAAAAGGCGCCTGAAGGTGAGGTAATAGCTATCAAATCTAGTCTTTGCTATCTTCAACAACTCTAATTTGGAGTGAGTACGGAAAAGCCCATGGGTATTGCTATGATTTGTAATAAATTTTATCATTTTTTTACCTCTCTTGTACAAATCACCAAGCCATTTGAATCGAGGTTGTTTGTTTTTGATGATATCATGCATCAAAAGGTTCATTGTGTGAACCAAACACCCAGACCAAAAAATGTTGGGGTATTTATCCTCAATAATTGCTCCTGCTGCCTTACAGTTAGCAGCATTATCAGTGATGACTTGTATGACATTGTATGGCCTAGTCTTTTCAATTATTGCAAGTAATGGTTCTGCAATGTTAATGTCGGTCTTGAATTTGTCTGAATAATCATATGCTGACAGGAAGATTGCACCACTAACCGACACAGCCAAAACACTTATCAATGGCTTTCCTTTTACATTGGTCCATCCATCAGAGACAATGGACACCCCATGCTCATTCCATGAATTTGTCATTCTAGCCAAAGAATGGTTTATTTTAGCTTTTTCATGATCAAGACCCACGGTTCTGGCCTTGTCATACCTAGGGCTCCTGTATCCTTTGGGGGCATCATTAATGGCAAAAACCATTTCATGCCAATAAGGTGAGCGAAGAACATTGAATGGCACCCCACATGCATATAGAAACCGGAAAATTTTTGAATCCACATCATTCCTACACCCTTCGTCAAGGAAATCGGATATGGTTCTACGCCTTAATCCAGGTGTGCCACTGCCTCCATAACCATTGCCATGGGTGGAAGTTGATGGACTTCTTTGTCCATGATGTGATGCACCTGATGGTGTATAAGAATCAATGAAACCCCTAGATATTTTAGATCTCTGTAGGGCAGCCTCCTCTTCCTTTCTATATCTCTCTCTCTGTGTTGCTGACACACTAACACAAATTTTGATTCCTAGATTTTTGTCTCCATCCCCTGGCATTTTCCCACAAAGGTGCCTTCTCGCACGGGTGTATGAACCATGGTATTCTTTATTGCAATGGGGGCAAAGAAATTTAGTGGTTCCACCACCTTTCCCTCCTTCCTGCCTTTGAACATATTTCCACAAAGGTGTCTGTGTTTGGTCTTGTCTAGTTGGGGTATCTGTGGCCTCATGTTCTCCACTCCCCCCTTCCTCCTCTGCATAATCCTCCTCCTCTTCAGGATTTTCATCAAATCCACCATAACCCACTTCTTCATCCTCCTCTTCTCTAATGTGCCTCTTTCTTCTACTCTCCAACACCATTATTACAAAGAAAGGAACCAACATGATGAAAATCCCTAGCCATATAGCCATGATGTTTCAAGTTTCTAGCCTCCAAAAAAAATGGAGAAATGCCAAATGGGAATAGGAAATGCAACATAGGAAAAAACAATTCAATTTTTAAGTTTTCAACACAATAAAATGCAACATTCAGAAAAAAATCAAGTTTTCATTTTTGAACTTATTAAAAATTCATCCTAGAAAATACAAAAATAGATTAGAAGACCTACCTCTTTCTTGCAGTCCTCCTCTTGCTCTCTTACAGCTTGCTCCTTGCTCTCTCCTTGGCACTTTCGCAGCTCCGCTCTCCAACTCTTGCTCTCACTCACTCAACTAAAACAATAAAACAAAATGAGGGGAGGGTGGGTTTTTATTTACCCAACCCTCCTCCCTCCCTCTCAAAAAAAAAAAAAAAACGAATTTTTTGAAGATTTTTTTTCACGCTGCCAGGGAGCGTTCGGGAGCGAACGCTCCCCGACCACTTTCGGCATTTAAAAAACGCTCCCGAAGTATTTTTTTACCGTTCCCTGAAACGCTCTCGAAAAGGCAGGGAGCGTTTTTACAGGCTCGGAAGCGCGCTCCCGAAAATGCTCCCCTCAGGAAGTGTTTTCGGGAGCGTGTTTCCGAGCGCTCCCAAAACACTCCCGAACGGAGCACGTTTTGGGAGCGGGAACGGGGGGGTGAAGCTTCCTCGCAACCTTGGTCGGAATTAATAGGAATGCCCTTGGATCTTTTGTAGGCTTGATTTTCATCAAATATGACATCCCTGCTTACTTCAATATGTCTTCCTTCTTTGATGTAGATTCTATATTCTTTTGAGGAAAGACTAGACCCAACGAAGATTTATTTTTATGCTTGTAGAGTCTAACTTCTTTCGCTTGTCTTTTGCAATGCGGATGTAGGCAACCTCCCAAATATTCAGAGAGGATCCACACTCGGCTTCTTTCCAGTGAATACTTCCTTAGGTGTGATGTTCTCAAGAATTCTATGAGGGCTTCTAATTTGAATGTATGCCACTGTCATTGCTGCTTCTCCCCATAAGAAATTTTGTAAGTCTTGATCAAGGAGCATTGTTTGAATGCCTTCTTTAATTGACCTATTATTTCTTTTGGCTACCCCATTTTGTTCGGGATAGTAGGAAACAATGAGCCCCCTCTTAATTCCCACTTCTTTACAATATGAAATTAATTCTTTAGAAGTGTATTCCCCACCATTGTCAGACCTCATAGTTTTTATGCTTCTTTCAGTTAGGGTTTCCACTTCAAATCTAAACTCCTTGAACTTCTCAAATACTTCATCCTTCTTCTTGAGAAGGTAGAGCCATGTCTTTCTAGAATGATCATCTATGAATGTTACATAGTAAAGATGACCTCCAAGTGATTTGTCAGAAATGGGCTCTCACACATAAGGATGAATGAGGTCTAATATTTCTTTAGACCTTGTTTCACTATTTGGAAATGGTTTTCTTGTATGTTTACCGAAAGAGCATCCCTTGCAAATTCCTTCACGATCTTCTTTGATATTGGGGATGCCATGAACTAGTTGATTAAGAATATGAATGACCTTGTAATGAAGATGATCATATCTCCTATGCCATAGCTCAATGGGATTGATTTCCATATGAACCAAAGCTTGAGGAGGCGGTGTAATGATTCTATATGGGCTTCCTTCACGAACTCCAATAACTCTAGCTTTATCGATACTTGATTCTTTTCCCCAAACCAAAACTTTCCCATCAACAAATGCAACTCTATCCCCTTTATCTTCTAATAAGAAATAGAAAGAAAATTCTTTTCAAACCTGGAACATATAGTATGTTGTTGAGATGTAGCTTATGGAACATATAGTATGTTGTTGAGATGTAGCTTAGTTCCATTTTCCAGCTTAAAGATGTTGATCCTAGGACTCTAACAACATAGCTTTTGTCTCCCAATTCCATTGCATGACAAGTGGTTCCTTTGATAGAGTATGAATTTGTTTGCTTTCTCCTATCACGTGTCTTGATGCTCCACTATTAATGATCCATGCATTATTATCACTAAGAGAACCTGTAAGAGCAGCCAAGAACCCTTGACTCTTGACCTTGTTGAATAAGTAGTGGAAGAACTTCTTGATCCAACTTCCTGCAATATTGAATCCCATTCTTATATGGCTTGTCATGGAGGGAGTAGACATTTCTTTTGAGCCAACAGAGTGATCTTCAATCTTCCTTGACCTTAGCTCCGATACCATGTTGAGAAATCAATGCAAGTAGATCAGGGTTTGATTTCTTCTTTCTTGATAATTACTTGTCAATTACGTTGCCTTATTTTACTTCTTTATTATATTATCTTTCATCAAACAATTACCAAATTATGTGTGTATGAAGATCACAAAAACACGAGACACAAGATGTAGGCACTCTGTCAGGGCAAAACCCCTCTCTAGGGAAAACCTCATCAAAATTCTCTTCCTTCAATAGTTTTCTTTGAGACCCTTCAACGTAGACACATACCAAACCCTCCTCCACATCAAGTCAGCCCTTCCAGATCTTTGACCCTGTAGTAGCAACAACTTAATCCCAACAACTACAACTATGCAGCAACATAAAGCAACTGGCAGCAACAACAATAAAGAGACTTCGATCTTCCAAACTAGGTCACGAGAGAGAGAGAGAGGTGTCAAAATTTCGATTTTTGTCTTCTCCTTCTCCTTAGCCAAACTCCCACTTCTTTTAGCCTCCTTAGCCCACTTCGCACTTTTTCTAGCTTCTCTTGAGATATCGAAACTTGAGTGAGTGAGATGGTCCAAATGAATTTGATCTGCTCCAATATATAGGCTCCAAGTGAGGTCGAATTACACAGTTTGAGGTCGATTTGATCTCCTTTAAGCCGACTTGGTGTGGAGGTGACATGATATATATTTGACTTAAAAATAATTCTTTTTACATGATTCGAAATCCCAAAAGGGTCTTATAAAAGGTACAATGACTTATATGACTCAATATTAATCCTAGGAGTCCACAATGGGGATTTTGACTAATATAATGATGACCCAAGCATGAAACCCATGCTTTAATAAGTCATTGAAACAATAAAAAAATTATTTTCTTTATTCTTTTGACAAGTACATTACGTATTGACTCAATTACATTTATGAAGACCAAACCTAGTTACAATTTTCAACACTTCTGTTAGTCTTAGCATTTAGACAAGCAAAACACTTCTCTACTCCAATCAACACCCTCTCTTAGAGAGGAAGGTGTTCTGTATTACACCCAACTTCTCTCTGAGGTAAACAAATCTGGTTCTTAGCAAAGCCTTGGTCAAAATGTTTGCTGTCTGTTCCTCTGTGGGTATGTATTGGAGTGAAACTATACCTTTTTGAATAAAGGTCACCGCTCACAAACAAATCACAAATCAATACACCAGTATATCACGTGGTTAAAACCCTCGAAGAGGGAAACAGTCCACGGCTTGAGCCAACACGGCCACTTCAGACAATTTATTAATATAAAAAGAAAGTTTACATATGTTTCTCTCATAAACGGTTACCAGACAAATGACCCTCCATGCTCTTTAAATAGAGATCATGGACTAATCGGGTGTTAAGCCACAGATCAAGTGTTGTTAATACCGAGGAGAGAGCGAACCGTCGGATCACTACAAATCGTGACTGTCGGATTGTAAGTTACAAATGTACATAGTAAAAAAACACACTTTACCTAACTCTACACTAGACCACGTTATACTTAACTATTTCCTATGTGTTGGAATATCCTAGCGTCCCCCCTTAAGAACAACTTGGGATAGGATTGAAGGATTTACAAAGGTGACACAAAAGGAGCCTATTTCCTATGTGTCGAAATATCCTAATATCCCCCCTTAAGAACAACTTGGGATAGTATTGAAGGATTTACAAAGGTGACACAATAGGAGAAGGAAGGAGGCATTAGAGCCTATCCCCCCTTAATGATAACTTTCTTGAACTCCAAGCATGGATGGAATTTTGGTAAACTTCGCTTCTGTGAGAGCCTTTGTAAAGATATCGACAACTTGATCATTGGTTGGACAATACTGCACTTCAAGAACACAATCATGAATGAGCTTTCTGATGAAGTGTATGTGGAGCTCAATGTGTTTCATACGCTGATGTTGAACTGGATCTTTACATAGCTGAATGGCACTCTGATTATCACACCAAAGTGTAGTTGGATGTTGCTGATGAAGACCAAATTCAGACAGGATTTGAGGAAGCCACATGGCTTCCTCGCTGGCTTCAACTGCACCACGATACTCTGCTTCTGCTGAAGAAAGAGAGATGGCACTTTTTTTCTTACAAGACCATGTAATAGGTCCTGAACCAAGAGTGAATACATATCCTGCAATGGACTTTCGATCATCAGGGTCACCAGCCCAATCAGAATCAGTGAAACCAATCAACAATGGAGATGCTCCTGCACTGTAATGAATCCCGAACTGAACTGTACCTCAAATATATCGAAGTATTCTTTTAGGTGCTTTCTAGTGACTTTCATGAGGTTGGTGCATAAACCGAGCAACAAGACCAACGACAAAGGAAAGGTTAGGACGGGTATGGGTTAGATACAGAAGTTTACCAACAAGTTGACAGTATAAGGTAGCATCAACTTCAAGGGTAGTACAAGTGACTGAAAACTTGACTCTAGACTGAAAGGGAGAAGGGGTTGGCTTATAGTCTTCCATGTGAAAGTGGCGTAGAAGATCGCAGGCATACTTGGACTGACAAAGGGTAATACCTTCTTTGGATTGTAAGACTTGAAGACCAAGGAAATAATGCAATTGTCCTAAGTCTGTCATTTCAAACTTCTTTTTGAGGCTAGACTTCACATGGTTTATATGGTTGGGATCACTAACAGTGAGGATAAGATCATCAACATAAAGAACAAGGATGGTGAAGGACTTACCCACTTTCTTGGTGTAGACAGTGTTGTTAGAATGACACCTAGAAAAGCCATTATCTAATAGAAATCTATCCATTTTGGCATACCAAGCCTGAGGAGCTTGTTTGAGACCATAGAGTGACTTCCTAAGTCGACAAACAAGGCTAGAGTTGTTTTGGATAAAGCCAGGGGGTTGTTCCATGTAGATTTCTTCATGCAAATCTCCATGTAAGACGACGGATTTAATATCCATCTGATGGACTTCCCATTTAAAGGAGGCAGCAAGGGAAGGAACAAGGCGGATATAATTCATTTTGGAACATGGGAGAAGGTTTTAGTATAGTCAATGCCTTCAACTTATGAAAATCCTTTAGCAACAAGATGAGCTTTATGTCTATCCACTTTTCGATCTGGTCCAAACTTTGTTTTGTAAACCCATCTGCATTTGACAAGTTTTCTTCCTTTTGGAAGAGGAACAAGATCCCAAGTATTGTTTGCCTATAAGGAACGATATTCTTCATTCATAGCTTCATCCCAATCTGGATGACCAGAAGCTTCTTCAAAGGTGTTTGGATCAAGATTTTCTGGAACTTGAGCCAATAAGGAATAGGCTCTTTCGAACTGAGAACGTGTACGCTGTTGATCTGCAGGGTCACCTTTAAGAGAACTTGCTGCATCCCGAGTAAAGCGGACCCATCTTGGAAGTTGTGGAGCAGAAGGAATATCTTCAAGAGGTGGAGGATGATTTTCATCCTCGCTGTCATCATCTGAACTAGAAGGAATGCTATCAAAAATAGAAGAGTTAGAGGGAGGTGGCACATATGCCGAATCAGGCTCGCAGGCCAAAGGTGGCACACCTGCCGAACTAGGCTCGCATGCCGATATATTTTCTTCAAATTTTACATCTCTTCTAATGATTATATTTTTGGATTTTGGTTGAAGAAGTCTATATCCTTTGACATCTTCAGAATATCCAACAAAAATGCACTTTTCACTCTTAGGTTCTAAGGCTTTATGTTTCGCATCTAGAATATGGTCTCAAGCATCACTTCCAAAAACACGAAAGTGACTTACATCTGGTTTGATTGAGCTCCAGGCTTCTTCTGGAGTTACATTCCTTAAAACCTTAGTAGGAGTACGATTTACTATGTAATTTGCATAGTTAATTGTTTCTGCCCAAAAATTGAGACTATGTCCTTTAGATTGAAGCGTACAATTAGCCATTTCTTTTAAAGTGCGATTCTTCCTTTCAGCTACACCATTTTGTTGTGGAGTATATGGAACAATATGTTGCAATTGAAGTCCATGCTCAGTGCAAAAGTTGATAAATTTGTTGTCAACATATTCTCCTCCATTGTTTGATCTTAACTTAAGAATTTGATGTCCAGATTGTTTCTCAACAAAGGCCTTAAAGGCCAAGAACATGTTAAAAACTTCACTCTTGAGTTTTAAGAAGTATACCGAAGTGCGTCTGGAAAAATCATCATTGAAAGTTAAGAAGTACTTGCAACCAGAGAAAGAAACAACAGGAAGTGGACCACATAAATCACTGTGCACAAGCTGCAAAGGGGCTGAAGCGTGCCAAGAGGCACGTTTGTTAAAACTATTCTGATGATGTTTTTCGAGTACACATCCGGAGCAAACACCATCTCTAGAAGACACCATAGGAAGACCTGTCACCATATTTTCTTTACATAGAGTTTGAAAAAAGCGATAGTTTAAGTGACCAAATCGCTCATGCCAAAGTTTGCTCACTTCATCATTATGAGCAACAAAAACAGACGGAAGACATGATGACCCAAAGTTGTCAAACTTATACAACCTTGTGGAATCATCAGCAATGCCAGTATAGCTAAAATATGTCTAGGATCTTTGAGGTCCTTGATTACAACATCATGAGGTGAGAATTCTACTATTTTCCCTTCACCTGAATGAGTTATTTGATAAACAGATAGAAGGTTGCATGAAAAGGTAGGAACACCCAGTACATCATTAAACTGACCATTATCTAGATGAATGGTTCTAGCTACAACCCTAAGAGATCTATCATCACCAACATAAATATGTTTGGTGTTACAATCATTTAAAGAAGAAAACATGGCTTTATTTTTGGCCATGTGGTAAGAGGCTCCAGAATCAATGAGCCACTCATGAGAATGAGAAGAAGAAGATACATTTAATGCATAACCAAATGCTTGATAACCACAAGCAGAAAGTGCCATTCTCAAAGATGAAGGTGAAGAGTTCTCCAAATTGATATTGTGCTTCTTCATTGCTGCTTCTAATCTTCCATCCTCTTAAAACATTTGGACTCTATATGGCCATCACGATTATAAAAGTTGCAATGTCTATCTGTCTTCTTCCTTTTGTTTTTATTTGCCTTATCATTTTGGTGAGTTGCTTTTTCAGTTTGCGGTTGAAATTGCTTAGGACCCTTGTTTGGTTTAGGACCATATTTTTTAGGATATTGCTTCTTGGGATTCTTTTGATATGGTTTCTGTTGGGTTGCTAAGGCTTTCTTATAAGCGTTTCCAGAAGTGATAAGACCAAGGTGTAAGAGTTTTTATTGTTCTCTTATCAAAGAATTGCAAAAGGCATCAAAAGAGGGGTTCTTGTAGGCGGTTCCTGAAGAAATGATGGCTTCTCTAGTGGAATGGAAGTTGGAAACAAATACAGAGTATGCAGGGCCAAGCTTAGCAAGAATGGAATAGATGAGGCTACCATCTTCCTTTTTGACCTTACAACCTTCTAAAAGAAGCCTAAGGGTCTTGAATTTGGACAAAAAATTTTCAATAGAGGAGAAATTATTGGGGTCCAAAGTAAGCAACTCATTTTCAAGCTGGTGGGCCCTGATTTGATTTTGAATGCCAAAAACAGTGTTTAGCTTTTTCAGGGCTTCATCAGAGGTGTCAATTTCAAGGATATGAAAACGAAGATATTGAGCAATAGACATTCCTATCAACCCTCATGCTTGATCTTGTTTATTTTCCCATTTAGCGGCTTTATCTTCATCGGAAGGTTTAGTTTCTTGTCCTGTGGCTATTCTATAAAGCCCTCTACTTCTAATTAAATCTACCATGTGAGGCAGCCATTGGAAATAATTGGTGCTATTAAGAATAACTGGGCATGCACTTTCCATTTGTTTAAAAAAAAAACAAAAGATGAAAAGAGCTGTAACTAACTGTTCCAATGGAAAGATCTCAAAAAATTAGGCTGATTAAAAAAAAACAGCTCGAAAAACAACTTCTGGATGAAGAAGTTATGCCTTTTTGAAAAAAAAGGAGTTGTAGATGCTGAATAGTTAAGGAAACAGTTTGAAATTTGATGATGAAGTTCTACTTTTGAAAAAAATCCCGCCCCTTTAACAAAAACTTTTTACAAAAAGAAGCTTGAGAAAGAGACTTGAACCCAAGACCTCTATTCTCATAAATTAACTTTACACCAAGTGAGCTATTAAAAAGATTCTGTAATTGTTTGAAAGGAGGAAGGGTTTTTTTTTTTTTTTAACTCTTTGTTGTGCGTGCTTTTTCCTGCAAAAAAAACACAAAATCCGTGCACACAAAAAAAACGAAATGCAAGCCTTATGGCAAAATGTTAGATTTTCGGTTAGCCTTACCGGCAACTATCCTTTTTTCCACTATTTCTGATTTTCCGAGATCGCACACAGCGCAGAACAAAGAGCATTTACAGAGCATAGGGTATAGATCCGACAAATAAATAAAAACTGTAAACCGAAATAAGTAGAACTATTAACAAACATAACTGCAAAAGAGATACTTTATACCTCCAGATCTAAACTGACATAACTTGGGCAACCGAAAACCTTTTCGCATGAAACGAAAGGGGTTCCTCACTGTAATAGACGCTCTGAACACAAAAGAGCAGTTCTCCAGGCCCGAAAAAGTTCCGAAACAGTGGATCTAAAAAACGACAGTCGCATGTAGTCAAACCGGCTTCGGATTTGGATCAACAACGGATGCGGCCCTCAAAATAGTTCTGATACCATTTAGAAATTTACAGGGTACCTTGATCAAAAACCAAAGGTCATCGCTCACAAACAGATCCCAAATCAGTACACCAGTATATCATGTGGTTAAAACCCTCGAAGAGGGAAACAGTCCATGGCCTGAGCCAACACGGCCACTTCAGGAAATTTATTAATATAAAAAGAAAGTTTACATATGTTTCTCTCATAAACGGTTACTGGACAAATGACCCTCCATGCTCTTTAAATAGAGATCATGGACCAATCGGGTGTTAAGCCACGGATCAAGTGTCGTTAATACCGAGGAGAGAGTGAATCGTCAGATCACTACAAATCGTGACTGTCAGATTATAAGTTACAAATGTACATAGTAAAGAAACAAACTTTACCTAACTCTACACTAGACCAAGTTATACTTAACTATTTCCTATGTGTCGGAATATCCTAACATGTCTCTGATGTGGTGATAACGTTTGTCGATGTGCTTAGAGCGATCATGAAATACTGGATTTTCAGAAAGCTTGATGCAACACTGATTGTCATAGTGTATCACTATAGAGGTTCCAACTCTGTCCTGAACAAGCCCACGAGAAGCTTCCTCAACCAAATAGCGTCGCACTCTGCCAAACTGGCAACCATGTGTTCGACCTTGGCTGAACTCAATGCCACTGATCTTTGCTTCCTGCTAAACCAAGAAACATCTGTTGATCCAACACTGAACGTGGATCTTGATGTGCTCTCCCTGTCTGTGGAGCTCCCTGCCCAATCTGCGTCAGTGAAGCCCTCACGCTTCAACTTTTCAACCTATCTATACCAAAAACCATGTTTTATTGTTCCTTTGAGATATATCAACACATGCTTGGCAACAACCTAATGCGCTTTGGTAGGCTTGGCCAAAAACTAGCTCAATGAGTTAATTGCAAAACATATATCTGGCCATGTGTTTACCAAATACATCCACTGTGAAATTTTTAATCTATTGTAGCAACTGTAAATTATTCTTCTATCTAATTATTATTAAGTGCAGTTTATTTACTACGACAAATAAAAAATAAAATCACAACTGCAATTTTCACCATAAAAACGTTGCAGAAAATAAAATGTTGAAACTAAGAAAATGCTAGCATACAATAAAATTGACACCGTTATTTTTGGACAATTGTCCTCAGAAAAACCCAATGTGGGAAAATCAGTGCAACAGATGAGGGTTTTATTATTATGCAACAGTGAATGATCTAAGTACAACCTGGATGCCAAAAAATGGCAATACTTAACAAGAAAATCTGGCAAAATTATTGAGGGAATTTCTCCCTCCTCCACAGGAAATCCCGACACAACACCACTCAGAAAAACTTGCCCTCCAAGAACCCTGTGCAGATCCTGCGTAACCTGTAACTCGAACTCCTAGAATATGTCTTTGAGTCAAACGTCCTGCCTGCTGTTGCTGCTGGAAGTGATTCTCCGACCCTCTGGAAGTTGAAAGAACTTCCTGTTCAACCAAATCGATCTACCACTCTCAGGCTGTCTGTACATTCCCTAGGTAGCCTCTAGTGGAATAACTCGGCTTCCTGTTGCTGCCTCTCTGGAACTAGAAATCTTCCTCCAGACTCATTGTCTCTACTTCCCTTCTGGTTCAAACTCTCTCTGCTCAACTGCTAGATGCTCGGTTTGCCAAGGAAATCGACCTCTCAAGTGTGTCCTCCTCAACCCCATCGACTTGCTTTTATAATCTCGTTGGTGAATCAACAACCATGATTAGATCCTTATCAATGGCTAAGATCGTCTTTGAGTTGATCCATGTGAGTTTCTAGAGAAATCTCACCTTTATCAATTAATTACTGTTAATTAATCACTTTTCCTAAGTTAGACTTAGGAAATATTTAATTATTGATCAATTAACTTAATTGAGCCATCTCTAGGTGTTTTCTCTTGAAACATTTTTTGGGTTTTGGAGCTCTAGTGTTTCTTATCCTCTCTAACCAAAGTTGAGACTAGAACACTTGCCCGATGCTACAAAACTAACACTCCCTCATAGCAAGGAAGGTATTCTCTCTCACTCTTTGTCTTATAACATCCTCCCATACATGTTGTTGATGTCTTACAATTGTGACAATCTGCCACTGTCCACCAATCTACTTCACAACTCTAATTCATCTGCTGCTCTGAGCTGAATTAACTGGCATCTGCGCTTTTGCTGACAATGCACTATACACCTTGTACTGCTGCCAACTCTGCCCTGCGCTGCAACTGATCTCATGCTACTACTGCAAGGGTAATGATCCATGAGGAAACACCTGTCCGATGCTATCCTTCGTGGAGCCTGTCCAAAACACTGCAACTCTGGTGATTAAAGCTCAATGTCATCCCACTTCTCTCCTTGAGGTATAGCTGCATATAGCGTGAATTCATCTTCCAACCTGGAAGACACATTTTCGATCTCTGCCGAAGCTGCTGTGACACTAGGTGCTGTAGTGACCAAACTCACCACACCAAAAGCATTTGATCTTCGACAGATCCTTTTTCTTCTTTTCTCCTCCATGTTAGCCTTGTCCCTGATTGGGACCTTTCTTTGCCTTACCCTTTGATGCAAGGGCAACATCAAGGATCAACCGCTTTGCCTTGAGCATCTCTTTTATGTAGTTCTCTAGCTGCTATGGGTTTGTCGGTACGACTACAACTCTCTCTGCGTACGTCTTCATACCATGCTCATCTAGTAGGAAAGACATTCTGGTTTTCCAAATACAGTAGTTGGATGCTCCATCTAGCCCATCTTGATCTCGAAGTTTCGTTGAGGCCATTTTATGCAAAACTCACAAATCGGAAATAAACAGGAATCTCCTCCTTTCCCTGCTTGGTTGCTTGCTCTGCTACTCACACTCTCTCTTGGAATGCGCAGTTTTGCTAGTTGCTATTGCCTTTTGCATCTGGAAATCACAAATTCCCTCTAGAAAACTGAATCTGGAAACCCTTTGAGAAAAATCCATATGTGTGCTTTTCTCTTCCCCCCGACGCTGATATGCTACTGCTAAACTGCTGCAAACCAACTGCGCCCAAATCTGCTCAATGAATTTTCTGATTTGCTCATCGGAAGTATTTCCTGGCTACACCACTGCCTGCTAGAACTGCTACTAGACAAAATCAAACTTTTCTGTGTCCTGCAACTGAAAATTGACTTCTTCCCAGCAATTCACATTGCCTGGTTGACCCTTTGCGCAGACCCAAAATTCTGCTCAGAGACTCCCTCTGAAGCTACAAAATTTCTCCTCCATCACTGAGCCATTGATCTGTGTTCAAACACACTCTGATACCATGTGAAATTTTTAATCTATTGTAGCAACTAGGAATTATTCTTCTAACTGATTATTATTAAGTGCAACTTATTTGCTATGAAAAATAACGAATAAAATCACAACTGCAATTTTCACCATAAAAACATTGCAGAAAATAAAATACTGGAAACTGATAAAATGCTAGTGCACACAATAAAATTGACACCGTTATTTTTGGACAATTGTCCCCGGAAAAATGCAATGTGGGAAAATCGGTGCAACAAATAAGCGTTTTATTATTATGCAACAATGAATAATCTGAGTACAATCTGGATGCCGAAAGCTGACAATCCTCAACATGAAAATCTGGCAAAATTATTGAGGGAATTTATCCCTCCACGGGAAATCCGAAATCCCAACACAACACCACTCAGAAAAACTGGCCCTCCAAGAACCCTGCACAGGCCTTTGCGCAGATGCTGTGCAACTTGTAACTCGCACTCCTGGAATCTGCCTCTGAGTCAAACGTCCTACCCGTTGTGTAGAAATTTGATAGAAATTGTAACTGCTCAAGATTTCAAACTGAAAAACAAGAGACAATTATACTCTACTGATCTGCGGAATGGAAATCACAATTTAGAACAACATGCATAGACATGCAATAAGCAAAATCACAAATACACAGTTATTTCTAGTGGAACCCAACTGGGAAAAACCCCTCAAGCCTCTTTGCATTAATCAGTTGAATAAAGAAACTATTATAGTTGCTAGCTCTAGCTCTGAGCTCAACCTGTAAAAGAATAACTGTTCTCTCTGCTCAATGAGAACCTTTGGCCAACACTTAGCCAAATATTTGCTCACCAAGACCCTCCTATTTCCTTGCACAAATCTCGAGGAAATTAGTCCCAATTCTTTAGGAATATCCTCCAAATTGATTGTGCAATTCCCAAGGATTGATCATTTGACCTCATGCAACACGTGTACGCTTAGACTAGTATACAACTCATGTTACTCTGCCTTGTCATCTCCACTTCAGCTGAGGAATTCAAATTCCTTGCATGCACTAGCTACTTTGGGATGATTGATCAGCTAGCTGACATATCTCTGAGATAAACTGTTGTCTCACTGCACAACTGACCTTCAACTGACTCTATCAATAGTTATAGGTCAGTTAATTGAATATAA
Organism: Pinus albicaulis; assembly: GCA_034641835.2. Lineage (NCBI taxonomy): Eukaryota > Viridiplantae > Streptophyta > Pinopsida > Pinales > Pinaceae > Pinus > Pinus albicaulis. The sequence goes on along the minus strand of CM076580.1, from coordinate 1,782,732,469 downwards.
CTGAAAATAACTGAAAGTAATTGAACTGGATTACTAAAATTTAGCAATCACACATGCATAACTGAACCCCAAGCCCTCTAACTCGAATTTACTAAGCTAACTGAGTGACAAGATCCATGTCACACTAGTTAACTCCCTCCAAGTTGTCATGTTGATGTTGAAATTCAATTTACTCAATTTGACTAAGACTAAAGTCAAATTGAGCCTTTCTTGCTACATTTTTTCAACACTCCCTCTTAGCAAGAAAGGGATTTTTCACCATCCCTATTCTGCACCGGTGGAATTCGAATTTACCTCTTGAGAATGCCTTTGTCAAGATGTTAACATCTTGCTTCTCCATTGGAATGTACTGTAGCAACATAATTCTCCTCTGCACACAGTCGCGCAAATGATGATACCAGATATCAATGTGCTTGGACCTTTCATGAAATACCGAATTCTCAGAGAGTTTAATGCAACTTTGATTATCACAATGTATCACTGTTGGATCCATCTTCTAAATGAAAAGTCCCACAAGTATTTTACTTATCCATATGGCCTCACATGCTGCTTGACTTGTAGCCATGTATTCAGCCTCTACTGAGCTAAGTGCCATAAACCTCTGCTTCCTGCTGTACTAGGAAATAAATGTGGACCCAACACTGAAATAGCACCTAGAGTACTCTTGTTTGATGGACTCCTTGCCCAATCTGCATCAGTGAAGCCTTGAAGCTTCACTCCCTCTGTCTTCCTGTACCATAATCCATACTCGGTAGTGCCTCTGAGGTACCGTAAAATATGCTTTGCTACCTTCCAATACAACTTGGTAGGCCTCACCATAGCTTGACTCAATTGGTTTACTACATAGCACATGTCGGGTCTTGTGTTCACAACATACGTAAAAGAGCCCACAAGCTGCCTGTAAATGGTAGCATCAACCTCTTCACCTGAAGTGGCATTCTCCTTCCTCCAGTTGGTAGCTAGAAGTGTGGCCATAGGCTTAAAATTCTCCTTGTGAAATCTCTAAGTATTTCATAGGCACACTTCCCCTGAGACACAAGCACTTCACCATCACCTTGCCAAACTCCTAGCCCGAGGAAGTAATGCATTAGGCCCATGTCTTTCATCTCAAATTGCCTTGCAAGATCCTCTTTGCAAGAGCGGATCAACTGCTCATCACCTATCAATATTAAATCATCAACATACAAAACGAGAATAAGCAACTTACCATCTACCATAATGTGATAGAGGTTCACATCTGCTTCACTTTCAGTGAAGCCCAATCCAATGAGATAATTGTCGATCCGAGTGTACTATTGTTGCTGTTGAAAAATGTAACTAGGTTTGGTCTTCATAAGACGTGTAATTGTGATTTTATGTAGTTGATGCAAAGTAGAAAAATAAAATTATTATTGTAATGCTTGTCTCATGGGTTTCATGAGCAAATTTTTTTATTCTTAGTATGATTCCCATTGTGAGTCCTTAGGATTGGTCATAAAGTCAAATTGAGTCAATGTCATGTATGAAGGACCCTTCTTAAGCATGTTACATTTTGTATGAGTCATTAAATAAGTATGAAAGCCCTCCAAGACAAGCACAAAGACCTCTCCTTCAAGTCGGCTACAATATGGAGTAAATAACCTACTCAAAGAGACATGTGGGCTCATCCTCTCTCAAGTCGGCTAATTATGAGGCTCCAACCACTATAAATAGGGCAGCTCGACCTTATTTCAAAGCAACAATTTCGGTCAAGATCTGAAGTTAGTAAGTGGTGCGAAGGTCATCAAAAGGGAGTCTTATAGTCAGCGAAAGGAAGGGAAGGAAGAGCGATGTTCTTAGCTTTGTTTTGGGTCTGTTTTAAGGGCTGAAATTATCCACATGTGCAAGGAATCTTTGCTGTCCAAACTGTAGAAAGGAGCCAAAGTATCACTGTCATATTTGGAGGTTAAATCAAGACGAGATAAAGGTGTATCTCTAGCCGAGTTACCAAGGAAGAGAACCCAAACTAAAGCAAAGGAAATCAACTTTCAACGCATGAAAGTTGGTCCATCTTCATGAGCTAGGGTTTCTAATCTAGGGCTGAAAGTTGTAGGTCTGCCCCTAGGAACCGAAACTATGAAAGATAGCCGAGAAGGAGGAAGAATCATGAAGTGTGCCTATTTTTGACACAAGGAAGAAGGAACTCATCAAGGGAGCTTGTGTCTTGGTCTTGGAGTGGCAGGTAGGTCAAGGGTCTTGGTCTTGGTATTCGTCAATTGAAGTCTCTATAAGAAGAAGAATTTCTTAGGGTTTTCCTCTCAAGTGGGAGAGGTTTAGGCCTTGGTTGATAGCCTATATTTTGTGTCTCTTGTCTCTTATGGTTTATGCATTGGTAGTTGTTTGATGAAGAAAACATTATAATAACATAAGCAAGAGAAGATCCTAAACTAAGTAAAAAACATTCACAAGCAGTTATCATAAGTAGAGAAATCAACTAATACTTGATGCCCTAGATTTCTCAACAGTTGTTGCCTATCACACACACCTAAGTTAGTGAGAAAAGCCCTTAACCCCACAAGGTGTGGTTGGTGGAAAAATTGAGCGATGAGCCTGTCACCTATTCCCAACTCTCTCCATTTAAGCTCTCTCCTAGGTAAGCTAAGGGGGTGGTCTCTAAATGAAAAGCTAAGTTAAAAGGGGAAATGTGAGGTTTCTAGGAGATTTCAAAATTGGGTTACTTGAGATTATGAGCAAATATAATGAGTAATATGAAATGAAATATATAACCATCAACACATGAATCAAAGATTAGCATACATAAAACTAGTGCCTTCAATATTGATTAAAAATGAATAATACTTGCTCAAGAAAAATGAAGTGTTTCAAATTGAAACCCAAGTTACCTTCTCAATCAAACAAAAGATGTTAGCAAGATATAATATCACATGAAAGATATAAAATCTGCTTTCAAAATATATAATCATTCACAAATCCAAAGCATGTAAGGAAGCAATATAGAATGAATTGCAAAGGAAAGAAGTTAAAACTTTACTAGCAAAAAATGAACAAGATGATACTTGCCTAAATAAGATAATCAATTCAAAACATTTTCATCAATGACAAGTACATGAATAACTTGCAAGTAAAATAGTAAAATGTGTTAGCATGAAATGCACTTAGACTAAGATTAAATGCAATTATTTTGGTTAATTTTAAGCTAAATGTTGAAAAGTGTAACTAGGTTCGGTCTTCATAATGACTTGTAATTATGAATTTATGTAATGAATAAACAAAGATAATAAAATGTATTTTGCAATACTTGCCTCATGGGTTTCATGAGAAGGAGTTTTTATTATAGGTCAAAGACTTCTTCATGATGTCTTTAGGAGTTTGTCGTCTCAAAGACTTCTTCTTGATGTCTTGAGGAGTTTGTCGTCTTGTCGTAAATATAATTTAGAGTCATGTATATGAAGTGATGTTACACTTGTAAAGGGACAAATTATTGATGTAAATATATGCTCCAATACCTTGTCACCAAGCTCCATGAAGTCGATTCAAATTGTGTTGAAGATTCACCCTTGTACAAGTCGACCTACCTTCAGTTAGACATGTCGGCCTTGAGATGGAAGAGAATCCCTATATATAGAGGGACTGCGACCTAACTTGAAAGCAAGCAATTCGGATCAAGGTCTATAATAGAAGTTCAGACAAGTCTGAAATAAATGCGAAGTACAGTGCGAAGTGTAGAGGATCATTTGCATGGAGAGAAGATTAATAAGAAGACAAGTCTACATGGCTACAGGATCTACACAATTCAGTCTTAAGATCTTGCATATCTTAGTTAAGGGCCGAGGTTATACATAACATGAAGAAGGGTTACCACAGTTTGATCTTGGGCTAAAGGAGAATCATATGTACCTTTGTTTTGGGTCAGTATAACTTAGAAAAGAAGCGAAGGTAACTGCGGTACAAAGGAGGGATATTACAACAAAGGATCCCAGTCTTGGGTGCAGAAAGAGGCATCTATAGGAGGCCGAGGTTAGATCAAAAGAAGGCAGCAAAGGTAGTACATTGTTTGGGACTGCTAGTCTAGGGACCGAGTCTCCCTAGTACAAGTGCAGTATAGTGCAGAAAGGAAGATCAACCTAAGGAGAAAAGAAGAGCAGTGATAAGGGTTTTGGAGGCATACTGGTGTCAAGGTTCTTTGTCATGGACTTGGTACTCGTCATTTGAAGATCTATAAGAAGAATTTTGATCGGGTTTTCCTCTCCAAGGGGGAGAGGTTTTGGCCCTGGCTTGAAAGCCTAAACATTGTGGTCCTTGTGCATTTGATAATTGACTTGATGAAGAACATAATAGTCTAACGAAGATAACATCTAAGGCAAAGAAGCATAACGAAATCAGAAGTAATTATCAAGAAAAGAAATTTTAATAAAAGCCCTAATTTCTCAACATGGTGTCAGAGCTAAGGTGTTGAAGACAAGAAAGGGCAGTTCAGCGAGAAGACACAAGGATCAAACTTCAAAGAAGTTTTCAAGGATCAGTGTTCTAGAAGGCATCAAAGCAAAATATCTACATTGAAGAAAGTCCTACAGTGAAGAACCAAACCCTAGATCCAAGGAGAAAGATCTTCATAGTTTGCAAGAAGTTGGTGAAAACCTCAAGCCATCTCAAGAGGTCCAAAGACCTTACTTAAAGGACTTATACATCAAGGTCCTTTCAAGAGGAAAAGCAAGATCAAGGAGGTGATCTTTATATTCAAGGAATCTAAAGATATAGTGCGAGGTACAGTGTGAAGTGTAGAGGATCATTTGCATGGAGAGAAGATTAATAAGAAGACAAGTCTGTGTGGCTACATGATCTACACAATTCAGTCTTAGGATCTCGCATATCTCAAATAAGGGTCGAGGTTATACACAACATGAAGAAAGGTTACCATAGTTTGATCTTGGGCTAAAGGATAATCATATGTACCTTTGTTTTGGGTCAGTATAATTCAGAAAATAAGTGAAGGTGACTACGGTGCAAGGAGGGATATTACAACAAAGGATCTCGATCTTGGGTGTAGAAATAAGGCATCTCTAGGAGGCCGAGGTTAGATCAAAGGAAGGCAACAAAGTTAGTACATCGTTTGGGACTGCTAGACTAGGGACTGAGCTTCCCTAGTACTGGTGCAGTACAATGCAGAAAGGAAGATCAACCTAAAGAGAAAAGAAGAGCAGTGACAAGGGTCTTGGAGGCATACTGGTGTTAAGGGCCTTTGTCATGGTCTTGGTACTTGTCAATTGAAGATCTATAAGAAGAATTTTGATCTAGTTTTCCTCTCCAAGGGGGAGAGGTTTTGGCCCTGGCTTGAAAGCCTAAACATTGCGGTCCTTGTGCATTTGATAATTGACTTGATGATGAACATAATAATCTAATGAAGATAAGATCTATGGCAAAGAAGCACAACAAAATCACAAGTAATTATCAAGAAGAAATTTTTTAATAAAAGCCTTAATTTCTCATCACGAAATGCCTACTCTAAGTGATAGATCTTCCTCTTGAACTCTTGCCAAAGGGTAAAAATTGGGGTGACTAAAATAAAGAGGTGCTGAAGACACGATGATGTCGTTAATGATACCCTTCCCTTGAGTCTTACTAGCTAGCGTGTGCCTTCGTTCCTACAAGGGGACAAGCCACCTCCATAACTGTTGGGTCACACACTCTTTATCTTACTTCGTTCCAATTGGAAGAAATTTTCCTAAAAAGTCTTTTCCCTATGATGTTTATCCTCCAAGGTTATGCTTGGAGGTAATTTGAGTTAAAATGAAACTATGCTAAAATGCCTAATATGCTATGCAAATAAGATTACTAATGCTTTGCAAAAAGGGAAATGCTTCAAAGTAAATGGAAATATGCTCAATGGGATAACTTAGATATTTGCTCCAAATTGTACAAGATACAAGAACATAAGCTTCATAAGCACATAAGATTGTAAGTTGCTCAAAGTAAGTGCTTTAACAAATGATATATCAATGATCAACCAACTAAAACAATGAAATGAGATGAAGCTTCAGAGTATGATATGTTTGTAAAGTGAGCAAATAACTTTAAAATAAATGAGCAAGTAACCAATGAGCCTATAGTGAGGCAAACATGAAGCAAATTGTCAAATTAACTAAATCAAACTTTGCCACATGAATTGAGATGCTTGCATATAATGAAATAAGTTGCTCCAAAGTGAAATCCCAAGTTGTATTCAAAAGCAAAACTTCAAATGCAAGGCATAAAATGGAAACTAGTAGCAAAATCAAATTTAGAAAATTAGATTGTGATGGTGAGATTGTGTTAATTCTCAAGGCACGCAACATGAAAAATAAGAAAATAATGCAAGATCAATCCACCCACATGTTTCTCCTTCTAAATAAGGAGAAAAGGATGCCTTGGGTGAAACCCAAGCTCCCATAAGAAAAACTAAGCCTTTTTATTAGATTGTTACAAATATAAAAAACCTTCCAACTCGTAGTAGATGATGATGCCAAGAGTGAAGAGGAGGGAACACAACTGGAGACAAACTCCCAAGAAAATCTCCATCAGTATCCTCCAAATATCTCACCTGTGCATTAACTCTTCAAAAATTTGATTTTCCAAGTCACCAAATACTTCATTAATGCCCAAAATTTCGATTTCCTTGAGTGGGCCCAGTGTTTATGATGCAAGGTGCCAAATCATCCTCCACTTGTCCTTTGACTCATTCTTTTGACTTGAGATAATTTCCAAGTCATTTCCATGTCATTTTGTCACATGGAGCTATTTATTTTTCTCTATTTAATTTATTGCCAGATTTCCCACTAAACTTAGGAAAAGTGAGTTTTGAGGGTCTAGAACACATTTTTAACCCCTCTAAGTGTGTCATAGTAGGATGTTGAGGGTGAGAGGTCCATCACTTTGTAGATCCATCTCGAACCAACCATTGATTTCCCTTCTAGCCTTGGCACCACCTCCCATACACTGTTCTTCATGATGGATTCGTATTCTTCCACCATGGCATCAACCCAAATAGGTTGAGAAACTGCTTCCTCAAATGAGGAAGGCTTTGTCTCAATGAGCTCTGTCATGAGAACCATGTATCCAATGTACCTATCAGGTGACCTCCTCTGCCTGCGCTGTGATGTGGGGGCTCCCACATTCTCCCTTGCATCTTGCAACAATCTATCAACTTTTTTGGTTCTCTTTCTCCCCTCTTTGGAAGATTCTGGTTGAGTGGGTGCCTCCACTTTGCCTCCTGTCTGCTCCACTGCATGTGGCTGCTCCATAACCTCCTGAAGCTCATCATGAGGCTCCTCTTTTGGAGCTAAAAGCTTTGGCTCCAGTGGGATACTCAACTCTTGTTCCAGAGAGCATCTCGTAGCCTTCTCCTCATCGAACTTGAAATCTCTCCTCACAACTGTCATTCTCAGTGAAGGTAAATACACTCGGTAATTGTGTGGAGTTTCGATGTATCCTACAAAAACTCCCAACTCTGCTGTAGGCTCAAGTTTCTCCCTTGAATCCTTGGAGACATGACAATAAACTGAAGCTCCAAAAATTCTGAAATGATACACATTAGGTTTTCTCCTAGAGAGAGCTTCCTCTAGTGTGATCATGCCAAGTATTCTATGAGGACTCTGGTTCTGCAAGTAGACTTCTGTGTTGCATGCTTCTTCCCATAGATGCAATGGAAACCCCTGATCATGCAACATGGTCCTTACTGCTCCCACTATGCTCCTGTTCTTCCTCTCAGCTGCCCCATTCTGCTGTGGGTTATGGGGTGCTATCAGTAACCTTCAAATACCTTCTTTCGCACATAAATCCTTGAAGGCATGCGGAACAAATTCACCTTCATTGTCGCTCCTGAGGGCCTTCACCTTCTTCCTAGTTTCCTTCTCAACCAATGCCTTCTTTTCAACAAATGTTGAGAAAAAATCATCCTTCTTCTGCATGAAGAAGATCCAATGTTTTCTAGACAAATCATCAACAAAAATAACATAGTACTTATGTTTTGTTGTGGTGGCTATAGAAAAGGGTCCACAAACATCAGAGTGGACTCGCTCCAAGATTGCATCTGCTCTGCGATCTTGGCCATTGAAGGTGGATTTGACATATTTTCCCAATTTGCAACCCTTGCAGACATCCTGCTGGTCAAGGGAACCTTTAGGGAGACCGATGGTAATTTGCTACATGATTTTTAAGGCACCACAGTGTAGATGATCCAATCTCCTATGCTAGAGTTCTCCAACATCTCGACTATGCACTTTTTCGGCCTTACTGCTCAATGCAGTGCAATCTCCCACCTCAAGCTTGTATAGGTTCTTCTCTCAAACCCCGATCTGCTTCACTTGCCTGGTAGCTATGTGTCTCAGAAAGGATTTCCCTTTTCTGAAAATAACATCATAGCCACGATCCTCCAAAACTGCTACAAAGATAAGGTTCTTCTTCAACCTAGGTATAAACATAACATCTTTGAGGCGAAGAGGAGAGGCTTTCTCCCTCTCAAAGGTGACAATACCAATTCCTGTAGCACTGTACCTCCCATCATCCCCCATTTCGATATGCATCTGGAGATCCTTCTCCTATAGGGTACTGAAAAAATCATTGTACCCTGTCATATTGAACAAGGCACTAGAATCAAAGTACCACACACTACCCATAACAATGCTGGCCATGCATGCTATTAGGGTGAAGTCTAATTCGAATTGTGAGGCCAATGCTTCACCTCTTGCTCCTCCTGAAGGCTTCTTGATAGACTTCTTATGCAGACATTTTGTTGCATAGTGCCTGAATTCGTGGCAGTGGAAGCATTTTATCTTGCTCAAGTCTTTTTTCTTGCCATTATTTTGGTTGGATTCAGGTTTTCTATGGGTCTTCTTCCCTTTGCCATTCTTCCCCTTTCCAACCAATGCAAAATTATCTTCATCCTCAGCTTTGGATGATGTTCCATCTCTGTTATTTCTCCTGAACTCTTCTTGAACCAAATCGGATCACAACCTTTCCCAATTCTGTAATTTTTTCCTTCCATTCACAAAGTCCTGGTAGTTGTGCCAGGATTTTGGAAGGCCTTGAAGAGCTAGGCTCACCAGGTCATATTCTGTAACATTAACCCCAACCCCTCCAAGCTCATCTCGAACTTGTATAAATCTGGAGAGATATTTTGGAATGGTATCATTCCTTTGCATTCTAATGTTTCGAAGTTTGTCTTTCAAGGCCAATTTTCTATGGTCACAACTATTTTCAAATAGCTCGGTCAGTGTCTTCCACATAGCAAATGGTGTCTCTTTGCCTTGGATATTTGAGACCACATGGTCTGTCACAACCTCTAGAAGAATTCTCCTGGCCTTTGCAACATCCTTCTTCCATTGGGCTAATTGTTGTGCATCACACTGCTGGGGTTTTGCAATGTCAGTTTTAACATATTCCAACACACCATTTTCATCGAGCACTGCTTCCATTCGATCCTTCTAGGCTATGAAATTCGAGCTACCCTCTAGGGCATACACCAATCTCAGTCCATTGAAAGACATTCTCCCGATCCTGAAGAAAAACTGCTGCACTAAAGCTGCCAAATCGAAAATCCTGAGAGACAAGTTCGAAATACTGGTTCTAATGTGATTTCAGGGCTCTGATACGATGTATAAATTTGATAGAAATTGTAAGTGCTCAAGATTTCAAACTGAAAAACAAGAGACACAATTCTACTCTACTGATATGTGGAATGGAAATCTCAACTTAAAACAACATGCATAGACATGCAATAAGCAAAACCACAAATACACAGTGATTTCTAAAAGAACACAGCTGGGAAAAACCCCTCAAGCCTCTTTGCATTGATCAGTTTGAATAGGGAAAATGCAAGAGTTGACAGCAGATGCAGAAATTAAAAATTAATAAATTTGCATAGGTTCATCTTAATTTCTTAACCCAAATCTTTTAAGCACCAAGAGGTTTGCACACATTTTTTTTAATCCAACGCGGTGTTTAATAGATCGAGGGTTCAGATGAATCTATGCTAGCTATTTATTTTTCCCAAGATTTTAAAATTTACAATAACAAAGATTCCCATGTGACCACTCAAAAACACCTGACTATTGCATAAATATAAACTGTGTGTGTGTTATTCATTTCATCTATAATTAAATATTTTGAAATCCTATTTGTCATGGTTTTCATCTCTTTCTTCCGTTTTTGTATTTAGCATAAAATTTGAAGATTGTATATTTCTTATTGAAAACTCTTAATGGAGGCCATTACTTTTATATGAGACCATTCTGTGTTACATAAGTTTAGAAATAAAACTTACAGAATTCTGTTTGTGGACATTGTTTCCCTGGTTTCAGTAATCATCAGCGTTGTGTAAAAAAATAAAATAGATATTTCAGAAGGCATAGTGTGGTTATGGATTTGTAAATCAGGTAAGCGTAGGTATGCTTTTTCTGCCAAATTTTTTCTCATGTGTTTCAGGCCTAAGTCAGTCATGCTGAGCTTTGAAGATAATCCTTTAATTTCTATGTAACATAATATATATACACCTTTTCTTTTACAGGTTGGAAGTGATGAGGGTGGCTGGAGTTCTATTCAGAGTTTTGTATCTTCAGATAAAGATTCAGATGAAACTGTTGCATTTCTTTTTGGTGATATGGGAGTCTCAGTACCATACAGAACGTTTCTCTGGACCCAGGAAGAGAGCAAGCTTACTGTCAAATGGCTGAAGCGCGACCTTGAAGAACTTGGGGATAAAGCTACGTTTATTTCTCATATTGGTGATATCAGCTATGCCAGAGGCTATGCATGGCTATGGGATGCTTTCTTTACGCAGATTGAGCCCCTCGCATCCAAGGTTCCTTATCATGTATGTATAGGGAATCATGAGTATGACTGGCCATTACAACCATGGAAACCTGAATGGGCAGCCAAAGTGTATGGAACTGATGGAGGTGGTGAATGTGGGGTCCCTTACAGCCTGAAGTTTCAGATGCCTGGTAATTCTTCTTTTTCAACTGGAAACACTGCCCCATCAACTAAAAATCTTTACTATTCATTTGACTTGGGAGTTGTACATTTCTTGTATATGTCCACTGAAACAAACTTTTTAGAAGGAAGTGATCAACATGCTTTCATAGAGCAAGACTTGAAAAAGGTTGATAGAAACAAGACTCCATTTGTAGTATTTCAAGGTCACCGTCCCATGTATACCACCAACTATGAACTAAAAGATGCGCCTCTAAGGGAAAAATTGATGGAGCATTTAGAGCCCCTTTTAGTTAAGTATGGAGTCAACCTTGTCTTATGGGGCCATGTGCACAAGTATGAGAGGTTTTGCCCACTGAAAAACTTGTCGTGTGGCAGCATGGACAGTGAAGCTGATCTTCCGGTACATGTTGTAATTGGAATGGCTGGACAAGATTGGCAACCAAAATGGGAACCTAGGCCTGATCACCTAACGGATCCCATCTTTCCACAACCTGTTCAATCTCTTTACCGAAGCAGTGAGTTTGGTTATACAAGACTACACGCAACAAGGGAAGCACTGACACTTTCCTATGTTGGGAATCATGATGGACAGGTCCATGATGTTTTAGAGATCCGTTTGAAAGGTGTTAAGAAGGCATTTTCCAGCGCCATTTGGTTTTTGAAGGCAGGGAGCTTATTCTTGGTGGGGATTTTATTCGGTTTTATTGGTGGACACCAATTCTACTCTAAAAGAGAACGAGCTCAGTGGGTAGGGCTGAAAAGTGTCGATTATTGATTGATGGCCTGGATGACAAAGAAACCGTGCTAGTCTCAAAAGGTACCAAAACCGATTTTATAGATGGATATTTATAATTTAGAAGAGAAACATGTTCATTGGACAAGGCTGAAGAGCTCTGAATTCTGAAGCAGATCATTCCATATGAACAGAAGATAAAAGAGAGAATATTATTATCCAAAGTAGACTCCAAATACTTGCTCGTTTATAACAGCAGCAAAGGGAGGAATCAAGTTAGTATGGCAGGCTGAACCATTCAAATAGGATTCTCTTATCTATATCTGGGGCCAGTCCTGTTATGTAAAGCTATATGAATCTAGATGAGACATTTACTTTTTGCTGGAGTTCTATGCTCTTTAATGGACATGATCATCGATGTAAATAATTTGTAGCAACAACTGTGTTATTTATAAAGGATTTGCGATTTGAAACGGTCTTGGTTTTTTTTATGTAGGAGCTAATTTTGCACTTTTCATGCCTAGTAAGACCAACAAAGTTTGCTACAGATTCTGCCCACTTATAAATTGTGGTTATCTTGGGTGGTTAGACGGAATGGCTGTTATCTTCCCCACCCAGATTCAATTCCCCGCTAGTGACATGATGAGCAATAATTCCTTGATAATTATTGTTGTAATGGCTTTGTGACTATGACTATTGTTGTATTGGCTTTGAACCTTGTAAACTCTTAAGTGGGTATACCTGTGGGCTGGCCTTGTACCAGCAACCTCACTCTAGCCCTCGGGCTGAGAGGGAGGCTGATTTCTTTGCTCGGAAAAAAAAAAAAAAATTGTTTATTATGAGAGCTTTTTTTCCTCAGATAAGGACCCAAGCTGCTATACTTAAGATTTGATTTCAAAAAATTCCCCACCCTACAAGTATTTTATTTTATTCTGTTTACAGTCTTCTTGAGCAGAGCTAGATAGAGCCCCTTCCACCTTGGGAGTTGGTCTCTCTAACGTTAAGCTTAAATGAGGAAACTGATGCCAAGTCTCTTGTTTTTTTTATTTCAACTTTGTACTATGCACAGTACCCTGTCTTGGTCAGTCATTATTTCTTTTTAAAGAATAGAGTCTACTTTCAATTCATTGAAGGAATTGTTAGAAAATTATATATTACAAAGCAATGCAACACATAAAATATGCGGAAAACACAAGCACACAAAACACATAAAACCAGAGAGACAAGATATACGTGGTTAACCCAGTTTGGGCTACGTCCACCTCGAACAACCAGTCCTACCTTTCTATTATCTAGCAAAATGAAGAGACAACCTACAACAGATCCGCTGTAATATCCTCTGTTCTCTCTCATAGTCTCCTTATCTGTTTCTCGCTCTGAGAATACCTCTGTTTTAAAAATCGGCCTGACCGAAACTGACCAGGCCTGGTCGACCGAGCCGGTAGGGTGGCCGGTCCGACCAGGTAGAAAACCAGCCAGGCTGGCCGGTTTATTACCGAGCCGGCCGGTTTTTGTAATGGCTCGGCCGGCTCGGTAACAAACCGGCCGACCAGGCTGAGCCCGATTCAACCAGGCTGAGCCATATCAGCCGGCCGGTGGGCCCAAAAAAGTCGGTTTTGTGGACTTGAAAATGAATTTTAATTCGCTGTTAGGGTTTTTTTAGGTTGTCTAAGCCCTCCCAATTTGTGATACATTTATGAAATTCAATCCCTACGGATACAACGAAGAAATCAGAAGAGAGGGTTTGAGAAGGATTAGTTCAGTGGCAGGGTTTTGTTGCACTTTTCTTCTGTTTTATTTTGGTTTTGGGATTTGTTTGGGTAATCTTCATTGCAGGTGGAAGATTCAGGTTCTGGACTCAAGCAGCACATCTATTTGGCCCTCATTAGGGCATCAACTCTGAGGCTTAAATCTCAGCAAAAATTTATTAGGATATCTATCTAATACAACAAAGGTGCAGGAAGAAACCGAGATCTGTACTAGACCCTGAAGCATGGAAATGTGGCTTAAAACCATGATCTAAAACAACTCTGGCCCTCCTCTACGTATCATCTCTGACATAGCGAATTTGGTAGCTTCTATCACTGTGACTTGACCTCTATTAAGGGCACCAGTTCTGAACATGAATATCATCTCTGAGACAACGAAAATCGTTGATTATTTTTTTTGAAGCAATGAAACTTGAAGGTCTATCTTCATTAAATCACAGGTCATTGTTTGACCTTATATCTCTGCAGCTCAACTGGTACAAGACAACCTTCAGTTCAGTGATTTTGGCCTCTTAAAGTAGCGAGGATCTGTGACAAGGATCTCCAGACTTGTCAACTAATTTCAAGCCTTGAATAAAAGCATAATTGTTGCACGAACTTGTTGCAAGAAAGAGGCAGATACAGTGACCTATTCATCTCCTCTTGAAGCTCATATGAGGATAAAATACTTGTGTCTTGATCATCATTAACAAAATGGCAGCTTGTGTTGTCACAATCCGAGTTGGTTGGTAAATCAGCAACATAAGTCTATGTTGATATCTGAGGTTGCCTTTTGCAGTAAATATATAATTATTGATAGGCCTATGTTTCCTTCAAAAGGATAAGCCGACCTAGTACAAACATATGCATTGTACTTCATTGCTTGGAATTCAGTTTGATAGTCTATGTTTGATATAATGGATATATTCATGAGCCTACTTTTATCATATGTTTTCTTTTGTCTATATTGTAATGCTTTGTGTTTGGAAACATGAATAAAAATCTTTAAATTTATGTTTTTGTACAAAAAAATTAATATTTAATGTATTTTTTACAAAAACCGAGTCATTACCGAGTCATTGAAATCTGGTCGACCGAGTCATTACCGATTCCGAGTCATTACCGAGACCTGGTAGCTGACCGATTCCGTTTTTTAAAACATTGGAGAATACACATACAATACACAGCCGCAATACAATACCTTCATACAAGCAAGGGGTTGCCTTCTAGGGCAAAAAACCCTAAACTAAACATAGCTTCTACCGTCAGATCATCCGCCTAATGAACGACCCAGATAGACTAGAAATTACTATACTTTTACAAGGAAATTTTACATTTGTTTTTTAGCTTCGGGGGTGCTGCCCCCGAAACCCCTGCTGGGGGACTACTGGCCCCCGGACCCCCCAGCCGGGGGGGGTCAACCCCCCTGGACCCCACGGTGGGGACAAGTCCCCCTCGCACCCCCTCGCTGCAGGGTGTACAATTTTCTTGGGGTATACATCTGGCTAAAACAAGGATCTCTGAATCATGATGAAAATCAGGCTCAACACCCAACAATCTCCCACTTGGAGACTGACTGTAACAACTCCACCGCTACTTCATTTGCTGGATAATGACTCCTCTTTGGACCTGGCTGTTTCTCATCTTTATCGTCATCCTTGAAGACCAATTGAAACTGAGCATATTCTCAGTTTCTCCCTGGTTATAACTTTTGTTAGCATATCTGCAAGATTCTGGCTAGTGTGTATCTTTTCCAGCTTTAACTGTCCATCTTCCAATACTGACCATATGAAATGGTACTTTTGCTGTATGTGTTTAGTCCTGGAATGAAATGTCGAGTTCTTTGCAAGATGAATGACACTTTGGCTATCACTGTATAACGTGCCCATATCATGCTTCTTACCCAATTTATCCATAAACCTTTATAACCAAATCATTTCTTTACTAGCCTCTGTAGTAGCAACATACTCTGCTTCTGTTGTTGAAAGTGCAACAACACTTTGGATTTTTGAAACCCAACTAACAGCTGTTCCACCTATAG
Source organism: Pinus albicaulis (assembly GCA_034641835.2). Lineage (NCBI taxonomy): Eukaryota > Viridiplantae > Streptophyta > Pinopsida > Pinales > Pinaceae > Pinus > Pinus albicaulis. The sequence continues at coordinate 1,782,717,000 of CM076580.1, read as the reverse complement.
TAAATACATATCTTGTGGTGCTCCTCCTGTTATCTCTGTCGCCTTCCATATCTGCATCAACATATCCCTGTAGAGCAATGTTTGAACCACCAAAGTATAATGCTTGATTTGTGGCACCTCTCAAATATCTGAGAATCCATTTCACTGCCATCCAATGTTTTTTTCCTGGGTTGTTCATGTGCCTGCTTACAACTCCCACTGCATGTGCAATTTCAGGCCTTGTGCAGACCATTGCATACATTAAGCTTCCAACTGTTGATGCATATGGAACTTTAGACATATAGTCCATTTCTTCTTGGGTCTTGGGGCACATCTCCTTACTAAAGGTGTACTGACTGGTTTTGCATTCTGCATATTAAATCTTTTCAACACTTTTTGTATGTACTCATTCTGAGACAGTGTTAATTTGCGATTTTTTCTGTCTCTAGTTATTCTCATACCAAGGATTTGTTTTGCAGCTCCCAAATCTTTCATTGCAAATGAATTTGCCAATTTTCTTTTGAGCACATTTATTTCCTGCATGTTAGACCCTGCAACAAGCATGCCATCTACATACAATAACAGTATAAAATAACTGCCATCATTTTGTTTTTTTAGATAAACATAATGATTAGAGTGACATCTAGTATAATCTTGTTCAGACATAAACTTGTCAAATTTTAGATACCACTGCCTTGGAGCTTGTTTTAAGCCATACAAGCTCTTCTTTAACCTGCACACTAATTTTCCTTTCCTCTTGACCTTATATCCTTCTGGTTGCTCCATATAAATCTTTTTCTCCAAATCTCCATGGAGAAATGTTGTCTTTACATCTAACTGTTCAAGAGGTAAATCTTCCGCTTGTTAAATCTTCCGCTGCTACAAGACTTAAAATAGTTCTGATTGAAGTCATCTTAACAACAGGAGAAAATATTTCATCAAAATCAATACTTTTCTTTTATGCAAACCCCTTCACCACAAGTCTAACTTTGTATCTCTGTTTTCCTCCATCTTCTTCCTTCAGCCCGTAAACCCATTTATTCAGCAATGTAGTTTTACTTGCAGGCAACCTGACTAAGTCCCAAGTCTGGTTATGCATTAATGACTCCATATTTTCTTCCATGGCTAGCTCACACTTCTTCATGCTTTCAACCTGCATTGCTTCTTCATAACATTCGGGTTCACCAGAATTAGTCAACAATAAATAATATAATGAAGGAGAGTATCGTTCAGAGGGTCTACTTATCCTGGTAGATCTTCTGACACCGCTTTCAGGTGTTTGAGGTGCCTGTTGCTGTTGTGGTGGTTGTTGTTGCTGTGGCCATTGATTATTATTATTTTCAGGCACCTTTACTTTTTCTGTGATCTCATCAAGAACTGTGTATTCTTTATTTTCCTTTTCCTGTTTCTTTTCCTGCAATTGATTCTTATACAATACATTTTCATTGAATATTACATCTCTGCTCCTAATGATTTTGTGATTTTCATAATCATATAAGTGATAACCAAAATCATTAACACCATATCCAATAAAGGTACATTTATTTAATTTTGCCTCAAGATTTGTTCTTTTTTCTTTATTAATATGGACAAAGGCCTCACAGCCAAAAGACTTAAAAAAAAGAGTAGTTTACCTTTTTACCTGTCCATGCTTCCTCTGGAATACCACCATCCAAGGAACTTGAAGGCCCTCTGTTTATTAAATAAACATCAATATTTACAGCATCTGCCCAAAATTGTAAAGGCAATCCTACATGCAATCTCATGCACCTTGCACACTCCATGATTGTTTTGTTCATTCTTTCTGACACACCATTTTCTTGTGGTGTTCTTGGAATTGTCTTCTCTCTGCGAATTCCATGCTCTGAACAATGCCTATCAAACTATTTGTTGCAATATTCACCTCCATTGTCTAATCTGAGACACTTCAATTTCTTTCCTATCTCAATCTCAGCCAAAACTTTCCATTTCTTGAAAGTATCAAATACATCAGATTTATTATGAATACAATAAATCCAAGTCTTTCCAGTTGTATCATCAATAAAAGTAACATAATAACGAGAGCCATCGAGAGATGATACCTGAGCAGGTCCCCATACATCTGTATGCACAAACTCTAATTTTTTGCTCTTCTTTTCTTTCCCAACTCGGAGAAATCTGACTCTCTTCTGTTTTCCATAAATGCAATTCTCACAGAAATCCAAATCAACATTCTTCAAATCTGGCAACAAATTTCTTGAGTGAAGAATCTTCATCCCCTTCTCACTCATGTGTCCGAGCCTATGATGCCATAACGCTGCATCTGCTCCTTTGGAAGTTAAAACATTAACAGAGCTAGAAATACCATTGCATAAATACAATGTACCAATATTTTCGCCTTTTGCTATTACCAGGGCTCCTTTGGTGACCTTCCGAGTTTTATCTGTGAAAGTTGTCACACAACCTTCACCGCCTAACTGCGCTGTTGAAATCAAAATTTTCTTCAGATCTGGAACATGCCTTACCTCCTTTAATAGTCATTGGTTTCCATTCTGTTGTTTTACAAGAACTTTACCCATTTTAATAATTTTACAGGGTTTATCATCACCCAAACGAACTTGTCCAAAATCTCCTTGAACATAGTCATGAAAATATTTCTTATTTGGTGTGGCATGGAATGAGGCCCCTGAATCTACCACCCAGGAATCAGTAACATTTTCGAAAGAAAGAATCAAAGCATCTTGTAACATATCACCTATCACATTTGCTTCATGATTGTTTTCTTGCTGTGCGTCTCCTTTTCCCTTCCGAGATCTACAATATTTCTTTAGGTGTCCTTTCTTTCCGCATTTCCAACACACTATCCCCTATCTGGACTTGGATTTGCCTTTTCTTGATTTACTGCGATATCCTGAGCTCTTTCCTCTTTCCATTCTTCTTCCCCTAGGCTCTGCACTCAAAGCATTACTCGATGTCTCACCAGAGCTTTTCCGTTGCATTTCCTCGCTAAGGATAACACCGACAACATCATCAAACTTTAAAGTACTAGATCCAGAGACAAAGTTACTAATGGCCATAACTAAACCGTTCCAACTTTCTGGGAATGAGCACATAAATAAAAGAGCCCTAACTTCATCATCAAAGTTTACCCCTATAGAACTTAACTGACTGGTAACTGTATTAAAATTATTTAAATGGTCTGCAACAGATCCACCTTCCGACATCTTCATATTAAATAAATGTTTCATAAGAAATACCTTGTTTGAGGCCGAGGGTTTTTCATATAGTTTCGCCAATGCCTTAATCAAACCCTCTGTTGTTGTTTCCTTCGAAATATTGAAGGCTACCGATGCCGCGAGACACAACCGTACTGTTCCGAGTGCCTTTCTATCGAAAACCTCTCATTCTGCGTCTATCATAGCTGTCGACTTCTTTGTTTTTCCACTCAATGGTAGGTACAGATATTTCTGATACAGATAATCTTCCATCTGCATCTTCCACAGCAGGAAGTTTTGGCCATTAATTTTTTCGACCATAAACTTACCATCTTCTGCCATTGCTCCCACTCGAACTAGGAACCCTTCTTTCCTGCGAGTTTATCAGTCAAATAGACCTTCGGCTCCGATACCAGTTGTTAGAAAATTATATATTATAGAGCAATGCAACACTTTAAATATGCGGAAAACACAAGCACACAAAACACATAAAACCAGAGACACAGATATACGTGGTTCACCCAGTTTGAGCTACGTCCACCCCGAACAACCAATCCTTCCTTTCTATTATCCAGCAAAATGAAAAGACACAACCTACAACAAATCCGCTGTAATATCCTCTGTTCTCTCTCACAGTCTCCCTATTTGTTTCTCGCTTTGAGAATACACATACAATACACAACTGTAATACAATACCCTCATACAAGCAAGGGGTTGCCTTCTAGTGAAAAAAAACCTAAATTAAACATAACTTCTACCGTCAGATCATCTGCCTAATGAATGGCCCAGATTGACTAGAAATTACGATACTTTTACAAGGCAATTTTACATATGTTTTTTAGCTTCGGGGGTGCTGCCCCTGAAACCCCCGTTGGGGGACTACTGGCCCCCAAACCCCCCAGCCGGGGGGTCAGTGGACCCCTCGGGGGGAACAAGTCCCCCTCGCACCCCCCCACTGCAGGGGTGTACAGTTTTCTTGGGGTATACATCCGGCTAAACACAAGGATCTCTGAATCATGATGAAAATCAGGCTCCACACTCAACAGGAATTTCGAATGTCTTCCTCTCTTAGTGCAATAATTTTCCCCGATATCCAGATCCAACATTGAGAATTAATAAACTTAAGTTGATGTACATTGAAAACTAGATTTAAACCCATAAATGGAGATATGAATGTGAAAAGCCTTTCTCTTATTTGCCCAATCAATTTGAATGGACAATACCCGAGGGGCTTGTATTTTAAGTTTTTTTCCTTCAACCTTTGTTATGGGAGATGCAACCATACTTGTTCTCTCAATTGAAACTTGTTATTGACTCTATGTTTGTCATCCCAAGCTTTAGAGCTTTGTTAAGTTTTCTCTAAGGCTTAAGGCTTAACATAACTCTCTCTACACTTTTAAGGACAATGTCATTGCTGGAATCTCCAATGAGAAATGTAATCCCAAAACATGCTTATAATAGAAATATATTGTTGTATATCACTGTTTTCTCGCTTGGGTTAACATATCCAATGAATCTATCTCAAGTTTTGGGATGCTCTAGTTATATCTTCTTAAGAATTGTATTATTCATATTTATCACATTTATCTGCCCGTTTATACTTTCTTTTAAGTCTAGTATATCAGTGTGGACAGTGTGGTCCAAAATATTAGTTTGATATAAGAAGTACGAGACAAATAAAAATGTGTCCATGCCTCTTGAAGCTGAAAGAACACAACTTTGCAGTTTGTTTCACTATAATATTTTTCTTAAAAGGGATATAGATCACCATCATTGTGGAGCATATTATAAATACTTGTAATTGGTACTCTTCCCAAGATGTTCATGTTAATTGCCTCCAAGGTCTTCTTGGCAGAGGGAAAGGATCATTTTGAAATGTTGCAAAGAGTGCATTTCTCCATCATTCTTCCGACGTCCTTTCCATCTTCGATTAAAACTAATGTACGTCCTTTCCATCTTCGGTCAAAACCAATATTACATAAAATTATAAAGGGTAAGTGTAAAAGTGTAGTAAAAAATCGGGTTAGTGACTTATCATAACAACCATACTCTATCGTCCTTAAGACACAACAAATCATTAAGTTTATACAAAATACCATCTTGCGTGTGGAAGTATTTATATCAGCCATCTAAGGCCTCCTTGCTCTATTGAAGTCGTGTGTGTTCATGAAGAGTCTTGAAATAAAAACCTGAATTTTATTTCTCCCTTACTCTTTATAGCAACATGAATTGTTGGAGAAAAGTCATATAGTTCACGTATTTTACATCTTTTAGCCTAGACTGGTTTTGCAATATTGCAAAACTTGTTCAAAATGTGATGGTTTCCTTAATAAGAAGCTATTGGCTTTGTTCCCTGTTGCCCATCAGTGGGTGTGATTTGTTGTTGCATGGACCTGTTTCTTTGTCCAATTAAATACATTTATGTGCTTGTAAATCTTCATGGATTCAATGGTATATTAGTTTTTGAGCCTTATTTATTAGATGTGCCAGATGATTTCTCTAGTGCTTCAGTTTTTGTTGGTACAATTTTTCAATGTATGGTATCCTTACTTAGAAATAGTGCTAAGGATTTAACTTGTTTGTTAGGTGTTAGCATTAGACATATGTTTTATCCCTTATTACTATGGCTAACCATCCCCACACATAATTGCTTCTGCATGGATGTGCCTTAGTGTAGGTACTACTAGGAAATCAAAGTGGGTACCGTAGGCGTATCCCCTCCATACTAAATATTTTGAACTAAACGCTTTTATATTTCTATCCCATCTATAAAAAATAAAATGCCCCTAACTTATGGTTGACTTACCAAAGTGTTGAAAAATTTAACTAGGTTCAGTCTTCATTATTGTACTTGAGTCAAATGTAATATATTTGTAAAGCAAAAATAATTTTTATTATTATTAAATTGACTTGTTAAAGCATGGGTTTAATGCTTGGGTCAATTATAGGTCAAGCCTCCATTGTAGGCTTTAGGTGGTTGTCAAAGTAATTTATCAAAGACTCCTCCATCAAGTCATCCTCTTCAGCAAAGTCATCAACTTGGCCTCTTCATCAAGTTAACCTCTTCAAGTTGGCTTTCTTCAATGTACTCATGTTGGCCTAAAAACAGAGACACACCTCTTCACAAAGTCATGTCAACGCATTTATGATGGACGAACCACTATATATACAACCACAAAATTTCGGGTCAATTATAGAGAGAAGTTCGGATGGCAATTTCAGAGATAGGTATTTTGGTGGAGAAGCTCAGATCATCTCAGAAAAGATGTTCGAACATTATAGTGAAGAAAATTTCGATGCCATTACAGTGATATCGGTTTGGTTCCATCACAACAAGGTCTCACATCTTCAGTTCCATTTCAGTTCGATGCTACCACAAGAAGAAGGGTTCAGTGCTACTTCAGTTATAAGGTTTCGATGCCTCTACAGTGACAAAGACTTGGACTCTGTGCTACCACAAAACTCAGATCTCGGTGCTATTACAGAGATGAGGATTCGGTGCTCTTCCAGAGATGAGGTCTCAGTGTTATCGCAGAGATGAGGTCTCGGTGCTCTTGCAGTGATGAAGTCTTGGTGCAACACAATTCGGTGCTAACACAATGTCATGGATCTTGGATGACTTGATGGAGAGTCTCTAGTCTAGGGTATAAGGGTCTTGGTCGTCTCATCTTGAATCTACTGGAGGAAGAATTTTGACCGGGTTTTCCCTTGACTGCATGCCTATATCTTGTGCCCTCTTCTATTTGTTGCTTGGCATTAGTCTTGATGATAAGAAAAAATAAATCGTAAGATCTAATAATAATAACGAAAACATCACAAGATAATGTCATAATAAGAGAAATCGATTAACTGCCACCTCCTTGGATTTCTCAACATGGTTTCAGAGCTAAGGTCATGATCAGAGGCAGTTTGAAGATCAAAGTGAAAGGTTTTGTTTGCATTGAAGGTCAAGTCAGTTAGATCAAGATCCCAAGGACATTTCTAAAATTAATATTTTGAGGTATCTTAGCATTCAACAAAAAATCATAGTCAAGAAGAGTTAACTGTTTAGTCTACCTCAGTCTCAGTATAAACACAGTTTCAGTATATCATAGTGATGCAAAATCTCAGTATGCCCTAGTGAAGTAGGATTTCAGTATACCATAGTAAAGGAATTTGGATCAACTTTCAGAGGTTAAGGGTCGGTGTATTCACAGTCTAGAAGATATATAAATTGAAGGTTTTGGGTGAAATCAAATGACATGGTTTCAGTAGACCACAGGGATACAAGCTTGTATCAATCTTTAAGTTTGGATATTGTTAGCACTCTGTAAATTTCTCTAGGCGGAAAAGAGAAATCCAGAGGTAATCACTGACCACTTTTAGGCTAGGGTCCAACCCCACTAGCCTTGGAGAGGGCTCTATCACTGTGTTCTGCTATCAATCAACTAAATGACTGATAGGATCTAGGTCTTAGGCTGGATATAATGATAAAAAGGGTAGTTTAATGTTTGATTTCTGAGGTTAAGTGTAGGAAAGTAAAGCTACTCCAGATCAGATCACTGTTTTAGGTCCAAGTGAATAAGGGGTATGATGAAATTCTAACAGAGGCAAGATAGGCAGACTTATTGATATCAATCAAATTTCGTTGCAGTGAATGGGTGAGTGGAGCATGAGGAAAGAAGACAAATTGAGCATCAAAACACCGATGAATTCATATTTCCATAAAGGAAAAATATAACACACATGATTAGCTGATTTAAATCAGAGCACTAAGTGAATTATGAAAATATTTTCTTTCAAACTGAGCATGAGGAATGTTTACACCATGAAAATATATATTATAAATAGATTAGAAGGAAACACATAAACAAATCATAAGGAAACACACATACCAATAAGTACTGACACAAGAATCTCTGTCAAAACAACACCCTGCTTTCTCCACACTGACCATAATCCATTTTTTCATGTTTTTCATTATTATATACATAAGAATTCAAATTACCACTCTAGGTGGTCGGATTTTATTCATAAACTAAGCTAGATACAATGCATCCTTACTCAGATGAAAAATAGGAGTAGTTTCACTATCGACTAATACATATTCAAAACACTAAATAAAAGGAATATTTGCTTAACAACCTAAATTACATGATTTAATGATACTAGACACCTATTCAACTACTCAAAATACTTCTAGAAGCTCAAAAATTCGAATTTACAAAGAGACTAGCTGACTCTTCACTTGCGTAGCAGTGTAGCAGACCTCCAAGCTTGACATAGTTGCAAATCCTTCTTGGAAAAACAAAGTAGTCGAGCATGCTTGAAATGATGTTGTAATGGTGTAGAACCTCTGAAGTAGTCTTTCTAGCTCTTGCAGATCTCCGAAATAGCTGACTTCAACTTGCACAATAGATGCACAACAGATTCAGGATTTTGAGCTGATGATGGCTTTTCTGCTTTAAAATGGCCGAGGAGCACTCTTTATTGCATATAAACTCCTTATAACACCTTATTAGTCATTCAAAACAAAAAAACTTCCATCACTTCATCAAAATGGCATTATGCAACTTGCATAGCAGGACCTTACTGCACAAGTGCAGTTTGACTAAACAACATGAGCAAAATTTCTGTTGGACACCTAATCCTCTATGGGTAGGTGTAGAAGGTGAATGGACATAGAAGGTCCAAGAGACCTTGGAATGTGGAATCCAAGGTTCACCTAATGTACTATAAATGCATCATTTGTGAATAATAAAAGTATCCATGCTTATCTTATCTTCTTCTGTGTGTTTACCATATGTGAGTTTAATATGGTTTCTTGAATAATCCTGAGCGTTTTGGTTCACCTACCTCTTCTCTGCTGTTAGCTCTAGTTCAAGTTCTTGATTAAATTATTCTGCAATTTGTTTTTCTTGAACAAATCACCCACCATCATCTTTAGTTTCCCATTGTCATCATTCACCTTCACAACGTCTTCTTCAACATTGGCATCCTCTCCTGTAACTGCTTCCATGACCGCGCCAGTCTCTTCGTACTCCATGCCTTCACATTGTCTCTTCTGTTCTTCAACTTAAATTGTCTCTACCTTCACTTGCGAACAATTCAAAGCTTTCAACCTCTTGCACGTATGCACTTCACAATCTGAAGCAATGTTGGGGAATTCCTTATTGAAAAGTCAACAAGAAATGTGCATCTAATTTAATTTTCCCTTAATTAAATTGGACAATAAATTGTAATCTTATCTCATAATCACTTGTAATAGTTAACTGAGTGTGATAGACTCAGTTAGCTCATGAAATTCGAGTTGAGGGTGGTTGGTGAGGCATGTAGAGCGATTCTATTTGTTTTAGAGTCCAAGCTGCAATTAGTGTATTAGTTTAATGCATGAAAAATCAATTAACTCAATTAATTGAGTTAAAATAAGTTTAACTAGTTGTAACTGATCATTGCACTACTGAGAGGTCAAGTGAATTAAATCATATTTAATTCACATGCAGTGATCTATCAAGTAACTGATGATTTACTATTAATCGCTGCATGCATGTCAATTCTGATGAAGACCCAATCGAGACAGAGATTAAAGGGATGTTAACTATCAGTTGTATTATTAGCAAACTGCCTAGATGCAGTAATACACCCATAGGATTACCCATGAGCATTGCACAGTTTTGGAACGCTTAAATTCATAAATAATAGGGAATTAATTCTCTTAGAATTACGCAAGCAAGGCAGGTTGAGCAGAGGCAGGAAATTGGTTGTGTGTTGGTTGATTTTGTTCGGATCAATGTGAGACAGTTGGTAGAGTGCAACCGACTTTTGTGAGAAGAGTGCATTGTATTGTTTCATGATTCCTTGGTCGATTATACAATAGAAGATAGAGGGGTTTTGAGCAGTAAGATTTCCCCATGAAAAAATATTTGTGTTTTGGATTGATTTGCTTCTTTCTTTTACTTGGTGTGATTGTGCGATCGTGTTTATTTTCCGCAATTAATTTGTAGAAGGATTCTGTATCTTGCTTTAGCATATCACATGATCAGATTGAATCCATTGGTATACATATTGTTTGTATAATTTCTACATGGTATCAGAGCGCATGAAATCATTATAGTGGAGAAGAAATTGAGTTTGTACTGAATAACATTCGAATTTGCAAAAATATTCTTTGGTGCGACAGGCGGATCAAGATGGCTTTCAATGGATTAAGATTGGAATATGCACTCAAGGGAAGTTCTAATTATATTGCATGGAAAGACAGAATGGAGGCAGTTTTGGACGACAACAGGTTGAAATAATTCATTGATAATGATATTCCCAAGTCCGCAGCAGCAAACACCGCTCTTCTTGATGCTTGGAAAATGAAGGTTGCAAAGGCGAGGAGGATCTTATTAGAGGGAGTTCAAGATCACATTGTTTCGAGTCTCCATGGCAAAGCGACTCCATTTGCAATGTGGAAGGCTTTGACAGATCTGTTTCAGAATAGCAGTGACCACAAAAAATTGGCACTGAGGGACAAGCTTAGGGAAATAAAAAAGGAGAAAGACGACACTATTCCGAAATACTTGACCAAGTTCATCCAATGTCGAGATGAGCTTGGAAGTGTTGGGATTACTGTAGCGGATGATGACTTGGTGAATCTAGCACTTCTAGGCCTTCCAAAGAGTTGGAATAGTTATCAGGACTCTGTCAATGGGAGGGAGAAGCTACCAGATTGGAAGTGACTTTGGTCAAATTTGGTACAAGAAGAATTCAGGCGGAATACCAGGGATGGATCCTCATCCAAGACAAATAATGAGGAAAATTGTGCCTTGGCTGGTAAGGCAAATAATGGGAACGGAAAGAAATCCTATTCCAAATCTGAGACCGACAAAGAAGGTAAGAGCGTGACATGTCCAGAGTGAAATGTTTTCACTGTCACGAGCATGGACATTATGCCACTAATTGTCCACAGAAGAAGAAGAACAACAAGAAGGCTTCAGGATCTGCAGCGGGTGATGCTTTGGCATCACAATTCGAGTTGGACTTCTCACTCATCGCATACATGGTGTCTAGTGCGATGGGATCCATGTGGTGCTTGGATATTTCCACATGACGGGAGACAAAGAACTCTTTAGTAGCTTGGAGGAGAATGATATTCAGATGCACATCGAGATGGGTGATGACAGGGGGTATAACGCTACCGGGATTGGTACAGTTACTTCCAGAGACAGTCATGTAAACCTTTCTTATTAAAAGATGTCATGCATGTGCCAGGCTTGAAAAAGAATTTAGTTTCAGTTGCTATGTTGGAGGATAGAGGATATGATGTGGTTTTCAGTGAAGGGAAAGCATTCCTTCACCACAAAGCCATAGGACAAGTTAAGAAGATTGGGGTTCGTGTGAAGAACCTCTACAAACTTGATGTATATGGCTGCACATCATTGATGAGTAAAGTAGACAGAGTGGTGAGTCGGGATGAGGGCGAGTTATGGTATAGGAGATTGGGCCATCTACACCACAGTGCCTTGAAGGTCATGCAACAGATTTCTACGGGGCTTCTAAAGGGTACACTTGTGCAGATAGACACATGAAAGGGATGTACCATGGGGAAGTATACAAATGCCACTTTTCACAAGAAGGAGAACTGAGTAGCGGAAACCCTAGAGAGAGTTCACTCAGATGTGTGTGGACCATTCTCTACAACTTCTACAACAAAGCACAGGGATTATGTGATTCTTGTTGATGATTTTTCTAGAAAGTGTTGGATCTACTTTATGCAAAAGAAAGATCAGATGTTCTCAATATTTTGTGAGTTCAAAGCACTAGTTGAGAAAGATACAGGGAAGCATGTGAAGGCTCTGAGGAGCGACAAGGGTGGTGAGTACATCTCCAATGAATTCAAGAACTTCTGTGCCAAAGAAGGAATTTAGAGAGAGTTGATTTCACCTCATAACCCACAACAGAATGGGGTTGTAGAAAGAAAGAACAAAACAATTGTGTGTACGACACGAGTGATGTTACATGATCAGGGCCTACCGTTGCATCTGTGGGTAGAGGCATGAAACACAACTGTATTTGTGCAGAACCATAGTCCTCATCGAATACTTGGCATGAGTACACCAGAGGAGGCTTTTTTTGGTAAGAAACCTGATGTTTCATATTTTAAATTTTTTGGCTCATCTGTCTATTGCCATGTGACCAATATTCCAGAAATAAGATAGAACCAACAACAGAGATTGGGATATTTGTGGGGTACACTGATACTCCCCACAAGTATCGGGTGTATTTGCTGAACAACAGGATGAAAGTTGTCAGACGGGATGTAAAATTTGATGGGGAGAAAGCCATGTGATTGTCCCTTAAGAGGGAGCTTGATTTGCATGCATATGAAGAACTCTTGGTTCGAAAGGATGAACCTAAAGATGTGGAACAACCACATGTGGAGGATCATGGAGTGGCAGAAACCACTCATGCAGAGCCATCCACCAGACATGGTAGGGGGCGCACCACAAAAGATGACAGATTGAGACTTGATGCGGTAGAACATGTAGGAGCACCTACATCACTTTGCAGATAGAGACAATCACCAGACATGTTTACTGGATACATGGCTCTTATGAGCAAGTGTATTGTGACAGAACCATCCTTTTTTGAGGAAGCAGTGCAACAACCAACTTGGGTTGACGCCATGGTATAGGAGTATGACTCCATCGTCAGGAACAGTGCATGGGAAGTTGTTCCAAGACCAGTTGGAAAGTCAGTGGTTGGATCTATATGGATTTATAAGGTGAAGCAGGTAGCAGATGGGAGTGTGGAGAAGTACAAGGCTATATTTGTAGCCTGAAGATTCTCACAAGTTGAGGGGATTGAACATGAGGAGACTTTTGCACTAGTTGCAAGGTACTCATCGATAAGATCTATCCTTGCACTCTCAGCGCAGATGGGTTGAAAAATACATCCGATGGATGTGAAGACTGCATTTCTCAATGGAGTTATTGAGAAAGAAGTGCACTTTGAGCAGCCAGAAGGTTTTGATACCTTTGACTGGGAGTTGCATGTGTGCAGACTCAAGAGAGCACTGTATGGGCTGAAGCAAGCACCTTGTGCTTGGTACACCAGGAGTGATAGCTATTTCACTGGGTTGGGCTTCACAAAGAGTGAAGCAGATGGGAACCTGTTCCAGATTTGTGGTTGATGGTAAGATTTTGATCATCGTAATTTATGTTGATGATCTTATTTTGATAGGTGATGAGCAACTCATAACTTCTTGCAAAGAGGATCTTGCAAGAGAGTTTGAGATGAACGACATGGAGCTCTTTCACTATTTCCTTGGTTTGGAGATATGGCAGCGGGATGGGGAGTTATTTGTTTCTCAAGGCAAGTATGCCAAAGAGATTCTGAGGAAGTTCCACATGGAGAGCTGTAAACCCATGGAGATTCCTCTTGCAGGAAACTGGAGGAAGGAGGATGCTACTTCAGGTGAGGTAGTGGACGCTACTGTTTATAGGCAACTTGTGGGTTCACTCATGTACTTGGTGAACACACGACCATACATATGCTATGCAGTTAACCAGCTATTGAGGCCTCGGAATTTCGCTACCAAAACATGGGGGAAAACCACCCGGTCCAGACCTTAAAGCAGCTCCTTTTTTGTTTGGTGTAGTGGCTCCGACTGGGGATAATGGGACCAGTTTCCCAATAAGGATGATTTTGGGGGTGTGTTTTGATTATACAACATGCAATGGAAAATGATTCTAATCTATCACATGTATCTATCTAAACTATCTATTCTACTATATACCCGGGGTGTTTCTTCCTTTATGCGATCTAAAGAGATATCCTTCAACTATTAGTAATATAGATCATTTAACAGTTGAAAGAGATGAAAATTATGTAAGATGATTCTTCTAACAAAGTAGTTTGATTAGAAGAATTGTGAAAAATATATCATATTCATATGTGTGATTATATATTCAATAAGAAATCACAGACAAATATTAGAATAGAAGTGCATGTAACATTCATCTATAATAACGTTTCAAATATATAATGCAATAAAAAAAATGACTGTCAATCTATAAAGCAAGACTTAATACAAGTCAATAGAAGTACCATATGTACAAAGTTCTACTCATGTAAACTGACAGTAATTGATCTGCCCCTCTTCACTTTCAAGCAATTTAAAGAGTACAATTGTGCAACATCAGTTAAACAACTTTGATTGTCAAAAGATAACAGATTGCATTCCATCCATTCATCAAAGCATTCACAAACTTATAATAGTTCATTATTTGCAAATGTTTTTGACAAATTTCTGGACCCTTCTCTAAATGCGTGAGAGGGGTTTAAATGCTAAATTATGTTCTAAAATAGATTATTACAAAAATATAGATGAGGTTTCAAACAACCATCCTTGTAAGACTAACTTAAACTATAATCTAGGAAAATAAAGTAACAATATGATTTATGAATTCCGCCCTTTCTTTTGGATTTGGTCACGAAGTTGACAAATATCTAGCATGGGCTTGAGCTGAGCTGGCTGCGAAATCCTCGCTTCTTTTATGAATTTCTCTAACTGTGGCTGGCTTTGTAACCTGGTCATTGCTGCTTCCAGTTGTGCTTACTTCTCAGTGATTTGTACCTGATGCTGTAAATTAAGATTTTCAAAATCCTTTTGAAATTGGGCCATCTTCGATTTCATTTGCTCGCTGGAGTTAGACTTTTCTTGATCTAAAACTCTCTAGTTCTTGTATTCTATCTTCCTTTTGCTTTAGTAACATTTTAACCTCAGCAGCTTTATCAACAATGGCAGTAACATATGCACCTGCAAACTGTGATAATTTGGTTAAATGTTCAGTAGGATCAACTAGGGGATCCTTCCACAAAACGTCAGCAGATTCATTTGTAAGGTTTGAGACTGTATCATCAAATTTTTTCTTTTTTGCTTCTCTTGACTACAACCTTATGATTAGGATTGTAGAAGATATCCAGTGAAGGATTTTCCTCAAATTGTAACACTATATGTTCTGTAGGGTAAGCCGGAATGATCTCTCGATCATGAGTTACAGTAACTTGTTGTAGTGGAAGAACATTGTGTGCTAACTTTTGGGAATGTTCAGGTGTATGAAAACCAGTAGCTTGATCAGTATTGGGATTGTGAGTTTATATTGCTTTAGAAAACTCATCCAATTCACTATTTAAATTCTTTGGTTGTGATTTTTTTAACCGATCAAGTGTGTCTTGACTACGCTGAACTTCTTGAGAAGTTGACTCTGTTCCATTACTTCCTTTTTTCTCCTGCATCTCAATCTCTTGGATTATTTGATCAATTATCTTTTCTGGGCTTTCCTTTCTGAATTCGGATTCATTTTCAGAATGATCCAAATCGTGAGATTGATGCTCTGATTGGCCAGACTCATCCTCAGACATGTCTTTTGCTTCATTATCCAAGCTAATACTTGGAGTAGGTCTGTTGACATCTTCAATAGTTAATAAGTAAAGAGAAATTTTCTCCAGTCTTTTATTTCTGTATGTTTGGAAGGCTTCCAAATCATCTTGGTTGAGTTGACTGGATGCAAACTTAAGTATATCTGAAAACTTTTCCATACCTTGAAAGAAATTATCAAATCTGTCTATTTCTTTTACAAAAGGCTTCATTTTGAGCTCTGTGATGTAGTTTTCAATTACATAATTTTGATCATATAACCGCTTTGGCATTACTGCCAAATTCAATAGATTAATCTTTGAAACTTCCTTGTAGGCATGACCAATATCAAAAAGTGAAAAAATACCGCACTGTAAAGGAAAATTAGGCTAAACGACCTTCTTAGCATCTTTAAGCTGTTTTGAAATACCATTAACAAGCTGGTAGGCTATCTCTCTTGCAAGTAACTTATTAGGAACATAATATGGTAGGACGTGGGGAAAAGCATAACTCCCAAATACTCATACATATGTAAAAATATTCTCTGCAAACCATCTAGCGACATGAAGAATATATCTACTAGCCTCTTCGGAAACTCTAGAGGCTTTCTCATTGAATATCATCTGGTGCATAGGCAACATGACTCTATGGAAAATTTTATAAAAATGCAGATGAAATTTTGAATCACAAAGGGCTATGTGGTAAATGTGGATTGGAGTAGGGTCTTGGGTGGTCCATTTCTATCCCATGGTAGGAAAACTAGAAGAAAAAAAAATTGCGTCCATGACATAGGCACTCATGTAAAATTGGGGTATTTCTCTAGATGAAACACTTCTTTTACTCCTATACTCCATGATGATTTTAGCTAAATTATCAAATAGGATATTTTCCCAATTTAGAATTAAAAAATTGAGGATTTCATCAATTAACGGGACCCAATCTACTGAAAACCTAGTGGTAGCAGTTTCGAAAATAATCTACACAACATATCGGTAGCATAACAATAAGGGTAAGGAATTTGGGCAATTGGGTACGTACCGAGTTTATCTCGTTTAAGCTTTCCCTGATCTTCTTTTCATTCCTTTATGACTTTCATGAGGTCTGGATGTTTTTCTCTAACGCTTTGTAGAAAATATTTGTCATATTTCTGCTGCGGGGAGGGTAGATGGTACATTTCTTGTAAGTTGTCTGCCCTAATTGACCCAATATTCTCGCCTTTTGAATCTTTGAATGGTATGTCTTCTATGCTTAAGTGGTCAATTACCCACTTAATCATGTCTGTATAAGGGAGAATCTTCGGCCTTGTTGCTACCTTGTGGATGAACGAGCATGCATCATCGAAGTAAGTCGGGCCTGAAGAAACAGTTTCACCTGCTGAAGCAACTTTGTCTATTACCCTTGGCTTTTCATCCTCGAAAAGCTTATACATTGCCTCCCATGAAGAACTTCCACAATCTTTGTTGTAGGTGGTATCTGAAAATAGGGGAGACATGTCTGAGCCTTCAGTAGAGGGAGTTTGAGCAATCTCTTTGCCTTTCTTGTTCATTTCAATTTTCCTCCCTCCGTTGAGTGGTTTCCTGATTTGAAGTGAATAGAGAAAATATTAAAAATATATGGAAAAAAGATACAAATCCGTCATTTATGCATGAATATATATATGAATCTATCAAAACCTTTATTTCTATTAAATGTTATTAATCATCGATAGTCTTATTAAAATAAAATCTTTTACACCTTCACATGGAATATCTATCAATCAATTTAAGACGTTGGATCTCGTTTTTCGGTTTGATATGAAATAATTTATTTCGCACACTTGAGTAATTAAATGCTATTCATCACATATCGCAACTTATAACTTTTTCATTTATGATGTTACCCATAAATTCTGCGAAATGCGATCTACTAAAATCGTACATCGCAACTTTCATGTGGTAAATGAATTTGCTTTTGGTTAAATCATGCGAAATGCGACGTGCACATTCAAGAAGTCAAGAGGCTGCACTTTATGGGACTTTGGAGCTTAATGTTTATTAATTTATTGGCTCGTCAGGTCCGCATAATCTCAACTTTATACCGAATTGATTTATTAGTTTGATTAGTTTAAATGAGGTGCGATGTGATTTCAGTTTATAACGACGATTAAAGCATTTGCAATAAGATTTTAATATAACTGTGGAAAGAGTTTAGCGCATTTCGCAGCTCGCATGACTAGTGAGTTTCAAAATTTTTAAGTTTGTAAGTTATGCGGTTTGCGATGCGCACTAAGGAATTTAGCGAAAAAGTACAAGGAAACTTTATTTCCTAAAGTTTTTTGAATTAAGGCTAAAATTTAAATAAAATGAATTTCCTAATTATTTCTAAAGGGTCCCTATTTAGTAAAAATAAATGGGAGTTGTTATATAACACAACAATTGACGATTCACTTGGGAGAACCAGCTTTCTCTGACTAACTTTTTGAAATTTCTAAAACTTTTTTGAAATAAAAATAGCTGCAGGAATGAATTTCAAACAAATAATATCTTATTAAGCAATGAAATTTCTTTTGATTACAATTCATAATAATCCCTCTTGTAAAGATATAATTATGATTCTATATCAGTCTTTACTCAGTTCAAAAAGATAAAGTAGGTGGCTCTTTTAGATCAGGTTTATAAATATTTACTCTTTTATCACAGGTAGAGCCTCTGATCCAATAAGCAATTTTAAGCTCTTGGCAGGGTTACCTTTTACCCAACAATGATTCATATCTGATTTAGTGTTTCTTAGAATTTTCAAAAATAAATTCTAACTTTATACGATTGATATTTTTTGAAACTTTTCTTTTTGTATCATATTTTTATTTACTTAAAAGCCATTGTCTTGGCTTGGTAACCAAATAATGACAATGCCATTCATTAGTTGTAATTAAACTGATCAAGATGACTCTTGATGAGACCCCTTTTCCTCTTGATATAATCTCAAGTCATTACCATGTTTTGGTAGATAGTATTGGTAATGCCAGTTCAACTATTTCCCTATGAACATGGTAAACAAGCTCGTGATGAGACTATTTATCTTTTAAATTTTTCTAGTATAATATTTTTTGAATTTCTTTCAAAAAATGATAATTTTTCCTGGATGGGGTGAATCATTGGTCCTTTTGAGGATTCTGGATGATAATGGTGAGTTTTAGATTGCTTCTCTGTAAAAGAGTCTTTTCTTGACTGATAACAGAATAATCATGCTATATAAGGATGAAAGTTCATCAAAAAATAAATAACTTCAGTGAAATTGTATATTTTAGTAAAAAATAAAATCTATTTGTCTTTCAAATCTTTCGATTGTTTCCTTAACATTTCTTATTTCTATAAGCGATAAATCAAGAAGATCACCTGAGATGTTTATTTTGAAAAGCCAAAAAATTATACTAAGCAACTTATATTCTTATAAGGAAAATAAAAAGACACTAGTATATAGGAAATAGAAGGGGTTACCTCCTATGAAAAGTATTTTTTCAAAATATTCCCATTAACATGCAAAGAATCTCTTTTGCCTGATAGATTTTGCAATAAGAATGTTGATGGGTCTATTTATTTAATTATTTGAAATGGACCGAGCATAGTTTTTGAAACTTCATGTGTTTACTTTTTTCCTCATGCGCTTTATCCCATTTCAATACCAGATCACCAATTTGAAGTTTTTTTGGAGTGACAGAAGTTGAATCAAATGAATCTTTCACTATCTATTGATGATATGCATGAGTATGCTTAGCTTTTTCTCTTTCTTCTTCTAGCTCAAGAATTTGACATTGTCTAAGTTGTAAATAAGAAGAAGGAGATTCATCAATAAATTGAACTAAGGAAAGGGAGGGAATAACTACATTCATAGGAAGCACAACTTCTTTTCCATAAATAAGATTGAATGGAGAAGTGCCAATAGAAGCTTTCCGAGTTATTTGTCTGCCCAAAGAGAAAAGATTAATGACTTATGCTAATTTCGTTGGTTTTGATCAACAGTTCTTTTGATTATTCTAATCAAGTTTTTGTTTGTAGACTCTACTAAACCACTTCTTTGCGAGTAATAATTTGTAGAATACTTAAGTTTAAAACCTCTTTTAATTGCAAATTCCATCATAGCAGTTCCTGCGAAGTAAGATGCGTTATCAAACATTAAATCAGTATGTAAACCAAACCTAGTTATGATATATTGGTAGATGAAATCAATGATATTCTCATAATTGACTACCTTTAATGGAATTTCTTCCACCCATTTAGTAAAGTAATCTGTAGCTGTGAGAATATATATATGTTGTTTGGAAGAGTTAGGAGCAATCTCACTGATTATATCTAATCCCCATTGTTCAAAATGGTTGTTCGATATTAACTGGTTGTAGTGGGAAGGTTGGTTTCCTTTGTCTCCCAGATGCATTTTGACACACTATGCATTTTCTTGCATATTCGTGAGCATATTTGAAAATTGTAGGCCAATATTAACCTACATGCAGGATTTTGTGTGCTGTTGTATTTCCTCCAAAATGTCCTCCAGTTGGTCCATCATGGAGTTCCTGCAAAACTTTCGCTGCTTCAGATTTTTCTAAGCATCTTAGTAGTGCATAATCAAAATTTCTCCTAAACAATGCATCATTGATTAATTCATATTGCTTTGCCTTTAATCTCAAAGCCCGTTTTGTTTTGTAACTGAGTTGGGTTGGAACATATCCATTTTTCAGATAAAATATGAGATCAACATATTGAGATTGTGCATCATTTAGGCTCACCTATGATATTTCCATATTGTTACCTGAATCTTCTTCTGATGATAGATGGGATGTTCTTGTAAGCATTCTGCAAAAACCTTGACCTCTAACAATTTTAGAGGGTTTAATTTCTACATCATATTCTTGTAAAACGGTAACCCAGTTAGCCCTTTTCTCTCATAATTCTCTTTGTATTAATAATTGTCTCACTGTAGAGAATGGAACTATGATTTTGGTGTGGGTTCTTAGGAGAAATGGCCTGAAATGATTTATAGCCTTAAAGACAAGAAATGCTTGCTTTTCTACAGATGTGTAATTTAGTTATGCACCTTGAAAATTGGAACTGAAAAATGATATTGGTGCTTCAATTTGTTGGTCATTAAGCTATGTTAAAACAACGACGTATGATGTATATGATGAAAAAGTATATAAAGTAAAAGGACTAATAAAATTGGGGGTAGTCAGGAATGGAACATTGATAATAGATTGTTTAATCAAATCAAATTCTTCTCTTTCATTATGTCCCCATTTAAAGACTGAATTTTTCTTATTCATGTTTTGTAATGGTAAAAGTATTTGTGAAAAGTCAGGGACAAACCTTTTAACAAAATTAATTTTCCCAAGAAACCACTGCATAGCTTTCTTGTTGTGAGGGAACTGAATTCTTTTAATCTCTTCAATTATTTCAGGATCAATATAGATACCTTTTTTTGACACAATGAATCTTAAACATTTTCCTTCATCTAATGCAAAAAATGATTTCTTTGGGTTTAATGAGATGCCATACCTTTTACATTGCTCGAAGACTTGCTTTAGGTCATTCACATGATTGGTTACTTGTTTGGAAAAGACTGTAATGTCTTCTAAATAAATAACGACTGATTTATTTATGAGACCCATAAAAGCTATGCCCACATCTCTCTGAAAAGTGACACCTGCATTAATTAATCTAAATGGCATCTTTTGATAAGCGTAAGTTCCCCACTTAGTCCTGAACGTAGTCTTCAGTTTGTCATCTGGATGTATGAGGATATGGTTATATCCCGAAAATCCATATAGAATGGAAATAAGTTCAGAACGAGCTACTGTTTGCAGTACTTGTTCCATGGTTGGTAATGGAAAGTTGTCTTTTTGTCATGCTTTGTTTAAATTCCTAAAATCAATACAAATTCTAATATCACCATTTTTCTTTTTGACAAGTACCAAATTTGATACCCATTTAGAATGCCTGACTGGAAAGATGATTTTTGCCTTGAGGAGTTTATTCAACTTTGTTTTGATTTGATTTTCAAGATTTGGGTGAATCTTTCTCAATTTTTGTTGTATAGGTTTCTCATCTGAAATCATAGGAATTGTGTGTTGAATCACAGAAGTATCATATGTTTTGAGATCAGTATAATCCTAGGCAAATATACTTTTGTACATTCTAAATAACCTAATAAATGATAATATTTCTTCAGAAGATGGACCAAGACATAGATTGACATTTTGAGGTTTTTCGTCAGTTCCTAGATTTACTAACTCAAATCTTAAGGTAGAGCTTTGAGTTTTTGAGTTAGTAACTCTTTTAAACCTACCTTTCAGATCATATAGGTCTTCTAACTTGACAACAAACTTAGGAATAGGATTTTCGTCTTATTCTTCCTTAATCTGAATGTCATGTTCACTTTCATCCAAAATTTGACTATCATAAGATCCTTTAGATGTTAGGAAATCTATGATATATAAATCATTATTGAATACTCTCCAGTTGGAAATATTACCAGGAATAGATGGTCTAAAAATTATTTCAATGGAAAATCTATCAGGACTAAAATCTTGAGATGGAATTAACTTTTATGCTAGATTAGCCAGTAGATCTGCACTAGCATTTTGCATTCTAGGTATGGAAGAAATATTAAAGGCTAAGAAATGAATGGTTAATTCTTGGACTAATGCTTGGTAATGCTTTAAATGTCCAGAATTACAATGAATGGTATTTCTTAATTGTCTAACAATGATTTCTGAATCTCCTAGAACTTTTAGATATTTGATATTGAGATCAATGGATTTGTACAAACCTTGGACTAATGCTTCGTATTCAATTATATTTTTTGTATAATTGAATTCTAGTCTGCAGGCTAACATGGTTTTTTCTCCGTCTGGCTTATTAAAATACAACCAATGCCTGCACCATCTTCAAATTTAGAACCATCAAAATAAAGAGTCCAAAATAAAGAATTAACTACTGCTTCATCTACAAAATTTATACACTTGGAATTATCTGCTTGAGAAAAAATTTCAATCTGGGAAACAACTGCATTATCAAAGAAAGGTGACATTTGAGAATTGAAATTTCCCAAAAATGACTCTGCTGAGTAGTTTCCAATAATGTTATTATTGAATGCTACTGGCTCATTTTCTCCTTCAAGATCGGTGATTGTATGTTTCATGAACTTTTCACAGTCTACCCAGATTTGATTTGGCTTTCCATTATATTGTAGCCACATATGCGACCAGTCTGTTGCAAAATATCCATGAAGCTTTTCAGACCAGTCTCGGCTTAAAACTAAGCCGTAAAACTCAGGAATATTAGCCACCATTATATTAATTATTTGAGCAACTTTTGGGTTTGATGACAATATGATGGAAACATAATTTATTTCTCCTACCACCTTTACTCTGGTTCTATCAAGTTGTATTATATGAACAGGGCAACTCTGAGGAGTTATGTTCAACTTAGCACAGACTGATTTTGGCATTACATTTAAGGAAGCCCCTGTGTCTATTAAACAATTATGAACATTTTTATTATAGATCTCATAGGTTAATATAAATGGAGGAGTATGAGAGATGGATCGATCACCTATCATAATCAAGTATGTAGCATCTATTTTGGTTGAAGGAGAAGGTGGCTTACCCATTTCATTAGCAACTTGTACTATTACTAGAGTAGGTAAGGTTGATGCAGGAACCGCATTTAAGGTTCTAAGTAAGATTTTCTGCTACTTCTTCAATTTAATAAGCTCGTGAATTGAAATGTTGGCCCTAGTTTTCTTCATATCTTCAACTACATTATACTAGGTAGTGTCTGAGACTACCATTATCTTAGATGTAGGTGGAGTATCTGAACTAACGAGACTTGTTTGTATAGCCTTTGAAGTATACTTTTTGCTCACTGTTTTATCCTTAGCAGGCGTTGAAATCTTTTGTTGTTGATTTTGCTGTGTTGCTTTAGTAGTCTTTTTTCTCCTTGTTCTCACAGGTAAAGCTTCATGTTGTTCTTCATTTAGTAGGATAAAATCCCACATTTCATTTAGTTCAACTTCTTCATCTTCTTCATCTTCTTCTTCCTCTGTATCTTGATCAGATTCAACATTAGATATGATATTTGGAGGTTGAGTATTAGAGGACTGACCTTTCTTGAAGTTTCTGAAAGTCTTTTTTGAGATAGAGTTTTCAACGACTTGTTTCTTAATCCCTGCCATCTCGTTTTTCATGGTCTTCAATTTTTTTTGAAGACCTTCCACATCAAAAGGGTATTTTGGAAGCTTCTTTTTAGAATCATCTTTGAAAGATACCTTCTTTGTTTTTTTATCTTCTTGAGAATTCTTCTTCTCAAGAGCAGTTATGCGTTTCTCTACAAACAAAGATTCCTTCATGTTATCTGCAATGTCGACAATTTTGATCTATAAAAAAAAAGCTATATTGGCTGTAATAGATGAAATATACCACTCAATTTGAACTTTTGCACCAGGAACTGATGTAGCAGGAATTTTATTGAGTAATTTGTTAAATATTGAATTAAAATCTTTTATCTTCTCCCTTGATTTAGCTTTTAGATTTGATAAATCATTGATGAGCGTAGCAATAGTCCTGTCATCCCCAAACTTAGCTAGAGATTGTTTTTCGAACACATTCCAGCTAGTTATAGAATGGGCAAGAAGTGAAAAATACCAGGATCCTGCGGATCCTATTAGAGTATACAAAGATAATCTTACAACATAATCCTCTTCTACTACTTCCTTTAGATTGATGGCTAACATAAAATTATGAATGTGTTCTTCTGTCGGAAGACCATGAAGAGGAGCGGGCATATTTATAGCCCTTGGATTGTTCCATGGATGACTTGCCATTGGAGCTTGTGTGGATGTGATGGATGGAGTTTGAGTTGAAGAAGAGGTAGGCTAAGTGCTAGGACTAGTTGAAGGGATAGTAGTTTGAGTACTGGGACTAGTTAAAGTAACACTGATTGTTGGAATGGAAATTGTGGAAGTGAGCGGAGGAAATGATGGTGAATGAGATAAAATATCGTTGGCGATTGACTCTGATTGAGTCCTCTTTATTCTCTTTCGAGTACTATCGATGGGCAATTCAAAAGTAAGAATTCCCGTCCTTTGAATTTCTGATTGAGTTAATATTCTTTGAGGTTGTAAAGAAGACGAAATACTGATATCTGATATTTGAGAAGACTCAGGGTTTTTAGCAGAAATGGATACTCTCTTTAACTTTTCTATCAAAGACTGAAATTTTGGGGAAGTTTGATGAGAATTAGGAGATAGTATGGGTTGAGTATCACTAGGAGACTTAGGAGAAGGATGATCAACTTCATATTTTAAAGATGAGGATCTAGATAATTTTCTGGAAGTTTATGGGGATCTAGAGGGAGAGAGACTCTTAGATTGACCTTTAGATTGATCAGACCTTTTTTCCATTCACAAGGCTCTCTTTCTAGCGCTAGAGTGTTGAGGCCTTAGATTTCCGCTGCCAAAACATGGGGGAAAACCACCCGGTTCGGAGCTTAAAGCAACTCTTTTTCCGTTTGGTGTAGTGGCTCCGACTGGGGATAATGGGACTAGTTTCCAAATAAGGATGATTTTGGGGGTGTGTTTTGATTATACTACATGCAATGGAAAATGATTTTAATCTATCACATGCATCTATCTAAACTATCTATTCTACTATATACCTGAGGTGTTTCTTCCTTTATGCGATCTAAAGAGATATCCTTCAACTATTAGTAATATAGATTATTTAACAGTTGAAAGAGATGAAAATTATGTAAGATGATTCTTCTAACAAAGTAGTTTGATTAGAAGAATTGTGAAAAATATATCGCATTCATATGTATGATTATGTTACATAAGTGCATGTAACATTCATCTATAATAATTTTTCAAATATATAATGCAATAAAAACATGACTGTCAATATATAAAGCAAGACTTAATACAAGTGAATAGAAGTACCATATGTATGAACTTCTAATCATGTAAACTGACAGTAATTGATCTGCTCCTCTTCACTTTCAAGCAATTTAAAGAGTACAGTAGTGCAACATCAGTTAAACAACTTTAATTGTCAAAAGATAAAAGATTGCGTTCCATCCATTCATCAAAGCATTCACAAACTTACAATAGTGCATTATTTGCAAATGTTTTTGAAAATTTTATGGACGCTTCTCTAAATGCATGAGAGGGGTTTAAATACTAAACTAGCTATGTTCTAAAATAGATTATTACAAAAATATAGAGGAGTTTTCAAACAACCATCCTCGTAAGACTAAATTAAACTACAATCTACGAAAATAAAGTAACAATATGATTTATGAATTCCGCCCTTTCTTTTGGATTTGGTTACGAAGTTGACAAATATCTATCATGGGCTTGAGCTGAGCTGGCTGCGAAATCCTCGATCTGACCTATTTTATTTGTGCTTCCCAATATTTGAATAAGATATCCTTGTGGAACTTATCTACCTGGGGTAGATTAGCTTCGTTGCCTGAGTCTGATGCTTGCCATTGAATGTGTTCATTGATTTTCTTCTCGAGATTTTCACATTCAAGTTTTTGGATAGCTACTTGTTGGATTAAAATTTCATTTGAGTCACAGTAAGAGCCAGTAATAGAATCTTGTTGGAAAAATACTTTTTGTTGTTGCTTTAAGTTAGCATTCACATCCATCGCTTCTTTTATGAATTGCTCTAACTATGTCTGGCTTTGTAACCTGGTCATTGCTGCTTCCAGTTGTGCTTGCTTCTCAGTGATTTGTACCTGATGCTGTAAATTAAGATTTTCAAAATCATTTTGAAATTAGGCCATCTTCGATTTCATTTGCTCGCTGGAGTTATACTTTTCTTGATCTAAACATCTCTCTTGTTCTTGTATTCTGTCTTCCTTCTACTTTAGTAACATTTTAAACTTAGTAGCTTTATCAACAATGGCAGTAGCATATGCACCTGCAAACTGTGATAATTTGGTTAAATGTTTAGTAGGATCAACTAGGGGATCCTTCCACAAAACGTCAAAAGATTCATTTGTAAGGTTTGAGACTGTATCATCATTTTTTCTCTTTTTTCTTATCTTGACTACAACCTTATTACTAGGACTATAGAAGATATCTAGTGAAGGAATTTCCTCAGCTTGTAACACTATCTGTTCTGTAGGGTAAGCCAGAATGATCTCTCGATCATGAGTTACTGGAACTGTTGTAGTGGAAGAACAATTTATGCTAACTTCTGGGAATGTTCAGGTGTCTGAAAACTAGTAGCTTGATCAGTATTGGGATTGGGAGTTTCTACTGCTTTAGAAAACTCATCCCATTCACTATTTAAATTATTTGGTTGTGATTTTTCTGACTGATCAAGTGTGTCTTGATTTTGCTGAACTTCTTGAGAGGTTGATTTTGTTCCATTACTTCCTTTTTTCTCCTGCATCTCAATCTCTTGGATTACTTGATTAATTATCTTTTTTGGACTTTCCTTTCTGAATTTTGATTCATTTTCAAAATGATTCGAATCGTGAGATTGATGCTTTGATTGGCCAGACTCATCCTCAGACATGTCTTTTGCTTCATTATCCAAGATAATACTTGGAGTAGGTCTGTTGACATATTCAATAGTTAATAAGTAAAGAGGAATTTTATCCAATCTTTTATTTCTGTATGTTTGGAAGGCTTCCAAATCATCTTGGTTGAGTTGACTGGATTCAAACTTAAGTATATCTGAAAATTTTCCATACCTTGAAAGAAATCATCAAATATGTCTATTTCTTTTACAAAAGGTTGAGCTCTGAAATATGTGAGGTAGTTTTTAATTACATCATTTGGATCATATAGCCACCTTGGCATTACTGCAAAATTCAATAGATTAATCTTTGAAACTTCCTTATAGGCATGAAAAATATCAAAAATTTCAAACGTACCGCACTGTAAAGGAAAATTAGGCCAAATGACCTTCTTAGCATCTTTAAGTTGTTTTGAAGTACCATTAGCAAGTTGGTAGGCTATCTCTCTCGCAAGGAACTTATCATGAACATGATTTGGTAGGACGTGGGGAGAAGCATAACTCCCAAATACTTTGACATCTGTAAAACTCTCCTCTGCAAACCATCTTGCAATAGAAAATATATCTGTACTAGCCTCTTTGGAAACTCTAGAAGCTTTCTCATTGAATATCATCTGGTGCATAGGCAACATGACTCTATTGAAAATTTTATAAAAATGTAGATGGAAGTCTGAATCCCAAAGGCCTCTTATGGTAAATGTGGATTGGAGTAGGGTCTTGGGTGGTCTATTTCCATCCCATGGTAGGAAAACTAGAAGAAAAGAAAATTGCATCCATGACATAGGCACTCATGTAAAAGGGGGGGTATTTCTCTAGATAAAACACTTATTTTACTCCTATACTCCATGATGTTTAGCTAAATTATCAGATAGGATATTTTCCCAATTCAGAATTAAAGAATTGACGATTGCGTCAATTAATGGGACCCAATCTACTGAAAACCTAGTGGTATCAGGTTTTGAAAATCATCTACACATTATACCCGCAACATAACAATAAGGGTCAGGAATTTGGGCAATTGGGTACGTACCGAGTTTATCTTGTTTAAGCTTTCCATGATCTTCCTTCCATTCCTTTATGAATTTCATGAGGTCTGGATGTTTTTCTCTAAAGCTTTGCAGAAAATCTTTGTCATATTTTTGTTGCGGGGAGGGTAGATGGTTCATTTCTTGTAAGTCGTCTGCCCTAAATGACCCAATATTCTCGCCTTTTGAATCTTTGAATGTTTTGTCTTCTATGCTTAAGTGGTCAATTACCCACTTAACCATTTCTGTATAAGGGAGAATCTTCAGCCTTGTTGCTACCTTGTGGATGAATGAGCATGCATCATCGAAGTAAGTCGGCTCTTAAGAAACATATTCACCTGCTGAAGCAACTTTTCGTATTACCCTTGGCTTTTCATCCTCGAAAAGCTTATACATTTCCTCCCATGAAGAACTTCCACAATATTTGTTTCAGGTGGTATCTGAAAATAGGAGAGACATGTCTGAGCCTTCAATAGATGGCGTTTGAGCAATCTCTTTGCCTTTCTTGTTCATTTCAATTTTCCTCCCTCCGTTGAGTGATTTCCTGATTTGAAGTGAACAGAGAAAATATTAAAAATACATGGAATAGAGACACAAATCCATTGTTTATGCATGAATAGATATGAATCTATCAAAACCTTTATTTCTATTAAATTTTATTAATCATCGATAATCTTATTAAAACCAAATCTTTTACACCTTCACACGGAATATCTATCAATCAATTTAAGACGTTGGATCTCGTTTTTTGGTTTGATATGACATAAGTTATTTCACACGCTTGAGTAATTAAATGCTATTCATTGCATATCGTAACTTGTAACTTTTTCATTTATGATGTTACGCATAAATTCTGTGAAATGCGATCTGCGAAAATCGCACATTGCAACTTTTATGCAGTAAATAAATTTGCTTTTGGTTAAGTCATGCGAAATGCGAAGTGCACATTCAAGAAGTCAGCGCTTTATGGGACTTTTGCGCTTAATGTTTATTACTTTATTAGCTCGTCGGGTACGCATAATCACAACTTTATACTGAATTTCTTTATTAGTTTGATCGGTTTAAATGAGGTGCGATGCGATTTTGTAGGAATTTACAGGGTAAGTTCCATAGATCAAGAACCAAAGCTCACCGCTCACAAACAGATCACAAATCAGTACACCAGTATAATCACGTGGTTAAAACACTCAAAGAGGGAAATAGTCCATGACCTGAGCCAACGCGGCCACTTCAGGGAATTTATTAATATAAAAAGAAAACTTACATGTTTTTCTCTCATAAACGGTTACCGAACAAATGACCCTCCATGCTCTTTAAATAGAGATCATGGACCAATCGGATGTTAAGCCACAGATCAAGTGCCGTTAATACCGAGGTGAGAGATAACCGTCAGATCACTACAAATCGTGACCGTCATATTATAAGTTACAAATGTACATGGTAAAGAAACACACTTTACCTAACTCTACACTAGACTAAGTTATTCTTAGCTATTTCCTATGTGTCGGAATATCCTAACATCCCCCCTTAAGAACAACTTGGGATAGGATTGAAGGATTTACAAAGGTGACACAAAAGGAGCCTATTTTTTATGTGTCGAAATATCCTAGCATCCCCCCTTAAGAACAAATTGGGATAGGATTGAAGGATTTACAAAAGTGACACAATAGGAGAAGGAAGGAGGCATTAGAGCCTATCCCCCCTTAATGACAACTTTCCTGAACTCCAAACATGGATCGAAGTTTGGTAAACTTCGCTTCTATGAGAGCCTTCGTAAAGATATCGGCTACTTGATCATTGGTCGGACAATACTGCACTTCAAGAACACGATCATGAATGAGATTTTTGATGAAGTGTATGTGGATTTCAATGTGTTTCATACGATGATGCTGAATTAGATCTTTACATAGATGAATGACACTCTGATTATCGCACCAAAGTGTAGTTGGATGCTGCTGATGAAGACCAAATTCAGACAGGATATGATGAAGCATCAATTGCACCACGATACTCTGCTTTTGATGAAGAAAGGGAGATGGCACTTTGTTTCTTACAAGACCAAGTAATATATCTTGAACCAAGAGTGAATACATATCCTGCAGTGGACTTCTAATCATTAGGGTCACCAGCCCAATCAGAATCAGTGAAACCAATCAACAAGGGAGATGCTCCTGCACTGTAATGAATCCTGAACTGAACTGTACCTCGAATATATCGAAGTATTATTTAGCTGCTTTCCAGTGACTTTCATGAGGTTGGTGCATAAACCGAGCGACAAGACCAACGACAAAGGAAAGGTCAGGACATGTATGGGTTAGAAACAAAAGTTTACCAACAAGTTGACGATATAAGGTAGCATCAACTTCAGGGGTAGTACAGTTGACTGAAAGCTTGACTCTAGACTGAAATGGAGAAGGGGCGGGCTTACAGTCTTCCATGTAAAAGTGGTGTAGAAGATCACAGGCATACTTGGACTGAGAGAGGGTAATGCCTTCCTTGGATTGCAAGACTTGAAGACCAAGGAAATAATTCAAGTGTCCTAAGTCTGTCATTTCAAACTTCTTTGAGCTAGAATTGTACATGGTTTATATGGTTTGGATCACTACTAGTAAGGATAAGATCATCAACATAAAGAACAAGGATGGTGAAGGAATTACCCACTTTCTTGGTGTAGACAGTGTTGTCAGAATGACACATAAAAAAGCCATTTTCTAAGAGAAATCTATCCATTTTGGCATACCAAGCCTGAGGAGCTTGTTTGAGACCATAAAGAGACTTCCTAAGGTGGAAAACAAGGTTGGAGTCTTTTTGGATAAAACCAGGGGGTTGTTCCATGTAGATTTATTCAAGCAAATCTCCATGTAAGAAGGCGGATTTAACATCCATTTGATGGACTTCCCATTCAAAGGAGGTAGCAAGGGAAAGAACACGACAAATAGAATTCATTTTGGCAATAGGGGAGAAGGTTTCAGTATAGTCAATGCCTTCAACTTGTGAAAAACCTTTAGCGACAAGACGAGATTTATGTCTATCCACTTTTCCATCTGGTCCAAACTTTGTTTTGTAAACCCATCTGCATCTGACAAGTTTTCTTCCTTTTGGAAGAGGAACAAGATCCCAAGTATTGTTTTCCAATAAGGAATGATACTCTTCATTCATAGCTTCATCCCGATCTGGATAACCTGAGGCTTCCTCAAAGGTTTCTGGATCAAGTTTTTCTGGAACTTGAGCCAATAGGGAAGAGGCTCTTTCGAACTGAGAACGTGTACGTCGTCGATTGACAGGGTCACCTGCAAGAGAACCTGCTGCATCCCGAGTAGAGTGGACCCATCTTGGAAGCGATGGAGTATAAGGAACAATTTCACGAGCTGGAGGAGGATTTTCATCCTCGTTGTCATCATCTGAACTAGAAGGAATTCTATTAAAAATAGAAGAGAGAGAGAGAGGTGGCACATATGCCGAATCAGGCTCGCAGGCCAAAGGTGGCACACCTGCTGAACTAGGCTCGCAGGCCAATATATTTTCATCAAATTTTACATCTCTTCTAATGATTATATTTTTGGATTTTGGTTGAAGAAGTCTATATCCTTTGACATCTTCAGAATATCCAAAAAAAAAACATTTTTCACCCTTAGGTTCTAAGGCTTTATGTTTCGCATCTAGAATATGGGCCCAAGCACCACTTCTAAAAACACGAAAGTGACTTACATATGGTTTGTTTGAGCTCCAAGCTTCTTCTGGAGTTATATTCTTTAAAACCTTAGTAAGAGTGCGATTTACTATGTAATTTGCATAGTTAATGGCTTCTGCCCAAAAATTGAGACCAAGTCCTTTAGATTGAAGCATACAATTAGCCATTTCTTTTAAGGTGTGATTCTTCCTTTCAACTACACCATTTTGTTGTGGAGTATATGGAACAGTATGTTGCAATTGAATTCCATGCTCAGTGTAGAAGTTGATAAATTTGTTGTTAACATATTCTCCGCCATTATCTGATCTTAACTTAAGAATTTGATGTCCAGATTGTTTCTCAACAAAGGCCTTAAAGGCCAAGAACATGTTAAAAACTTCCCTCTTGAGTTTTAAGAAGTATACCAAAGTGCGTCTGGAAAAATCATCAATGAAAGTTAAGAAGTACTTTCAACCAGAGAAAGAAACAACAAGAAGTGGGCCACATAAATCATTGTGCACAAGCTGCAAAGGGGCTGAAGCGTGCCAAGAGGCATGTTTGTCAAAACTATCCTGATGATGTTTTCCGAGTACACATCTGGAGAAAACACCCTCTCAGCAAGATACCATAGGAAGGCCCGTCACCATATTTTGCTTACATAGAGTTTGAAGAGAGCGATAGTTTAAGTGACCAAATCGCTCATGCTAAAGTTTGCTCACATCATCATTATGAGAAACAAAAACATAGGGAAGAGATGATGACCCAAAGTTGTCAAACTTATACAACCTTGTGGAATCATCAACAATGCCAGGAGCTAAAATATGTTTAGGATCTTTGAGGTCCTTGATTACAACATCATGAGGTGAGAATTCTACTATTTTCCCTTCACCTGAATGAGTTATCTGATAAACAGATAGAAGGTTGCATGACAAGGTAGGAACACATAGTACATCATTAAGCTGACCATTATCTAGATGAATGGTTCTAGATCCTACAACACTAAGAGATCTATCATCACCAACATAAATATGTTTGGTGTTACAATCATTTAAAGAAGAAAACATGGATTTATTTTTAGCCATGTGGTAAGAAGCTCCAGAATCAATGAGCCACTCATGAGAAGGAAAAGAAGAAGATACATTTAATGCATAACCGGATCTTGATGCTTGACAACCACAAGCAGAAAGTGCCATGCTTGAAGATGAAGGTGAAGAGTGCTCCAAATTGATGTTGTGCATCTTTATTGTTGCTTCTAAGGCTTCCATCTTCTTAAAACATTTGGACTCTATATGGCCATCTTGATTGCAAAAGTTGTAATGTCTATCTGTCTTCTTCCCTTTGTTTTGATTTTCCTTATTATTTTGGTGATTTGATTTTTTAGTTTGCGGTTGAAATTGCTTAGGGCTCTTGTTTGGTTTAGGACCATATTTTTTAGGATACTGCTTCTTGGGATTCTTTTGATATGGTTGTTGTTGGGCTGCTAAGGCTTTCTTAGAAGCGTTTCCACCAGTGATAAGACCAAGGTGTAAAAGTTTTTCTTGTTCACTTATCGAAGAATCACAAAAGGCATCAAAAGAGAGATTCTTGTAGGTGGTTCCTGAAGAAATGATGGCTTCTTTGGTGGAATGGAAGGCGGAACAAATACAGAGTATGCAGGACCAAGCTTAGCAAGAATATAATATATGAGGCTACCATTGTCCTTTTTGATCTTACAACCTTCTAAAAGAATTCTGAGGGTCTTAAATTTGGACAAAAAATCTTCAATGGAGGAGAAATTATTGGGGTCCAAGGTAAGCAACTCATTTTCAAGCTGGTGGGCCCGGATTTGATTTTGAATGCCAAAAACAGTTTTTAACTTTTCCAGGGCCTCATCAGGGGTGTCAATGTCAAGGATATGAAATCGAAGATCTTGAGCAATGGACATTCCTATCAACCCTCGTGCTTGATCTTGTTTATTTTCCCATTTAGTAGCTTTATCATCATCTGAAGGTTTAGTTTCTTGTCCTGTGGCTATTCTATAAATCCATTTAATTCTAAGTATATCTACCATGTGAGGTAGCCATTGGAAATAATTGGTGTTGTTAAGAATAACCGGGCATGCACTTTTCATTTTGTTTAAAAAAACTGAAGCTTAGAAAATATGAAACTAACTGCTCTAATGGAAATATCTCGAACAATTAGGCCGTTTAAAAAAAAACGGTTCCAAAAACGGCTTCCGGATGAAGAAGTTATGCCTTTTGAAAAATCTGAGTTGTAGATGCCGAATAGTTACGGGAACGGAATGAAGTGCAGATTTAAAAAAAAATTCCGCCCCTTTGAACAATTTTTTTTTACAAAAGAAGCTTGAGAAGGAGACTTGAACCCAAGACCTCTATTCTCATAAACTAACCCTGTTGGGTACCATCACAGGGGGGTAACCTATTTTCTCGATATTCAAAACTTTTACTTTTTTTCATTTTTAAAACCTATCGCTATCACAAGTAGCGTATACACGCAGATATCCTTCATAAAACTCGCGTATACAAAGAGATCTAATTATGCCATTAATTCTTCACTTATATCATTCCATCATTCATTCATTAGATGTTCTATAAAATGTAAACATGTGCAGTAAGAATAGAATAAACCATCACATATAAGCATCACACATGAACACCAGGATTTTTAGGTGGAAACCCAAGTTGGGAGAAAACCACCGCTGCAGTTGCTCAACCTTCAATATTTTAATAGGAGAAAACATCTCATAACATACGCGCTACACTGACCAAAGACGCAGCACCCACCCACGCTCACTGTAACCATAATTGAAGTGTTTACCACCTCCTGCGCTCGTTTACCAGCCTCTCCTGGAAGGGAGCTACGACCCCCTGACTCGTTTACCAGCCTCACCTGGAAGGGAGCCACAACCCCCCGATCTCGTTTACCAGCCTCACCTGGAAGGGAGCTACAACCCCCTGACTGAAGGCTACAACCCTCAGCACCACCTTGGACCACGTTTCATCAATTTTCACACTGGATCCTACCACTTCAATAGAACACCACTTGCAGGCCACATTTCATCATATTTTCAGACTGGACCCTTTCCATACTTTTAAGCACAAACATACATCACCAACAGATACTTATCAACACAGATCAGATAGCAGAAACACAGCAGAACAGATCAGATATTTCATACCCTTTGCTTCAGCAAACCCTAGTTTGCATATGCGCTTTTACTTCACTGATGTCGCGTATATACGCGCTTCCGTCCACACGAACAAGCGTATACCTCTGTATGTATTTTATTGCGCATACACGCTTCTACTTCATCGAAGCCGCGTATATACGCGCTTCCTCTGCGGCAAAGTAGCGTATAGATCTTCAATCATTATAGAGCAGCATACTTCTTCAGATCAGATATTCAGTTCAGATTTACCCTTTCACTTCAAACAGATGTTCGCCTAGATGTTCGCCTCATCACAGATCTAAGCCTTCCATAATCAGATCTAGCAAATGCAAGTGAAATTCAGATCTAGATCCCCTTATTCATCATTGGTGCATCATACATTCAGATTTATCATTCAAGTGTAACCCTTTCCATTCAGATATACTTCAGAGAGAAGTATACATTCAAGCTCAGACATCTTGCACCCACACTCATGTTTTGCATAATGAATTTCTTCTCCTTATATAGGTTTACCCTTTTTCAATACCATGAGCCAAACCAATACCATGAGCCCAAAACTACATTAGACGGGGTCAATTAGGCGGATCATTGCCCAATACAATGGGTCAATACCATGGTGATTACCCCTGGTTTTGCACTTTTAATAGCGTTTTTTCCCACGCTAATGGTGTTTCTTTTCCGCGTGCACATGTATTTCCAGATAGATCCTACGTATCTTTGAAACATACTCTTTTCATCATAGATCCGTTTATATGCTTAACTCATTTCTTCATTGTCTTCTGTACACACTGTAGATACATCATATTTTCTTCATCAAGAACATATTCTATCAAGCACAACTTCATCAAGTAAGTTGCCATCATCTTTATCAAGTGGATTGCCATTTAAAGACAACACTCAGCGCCATATTGCTAACCAACATCTTATCACATCAGATTTACATCATTTACCACATCCATCAAGTCAAGCATAACTTCATCAGGTGTATTGCCATCAAGGACAACACATGTCAATTGTCACATGCCTTCATCTTCATTTAGTGGGTTGCCATCAAGGACAACACTCTGCATCATATTTCCAACAAACCCCTCACCAAATGAGATAGTAAAAGGATCACGTTATTGTATGAAAGGAGGAAGGGTTTTTTTTTTTTTTTGCGTGCTTTTTCCTGCACAAAAAAAAAACTAAAAACGAGAAAAAAAATGAAATGTAAACCCTTATGGCAGAACATTAGATTTTCGGTTAGTCTTACCGACAACTATCACTTTTTTACTATTTCTGATTTCTCGAGAGCACAAAGACGCGGGGAAAGAGCATACGTAGAAAAAAAATTCCCTTTTCCTGTTTCTGATTTGCTGAGATCGCACAGAGTGCACATCAAAGAGCATACACAGAGAAGAGGGTGTAGATCCAGCAAATAAATAAAACCTTAATACCGAAAATAAACAGAAAGAAAAAACCGAAATAAGCAGAACTATTAACAAATACAATTGCAAAATAGATGTTTTATACCTCCAGATCTAAACTGACATAATTTGGGCAGCCGGAAACCTTTTCGCATGAAACGAAAGGTGTTCCTCATTGTAACAGATGCTCCAGACACAACCGAGCAGTTTTCGAAGCCCAAAATGTTCATAAATAGTAGATCTACAAA
Organism: Pinus albicaulis; assembly: GCA_034641835.2. NCBI lineage: Eukaryota > Viridiplantae > Streptophyta > Pinopsida > Pinales > Pinaceae > Pinus > Pinus albicaulis. The sequence continues at coordinate 1,782,680,364 of CM076580.1, read as the reverse complement.
ACGGAATTCGCATGCAGTCAAACCAGCTTCAGATTTTGATCAACAACGGACGCAACCCTCAAAATGGCTCTGATACCATGTAGGAATTTACAGGGTAAGTTCCATAGATAAATAACCAAAGGTCACTGCTCACAAACATATCACAAATTAGTGCACTGTTATAATCACGTGGTTAAAACCCTCAAAGAGGGAAACAGTCCACGCCCTGAGCCAACACGACCACTTCAGGGAATTTATTAATATAAAAAGAAAACTTACATATGTTTCTCTCATAAATGGTTACCGGAAGAATGACCCTCCATGCTCTTTAAATAGGGATCATGGATTTATCGGGAGTTAAATCACGGATCAAGTGCTGTTAATACTGAGGTGAGAGATAACCGTCAGATCACTACAAATCGTGACCGTTGGATTATAAGTTACAAATGTACATGGTAAAGAAACACACTTCACCTAACTCTACATTAGGCAAAGTTATTCTTAACTATTTCCTATGTGTCGGAATATCCTAACAAATTTCTGTTTATAAAGGTGATTAAATCATTTGCAATAAGATTTTAATATAACTTCGGAAAGAGCTTAGCACATTTCGCAGCCAGCGTGACTTAGTGAGTTTCAAATTTTTTAAGTTTGTAAGTTATGCGGTTTGCGATTCGCACTAAGGAATTTAGCGGAAAATAACAAAGAAACTTTATTTCCTAAAGTTTTTTGACTTAAGGCTAAAATTTAAATAAAATGAATTTCCTAATTATTTCTAAGGGGTCCCTATTTAGTAAAAATAAATGGGGGTTGTTATATAGCACAACACCAGCTTAGTCAAGCTATGGTTAAGCCGACCAAGCTCTTTTGGAAGTTGAGGAAGCATGTCTTGAGATATCTCAGGGGCACTACAGAGTATGGATTATGGTATAGACGGAAAAAGGGAGTAAAACTTCAAGGCTTCACCGATGTGGATTGGGTATGCAGTCCATCAGATAGGAAGAGCACATCAGGAGGGATCTTCAGTATAGGTTCGAAAACAATTCCTTGGTACAACAAGAAGCAGAGATCAGTTGCACTCAGTTCAGCCAAGGAAAAGTACATGGCATCCAGTCAGGCGGCATGTGAGGCCATTTGGATGAGGAAGATACTTGTTGGTTTTTTTGGTTGTCATATGGATCCGATGGTGATACATTGTGATAACCAGAGTTGCATAAAACTATTGGTTAATTCATTATTCCATGACAAGTCCAAGCATATTGACATTCGGTACCACCATCTCAGAGACTGTGTTCAGAGATAGATTATGTTACTTCAGTACATTCCCACGGAGGATCAGGATGCAGATATTCTGACGAAGGCGCTCGCCAAGAGAAAATTCGAATACCATAGAGGCAGATCGAGGTAGCTGATAATCCCTTTCTTGTTCAAAGGGACTTTTGAAAATTCAACAAGAAATGTGTGTCTAATTTAATTTTCCCTTAGTTAAATTGGACAATAAACTGTAATATTATCTCATAATCACTTGTAATAGTTAATTGAGTGTGATAGACTCAGTTATCTCATGAACTTAGAGTTGAGGGTGGTTGGTGAGGCATGTAAAGTGATTCTATTTTTTTTAGAGTCCAAGTTGTAGTTAATGTATTAGTTTAATGCATGAGAAATTAGTTAACTCAATTAATTGAGTTAAAATAAGTTTAACTAGTTGTAATTGATTGTTGCACTAGTGAGAGGTCAAGTGAATTAAATAAAATTTAATTCACATGCAGTGACCTGTCAAGTAACTTATGATTTACTATTAATAGTTTCATGCATGTCAGTTCTGATGAATACCCAGTTGATACAGAGGTTAAAGGGATGTTAACTATCAGTTGTATTATTAGCAAACTGCCCAGATGCAGTAATACACCCACAAGATTGCCCATGATAATTGTGCAACTTTGGAAGACTGAAATTCATAAAATAGGGAGTTAATTCTCTTAAAATTGCGCAAGCAAGGCATGTGTTGTGTGCTAACAGGTGTCTTTAAAAACTTCTAATTGCCTCACATTAATTATCAACTAGGGTAAGTCTTTTTATCTCAAGTGTGTACACAGTATGTGCAAGTGATTCATACAAAGAGTAATGCTAAAGCCAATCATTTAATATATATGCAATCATAAATCTTGAAGCTTAAAAGGAAGCGATTCATCTATGAATTATAACCCAAAACTGTAATTCATTCTTAATTCAACTAATTCAAATGATAATCAACCGAGAGCACTGAAGCATTAACCGATCTCTTTCAGCTGGATCTAAACTATTGAACAGAAAGAAGGTATTGGAAATAACTGTCTACGTTTTAGTAATCAAAACCAATTCTTTTAACTAACAACCAATTATTTAAGGAAATAAATTGGAAATACGTATTCAATGGAAATAAATACCAGAAATCCGAATTATCAACTGCAAAGTGGAAAAACAGAATACACTTGCAATAAATGGAAAGGTATAACACAGGAAACAACAGTGAAATTCACCAGGGACCGGGCCCCTAGCCACCGGTGAATAATGCTTAACTAATCCAGAATATGTGAATGAATAGCAACACGAACTATATATTAATCATCTTAGTCAATTAACATCACAATCCTATCTTGTTGTTCAGAACTATGTTTTGTGAATTACAATTACGAAAAATGCAGAAATGAAAGATACATCATATCGATATCCGAGAACTAGCTCTCCCTGTCCCTCTATATCTAAAAAGGAAGGATAAATGCGATCCCTCAGGATCAGGGGATCCTGAGGGATCCATAACAAAATTCCATCCACGGAGAGCGCTATTCTTGACTAATTGGTCTTCTGATTCGACTGCGTTCAACGCGTCTTCTTTCTTGTGATTAGGTCCTACTGTTCCTTCTTGTAAACAACCGTTGTTTCATTTGTTATTTTCAGCATAAAAAAAACAGGAATTAGTTTGGATGGTTAAATCATATCAGGATCATTTTTCATTCATTATTTATCAAAATCCTTTCATTATACTATTATATCATGGCACAAGATGGATAAGGAAGAGGAAAAAGGACAGTAATCAAGAGTAAATACATACCTATTGCAAGGCTCAACATACTCCCCTGCTTACCTTTTTTCATGTCCTCATGAAAAATAGATAATTCTTATGCAAAGAAGTTAAAGAGTAGGTTGGAGAATGTTTGTCCATAATAGGCCTGAGACCATGATGTCGTGCCACGTTTGCAAAGGCTGCCACTTCTTGTCCTTTAGGTAACTCATTGTTAGGATGATACCCTTCAAGAGGATACCAAATAATGGGGCTTCTAAAGCAACATCACACCCAATAGGGCCCTTCTCTTAAGAGAATATTGCTATATGGGACTAACCGTCTTGCAACAGCTTTGAAATTTCCATAATTAAATGGTTCTCTATCCTTAACGTTGTTGCTTGAAACCATCCATCTCATTTTGGATGCAACTAGGGATCTTTCTTGAATAGAGAGGAAATATGTTGTTCCTTCCATCACAATTTCCTTATGTATGAGCCCTAAAATTTTAAGCACACCCTCCTGTGTCATCAGTCTTTTATGCTTAGTAAACAATTGTAGAGGGTGAGTAGGTTCACTTTTGACCAAAAGATCTAAGTTGTGTTCTTGTATTTGGAACGAATTATAAGCCTTGAACCACTTGAGTTGGTTGACTACAAAAGAGATAAAAGCTTAATGGTCCTCACTCAGATTACTATTAATGTTCAGGATATTCCCTGGCTCAATTTCGATAGGTTTGCTATTATAAACAGTGGTTGTTGGTATTGTTTGGTCATTAATATCTCTCAGGGGATCTTCTTTGATTTCTTTGTCAAGGACTGCTTTAATCCTGTGGTATTTCGAACTTGATACTGTGGTAGGGTGATTGATAAAAGTATTAATGACATCGTCTTTTGTTTGGTTTTTGAATTCAAGGGCATCTACCACAGTCGATGGTGACCGAATATTTTCGATTAAGTATGTTGTAGGTTGCTTTCTGGTTTTCATAATAGTCAAGCTTGGCTGAGCAGGAGGGTACAAAGATAATTTTTTCACATCATTCCACCTGGTTATAGTCATACTGCCTGTCCGGCAGCTGATATAAGCATCAACAGTCGCTAGCCAAGGCATTCCTAATATTAAGGGATGTCCATCTAGCTAGTTCCTAGGGTTAATAATCAAGAAATCCGCCAGGTATTCCCAAGTGTCTACAGAGATCATCAAATCTTGTAATGTTCCTTCTGGTCTAATGACTGAGCGGTCAACTAGTTCTAGTAAGGTAGTTGTTGGTTCTAAGGCTGTGATGCCAAGAATGTTACAAGTTGTAGTGTGAGAATATTAATGGCTGCCCCTAAGTCAACTAAAGCATTGGGAAAAGAATGTCCATTTATCTGGACTGTGACAATGGGGTTTCCAGGATCCTCATATTTTATAGGAGTCTCTTTTCCTAGTAATAAATCAGACAAAGTCCCGACAACATGGACAGTAGGGGTTGTTTTTGTTTTCCTCAGAGGCTTCTTTATACACAATTCTTTAATATTTTTGGCATATATTGGAATATCTTGGATAGCCTGGAGGAGGGGAATTTTTATACAAATGTTCTTAAGTTCACCTAGAAGATCAAAGTCAGGATATTCAATCAGGCGTGGTATCAACAATCTTTCTGGGAATGGGGGGGAAGTGGTTATAATTTTTTCAGGATTTTTTTGTTTGACTGTATCTTTCCCTTGTTTTATTTGTTTATCATCTACAATCAGAGGCTTATTTGTGTATGGTTCTTCAGGTTGCAAATATTTATCCTTATCTACAGTGATTATGCATCCAGATCTCAACTTAAGTTCGTTACATTATTTCAACTCATCTTCAGGGTCCATTCCCTCAATGATTTGTATTGACTGAACTGGTTTATTGTTAGGATTTGGGTTGGGTTGAGCTGGAAGTTGCGGTCATATATTATATTGAGGATTCTGCTGCAGTGTGTAAGGTGTTGGTAAAGTTGGTTGAGGCAGAGGAGTTGTCCCCATAAGCTGGTTCGTAGATCTTTGCCAATTTGATTGCCAATTCTGGTTTTGTGAGGTGGAAGGGGACCATTGGGAGGAATAAGGGTTGTTTTTCCATAATGGTGGCGGGTAAGGGGAATTTGACCAATTATTATTATTTGGATTTGACTGATTGGGCCATGGTGGCATAAAAAATGCTTGAGGTGGAAAAAAAGGTGGATAATTCTGCCATGCTGCCCCTGAATATTGCTGAGAATTATATTGCGAGGGAGGAAAGAATGAAGATGGATCAATAGGCATACCTGTCTGACGTGCTTGCCATTGACGACGTTGGTTCAACAGATCCACTGGTTCCACTTCTTCTTCTGCTTCCTTGAAAACTGCTTTTAATCCTAGGAGTGATGGGCAGCTTTCCGTGGCGTGCTCTTTAGTGCATATGGCACATGTTCGTATCGCATCTAGGGGGAATTATTTATGACTGTGCTTCTGTCTACAACGGGGGAAGAAAATATCCAAGTTCTGTTCTACTATAGCCTGCTTTTGCTTAGCTTGCATGACATCCAATTGTGTTGCCAGGGTCCCTAGGATATTAGTGTTGAAATCCTCCAACGGATTTCCGATTTCGCTTCGTGTAATGCGTCCTCCTGAGGCTTTACTGTCTCTGGGGCTTGCATTGCGTCCAACTGGTTTCAGCCTTGTAGTTCCCCTGGAACACTTGATGCACAAATCTATAATATTGTTATAGTTTTCTTGATAAATATCACCTTTACCCATTATATTTAGTGTCTCTACCCATTGGTCTTTCATACCTCTGATCATTGTGGTTTTTAGAACATTATCACGCAGATTTGTGTAAGGAGATCTTTGCAGATTATATTGGAAACGCTTTACATATTCTTCTAGAGTCTCGCTAGGCTTAGCTACAAGTTTGAAAAATTTCATCTTTTAGCTCTCTAGTTCGGCAATAATCTTGGTATTTTTTAAGGAAAGATGTTTTCATTTGGTCCCAATCATTGATGGTGCCTCCACCAATTCCCATAAACCAACATAGATATGCTCCCTTCAGAGTAGAGGGGAATAGCTTCAGCTTCTGGGGGTCGGTAGTGTAGTCATAACCTTTGCATAAGACATCAAACTCGAAAAGGAATGCATCGGGATCTTCTGAAGTTTCCCATGAAAGGTAGGAATATTTGTAATGGGATAGCCTTCATGGGGGCATTGATAGATGTGTCAACAATAGGATATTGCAATGTATAAGTTTGAGGTTGCTGGTTATTAGCCATCTGGTAAAAAATATGCCAATATTCTTCAGGGATCTCCGGAGCTAGAGAGTTATTCCTAGGATGTCTACAAGAGGCTGGAATGGTTCTAACAACACTACCTTAATCTGGAATACTAGGTGTCCTCTGTTCATTCACTACTTCAGGAGATCTAGGTTCTGATAATTTCATTTCAAGATTGCCCGTTTCTCCTTCTCCTTCACGAAGGTTGCAAGAATTTCCTTCTTGTGAAGGGCGAGTTTGTGAATTCTCATTATCTTGAAAACTCTGCTCAATCCCTTCAGTATTACTGTGAATCTCAGCGTTAACTATAGATGGAGGTCTTGTGGTTTGAAGGAAGCCAGTAGGATGTATGAAAACAACAATTTGGGGTCCTACTTGATGACTGAGACTTAGCTTTTCTTAAGATTTTGTTGATAAAAGTTGATCGTCCAAGGGTCACCGGTCCCTTAGGTTTTTCAGGTTTAGAAGGAGGAATTTTGTCTTTTCAAGTCTTTCCCTCTTATTCATTCATGCAAAAATGAAAACATTCATTCCTACCTTAAACTCTTACGCAATTATGCTAGAAAGCGGTTGGATGAGCGAGCATGTTACTTGTTCTTTACGTAGGTTCTTACCTTCCATTTTTAATACCCAATTCTCCTTCAGCAGAAAAAAACATCAATCAGAAATCACTCTTTTTACAGAGTGGAAACACACTCCCCGCAATGGTGCCAAAATTTTGGGTGCTAACATGTGTCTTTAAAAACTCCTAATTGCCTCACATTAATTATCAACCAGGGTAAGTCCTTTTATCTCAAGTGTGTACACAATATGTGCAAGCTATTCATACAAAGAGTAATGCTAAAGGAAATCGTTTAATATAGATGCAATCATAAATATTGAAGCTTAAAAGGAAGTGATTCATCTACGCATTATAACCCAAAACTGTAATTCATTCTTAATTCAACTAATTCAAATGATAATCAACCGAAAGCACTGAAGCAGTAACCGAGCTCTTTCAGTTGGATCTAAATTATTGAACAAAAAGAAGGTATTGGAAATAACTATCTACGTTTTAAGTAATCAAAACGAATTCTTTTAACTAACAACCAATTCTTTAAGGAAATAAATTGGAAATGCGTATTCAATGGAAATAAATACCAGAAATCTGAATTATCAACTACAAAGCAGAAAAGTAGAATACACTTGCAATAAATGGAAAGGTATAACATAGAAAACAACAGTGAGATTCACCAGGGACCGGGCCCTTAGCCACCGGCGAATACTGCTTAACTACTCCAGAATATGTGAATGAACAGCAACGCGAACTATATATTAATCATCACAGTCAATTAACATCACAATCTGATCTTGTTGTTCAGAACTATGTTCTGTGAATTACAATTACAAAAAATGCAGAAATGAAAGATACATCATATCGATATTCGAGAACTAGCTCTCCCTGTCCCTTTATAGCTAAAAAGGAAGGATAAATGTGATCCCTCAGGATCAGGGGATCCTGAGGGATCCATTAAAAAATGCCATCCTCGGACAGTGCTAATATTGACTGATTTGTCTTCTGATTCAACTGCATTCAACGCGTATTCTTTCCTGTGATTAGGTCCTACTGTTCCTTCTGGTAAACAATTGTTGTTTCATCTATTATTTTCAGCATAAAAACAACATGAATTAGTTTGGATGGTTAAATCGTATCAGGATCATTTTTCATTCATTCTTTATCAAAATCCTTTCATTATACTATTATATCATGGCACAAGATGGATAAGGAAAAGGAAAAAGGACAGTAATCAAGAGTAAACACATACCTATTGCAAGGCTCAACAGCAGGCTGAGCAGAGGTAGGAAATTGGCTAAGTGTTGGTCGATTTTGTTCGGATCAGTGTGAGACAGTTGGTAGAGTGAAATAGATTCTTGTGAGAAGAGTGCATTGTATTGTTTCATGATTCCTTGGTTGCTTATACAATAGAAGATAGAGGGGTTATGAGTAGCAAGATTTCCCAGGAAAAATATCTGTGTTGTGGATTGATTTCTTTCTTTCTTTTACTTGGTGTGATTGTGCGATCGTGTTTATTTTCCGCAATTAATTTGTAGAAGGTTTCAATATCTTTCGTTAGCATATCACATGATCGGTGTTAGAGTCCTGTAATTCACAGTATCAAAAGGTGACTGTGTACTTTCTCTTTGCAAATTTTTCATATTGTACATAGATTTCAATATTCAAAAGTCTTTTCCAGAGAAAGATAAAGAGAAACAAAGGAAGAAGAAAAGAGGGTATTTAAAAAGGAAAAATGCAAAGTTCATACTATAGGTAAGTAGCCTAAAAATTTCTTGATTGTTTTCCTATAATCAAACTAAAAATATCAAATTTTGCTCTAAAGTTCTGAAAAGGGAGGATTTTTGTCAAGTTTGAGACCTTATGGTATGTTTTTTTCCTAATTCCCCGACCACATTGCATATCCTTTTACCCTGCCCCTTTTTTATTTCTCTTATTATCCTAAGTTCTCGAACCCTTTGCATATCCTTTTAGCTCACCCCTTTTTTATTCCTCTTATCCTAAGTTTCATTTTACCTCCCTCAACTCTCATACCCTAACCCCGCCTCACATCACCTGTCCCGTCGCATCCACGTTAACCATCCCCGCTCACCTCCACATATTATCTGGCCCACAATGCTTTTTTGGCCCCCCCCTCGGCCTCCAAACATTAAAAAAAGGGCGGGGGGGGGGGGGGTCTGAAATGGAGGTATCCATTAACTGCCCATGCTGCTATGTGGCGCAACCGTAATACTTCGCACCCCCTCTTCGTAATATCACTCATTTTTGAAGTACCCCTCCGAAATATGAATGATTTGAATGAAAAGTATGTAGAAGCTGAAATAGAGTTGAAGTTTGGTTGTGTGGGCCCAAATCACAAGTTTTAACAAATAAGTGCGAAGGGTAAGTTTTAAAATCACCGAAGTGCGACATGCGGTGACGGTGGGACGCGATCGCATTCGCAAATCGCAAAGTTTACAGGGTACTTGCGGGAGGTAAGTTTTAAAATTGCCAAAGTGCAACATGCGATGGCGGTGGGACCCAATCGCAATCACAAATCACAAATTTTACAGGATAGGCACAGGAGGTAAGTTTTAAAATCGCCGAAGTGCGATGTGTGATATGGGTGGGACCCGATTGCAATCACAAATCGCAAAGTTTACGGGATAGGTGTTATCACTCTAATTTCTCAAGGCTAAAGAAATAAATCACCAAGGTAACTATCATCCACTTTTGGATATTAGGATCTAGCCTTCAAAATGCTCAGAGAGGGCTCTCTCTTGATGATTTAAATTTGTTGTTTTAATTGATTTTAGGCTAGTTATGTATGATTTATTTGGTTTGATTTTGATTTGATGGTGGAATTACTGATTTAGATGGATAGATGTCTTTCTACTTTTCTATTGGGCTATGGAGTCAATATACCATGAAAACAGAACATAAACAAATTACAAAGGAAGTGTTACAGGGCAAGGTAGCTAAGCAAAATCAGATCTTAAAGGTTGAATGGTGGAGTGGTTTTCAATCGGGATCAAGGACCAGTTAAGGATTCCTTAAACCAGATAATGAAAGAAGGTGAATGAGGTCAATCAGGATCAGAGAGAAGTTAAGGATTCCCTAAACCGAATATCAGAAGAAAACATGAAAATGTATAATAGTTCAAAGCAGATTGTACTTAAACAAGTTCTGTAGTAAAATTCCAATTATAACATTTAAATTTAGAAAACATGCAAGTTTATGGAATACTTAAGAAAAGAACATGAACAATTGAAATATACTTCACTAAAGTAGCTCAACACAAGGATCCTGTAAAGAAATGCCTTTATTACTTGTCCTGTCTATCAACTGGAAAAGGTACAATAAACCCTCAGGTAGTAGATCAATTCGGCTATATAAATATTCAGGAATCCCCCCTTAATACTTTGAATTGATGAAGTATTTATACTACTTATTTAAAAAATATCCTATCACCTGACTAGGATTTATTCTAGGAAATAAAATATCTGTATGAAAAAAGTTAGTGACACCTTTCTAACTAACTGAAATCTGGTGTTGATTCTCTGATTGTTGTTATTTGTTTGTTTCTCTTTCACGCTGTCTTCTTTCATTTATCTGCTCTTTCACTTTATTTTTTCATCGGGTTGCTTTCATCTGTCTGTTTCATCTCTTCTGTAAATCACACTAACTCTCTTGTGTTTCTGTGTTTTTAGTAAAAATAGATTTTACTAAAAAGACATATGTAAAGTGAAAAATGTTTCCTAGAGAGTAATTGGTATGCATTTTTGTTGTTGGTGGTGTAAATGTTTTTATATCTGTTTAACCACCACTGTCTATGTGTAAATTGTTTCTTCCTACTCTGTTTTTGGTTTAACTTTGTTTTTTTCTGTACACAAAACTTCTGCTAAGTGAAGCCTTTGAATTCATATCCCAAGAGTCTAGAGTAAATAGGTTTTGGAACTAGTATCAAAATTGTTTGTCCAATCTCCCGGTCTTGCTAATTACCTGCAAAATAAAAAAAATGTTAATGAAAACACAGGTCTGCAGGGAAACAAATAATGGCTTCATTGAACTGGGAGGTCTGTGGAAAGAGTCCAGACTGTGGATGGCTTCAATTATGCTAGGAAATGGCTTTTCATTTTTGCAATTTAAAATAGAGACAAGAGAATAATGGTAAAGCAGGGTTTTGAAACTTAAATGGTTTATCTCATGGCGCAAAAATGTTTTGCTTCATGGCGCAGGTGAGAAGGTGGTTTATGGTTTATTGCACACATAAAGGGTGGTTTGGCGGCTTTTAGGATGGGGGTGCGATAAGCTCTAGTGGCACTGCGTGGCAGGGGGGAGGTGGATAAAAACACCCATTTCTGACCCCCTCTTTAGTGTTAATCATATGACTGTTAGGGGTGCGAAAATGCTTATTGTCCGTTATATCTAATATGATAGGATCGGGCAGCTGACAGAGTTACATATTTTCAAAGAGGTGGGGTCGGGAACTAAATATGCAGAGGTTTAAATATAAAGGGGTTCGGGAAAATATGTTAATGGGTTTAAAAAGGGATCGGGGATTAATATAGTGGGGGTTAGGAAATACATTAAAGTGGAAGGGTTTTAATATAAAGTGGGTTTAGGGCTATATATGTGGGATTTTATAATGATAGTTAAGGTAATATAAAACTAGGTTTAAAAATAAAAATAAAGGGAGGTCGGGAAAATATGATGGCCGAGGGGTTTATATGGAGTGGGGCCCGATACATATTTTAACCATTTAAAACTATGCAAAGTGGGTTTTGCATGTTTTAATTTAATAATGTGGAATTAGTAAAGGGAAAGGGGTTTTAGTGACGGAAATGGGTTTTTAGCTAGGGAAAGGGGTTTTTAGGAAGGGAAAAAGGGTTAGAATGAAGGGAAAATGAAGAGGGAAGGGAATTTTAGAATTAGGAAGGGGAAATTAGTAAGACATTAGTGATAAGAGATAAACCAAATGATGCTTTCCTATCATTTTTGAAAGTAACCTACCTACCCTTTATTTATCCTAACATTTTATTTCCATTATTGGGTGCATTTGAGCTTGCTGACCCTTTTATTTTATTTTGATAAGAAAACCAACCTATTTCTAACCTTTTATCTTCCAATGGCTCAGATTAAACTTATGAGCTCATTTTATTTTCTACCTAAATACTTATCTGCCAAGATTAGATGGTTTTGTCAGATCTTTATTCACTAACTATCATGACATGAAATTTGAAATCATGAATGAATCAAGATTAAACTGTACGATCATCATGAATTGTGGCATTTTGGACAAGCTGCACACAATTTTATTTGCATAAAGTAAATTAAGAGTAGTTGCATTTAAATGTGCAACACTTTCAGGATCTATTTTTGTTTCTTTTTGTGGGGTTCATACTTTATATCCTTTTTAATATTCTTTATTTTGGTCCTTTGATTTTTCTTTTAGGATGTACCCTCTGTTCATTTTTTAATATAGAAAAACATTTGCAGAAAGCAAAGGTATGTACAATATTACAAGATTAAAAATAACCAATTCAAAATTATGATCCCTATTATTATAGAACCCTAAGAATAGGCGTGGGAGCTAAGTTTTAAAATTGCCAAAGTGTGACATGCGATGACGGTGGGACACAATCGCAATTGAAAATTGCAAAGTTTACAGGATAGGCACGAGAGGTAAGTTTTACAATCACCGAAGTGCGATATGCGATGATGGTGGGACCCGATCGCAAACGTAAATCGCAAGTTTCAAAAGATAAGTGCAAAGGTAAAGTGAAAAAATAACGAAATGCGAAGAGCGATGTTGGCGCGGAGGTGATGTGGTTCAAAGATGAAATCTAAAGGTGTTTAAGTCTGGGCGTATGAAGTTTGTACGCTGATTTGTAAAGAAAGAGCTAACATGGGCATAAGAGGCAGAATCGAGCCAAAGAAGGTATGGTGGCACTGTTGCGAACGTGCCAGGGGGGTCAAGTCGAGCAAAAAGGGAATTGGTGATATAACAACAGAGAACGAAGAGGCAGAAACATGCCTACCGATCCACGAAAATGCCAACACCTCATCAATTTAATATTTCCACAATGGTTTTCTGAAGAAGTAGAGCCAAGGTGTCAAAGCCTTCCTTGCCTCTTTGGCATCAGATAAAGCTGGATTATGATCATAACAGACTGCTGCCTCCAATTTCTTGGCCATAAGTATCTTTTCACCGCCTGCATGGTTCCACTCGTCAAAGTGTTACTCCATCATAGCCTCTTCGAGAGCTTAAGAGGCAATTTATTCCTTTATAATTAATAACAGACTGCTGTTGGGGCCAGGGCCGTCTTATCACCTCCTGTGTGGTTCCACTTGTCAAAGTGTTACTCCATCATAGACTCTTTAGGAGCTTAAGAGGCAATTTATTCCTCTGTAATCAATAACAGACTACTTTTGGGGCCAGACCCATCTTAACACCGCCTGCAAGTTTCACTTGTCCAGTTTATGCTTAAATGTAATAACTGCAGTAGACAGATGAACCGACTTAAGTTTTACATAAATACTGCATGCCTTAGCAGTATCAGGGTTTGGAAGGTTGGACCTTGTTAGATTCTATGATGTAAAAGATAATTCTATTGGAGCACTATAACTGTTTTGAGCTGGGCATCAATAATAAGAGACCGTTCAAAGGATTATTGAGCATCAATTTCTCTGATTGCAAAACAAAAAATTTAGATTAATATTTGCTGAGAGATCACCTTAATTCTATCTGTGTTTGTTATCTTAATGTTTTCTTCTGAAGTATAGTTAAAGTATTCTTAACTGCTCTTAAGCTATTACTGAACTCATTTCTTTCTTTCATCTCATATTCACACTGCCAGTAAGATCCAGTCTGCATAGTTATATTTCCCTGTGAATTCCCTTGACAAGTTGATGCACAATTCAACCTTTTATGAATCCATAGCCCAATGGATTAAGTTTCACATCTCTGTCTTTCCAACCATCCAATAAATCAAAACAAACAACCCTCATAATTTCTATAAATAGCCTAATATCAACATCTAGAATTACCAAGCTAAATCATAAAAACAGAGAGAGCCCTCTTTGAGTCTAGGAAGGCTAGGTCCTAGACTCCAAAGTGGTTTGATGTTGTCCTATATCGTTTTTTCTTGCCAATCTGATAAATTTTAGAGTGATAAAATAATGGCGACCATACTGGGGACTTACTGAAAGAGCTCAATATTTCGTCAGAACTCAGAAACCCCAGTCAAAATTATATGATTCAAGTATTTTCCAAGATTGGTATCTAGTTGTTGATGGTGGACAACATCCAACCACAAAAAAGTTGAAATCGTCCACCTGGTGACTCCAACTCAGGTCAGTTCCATTCAAAGACTCCAATGAAGGAAGGACCTAAAACATGACCAGTCAGCCTAGAAGGAGAAAGTATTCAAGCCAAAATTGGATGCAAGAAATTGTTGTTTTTATATGTAACTATGTTCTATCCAACTTTAAGCCTGATTAAGAGTACAGTGCTGAGGTTTACATTGATCATTGGCACATTGATGAGCCTCAAGAAGCTAAGCCCCAAATTTTAGATCATGTATATACTTATACACTTGTGGACATCCCAGATGCACTTGTGGAAAACCCAGTGAAACATGACCCCTAGGCTTTATCCCCTGCTCCTGCTAAATTCCCAAAAGGTTATAAGCCTCCTGCTTTACCGCCTATACTTGTAAAAGTCCCAGACAGATACAAGTATCTAGTTTTGCCTCATATCCTCCATGACCTCCCTCCAAATGTTATCAGTGATCTACCCAGATTTGATGGAGAAAATGAAAATATCACTGCTGAAAAAGAAATTTAGAATATTGAGGATTTTCTTGATTGGTATGAGGTGGAAGAGGATGATGTCTGTATCAAGATGTTTTCCTTGTCATTGCAAGGTAAAGTTAAAAGCTAGTTTAAAGATCTTCCAGTTGCAAGCATTAGAAATTTTCATCATTTCACTCAATTTTTCCTGGATAGATGGGTGGTCATGGGAAATATTTTTCTCATCATAGAGGAGTATAACCATTTAAAAAGACAGCCAGGGGAGACAATACAACTTTTTTCAGCCAGGTTCAAAAAGGTCTACCATTCGATGCCTGCTAAGATAAAGCCACCCCTAGGATTAGCTCTCTGGCACTACGCAGATGCATTTGACCCAGAGATGGCATTCCAATTAAGAGAAAAGGACCCTGCAACCCTTGAAGAGATGAAAATATGGCAGTTTATGTGGAAAAAAACTTGATTAATAGAGAGGCAAAGTAAAAGGCCGCGGAGAAGGATAAATTAGAAAAACAGAAATTGATATCTTCAGAGATAAAACTAGATATCTTGACAAATGCAACAAATGAAATGATGCATAAAATTAGCAGGAAAGAAGAACTTGCTGTTTGAATACCTCATGTTCCATTAGTTCCGGAAAAGACAAGGATCAATGTACCCAAGCAATTTGTAGCTCATCCTAAAACAAAAAATGACTTTTTCATGTACTCAATTCACAACATAGACAGAAAAGTAGCTCAAAATCAGAGAGGGGTAGGGAAATTTCCTGAGATGATGTGAATGTTATATGATCTTGCATATGGAAGTAATATTCTAATAAGTAATCATCAAGATGAAAAGTATATGGTTGAGGTTGAGGCTGATTGTTCGAGGCAGCCAGTACCATTTTCTTGGGAAGAAAAAAAATCAGTTATCACAATGCAAATATGACGATAAAACTTTGCATGCTGAGCAAGGTTGCAAAGAGGAAAATGTAGGAAGTTTTCAAGTAAGTACAAAATGCCTTCCTATATCTTTTGCCTCACTCTTAAGAGAGAATTACAAGCAAGTTGCAAATAGGAAGGAGGAATGCTATAATGAATCATTCAAGGAAGAGATGGATGACACAAACCCTATTTTATATCTGGAAGTTATCCCCCGGAGTCATATGAAATCGCAAGATATGAAATAGAGGAGGAGTCAACACATCTTGAGTCTCTACCCTTATGCTTTAATTCATTTTAGGTTGTGAAAGGGAATCTGGATCATATTCTAGTTGATAATCATAGGAGAAGAGAACTCTCTCACCAATCAGATGAGGAAACCATGGATGATAAAAAATCTGTTTTAGATCCAGGGGTTCTGCCCTTGAGTCATTTTGAATTTCAAGTAGAAGATGAAATTACAGAGTCTAAAACAGATGATGAATCGATCAAGTTTTATTCTCTACCTTTGTGCTTTGATGCATTTTAGATTATGAAAGGGAATTGGGATCACATTCTGGCTGATAATCATAAGGGAAAACACGAGGTCTCAGAAGGACCAACACTACCATCTAAAGCATCACATGGCCCAATAGGAGACACGTTGGATGGTTTCTACTTTCAAAGACAATCTTCTTGTGCTTATAATACTCTTAAAAGCTGCTATGATATGGATATGATCAGACAGTCTACCCCATTATCCGATTCAGTAGAAGTATTGACACAACATTCATCAGATAGTATGCAAACATGTTCCGAGTTGATTGAAGACCTGGAGAGAACATCTGCAGTACCATGATATGAAGCTTAGTTGGCTAAGTCAGAATACCTAGAAATAATTCAAGAGTACCTTGATCGAGTGGCTATTTATATGGAGGAGTTTTTCTTCACAAAGCCAACATAAATTTCCAACATTTTTGTTTTTTTTCAGGTTAACCAAGCTTCCTGTAAAGAAAATCAGGTTGAAAGTCTTTATCAAAGGCTATTAACAGGCTTGTTTCTGAGTTTGGTGAAAAGAATTGAAAGGACAGAGTTATTAAGGAAATTTCTTGACTGGGTACATTGGAATTATTGTATCATCTAGAAAGGCAACAATTTCGATAGATTAGGGTAGGTACATGTGCAAATAATCTCAGTACTTTAAGCATTTTTCCAGTTTTAGTTTCAGATTTCTTTCTATATTTCAGATCAAGTATTCTACAGACTTCAGTTTGCAGAGAGTATTGAATTCAACTTGAATGTTTTCAGCCACAGAGATTGTAGCAGATCAGGTTGCAGGGTGGGGATTTGCCCAATGGATCAGGCCACTAGTCTACGGTGTTCTTGACACTTCCCTAAACTAAAGTGCCATCCCCAGCTCGAGCCACTGTTAGAGTCCTATAATTCATAGTATCACAAGGTGACTGTGTACTTTCCCTTTGCAAATTTTTCATATTGTACATAGATTTCAATATTCTAAAGTCTTTTCCAAAGAAAGATAAAGAGAAACAAAGGAAGGAGAAAAGAGGGTATTTAAAAAGGAAAAATGCAAAGTTCATACTATAGGTAAGCAACCTAAAAACTACTTGATCGTTTTCCTATAATCAAATTGAAAAGATCAAATTTTTCTTTAAAGGTCTGAAAAGGGATGATTTTTGTCAAGTTTGGGACCTTATGGTATGTTTTTTTCCTAAGTCCCTGACCACGTTGCATATCCTTTTACCCCGCCCTTTTTTTTTTCCTCTTATTATCCTATGTCCACCCCGTTACATATCCTTTTACCCCACCCCTTTGTTATTCCTCTTATCCTAAGTTTCATTTTACCTCCCTCGAATCTCATACCCCGACCCCGCCTCACATCACCTGTCTCGTCGCATCCACGTTAACCATACCCGCTCACCTCCACATATTAGATGGCCCACAATGCTTTTTTGACCCACCCTCGACCTCCGAAAGTTAACAAAGGGGGGGGGGGGGCTCCGAAATGGTGGTATCCATTAACCGCCCATGTTGCTACGTGGCACGACCATAATACTTCGCACCCCCTCTTCATAATACCGCTCATTGTTGAAGTACCCCCCTGAAATCTGGATGATTTGAATGCAAAGTTTGTAGAAGCTGAAATAGAGTTAAAGTTTGGTTGTGTGGGCCCAAATTGAAAGGTTTAACAAATGGGCCGAAGTGCGACATGCAATGATGGTGGGACCCAATCGTAATCAGAAATCACAAAGTTTACAGGATAGTCGCGGGAGGTAAGTTTTAAAATTGCTGAAGTGCGACATGCGATGACGGTGGGACCTGATTGCAATCACAAATCACAAAGTTTACAGGATAGGCGCTGGAGGTAAGTTTTAAAATCGCCGCAGTGCAATGTGCGATCTGGGTGGGACCCGATCGCAATCGAAAATCATAAAGTTTACAGGATAGGCACATGAGGTAAGTTTTAAAATTTCCAAAGTGCGACATGAGATGATGAGGGGACCCGATCGCAATCACAAATCACAAAGTTTATAGGATAGGTGCGGGAGGTAAGTTTTAAAATTGCCGAAGTGCGATATGAGACGACGGTGGGACCCAATTGCAATAAAAAATCGCAAGTTTCAAAAGTTAAGTGTAAAGGTAAAGTGAAAAAACAACGAAATGCGAAGTGCGATGTTGGTGCAGAGGCGATGTGGTTCAAAGATGAAATCTAAAGGTGTTCAAGTCCGGGTGTATGAAGTTTTTACGCTGATTTGTAAAGTAAAAGCTAACATGGGTAGAACTAGAAGCAGAATCAAGCTAGAGAACGTATGGTGGCACTATTGCGAATGTGCCAGGGGGGTCAAGTCGGGAAAAGAGGGCAGTGGTGATATAAAAAAATAAAATGAAGAGGCAGCAACACGACAACCAATCCACGAAAACGCCAACACCTCATCAATTTAATAATTCCACTACAGTTTTCTGAAGAGGAACAACCAAGGTGTCAGAGCCTTACTTGCCTCTTCGACATCGGACAAAGCTGGATTATGATCATAAAAGATTGCCGTCTCCACCTTCTTGGCCATAAGTATCTTTTCACTGCCTGCATGGTTCCACTCGTCAAAGTTTTACTCCATCATAGCCTCTTTGGGAGCTTAAGAGGCAATTTCTTCCTCTGTAATCAATAACATACTGATGTTAGGGCTAGGCCCGTCTTATCACTGCCTGCAAGTTTCCACTTGTCCATTTTCTGCTTAAATGTAATCACTGCAGTAGACAGATGAACCGACTTAAGTTTTACATAAATACTACATGCCTTAGCAGTATCAGGGGTTGGAAGGTTGAAACTTGTTAAATTCTGTGCTGTAAAAGATAATTGTTTTGGAACACTGTAACTATTTTGAGCTAGGCATCAATAATAAGAGACTATTCACATGATTCTTGAGATATGTTAATGGTGATTTTATCTCCTCTGTGTTAATTTTTTTCCTCTATCTTTCCATGTTGTGCATCAATTTATCTGATTGCTGAACATAAAATTTAGATTAAGATTTGCTGAGAGAGAACCTTAATTCTGTCTGTGTTTGTTATCTTAATTTTTTCTTCTAAAGTATAGTTAAAGAATTATTAATTTCTCTTAAGCTATTACTGAACTCATTTCTTTATTTCATCCCATATTCACACTGCCAGTAAGATCAAGTTTGCATAGTTATCTTTCCCTGTGAATTCCATTGACAAGTTGATGCACAATTATAGATCATAACAGATTGCTGCCTCCACCTTCTTGGCCAGAAGTATCTTGTCACTGCCTGCATGGTTCCACTTGTCAAAGTGTTACTCCATCATAGCCTCTTTGGGAGCTTAAGAGGCAATTTCTTCCTTTGTAATCAATAACAGACTGCTGTTGGGGCCAAGCCCGTCTTATCACCCCCTGCAAGTTTCCACTTGTCCATTTTCTGCTTAAATGTAATCACTGCACTAGACAGATGAACCAACTTAAGTTTTACATAAATACTGCATGCCTTAGAAGTATCAGGGGTTGGAAGGTTGGACCTTGTTAGATTCCGTGTTGTAAAATATCATTGTATTGGAGCACTGTAATTACTATTTTGAGCTGGGCATCAATAATAAGAGTCCATTCACAGGATTATTAAGATATGTTAATGGTGATGTTCTCTCCTCTGTGTTAATGTTTTTCCTGTTTCTTTCCATGTTGTGCATCAATTTATTTGATTTCAAAACATAAAATTTAGATTAAGATATGATGAGAGAGCACCTTAATTCTGTCTGTGTTTGTTATCTTAATTTTTTCTTCTGAAGTATAGTTAAAGAATTCTTAACTGCTCTTAAGCTATTACTGAACTCATTTCTTTCTTTCATCCCATATTCACATTGCCAGTAAGATCGAGTCTGCATAGTTATCCTGTCCTGTGAATGCCATTGACAAGTTGATGCACAATTCAACCTTTTATGACTCCATAGCCCAATGGATTAAGTTTCACAGCTCTATCTGTTCAACCACCCAATCAATCAAAACAAAATACCCTCATAATTTCTATAACTAGCCTAATATCAACATCTAGAATTATCAAGCTAAATCATAAAAATAGAGAGAGTCCTCTTTGAGTCTAGGAAGGGTAGGTCCTAGACTCCAAAGTGCTAAATGATGTTATCCTCTGTCGTTTGTTCTTGCCAATCTTATAAATTATAGAGTGATAACAATCAGAGTAAATCCATTGGTATACATATTTTTTTGTATAATTTCTAAATTCCTCTTCATCCGTTGAATGTCTCATAACCTCTTCGCCTAGGCAGGGGATGTTGTGACATCCCAGAGCTCTCAACTATTCACCAATCCACCCTTCACAATTTGAAGCACCATCTCTATGTTTCTCACCATTTATTGAATCTATCATTGCCTCTTCATCATTAGGCTCCAATTCCTGTGCTTGGCGAATGACACCGACTTCTCCCCAGATGCTGTCAGAGGAGGAGGAGGAGGAGGAGCAAGAGTCGAGGAATCATTCTCGTTGTCATCGTTGAGGGCTCCTATCATTCACCCAACATTGGGTTGGAGGAAGATGCGGGCGTATACCTCGTCGATGTCGGTGTCGACCAAGTAAGCAATAAAGAGCACCATGCAGAGAACAAAAGGAGTGATTTTGAGGTCAGGTGGGAAGTCAGGTGGTGTCAAAGTGTGCTCAGCATGGCCCTGCGGTAAATAATAGACCTTGGAACCCACAACAAGCATCTCAAGGACTTTCGCCTGAATACACACACACACACACACACACATATATGTATGTATGTATGTATGTATATTTGCTGGGTGTTCGATGTCGACATTGGCAACACTGAGATCAACTCAATTCGAATCGGATATGAATAAAAGGAGAAAACATTATCGCAAAGCCTCATGAAAACGCATAGATAGTTCATCGAATTTCATAACTCGGAGGCTCAGATTTGTGGGATATAGATGTTTTAGACTGTGGTCAAAACTCACATCTTGGAGCTCGGATTCAAAAATTAGAACCTGAAATAAATATTCGAACTTGTTCCCTTGTTGCAGTACCACAGACCTGTGTGAAACACAATTAAAGAATTAACGCTTGGACTTACTGAAGTCTCGAATTTGTTTGAAATCTGTTGAACCCCTCGGTTGGTCACAAATAAGTTCGTATTGATCCATGAAATATTATGGAATTTTCTAGCATACATGTCGATTTTTTTATTTGTGAGGGAATATTCATTTCTATAATGTGTTTTGTATTTGAATGCTAGACTCGTAAAGCACCAAAGATTATTCCAACCAAGAGTTATATGTGTGATATAACATTTTGGTCTTTGTATTACAACTGATATTTTTTAATATTCAACAAGTTGGGATTTTTCTAGCCTTGCGAGAGTTTCGAGTCTTTATTTTTCTCAGAAAATGGCTAAACTTGATGATATATTAGAGTTATTAAATACTCTAATACATTCCACTGTAGATCAGAGGATAACAATCAACAAAGCTTCTCTTTTTGATATTCAAACCTGTCTACAAAATGCACTAAACAAGATTGAATTTTTGCAGCTTGAATCAGAGCTACAATGAGATGAGATTCAACAAAAGATTTGTTATTCTTAACTTGTTTTTGTTCAAAACATTGAGACAAACTCCCATTAGAAACAATATATTGGTTAGATCATTGAGCCTAGTACAAGAGCAGATTTATATGTATATGCAGAAGCTCGTGCTTCACTTCCAAAGTCCATCATCAGACCTTGGGAAGAGCTTGTCCACAACAAGAAAAAAACAAGTCTTGGATATGACAAGGAGGTGTCCTTTCATATTCCGGACTATTCCAAGCCCATTCAATTTTAGAGTGCCAGATTTCTTTATGACAGTTCACTTTCAACTGCTCCTCCACAACAAAAGATTGTGAAATGCCAACACTGTGACCGAGTTGGACATACGAAAGATCATATTTTGATCTTCACCCATGCAAGAATTTTGATCTGTACACTCATTCTTCACACAGATGCTTCAGAAACAAGCTTCCTGCAAGAACAAAGAATCATTTTGGATGGATCGCTTCTTCGCAATGGGCATCAACAACCAAGAAGATGTTTTAGTCATATTTCAAAACTTGTTCTAGAGTATTGAACAGTCTTGCAGTTGAGTTTTCACCATCATCTCACCATGTATCTGACAGGGGGGGAAATTATGGTCATCTACAAGCTTGAAAGCCACATCAAGCGAGCCTGAGCCACAACTTGTCATTCCAGATTTAGAGTTGTAGCTAGAGACACATAAGTTCAAGCAAGCCTGAGCCACAACCTGCCATTCAAGATTCATAGTTGTAGCCATAGAAACAAATGTCCATGAGCATGCTTTTAGTTGGTGGTCAACCTTAAAACATCTATGCGAGGTTGATATTCTTCCTCTTCACATAATTCGGGACACTTCCTCTAGCAGAAGACTTCATCTTCTTGCAAGTTTTGGTAGAGTTCCAGGAAATGCATTAAGCATTCCAGAGTTGGTGGTCATTCGTAAACCATCGTAGGTTGTAGACCTCCCTTCTTCCAGGTTGAAGGTTTCCCTCTTGAAAATATCAAGAGAAATTCCTCTAGCATAAGACCTTAGCTTCTTGCCAGATTTGGAAGAGTTCTGGGAACTGCACTAAGCATTCCAGTGTTGGTGGTCATCCTTAAACTGCCTCTTTATGCCAACATTTTAGAGAGCACATTCAACCTAGTGCTGCCATTTTGTATTACAACTCTCTTCTTGGACTCACACATACCCCTTCGGATTAAGGGGGGGAATGTTTGACACCTAATCCTCTATGGGTAGGTGTAGAAGGCGAATGGACATAGGAAGTCCAGGAGACCTTGGAATGTGGAATCCAAGGGTTTCCTAATGTACTATAAATGCATCATTTGTGAATAATAAAAGTATCCATGCTTATCTTATCTCCTTGTGTGTGTTTACCATACATGAGTTTAACAATTTCAAAGAACAAAACTGATAAATTTTCTTCTGTTGCAAAATTCACTTTTCGGTAGCTTCAACCAGAACATCAAGTGCACTCCTCCTTCTCTTTATTCCAGATCCCTTGGCCTTAATGAGCTTTTGTTTAACCAATCCGAGTCTTCTCTTTAATATCAAATTCTGTACATACAAATTTTCACTTTCCTATGCAGAGGCAAGGTCCACTTCAAATTGTGCTGAGCATTTTTAAGAGTGAGTAAAACAACTTGTACTTGGCTAAATTAATTTATTTTGTCCCTTTTATCTTTCTATGCAAGATGATATACCTGCTGTTGAACATCTTCAAGTTTTTCCAATAATTTCACATATTCCTTTTTCTCTAGTGGAAGAGTGTCCTTCATTTGTTCTTATATTCTGGCTTTTGACATTGTTCTGGGCTTCCTTGGTTGTTCAACTGTCTCTTTAATCTCTTCACCATCAATAATATGTTTAAATTTTCCTTTTGTAGCATGTATTGATGCTTTCCTTGATGTTTCTCTTTCATTGGGATGGAAAGTTCCTTGGGATGCTTGATGCCTAAGTTCTTTGTTTTTTTGCTGCAAATATGCCACCATGAGATGAGCTTTATCAAAATAGTCTTGCAACTCCATGATTCTCAAATCTTTGTCTTCCATTTCAACCTCTTGGTCACCCACTTCAAACACCTTTGGTACATCATTTAAAAGCTCCATGATCCCTTTAGGGGTAGGCTCTTCAATTATCTTCTTTGTTGCAGATCTGGTTCTTGGTTTGTGAGTCACTTTCTCTTACTCATTTTCCTTTTTAGGAGTAGGCTCCTCAATTATCTTCTTTGCTGCAGATATGGTTCTTGGTTTGTGATTCACTTTCTCTTCCTCATGTGAAAATTGAATTTTCTTTCCTTTCTTCTTATATGTTGTCCTCTCTTTCATCATAGGATTTTTAACTGATTGTTTTTTTGCTGGTGAAACTTCATGTGTTTCCACAGGAGGAGTGCCCCTCTCTATCTTTGTACTATCAGAGTGAGCCAAAAGGCCCGAAGTTGCTAAGAAACTATCCCAATTCTTTTTCCTCTTCTCAAGATATTTCAAAACTAACAATTTAACTAAGGAAAAGTGGAATAAACTGGGCACATGATTTTCTCCCTTTGACTGGACCCTGTCTGCAATCTTACTCAAGCTCTTAAACAAAATGAGGCAAATTTAGACTTCTCTTTCTAGTAAAATGCCTCAGGAGCCTTATGTGATATTGATATACCTTGCTGAAGCGCCCCTCACAAGTGAAGTACATCTGTGTGACTTTAAGAAGCTGGCTGTAATGATATAATAGGTAGCTACTTGGAAATTTAGGCTCAAATTTATTTTTATATTGAGGTTTGAGGAAGTATTTGTAATGTGATACATCCAATTCCATGCCAAGGGTATATATGTTGCTTGTGAGTTGGTTTCCTCTGAATCAGTGAACTCAAGATCACCCATATTTACTTCATTACCCTTGAAACTAAATGCAAAGAGTTTAGTGAGTTGAAAATGATAACCTGTGGCTTGAACATTCTCATAAAAAATAATGCAGACTGCCTTTTTTAAAGAAACCAAAATCGTTGGGTATGCATTGACTAAATTGAGATTTTGTGGTTCATAACGTACCACATCTCCTCCTGTGGAATTATTTTTATTTTCTGGAGTATCCATCTCAATTGTGTAGGGTTAAACCCCCACACCACCCCCCCCCCCCTAGCAAGACAATTTATGCAAAGGAAAATGGAAAACAAAGTCTTGGTTAAAACAGGGTATTTTGCGTAGCAAATGTGCAGCACCACGATGAAGGGTTTCAAATGAATGGACCAAATGCAATCTCAGGAATAGGTGATGACTTGGAGTTTTAAAGAATGATATTTAAAATATGCACCAACCAATAAAACACCTGGATACAACACTACATGCAAAAACAAAAAATACATAGGTTTGGGCAGCGTGTGCATAGCAGAAACGAATGTAGGTCCAAGGTTATGATACACCGGGACTATTTCCGATGTTTAGAGTGGTTGGGACGTGTTATACGAAGCTCATGCATGTACAATATTCAACATCAAAGGAGGAAACCTTACACAAAAACCCAAAAACACTTCGACCTCCGTGCACAACAGTTGCGCAACCCCTGTTTCCCACAAGCTTCGAACCTTATTCTCGGCTGTCTGAAACTTTCCTACACTTTGACACTTCTCTAGTGCTGGGAATTAAACATGCATGAATTTTATGCTATTGAAAACCTCTTTCTTATCATGATAATGGTTTTGAATAATGAAATTGAAGTGACATGAGAGGGGACTTTTACAATCATGAGTAGGACATGAAATTTATTGACTCATAACTAACGCTAAACTGACTCACATGACTGAAATGACCCCCATAACTGACTTATGATGAGAAAATCCCTCATGACATGACCCCTTTAACTCTCATAATGACCCATTCCCTCCAGGATCTCAAACTTCAAATTATGACCCCTCGTGGACTTTTATGACTTTACAAATTCGAATTAGGGTTAATGGACTCTTTTATGAAATACATATTTATGATGAATTTGACTATTTTTACCCTTTGTACACAACAAATCCCGAAGACTATGGTACTTGGTGAATCCATAGGATAAATCTTGCAAGCATACCCCCAAAATGAATAGTCAGACAAACACACTTTGATCCCTATATTATAGGAACCTAAATGATATCACTGTACACAAGTTCAAATATCATAGGGATGAAGTCTCACCACAGTGCCACAGTCTCAGTGCAATCAAGTGATAAGGGTTTTGATACATCTCAATACAAATCAGATCAACTTCAGAATTGAATTGGTGAGATCACAGTTCAGTAGAAAGTTCGGTGGTCACAATATACCTTTGGAGGAAAGTTACAATTCAAATCATAGGCAACAATAAAAGAGGGTTATAGTTCGAAGAATGAAGTATGCAAAACCTTATATAAAACCATTCTACAATGATTCTGAGCATAAGTCCGAGGAGATGCTAGTTACAATGGTGATTCGAAGAAGCACGAAAAGACAAGGCCAAAGATACTATCACTCAAGTAGGAACCAACACTAATATGAAGAAGACAAGAAAGAATGCATTTGTATTGAGATCCAATAATTAATGTTATTATGAGGTATAAATTCCATCAACAAAAACAAGTCATAAGAAGCAATTTATGTGAAGTCATGTAGCAACTCTTTTTGCAAGCCTTCTCTTCAATAATTTGACAACAACTTCTAACTCAATTAAGTATTGTGATTTCTTTAGTGATCTAATGGCATGTTTACAATTTCCAAGAAGAGCATCAAGTGTCCTATGGAACATTGATCTCTCAGTCAAAGAAGTTAAAGGTATGTAAACTTAAGGCATAAAATATCATAACTTGAAGAGGCCGCTTCAAGGAATCCTTGCAAAGTTTGTTAAGGAACATCTCTAGGTATGTCTTAGTCTATACACCTTATAAAATTCTCTTCATCTTATTTCGAAATGTGTGTTACTAACATCATTGTGTCTATCTCTGTTGAATCGTGAAGATTCTTGTTCCAGGGGATTCATCATCTAATAAATCTACCATCCTCATATCTTTGATTGTTTGTATAAATAACCCTAGAAAGGTTCTCTGGAAAACCCTAACATAAGGGTATCCTATTAATGTGTGAAACTCTAAACCTACTTAGGGTTATTGATGAAGAAATTGATATTATGATGTCATGTTTGGGGTGTTGGTAAGATCATAAAAACCCTAACTTGTTAGGGTTGAAATGGTGTTGTCTAAAATCCCAAACCTTTGAAGTTTTGGTGTAATAGGGTTTGATTTTATATGAACTGAAACCCTAGATCCTTAGGATTTGGTTGGGTCTATAAGAAAAACCCTTGTTATGTATTTAAAGTCTTAGGAATGAAACCCTTGGTATGTGTTCATTTGGTTAATACCATAGCTTGGTCTAGGTCGATATATGTCTAATATGTTTATATTGCCTGACATATGATATGATTTTTTTTGATGATGCATTCCTAGATATATGTGCTGACCTAATTATTAATGGTCATAAGTCCCAAGGTTTGGAAAACAAGCCCTAATCAAATTTTGAAGTTCTAGGTTGATGTTTTGGAAATCTAGGGTTTTGCAGCAAAACCCTAGTAGTAGTTAAATTCTATAGTATAAAATATATATAATGTTTTCTGAGAATTTCTAGATAGAAAATCAAGGGTTTACATCAAACCCTAGTAGAAGCTATTTATGTTGTTTTAAGCTGTGATTGATTGTTGAAACTCATGTATAAAATATAGGGTTGACGTGAAATCCTAGTGGGAAGTCTAACATATGAATTTTGAAAGCTATAGATACATTTTTTTTAATTTGAATTATTTCTAGGGTTTGCTATATGAAATAACTTTTCATCTTGCAACTTGATTTAACTGCTGATGTGATTTAGGGTTTGTAACAAAACCCAGGCTAGAAGTTGAAGTATAGTCTCTTGCTAATTATGTTTTTAAAGTCTAATGCTTCCACTAATATAAGATTTGTTCTAACTAACTTATTAATTTTAGATAACCATGGTATGTTCTATGCTTAATGAAATTTTAATTCAATCTTTCTTATAGGCCCAATTCAATTTAGAAATCACATAAACATGAAAGTAAAATGTTGATATAACATGATAATAGATCAACAGAAGAAAATCCAAATAATGTAGATCATATTTTACAATTATTCTTGTCCAACAAAGATAGAGAGTGATGTGCGTTTCGACAATCAACAGGATGCATCAACCCGCAAAGTCTTTCTCAACATCAAACCAACCAACCTTCCAAGTTGTTAGTACTCTATAATTTAGAATATTGGCAAGGCTAAACTATAAAGCACATCATCAAACCACTTTGGAGTCTAGGACCTAGCCTTCCTAGACTCAGAGAGGGCTCTCTCTGTTTTTATGATTTAACTTGATAATTCTAAGTGCTAATATTAGGCTAGTTACATTGATGGGGTTGTTTGTTTGATTAATTGGGTGGTTGGACAGACGGGGCTATAGAGGGTATTCCATTGGGTGATGGAGTCAAATGCTGGAATGGCACATCAAAATCAAGATAAATCAGAAGGAAAACTAACTATGCAGAATGGAACTTAAGAGCTGTATGAATTATGAGGTGAAAGAAACAGTAAGGTTCAGTCATGACTAAAGAGAAGTTAACAATTCTTTAATCAGACTTCAACAGAAAACATTTAGATTGTAAATGCAGATAGAATTAAGGCGCTCTGACAACGAATCTTAATCTAAAATTTCTGAATTACAATGAGATGAGAAGAAAAACAGCAGAGAAAAACAACAGAAACATTTAAACAAAGAAGTAACACATCACCATTTTAACACAGTGCAAGAATCCTGTAAACGGTCTTTATTACAGTGCTCCAATAGTAGTTATTACAATGCAGGTGCTAAAATATGCAACCTTTCATATTGGAAATTCTAGCAGTATTTAACTAACAACTAAGTCGATTTCCCTAATATAATTTGAAAAAATTCATTAATTACAAACAAACTAAATTTAGATAAGTGTGGCCATGCAAGCCTAATTCAGACATCACTAACAACAATCGCCTTTGTAATTAATTTTGGGCAAGTCTTCGTAGATCTAAATGCTTCAATGGCTCCTCGGAAGATCAAACAGTAAGCTTTGGGGGTGGCTTTTATGGTTTCGAAGAGGCAACTAATGGAGGCTATAACATATGGATTTGTTTTACAGAAAACATGCATTGGGTAATCAAATCTTGTCCAGTGCTTGCTGATTTCATTTATTGATGTTGATGCTGATGTGTTTTGTTGCCCCTACAGTCTCTGCTGTTATAACCATAACAAGTCTGCATGAAACACCTTTTGCTGCTTGACTCAAACAATGGTGTATTTTTGTTACTTGAGCCCTTCTGGCCATGTTTCACCTTATTTCTTCGTAGAATGAGTTTCAAACCTCATATGCCCGATTGTGGAGGGATGGTGGTTGGAAAATGGGGATGTATGATGGAGGATGTGGCATGGTGGAATTGGCAACGGTCAACTGGCGGATCGATTTTCTAAATGGTGCAAAGGAATTTATGGAGGAGGGTGAGAGTGGTAAGCGGTGTTTGGAGAGGAGATGAAAAATATCCTTGGGTGTGACACGTAGCCAGATGGGCAGTATGGGATACCACCCATTCTGGACCCCCCGCCCCCTCATGATAAAGTTCGAATGCTGTGAGGAGGCCAAAAATGGATAAGGGCCGTAAGATGTAGGGAGAGGAGTGGAGAGGGAGGAAAGGTGGAGGGTGATTAGAGGTGGAATAACATAGCACACGGGTGGGACCCGAGTTATTCATTTTTGTGTTTAACCCCCTTTTCAAAGAGAAACATTGTAAAATTCATTTACATGATTCTGAAACCTTTAGATTTCATCTTTGCACCACATCACATCCGCTCTAATCATCGCACTTCGCATGTTGCAGTTTCTAAACTTTACCTTTGCATTTATTAATTAAACTTGCGATTTGCGATTGGGTCCCAACGCATCACACATCACACTCCAACAATTATACATTTACCTCCTGCAATTATTTATTAAAACTTGTGATGTGTGGTATGCGAGCCAGGGCCACGCCACCTGCCATGTCACCCTGCTAAGTCATTTGTCACGTCACTCACCACGTCATCATAGGTCACCCGTGATTTGTGGGGTCAAAAACTATGTCACCATGCCACGTGACACCACTTCACCTACCATGTCATTATAGGTCACCCACGATCTGTGGGGTCAAAACCACTTCACCATGCCACATCACTTGCCACGTCACCTGCCACGTCCCTTCATATCGTAGATTGGTGAATTTAACATTTTGTCCTTGCACCTATTTTCTAAAATTTGTGATTTGCGATTTGCACTCAGGTCCCACCACATCGCAAAATTGCAAGTCAGACGGTTTGCTATATGTTTAAACTTTAAAATTTGCAAAGTGCGA
This sequence comes from Pinus albicaulis, assembly GCA_034641835.2. Classification (NCBI taxonomy): domain Eukaryota; kingdom Viridiplantae; phylum Streptophyta; class Pinopsida; order Pinales; family Pinaceae; genus Pinus; species Pinus albicaulis. Next base: position 1,782,650,324 of record CM076580.1, on the reverse strand, counting down.
TAGAGTGAAGAGTTATAACATGCGCGATGCGATATCACACATCGAAGATCGTAAGAATTAACATTTGGCGGAAAATGGAATGAGTTATAATTTGCGATCTGCAGGCACTTAGGCGTAGGGGAGTGCGAAACAACGAAATACAAGGAATAAGGCAGAAACAAGGTTCGCATTTGATTTTTGTGGTGTGGTAAGGTATGACGGGTCCCGCTTTCATCACATCAGTGGAAAATAAGTTTTGGCAAAGTCTTTTAAGAGGTATGGCTTGAAGCTTGCATGTTGCGGAGTGCGGGGTGAATGGGTCCTGTTAGTGTCAGTATTTGCATACTTCCACTAGGGATCAAAACACATTTGCATGTGCATCTTAGGTGTTCCATTCTGAATAAATTTTTCATCATTCCATTAGGTCATGATATAAAATTGTTCCACTGGTGGTTGTCCTGGTCAAATAAGCTTCCTTCTCCGTCAGAAGATCATATTGGTTGGCTCATTCTCATGCCTCCTTGAGCATAACAACTCATATGAAATTCTCTGTTCACTTGGAAGTCTTTAAAGTCAAAGGTCAAAGTCTCATTCAAAAGTAAGGTCAAAAAGTAGTCCCATTAGGTCATAGGGTCAAAATCATGAAAATTGGTCATTTCACTATCAAATTCATATTTTGAAGGAGTAGTAATAGTCAAATGTATTCAACAATTTCAGGTTATAAACTATCATTTCCAAGTAAGTGGCTTTGTGTTTACCGTATTTGTGTCTTAGTTGTGCTTGGAAAGCTCCTTTCCCTCTCCTAGGGTTTTGAGGGCATTTTTCTTGGTCTCATAACTTCCATGGTTAAATAATCAACAAGACTTGTATCTTGATGCTCTTACACTTTCCCCTATCATTAATGTACCTTCCTAAACACTTCTCACCACTCCTATCCCTCAAAATCATCATTTTTCCACAAACCCTAGCCTATTGCTACAATTTGACACTTTTTGAGACTAGGCCTGTGTTTTTCCCTTTTGGACCCCTTCCCCTCACTCAATCCTTGAAATTCCACTTTCCCCTACTATCTAACATATATCCATATCCCCAAAAATTTCCCCAAGAATTTAGACACCCCCTAACCTCTTCATTCCCCTCCCTCTACAAGGGAGTCCTAAATCCCCTGTTTCGCCTACCAAACCCTAATTTCCTCTCACACTGAGCTAGGGTTTGCTATCGAATCAGAGAGATATGAGTAGAGGAGGCATAAGGGAGGTCATTTTGGCAATTATGAAGCCATCCAAACTCATAAACATCATTATTCATGTTAAACACACGCATGGTAAACACAAATAAAGGGAAAGATAACACACATAAACATAAAGATAAGCGTGAGTTGTTTTATTATTCACCATAGATGTACATTTATAATACAATGGCGTGACTCTTGGATTCCACATTCCAAGGTCACTTGGACTTCATTTGTCCATTCGCCTTCCACACCTACTTGTTGAGGATTAGGTGTCCAACATTCCCCCCCTTAATCCAAAGGGGTATGTGTGAGTCCAAGAAGAGAGTTGTAATACAAATATGCAAAGGATGCATGGCAGCACTCAGGCTGAATCCTCTCTCTGAAATGTTGGCATAAAGAGGTGGTTTAAGGATGACCACCAACACTGGAATGCTTAGTGCAGTTCCCGAAACTCTTCCAAATCTGGCAAGAAGCTGAGGGCTTCTGCTAGAGGAAGTGTCCGTCATTTTTTGAAGAGGGATACCTTCAACCTAGAAGTAGGGAGGTCTACAACCTATGATGGTTTAAGGATGACCACCAACACTGGAATGCTTAATGCATTTCCTGGAACTCTTCCAAAGTTGGCAAGAAGCCGAAGTCTTATGCTAGTGGAAGTGTCCCGAATTCTTTGAAGAGGAAGAATATCAACGTCACATAGATGGTTTAAGGTTGTCCACCAACCAAAGGCATGCTCATGGGCATTTGTGTCTCTAGATACAACTCTGAATCTGGAATAGAAGGTTGTGGCTCAGGCTCGCTTGAAATTTTGTGTCTCTGGCTACAAATCTGAATCTGGAATGACAAGTTGTGGCTCAGGCTCGATTGATGTGGCTTTGAAGCTTGTAGATGACCATAATTTCCCCCCCTGTCAGATACAAGGTGAGATGATGGCGAAACATCAACTGCAAGACTGTTCAATACTCTAGAACAAGTTTTGACATATGACTGAAACATCTTCTTGGCTGTTGATGCCCATTTCTAAGAAGCGATCCATCCAAGATGAATCTTTGTTCTTGTAGGAGGCTTGTTTTTGAAGCATCTGTGTGAAGAATGGGTGTGGCGCCCACAGTGCTTGCATGGGTGAAGATAAAAACAATGATATTTCATATGGCCAACGTGATCACACTGTTGGCATTTTACAATCTGTTGTTGTTGTTGTGGAAGAGAAGCAGGATCTGGAACAGCTGAAGGTGCGTTATCATGAAGAAATCTGACACTCTGAAATTTTATGGGCTTGGAGTAGTCCGAAATATGAAAGTACAAACCCTTGTCATTTCCAAGACCTGTTCTGTGCTTGTTATGGACAAGCTTTTCTCAAGGTCTGATGATGGGCTTGGGAGGTAGAACCCGAGCTTCTGCATCTGCATACAAATCTGTTGTTGAACTAGGAACTGAATGTGAATCAGTCACAACATTATTTACTTGCTGCTTATAGGAGTCTGTTTCAATTTTTTGAACAGAAACAGGTTCATAATGATGACTCCTCTACTATAATTCTTCTTGCTGGAATTGAGATTCAAGCTACAAAAACTCTATATTGTCTTGTGCATTTTGCAAGCAGAATTGAATGTCGGTGAGAGAAACTTTACTGATTTTTAATGTATCATAAGTAATAGACAATATCAGAGTGTTGAGGAACTCTAATACCTTGGTAATTCTAGCCATTTTCTACAATTTTACAGTTACAAATTGCAACACAGTTTTGTAGCTTAAAATAAATGCTTGAAATCCTTAAATTGCAAGTTAGCAAAAAACATTTCTTTGAATCATGGGTTTGAAACCTCCATGGATCTTTTTTCCTTCAAAGTGTGCTAAATAATACAAGTCAATGGATTGACTCCGGCTATGAAAAGCTACAATTCTTCATCCTCTAATCAACAACAATCAGACAAATACTCCAAAATGACAAGAAGAGCGAGAAATAATAATGATACTCATTTGAAAAGGTGCCAAATAAATTAGCTCCCGTCCTAATTTGGTAAAGGATGGAAATTCAAATAATTTTTCATATTTATGTGCATTTTAGAATTTTCACGCATTAAAAAATCTAACTCATAGCCTCCTTCAATTTTTCTTTAATCAGGTTTGCAAAAAAATATTGAGTCACAGATTCAGTTGCCTGCAAATAATTTTGTTACTCGCTTGCTTCAAAAACTCAACGTATACTAGAGGAGTGTAGAACCTTGGGAGGCTGCGGTGATTTATTGACTTCTAGCTGCAATGTGGATTGGTAGTGCGAGCCCTATATCTGTACCACGTTATCTGACTCACTTGAAATCTTCCACAAATTCCTGAATCCGTTTCTATTGCAACTATTCAATCTCAAATATGCCAATGTGGCTGAGATCAATGAGATTCAACCCTTAAACACCCAAAACCTTCACATTTCCAGTCAAGCCACAATGATAAGATGAAAAACACGAATGACCCAGCATGCTTTACGTTGATTTATGTCAGATCCATTGCAATTCTAGCGCCATTAACCAGTATATGTGTTTTTTTTGGTCAAATTTCAAGCAGTGTTTTACCTGATTATTTAACTCCTATTTGATTATCTAAACAAAGCGATGGAGTGTGGTGTGTGGGAGAGGATTTTTCCAAAATGGGAGGAGGGATGAATGACACCAAGCAGCGGAGGGTCGGTGGCAAGGAGCCATGAGAGGAGCACGCAAGTGTGAAGGAACTAAACCTCGCATAAATGAGGGACAGGTATAGGTGAGATGTGAGGGCAGCAAGAGAGGTAGGAGATGAAGCAGTGCGAGATGGAGCGGGTGGGGAGTAGAGAGCAGGGTAGGAGGGGTGCGAGGAGGGGAGGTGGGAGTCAGGTGAGGAGGAGTGCAGAGTTGAGTTGGTGGAGGGAGAAAGCAACGTGTAGTGGGAAGATGATTACACGGAGAAGGAGGTGGAGCGTGAGAAGACCGCATGCCAACAGGCCGACTGCTAGCGGAGTGGAGGTGAGCGGGTGAGCGTATTACAGTGGGCATGTTGGTGTTGGAGGGAGGCCAACAAGTGGAGGAGCGTGTTGCAGTGCTGAGAGGAATGGAGGGGAGGGCGTAGCAGAACGAGGTGAGATAGACGGCTGAGGAGGTAGACGCAGCAGCAGGGAGTGTTAGTCATCAGTAATTTTTGCCTTCATAGATGACTAAATGTTTTCCCTAGATTTCTAGAAAAAAATTTCTTGAACATTGTGAGTTCTAGAAATCTCATTGCCTTCATCATCCTTAAAGATAATTTTTCCCTATTTCATCTTTTTCACCATGTCTAGCATTGCCTACCAGTCCCAGAAAACCCATTTGTGGCTTATGTCACTATCCCTACCTGTATGCTTTCACCTTTGGCCCAAATCCTCTGTCTTGTTTTTCCTAAAAGCCCCCCACTGCTACTTAAACCCACCAAACAAACAATCTTGTCGTGTCTCCCAAAGTACTCTCAAACACTGATAGTCTCAAACTATCTCTGTAAACTCTTTAGATAAATCAAGTGCATGAGAATTTAGATCTTCAATACATCAGTCTATCCTAAAAACTCTATCTTGCACTTGATAAGCCTAAGTTATAGGTCTCAATCCAAAAACCAAGTCCAAGAAGGCCTCCACTAGGTCACCTAGGGTTTCACAAAGTCATAGGATGGATTTGGTGTCCTACAAACTATGTTCTTCTTATATGAAAAAAATACCTTCAAAGAAGGGGACAAGTCACTTTGTCCTAGATTCACCAAAAGAGATCATTCAAAGAAGGTTTTTTAGCCTAAAGCATAAATCTTGTAAGGGGACAACTTCCCTTTGCTCACACTTCTGCAAGAGGGTCAAAAAGCCATCAGATTAGCAATGAGGTAAGGTAAAATAGAAAATCATCATAAGAAGACCAGTCATAGCAAGAATAAAGAAGCAAGCATATGTTTGATGGAAATCAAGGGTTTGTGACAATTTTGACCAAACAAGGAATCAATCCTAGGGTTACAAAGGCAAAGGCCACCTCAACTTCTTCAAATACTCATTAAAGAATTTTTAGGAATGATTAGTAAGTTTTGTGAAGTTTTTGAGAACTTAGAAGACAACATTGTTTACTTTTTCCTAAGCAACCCTAAAACCTAGGAGCTTGGCAAAATGGACAAAGATGGTCACATAGCGACAAAGAAGCCCCCTTCATCACAGTAGATGGTTTCAACAGGTTTTCAAACTACCTTCTAGGGATTGGAAAAAGGCATTAACTCCACTATAACTGAGGAGGAAAGAGGATGAATAGTATTAGAAAAAGGATGAAAAATATCAGCTCAAGGGTTTGATTTCTCAATGCAACAGTCAGAAGTAGTTTCGAAATTATCAAAGAAGGCAAGCATGAGGGAAGAAAATGCCAAAGGAGGAAAATTTGACAAACATGTTGGGTATGTGTTATATTCTTTCCACGACTACGCACGCGCGGGGGGGCGATAGCCCCTCCTTTGCGTTGGGCACAACGGGGGGGTCACAGGGGGGGCGGTAGCCCCCCCTGTCGGGGTCCGGGGCAGCGTCCCGGCGAAAATTTTGGTTCCTTAATTTCCGTTGGGTAGTCTGCGTCCATGGTTTTGTGCATGGTTTTGCACATGGTTTTGGGGTTCGATGGTTTTCGGCCCCTGGTATTTTTGTAGATCCGGTCAAGGGAACTACGGTTATGTTCTAATCCAGGGTTAATGGATTGGGGTTTATGTATGCTCCGCCATGTATATATATGTGTTGTAACACTAAAAGGAATATAATGAAAAATCAAGCTGGTCGTCCCGATTTGGGATCCAGGGGAAAATCTCTGTGTTTATCTGTTTTATGTTTTATGCTCTTGCTATTGTTTATTTTCTGTTATAAGAATCGTGTGTAGATATTTCTGTTCAGGGTTAAAACCTACATTTGGTATTGGAGCTGTTTCGGCTTCAAGGGGACGCCTTTGTTGTTGAGGGTTTTTTGCTCGGGCCTGTGGTAGACCCTGTGCAGTGGGAGATCTGCGGGATCGATTCTTGCGGTGAAAGAATATGGCGAGCAGCGGGAAGATAGAGATCGAGAAATTTAATGGTCAGAGCTTTGAGTTATGGAAGCTCAATATGGAGGATCTGCTGGTGGATAAAGATCAGTGGATCGCGGTAGATCCAGGTACTAAACCAACGGCAATGTCAGATGAAGACTGGAAGAAACTGGATCGGAAGGCTAAGAGCACAATATGGTTGTGTGTGTCAGATTTAGTATTGTTGAATGTATCTGGGGAATCTATGGCGAAGAATTTGTGGGAAAAACTTGGGACTTTGTACCAATCTAAGTCTCTGGTGAATAAGTTGTTCCTGCGGAAAAAGCTGTATAACCTGAGGATGAAGGATGGAGACTCGGTGACAAAGCATCCGAACGCCTTCAATACTGTGGTAAGTCAACTGTCGTCTGTTGATATTAAAATCTCAGATGAAGATAAGTGCATCAGTTTGTTGTGCTCTCTACCAGACTCGTGGGACAGTCTGGTTATTGTAATAGGTAGCAATACAACTACCTTGAATTTTGATGACATTGTCTCAGCCTTGCTGTCGGAGGAAATGAGACGGAGAAATATGGAGGGTCAGAATGGAGATGCCTTATCTGTACGAGGAAGGTCCCAAAACAAAAACAAGAATAAGGTTTCGAGTGGGAGATCTAAATCTAGAGGGAGATCTAAATCTCCCGGAAAGTTTGTAAAGGTGTGCTGGAAATGCAGAAAGGAAGGAAACTACAAAAAGGAATGCAGATCTAAAGCTCCTGAGAAAGGAAAGGGATCTGATGAAGCTCCTTCTGCAGAGGCAAAAACCACCTCGAATGAAGGTGGGGATGTGTATTTGGCTTCTTCTTCAAATACACATGTAGATCATGAGTCATGGTTGATTGACTCAGGTGCATCCTTTCACTTCACTCCCCATAGGGAGTGGTTCTCCGAGTATGAGAAATATGATGGTGGTGATGTCTTCCTAGGGGATGATAGGAAGGCCAGAATCGTCGGACGTGGAAAGGTCAAGCTGAAGCTGCAAGGTGGAAGGATTAGAACACTTCCTGGTGTTCTGCATATTCCTACATTGGCTAGAAATCTGATTTCTGTAAGCAAGATGGATGATGCAGGTGTAAAAACAGTGTTCGAGAAAGATTCCTGCAAGATGGTTCGGGGAGCACTGGTACTAATGCGGGGAGTTCGGACTGGAACTCTATACAAGCTACAAGGTAGCACTGTTATTGATGGGTGTAATAGTTCTATGGTTCCCGAAAGTGGAGCGGAAAGCCTAGCTGTCTCTGGAGAAAAGACCATGTTATGGCATCAAAGGCTTGGACATATTGGAGAGAAGGGCCTTCAGATACTGCACATAAATGGTATGGTAGAAGGTATGTCTAATTGTTCTCTGGATTTCGATTTCTGTGAACATTGTGTATATGGGAAGCAGAATCGGGTGAGTTTTCCTTCTGGTGCTAAGAGGGCAAAAAAGATATTAGAACTTGTGCACAGTGATGTGTTTGGGCCTGTGTCAGTTCCATCACTGGGAAAGTCTGTGTACTATGTTTCATTCATAGAGGACTTCTCAAGGAATACATGGATATATTTCTTGAGGAAGAAATCTGAAGTCTTTGACAAATTTAAAGAATTTAAGGCTCTGGTGGAAAACCAGACAGAGAAGAAGATAAAGGCATCGAGGACAGATAATGGTGGGGAGTTCTGCAAGAAGGAATTTGAAGAGTTCTGTAAGAAGTGTGGTATAGCACGATAGAAGACTACTCCATACACACCTCAGCAAAATGGAGTTGCAGAAAGAGAATGAACAACACCGATGGAAAAGGCAAGAAGCATGCTCATGGTACCTAGTTAGACACCCTATGAGTGCTGGAGACTGCATGTTACTTAGTTAACAAATCACCTTCATCAGCGTTGGAGGATAAGACCCCACATGAGGTATGGACCGGTAAGAAACCCTCTCTTTCACATCTAAGGGTATTTGGATGTGATGCATATGTACATGTTCCAAAGGAGAAAAGGACCAAGTTGGATAATAAATCTGAAAGGTGCATCTCTATTGGGTATAAGGATGGTTTAAAGGGTTACAAGCTTTGGAACCCAGAAACAAGGAAGGTTGTGTACAGCCGAGATGTGGTGTTTAGAGAAGTGAAAGATGTTGTTAAACATGAAGTCCTATCAAAGGAACCTGAAAAGATAGAGTTTGAGCTAAAGGAGGATGAACTAGACTCTACAACAGAAGAAGACTCAGAAGATGAAGAGCCACAAACTCCAGCTTTGAGAAGATCAGTTCGGGAAAGAAGGCAACCAGAAAGGTATAGTCCATCTGCTTTCTGTTCAGGTTTTTCCTTAACTATAACCGATGATGAACCCAGAACTATTAGGGAGGCAGTAGATTCAGAGGATGGAAAACTCTGGAAGGAGGCCATGGTTGATGAAATGGCATCCTTGCACAAAAACGATGCATGGGATCTGGTGGAGTTGCCGACTGGAAGCAAGCCCATTGGGAGCAAATGGGTGTTTAAGAAGAAGATGAATGTAGAAGGCAAGGTGGAGAAATACAAAGCTCGGTTGGTAGTGAAAGGTTATTCCCAGGTGCCGGGAATTGATTTTGGTGATATTTTTTCTCCTGTTGCCAAAGTTACTTCTATTAGATTACTTTTATCTGTTGCTGCTGCATTTGATTTTGAGATAGAACAGATGGATGTGAAGGCAACATTTCTTCACGGGGATCTAGAAGAGGAGATCTACATGAAGCAACCTGAAGGCTTTATGGTGAAGGGTAAGAAAGAACTGGTATGCAGGTTGAAGAAGTCTCTGTATGGGTTAAAACAGTCACCAAGGATGTGGTATCAGAAATTTGATACCTATATACAGGGACTTGGCTTCACCAGAAGCAAGGAGGATCACTTTGTTTATTTTAAATTAATTGGTGACCGTGTTATTTATTTGGTCTTGTATGTGGATGATATGTTGTTGATTGGAAATGACAAAGAAATTATCCAAGATTTGAAGACCCAACTGTTCTCCAAATTCGACATGAAGGATCTGGGTGCCGCAAACTATATTTTGGGCATGGAAATTAAGAGAGATCGGGAAAAGAGGAAGCTCTGGTTAAACCAGAGGAAGTATGTCGAGACTATATTGCAGAGGTTCAATATGCAGGATAGTAAACCGGTGAATGTTCCTATTCCCGTAGGTGTAAAGCTGTCTGCTGAACAGTGTCCCAAGACACAAGAAGAAGAGGAGTATATGTCTCGTGTTCCATATGCAAGTGCAGTGGGTAGCCTGATGTATGCAATGGTCTGTACTAGACCAGACATTGCACATGCAGTGGGAGTATTGAGCAGGTTTATGTCAAACCCAGGGAAGGAGCATTGGACAAAAGTGAAGCGGGTTTTCAGATATTTACGTGGCACTAGTGATTATGGCTTGTGCTACCAGGGAAGACCAGGATTGGAAAGAATGTTGGACATTCGTGGTTTTGTTGATGCAGACTGGGCTGGAGATCCGGACCAAAGAAGATCTACAAGTGGGTATGTGTTTAGCCTATTTGGAGGTGCAGTCAGTTGGATGAGTAAAAGACAGTCTGTAGTGGCTCTTTCAACTACAGAGGCAGAATACATAGCAGCCACTCATGCAAGCAAGGAAGCAGCTTGGTTGCAGAGATTGTGTTCAAGTATGGGGTTGGTACAACAAGCTATAAGGATAGACTGTGATAGCCAAAGTGCAATTTTCTTGGCTAAGAACCCTGCTTATCATTCAAAGACAAAGCACATTGATGTTCAATATCATTTTGTTAGAGATATGGTTGAGGCTAAAAGGGTGTTGCTGGTAAAGGTGGACACTTTGAAGAATGTTGCAGATGCATTGACAAAGTCTGTGAGCACTCAGAAGTTCTCTTGGTGTAGAGAAACAATGGGTGTTGAAGAGTTGGGCCAATGACTAAGCCCTCTTGTGGCCCCCCGTGGAAAGAAAACAACAAGTGGGAGAATGTTGGGTATGTGTTATATTCTTTCCACGACTACGCACGTGCGGGGGGGTAAGAGGGGGGGGCGATAGCCCCTCCTTTGCGCTGGGCACAACGGGGGGGTCACAGGGGGGGCGGTAGCCCCCCCTGTCGGGGTCCGGGGCAGCGCCCCGACGAAAATTTTGGTTCCTTAATTTCCGCTGGGTAGTCTGCGTCCATGGTTTTGTGCATGGTTTTGCACATGGTTTTGGAGTTCGATGGTTTTCGGCCCCTGGTATTTTTGTAGATCCGGTCAAGGGAACTACGGTTATGTTCTAATCCAGGGTTAATGGATTGGGGTTTATGTATGCTCCGGCATGTATATATATGTGTTGTAACACTAAAAGGAATATAATGAAAAATCAAGCTGGTCGTCCCGATTTGGGATCCAGGGGAAAAATCTCTGTGTTTATCTGTTTTATGTTTTATGCTCTCGCTATTGTTTATTTTCTGTTATAAGATTCGTGTGTAGATAATTTCTGTTCAGGGTTAAAACCTACAAAACATGGACCATTGCTGATAAAAAGATCTGTCCAAGTTCAAAGGAGACAATGATCAAAGGAAGAAAATGTGTTGGCACTTGCATACACAGAAGTGGCCCTGAAAGACACAAAAGGGTTTAAACTAGCATGCCCCTCTCACTAGACCTACATCATTGTCAAAATGGTTTAAAGAACAAATATGCCATTGACTTACAGCAGAGCTGTAAAACCTCCAACAAGGGTCACCCTATCAAATGAATATTCTGCAAAGGATGGATTTTACCATAAATAACACTTCTACAAACTGTCAAGGGTGGCTATTTACAGGAAGAATTGATAAGAGCATAAGTGCCAAATGAATGTTTGTAGTGATAACCACACCTAAAGATTAAAAAAGGTCATTTGTACTTGCTGCTAGGGTTTTTCTCTCACCAAGTGGTTTTATCCTCACTACTTCTCAAGAAAACATGACATAATGTAAATCAAAGGAAAGAAATGGCAAAGTATGACAAAATTTGTTGTGTAAAGTCATAAAACGGGTTTATTTTCCAAATATAGGTGAGAAGCATAGTTTCAGCTTCTTCAGGGAGTTTATCACTCTGAAAATAACCTCAAAGGGTTTCCAGCTATGAAAAAGCAATGTTTTTATCAAACTGCCCCCCTTACAGGACCACAAAGTCAAAAGGACAGTCAAAGAATTAGGAAGGGAAATAAAACCTTATAAAGTGGGTTTGAGCTTTCAAATTTATTTTTCAAAGGGTTATAAAGATCTTTTTTGAGTATCTCCCCATCTCATTCATCATTTTCAAAAGAGGGAGAACCATTGAAGGAATTCTGGAGGTTTTTTTTTGTGCAAAACTGGTAAACAATTACAGGCGCTATGCACCGAGGCCGGCGCTATGCACATGGCTCTCGGTGCTACTCACATGCGAGGTAGTCACAGTGTTATTTAACACTACGCTGCGCATCTAGAGCCCGGCTCTGCGCACCTGGGTGGGCGCTACGGACAGGCCTAGAAAGGCCCGACTGGCCACCAAATCTGACCGGCGCTATGCTTTGACTGGCCCGACTGGCCTATCCTCCAACTCGGCGCTGCGCTCCGACAGGCCAACTCAACCTAAACGTGCAGTCGGGCAGGTGCTACGCATAGCCAACCTTTCACCCAATTTGCTCAAAAAGGCTAAAAACTGAAAAATTTTGCCTCCAAAGCTACACCTTTAGTCAAACAAGGTTGATTGACTCTCTTCCTCACTTTGCAAGCAATATTTTCATGAACAAGGAGGACATTTAAGGTTTAAGATGACCAAACCCTAATATCAGTAAAGATCAAATGTTTAAACCTTTCCAAGGCAAAATTTACAAATTAGAGGTTGGCCTTAGCCTAAAGATACTCAATGCACATAACCCTCCTCCTAAAAACTCTGAATTTGTCCCAGAATTTTTTTCATTTGGCCCTCATTTGCAAAAGTTTCCCTTACATCACTCATTGCCATCCTTTGACCTAAAGGCTCTCAAAAAAAGTTTAAGAATCCTTTGCCTCTAAACCAGCCACCATGTCTAAAGAAGAATTAGTGAGTCAAAGAAAAAGATAAAGGAGGAACAAGGAGATGACAAGAGCTTGGAAGAGGCAGAGTTTAAATAAGGAAAACCAAGAGAATGATAATGGCATGAAAGAAAGTGGTGGAAATGAAGAAAAGGCAGAAAATAATGAGGCAAGTACTGAGCTTAATCAAGAAAATTAAATAATGAAAATGATAGAGACAGCAGGGAAGAAACAGAGCCTAAAGACTGAAGACGATGAAGAAATAGAAGATCAAGAACAGATAGATGATAAGGCTGGGACTGATTTTGAAGAGGCAGGCAGGGACAAAGACAGTGACACTGATAATACATTCAAATAAGCAAGGCAACTAAAGGTATAATCCTGACTATCATAACACTAGTCAGATTCTTAATCACAAAGGAAAATCAAAGGGACAGTACAAGAAATGACAAAGGAGAAGACATCAAGGAAGGACATGGCCAAAGTGAAACAGATACAGAAGCTGATGATCAACTCCAAAACCAAGGCATAAACACTAAATATAGCAAGATAAAAGGCAAAGGGATGATGAAGACAAAGAGGAGGGTGGTTTTCATGCTAAGCAAGGTAATAGTGAAAGAAGTGCAGCAAGTAACTCAAAAGAAGAACAAAGTGAAAATGAAGAAATCAGTAAAGAGGCATTGAAATTTGAGCACTTAAATAAATTAAAGACCAAGAAAAACTTGGAGATATAACTCAAGATTTTTCATAGGCTTATCTAAACCATTGAAGGACCTCTCCACAAAGTTTAAGGCAAATTGGACAACTTTTGGTTTTTTCCAAATTTTGACCCCTAGGAGCGCAACACCCTAGGCGCTACGCACAAAATTGGTGCATCCTAAGCTGTAAAAGTTTTCCTTTTTGAACTTCTCACATTACCAACAGTCCTCTCACCAATTTTCAGATCATTTGGAGCATTTTTACCCCCTCAAAAGGTCAAAAAACATCAAAAATTTGACCTTTCTGCCTCATTTTCAGACTAGGCACTGTGCACAGAGCAATGTTGGGAGATTTTGTTTTTGGACCGGAAAATGGCATCCAATCAGCACAAATCAATAATTTATGGAAGATAGACTCACCAAGATTTCCAACAGGCCATCACGGAGCCAAATCCGGTGTCGGGAAGGGGTCCAAAACTCAGATGCAAAAGACCCCATTTTCTGCTGAAGTGGTGCTACGCAGAGAGGCTGCCTAGTGTGTTTTGGACCAAAAGTCAACAAAACACACTCATTTATTGCAAATAGATATTTTTGAGTTTTTTGAGGCAAATTAAGCTATAATTAAGTGCAAATAGTTATTTTAGAATTTATTTCTTGGGATATTATGTGCCTTGGGCCTTGCATGGTCTCTTGGCCATAAATGATATTTATGACTATATTTGACATTTTCCTACCACATTTAGTGTTTTAGTCCTCATTTTCTCCATAAATAGAGCATGAGGCCCCTATATATTTTGTTTTCATTTGATGAGCTTGGAGAGAAATATACATGGTTTCATGAGCTTGGAGAAGAAATTGGTTTTGTGAAGTGGATGAATGGCTTGTTTGCTTGGATGATGGAGAAGTTTGTTTGCAGGATTCCATAGCTTGGTGAATGGTGATGTTTTCCTAATTTTTCTATTGTTTCCTTTGTTGTCATTATGTTTCATGTTTCTTAGCTATTATTAAAAAAAAATTATAGGTTGAGACATGTTCTTTGAGACACCTCAGTCCTCCTGTTTGTTATAGCCTTTATGTTTTCTCTTTTGGCCATCTTAAGGAATTCTTTGCTGCTCCTTAGGTCCACCAATTTTTTTTTTGTTTCATGCATGGTTAGTATGTTAGCTTACAAGTAATATTTATGGTATGCCATGCTTATTTGAAGTTTTCGAAACCTTATTTTGAAGCCTTTCTGTGGAATATTGATTGATTAGGTTAAGTCAAAGAGGTCTTGTTCGATCTTGCGCTTTGTCCATGCTTGTCAACTTGTTTTAGAGTTCCCAATAGCTTGAAATATGATTTTTAGGAGTTCCCTATTCATAAATTAAGTTATTTGTTTAAATCTTGTATGTTTTCCCAAAATCTGAAGGTGAATTTCTAAAGTTAGGAGTTCTAATGCTTCTATGTTTCACTGGAATGTTCATCTTATGTGTTTATCAGTTTGAGTATTGTTCAATGAGATCAATGGTTTGCCTTACTTCATGAGTTATGCTTCAAATTATATATGTGTAAGACCTCTTAGTGTTTTCCCCAACTTAATGTTCATTACACCATCATACATCACTTTAAGGATCCATTCACCTTGCTAAATCGGCCCTGCAACACACTCTGTTTCATCATTTAGACACCCTTGAATTTCACTTGACTCCATAGCCCAATAGATTTGACATCCTCTCACTCCTCTTATTACATTTGACCATCTTACCCATCCAAAACAAATCAACAAACCCTACACCTAATAACTAGCCTAAAATCAAAACCCTCGAGCAAAAAGAACACATCCTTTGCACCCAGTAGAGAGATCCCTCTCTGAGTCTAGGAAGGCTAGGTCCTCGGATTCCAAATCTTGGTTCCATGTTCCCCTGTCATTTGGCTACCAATCTGCCAAATCACAAGACCCTGACAGGGAGAAAGGCCAAGGAGTTGGCAGCATGCCGGAGGCTCAATGCAGTGGGAGAAAGGTCGAGCTGCCAAGATGCGCACTGAGCTATCATGCTGAGGATTGTGTATGGAGGGGAGCTCAGAGCTGCGAGCAACATGAGGGAGGATAGCGCTGTTGACTTTGTAGTCAAAGGATCGTGAATGAGCACCGAGGGGTCGAGGCCTGATGGTAATGTGTCAAGTAAATGCTACATAGAAAAATTAAATGTTAAACAGTCACTGCACCATATACTTCTCCCTTCAATCACACTCACATGAACTTTTCAACGCTGGAAACAATTACACCTTCGGTCTTGACTCCAATGCTCCAAAATTTGTAGAGTTTCCGTGAACCCGAAAGTGATGATTGTCAGGCAGAAAAAGAGGAAGAAATTGGGAGGTGCGTTAATGACTGTATATGAGTGATTTAATTCATTGTATAAATTTCGGGGATGCAGAGATGAAGGCAGATCAGCGTATGTATTATGCAGTATATTGGGCGCTGGGGAGCAAAGAATCTGACCAATGCTATTCAAGGAAGGACCAGCGCTATTACAAAGTGCAGGGTTATGTTAGAATATGGAAAGAATATGGCAGAGAATCATGCCAAAATGATAGGACTTAAATGGCCAGAAATAGCAGTCCTCAAATTGGAGTAGGGCCAGCAATCACCCGCTCTGATACCATGTTAAACACACGCATGGTAAACACACATAAAGGGAAATATAACACACATAAACACAAAGATAAGCATGAGTTGTTTTATTATTCACCATAGATGTACATTTATAATACAATGGTGTGACTCTTGGATTCCACATTCCAAGGTCACTTGGACTCCATTTTTCCATTCACTTTCCACACCTACCCGTTGAAGATTAGGTGTCCAACACCTCCATCATTTTCCAAGAAATAATTCTAAGGGACAAATCATTTGCCATGGCACAGAGCCAGTTTCGCTTCAAATTGTGTTTCTGAACATAAAAAGATGAATTTGACAAAAGTGAGAGAGGTTTTTGTCCATCATAGATCAAGTAAGAAAAAAATCCTTCATTTTTTACACAGGTATCATGGTTTTATAGCAATGTCAAAAATACAGGTGCCATAGGAGAGTTGAAGCACTTCTAGAGTGACCTTGGGAAAATCAAGTTTTCTCATAACTAGAGTGTCCAAATTACTTTCTTGATGAGTCAAATGATAACTAGAAAGAGATATCTTTCCAATGCACTATCATGAGCTCAATTTGGAGTTTAGGAAAGTCTCCAACCGTTGCCTGCACTAGCACTTTGCATTTCTGCACCCTCATTCAACACTTTTTGACCAGTCTTGGGAAAATCAACTTTTGACAAGGAAAATGAAGCCCAATTTGGACACCGAGAAGGCCTCCAAACATGGTCTGCAAAAAGGTGTTGAAGTGGCACTGCGTGTTCAGGAATGGCACTGCGTGTTCAGGAATGGCACTGCGTGTTTAGAATATGCTACCTCCTTTTTCACCTTGGTGCTGCACGTTTACCAGTATTGGGAGAGCAGGTTTTTAAAAGCTCATATGGACACCATTCTGAAAAATAAAGGCATATTTGGAAACTAGACTCTGAGACCTTTCCAATGAAAAATCATGAAGCTGATTTGGACACCGGGAAGGCCTCCAAAAGTTGCCTGCAATACAGGTCATTTTTTCTGACATGGTGCTGCGCGTTTAATAATAAAATGCAGTTTTCATCAGCATCAACAAAATTTGAATTTTTGACTTTTTACTTGGGAAAATGGAGAAATTAATGATGTAAATGGTCATGGTGAATGTAAATGTCATGTTTTTACTTTCATCTAAGGTAGATACATTAGGTAAGTCATCAGTTGAGGTCAAATAAATCAGTTTCCTCTCTTTTAGAGGCAAGTTGTTGGGTCTTCCTAGTTTTCGGTTTCTTGTTTGGGATTAGGTGAAACTAATCCTCATCTCATGGATTCGACCTCCTGAGGCTAGGGAGAGTGGTTTTGAGGTCTACATCATGTATTTTATCATTCATTTGTAGAGGTTGGACTCACTTGGAACTTTGGAATCTCAAGAGACATTTTGTATATCAGTTTGGCTTGGACATTAATAGAATTTTGCAGCTATTTTCTTGGGATCAATTTGGTATGAGTTTAAGACATAGTTTGCTCTCTGTTATCAATTTGTTTGAATGTATTGTTAATTCATAAACCATTTCATGTCTATAATATACTAGATTTCAAGTTTGAAAGGAAGAATCCATATTCATTTATGCTCTGTTTTTGGAAATTTAGTATAATGTATTCATTCTCATTAGTTTAGGGAAAATACATACTAGATGCTTTCCCTAGATCCTCACCAGTATCTTCACCTCACCATAATAATATTTTAATGTTTAAACCTTCTACCTACCTTTCCCCTTGGAACCTTTGCAAATTTTGACCTAATTTCCTTTCCCTAGCTGTTTGGCTCCTCCTGATCTAGCAAACCCTATACAATCAAAATCAAAACCATGAGCTACTATACCTAGCCTAAAATGTTCTTTCCTCAGTCATATTGACTATGATCCATACGGAGAGAGCCCTCTCCTAGCTAAGTAGGGCTAGCTACTTGGCTAAGCATGGTTTGAGGTTACCTCGGGATTTCCTCTCTCGACCTGAGGTTCAATCTGAGTGATAATATTTTTGCGACTCCACTGGGGAAGAAAAAGATCTTCCCTGGGAAAGAACGAAAAAGTTCAGATCTGATTGTTGATTTTGGACAATGGTTAAATGCATATGAAGGCTTAAATCATCCACCTGGAGACTCCACACATTTCAAGTTGATCAAATACTGCACTTGCAGAAGAATCCAAAATCAACACCTCATGGTGACTCCACTGCATGAAGATAAGTAGCTTCAAGATTTTTCAAGATGGAAACTGTTGCAAGAAGGTATGCTCCCATGGGTCGAGATCACATTCCAGGTTTCCCAAGTAACATGCCTAAGGTAGATTGGCAAAGGAATTTTCCTATGTTCAAAAATGTGAAAGGTAATGATGCTGCTCTTCATCTGGTGAGATTTCACATGAATGTGCGTAGATTAAAGATTGCTTTTCATGAAGACTGCTTGATGAAGATATTCAAGGCCACTCTGGAAGATGAAGCTCAATCTTGGTATGAAAGTTTTCTGCCTGCTTGTATTTACTGTTTAAAGTATTTTCATACCATATTCTTTGAAAGGTATAAAGAATCTTGTCCATCCTTGATATTAGTTCAGAACTACGGTAAACATGTTGATAGTTTTATTGAAAATATCGAGAATTTTTATGGAGATGATGAATTCATGGAAGATGAGATCATGGAAGCCCTATATGAAAATCCATTTCGGCTACATAAAGAAATATTAGAGGATACTTATCAATATGCTTAGGAAATTTTTCAGCAGGTTGAAGATCTTGTACAGTTGAAAATGTTGTAAGACGAGGTCTTGTTTCAGATCTGATTTCAACAAAAGATGATATGCAGGAAAATCAAGTTCTAATTTTAGATTATGGTAAAGTCAATCTAGATGATTGAGATCTAGATTCAGATTATAATGATGAAGAGTATGTTGTTTTGGATCCCATGAAGGAGAGCTCTATTGTTGAGGTCACCTCGAATGAAGAAAACATAGTTATAGACCTAAGTGTTCTCATCCCATCAGAGCAAAGTCTTCACGAGGAGGTAATCCATTCCCTTTATGAAAAAAAAGATGAGATCTTTGTTCAAGTGAGTGAAAAATGTTTTTTGGATGAATTTGTGGTAGATGATAGAAATGTTAGTTTTTGGTTTCAAGAAAAATATGAAGTTTTCCCTCTTATGACTGATGAGTGTTATAAGAAACATGACAATCTGGTTGCCATGTCACATGAAGATGATCAACAATGTATTCAAAATGCAGAGGACCAGAGCATTGAGGACTGTCATTCAGATTTTTCTTCCAATCTTTCATGCTTTGAATTTTTTTTTTCAAGAAGAATTATGCTCACCTACTTGTTCATAATTTTTTTAAGACCAGGAACACACTCTTGCTGAGGTACATTATGAAAAGAGATTAGATTCAAGAGAAAAATCTACCATGTTTATTCTAGATCAACGAGACGTAAATTTTCTTGATTTTCAAGATCCCTTCTACAGTCTTTTGCAAGCACTGGAGAAGATAAATGTTGTCTTGTTTGTCAGCATAATTCTTGGTTTTAGTTTTCATTGTGAGTTTCCTACATGTACATCATTCTGCCTGCTCAAGGAAAGTGAGAGCAGAACATCAATAAGTAGCCATCTTCTGGATTGGTTACATTGGAAGGATCATTTCACCTAATCAGTAGGTGTGCAGCAGATTAGAGCAAGTTGGTGTTGATTTTATGTTATTTTCAATGTTTTTTAGTCAGTATTGTGTCGGTCTTGAGTCAGTTTATTGTATCAAGTTTCTTTCAGTATTCAGTTTGGTTTTTAGCTTTTGACTCCATTGCCCAATGAAATAGGCACTTGAACTATGATGTTCTTGGCAACTCCAAGGAGCTACCATCCCCAACTGGAACCAATGTTAGTGTCAGTATTTGCATACTTCCACCAGGGATGAAAACACATTTGCATGTGCATCTTAGGTGTCCCATTCTGAATAAATTTTTCATCATTCCATTAGGTCATGATATAAAATTGTTCCACTGGTGGTTTTCCTGGTCAAATAAGCTTCCTTCTCCCTCAGAAGATCATATTGGCTGAATCATTCTCATGTCTCCTTGAGCATAATAAGTCCTATGGAAATTCTCTATTCACTTGGAAGTCTTTAAAGTCAAAGGTCAAAGTCTCATTCAAAATTTAGGTCAAAAAGCAATCCCATTAGGTCATAGGGTCAAAATCATGAAAATTTGTCATTTCACCATCAAATTCATCTTTTGAAGGAGTAGTAATAGTCAAATGTATTAAAAAATTTCAGGTTCTAAACTATCATTTCCATGTAAGTGGCTTTGTATATACCATATTTGTCTCTCAATTGTGCTTGGAAAGCTCATTTCCCTCTCCTAGGGTTTTGAGGGCATTTTTCTTGGTCTCATAACTTCCATGGTTAAATAATCAACAAGAATTCTATCCCGATGCTCTTACACTTTCCCATATCATTAATATACCGTCCTAAACACTTCCCATCACTCCTATTCCTCAAAATCATCATTTTTCCACAAACACTAGCCTATTGCTACAATTTGTCACTTTTCGAGACTAGGCCTGTGTTTTTCCCTTTTGGATCCCTTCCCCTCACTCAATCCTTGAAATTCCACTTTCCCCTACTCTCTAACATCTATCCCTATCCCCAAAAATCTCCCCAAGAATTTAGACACCCCCTAACCCCTTCATTCCCCTCCCTCTACAAGGAAGTCCTAAATCCCCTGTTTTTCCTACACCAAACCCTAATTGCCTCTACCACTGAGCTAGTGTTTGCTACGAAATCAGATAAATATGAGTAGAGGAGGCATAAGGTAGGTAATTTTAGCAATTATGAAGCTATCCCAACTCATAAATATCATGCCTCCATCATTTTCCAAGAAATCATTCTAAGGGACAAATCATTTGCCACACACAGGGCCAATTTCACTTCAAATTGTGTTTCTGAACAAACAAAGATGAATTTGAAAAATTCCATAATAGGTCAAGTAAGAAAACCCGCCTTCAGTGTTTACATAGGTATCATGGTTTTATAGCAATGTCAAAAATACAAGTGCCACAGGAGAGTTGTTGCACTTCTGGAGTGACCTTGGGAAACTCAAGTTTTCTCATAGTTAGAGTGTCCAAATGACTTGATTGATGAGTCAAATGATAACTAGAAAGATATATATTTCCAATGAGCTATCATAAGCTCGATTTGGAGTTGAGGAAGGTCTCCAAATGTTTCCTGCACCATCACTCTGCATTTTTGCACCCTCATTCAACACTTTTTGACTAGTCTTTGGAAAATCAACTTTTGACAAGGCAAGTGAACTCCAAAAAGAAAAAGAAAAAAGGTAGATTTGGAAATCAGAAAGGATAAGCTTTCCAATGAGCTATCCTGGGCCAAATTTGGACACCGGGAAGGCCTCCAAATATGTTCTACAAAAAGGTGTTGCAGTGGCGCTGCGCGTTCAGGAATGGCGCTGCCCGTTTAGAAGATGTTGCCTCCTTTTTCACCTTGGCATTGCTCGTATACCAGTCTTGGGAGAGCATGTTTTTGACAGTTCATATGGACACCATTCTGGAAACTAGATGCATATTTGGAAACTAGACTCAGAGGCCTTTCCAATGAGCTATCATGGAGCTGATTTGGACATCGAGTAGGCCTCCAAATGTTTCCTGCAAGACAGGTCATTTTTTCTGACATGGCGTTGCACGTTTAACAAGAAAATGTAGTTTTCATCAGCATCAACAAAATTTTGACTTTTTGACTTTTTACTTGGGAAAATGGAGAAATTACTGATGTAAATGGTCATGGTGAATGTAAATGTCATGTTTTGACTTTCATCTAAGGTACATACATTAGGTAAGTCATTAGTTGAGGTCAAATGAATCAGTTTCCTCTCTTTTAGAGGCAAGTTGTTGGGTCTTCCTAGTTTTCAGTTTATTGTTTGGGATTAGGTGAAACTAATCCTCGTCTCATGGATTCGACCTCATGAGGCTAGGGAGAGTGGTTTTGAGGTCTATATCATGTATTTTATTAGTCATTTGTAGAGGTTGGACTCACTTGAAACTTTGGCATCTCAAGAGACATTTTGTATATTAGTTTGGCTTGGACATTAATAGAAATTTGCAGCTATTTTCTTGGGATCCATGTGGTATGAGTTTTAGACACATTTTCCTCTCTGTTATCAATTTGTTTGAATGTATTTTTAATTCATAAACCATTTCATGTCTATAATATACTATATTTCAAGTTTGAAAGGCATAATCCATATACATTTATGCTATGTTTTGGGAAATTTAGTATAATGTATTCATTCTCCTCAGTTTAGGGAAAATACATACCAGATGCTTTCCCTATCTCCTCACTAGTCTCTTAACCTCACCATAATAATATTTTAATGTTTAAACCTTCTACCTACCTTGCCCCTTGGAACCCATGCAAATTTTGACCTATTTTCCTTGCCCTAGCTGTTTGGCTCCTCTTGATCTAGCAAACCCTATACAATAAAAATCAAAACCATGACCTACTATACCTAGCCTAAAATCTTCTTTCTTCAGTCATCTTGACTGTGATCCATACGGAGAGAGCCCTCTCCTGGCCTAGTAGGGCTAGCTACTTGGCTAAGCGTGGTTTGAGGTTACCTCGGAATTGCCTCTCTCAGCCCGAGGTTCAATCTGAGTGATAAGAATTTGGCGACTCCATTGGGGAAGAAAACTATCTTCATTGTTAAAGAACGAAAAATTTCAGATCTGATTGTTGATGGTGGACATCGGTCAGATGAATATGAAGGCTGAAATCATCCACCTGGCGACTCCACACATTTCAGGTTGATCAAAGACTCCACTAGCAGAAGAATCCAAAATAAACACCTCATGGTGACTCCACTGCATGAAGATCAGTAGCTTCAAGGGTTTTCAAGATGGAAACTGTTGCAAGAATGTATGCTCCCATGAGCCGAGATCACATTCCAGGTTTTCCAAATAAAATGCGTAAGGTAGACTAGAAAAGGAATTTTCCTATGTTCAAAAATGTGAAAGGTAATGATGTTGCTCTTCATCTGGCGAGATTTCACATGCATGTGCATAGATTAAAGATTGATTTTCCTGAAGACTGCTTGATGAATATATTCATTGCCACTCTGGAAGATAAAGCTCGATCTTGGTATGAAAGTTTGCCGTCTACTTGTATTTGCTGTATATAGGATTTTCATACCATATTCTTTGAAAGGTATAAAGAATCTTGTCCATCCTTAATATTAGTTCAGAACTGTTGTAAACATGTTGATAGTTTTATTGAAAATCTTGAGAATTTTTATGGAGATGATGAATTCATGGACGATGAGATCATGGAAGCCATGTATTATAATCCATTTCAGTAGAATAAAGAAATCTTAGACAATACTTATCAAGAAGGTCAGGAAATTTTGCAGCAGGCTGAAGATCTTTGTATAGTTGAAAATGATGGAAGACGAGGTCTTGTTTCAGATTTGATTTCAGCAAAAGATGATATGCAGGAAAATCAAGTTCCAATTTCATATTATGGTAAAGTCAAGCTAGCTGATCAAGATCTAGATTCGGATTATAATGATGAAGAGTATGTTGACCTGGATCCCATGAAGGAGAGCTCTATTTTTGAGGTCACCTCAAATGAAGAAAACATAGTTATAGACCTAAGTGTTCTTATCCCATTAGAACGAAGTCTTCACGAGGAGGTAATCCATTCCCTTTATGAAAAACAAGAAGAGATCTTTGTTCAAGTGAGTGAAAAAAGTTCTTTGGATGAATTTGTGGTAGATGATAGAAATGTCAGTTTTGGGTTTCAACAACAATCTGAAGTTTTCCCTCTTATGACTGATGAGTGTGATAAGAAACATGACAATCTGATTGCCATGTCACATGAAGATGATCAACAATGTATTCAAAATGTAGAGGACCAGAGCATTGAGGACTGCCATTCATATTTTTCTTCCCATCTTTCATGCTTTGAATTGTTTTTTCAAGAATAAATTTTCTCACCTACTTTTTTAGAATTTTTTGAAGACCAGGAACACACTCTTGTTGAGGTACATTATGAAAAGAGATCAGATTCAAGAGAAAAAGCTACCTTATTTATTCTAGATCAGGGAGAGATAAATTTTAATGATTTTCAAGATCCGTTCGACAGTCTTTTGCAAGCACTGGAGAAGATAAATGTTGTCTTGTTTGTAAGCATAAGTCTTGGTTTCAGTTTTTATTGTGAGTTGCCTACATGTACATCATTCTGCCTACTCAAGGAAAGTGAGAGCAAAACATCAATAAGTAGCCATCTCCTAAATTGGTTACATTGGAAGGATCATTTCACCTAATCAACAATTGTGCAGCAGATTAGAGTAGGTTGGTTTTGATTTTTTGTCATTTTCAAAGTTTTTTATTCAGTCTTGAGTCGGTCTTGAGTTAGTTTATTGTATCAAGTTTCTTTCAGTACTCAGTTTGTTTTTTAGCTTTTGACTCCATCGTCCAATGAAATAGGCACTTGGTCTATGGTGTTCTTGGCACCTCCAAGGAGCTACCATCCCTAACTGGACCCAAATTTATTGTCAGTATTTGCATACTTCCACTAGGTATCAAAACACATATGCATGTGCATCTTAGGTGTCCCATTTTGAATAAAATTTTCATCATTCCATTAGGTCATGATATAAAATTGTTCCACTAGTGGTTGTCCTGGTCAAATAAGCTTCCTTCTCCCTCAGAAGATCATATTGTCTGACTCATTTTCATTTATCCTTGAGGATAATAACTCCTATGGAAATTCTCTGCTCACTTGGAAGTCTTTAAAGTCAAAGGTCAAAGTCTCATTCGAAAGTTAGGTCAAAAAGCAGTTCCATTAGGTCATAGGGTCATTTCACCATCAAATTCATCTTTTGAAGGAGTAGTAATAGTAAAATTTATTCAAAAATTTCAGGTTCTAAACTATCATTTCCAAGTAAGTGGCTTTTTTTTTATCATATTTGTCTCTCAGTTGTTCTTGGAAAGCTCATTTCCCTCTCCTAGGTTTTTGAGGGCATTTTTCTTGGTCTCATAACTTCCATGGTTAAATAATCAACAATACTTATATCCCGATGCTATTAAACTTTCCCCTATCATTAATATACCTTCCCAAACACTTCCCATCACTCCTATCTCTCAAAATCATCATTTTTCCACAAACCCTAGCCTATTGCTACAATTTGACACTTTTCGAGACTAGGCCTGTGTTTTTCCCTTTTGGACCCCTTCCCCTCACTCAATCCTTGAAATTCAACTTTCCCCTACTCTATAACATCTATCCATATCCCCAAAAATTTCCCCAAGAATTTATACACCCCCTAACCCCTTCATTCCCCTCCCTCTACAAGGCAATCCTAAATCCCCTGTTTTTCCTACACCAAACACTAATTTTCTCTCCCACTGAGCTAGGCTTTGCTATGGAATCAGATACATATGAGTAGAGGGGGAATAATAGAGGTAATTTTAGCAATTATGAAGCCATCCCAACTCATAAACATCATGCCTCAATCATTTTCCAAGAAATCATTCTAAGGGACAAATCATTTGCCATACAGAGGGCGATTTTCGCTTCAAATTGTGTTTCTGAACAAAAAAATATGAATTTGACAAAAGTGAGAGACGGTTTTGTCCATAATAGGTCAAGTAAGAAAACGCACCTTCATTTTTTACATAGGTATCATGGTTTTATATAAATTTCAAAAATACAGGTGCCACAGGAGAGTTGCTGCACTTCTGGAGTGACCTTGGGAAAATCAAGTTTTCTCATAGGTGGAGTGTCCAAATGAATTTCTTGATGAGTCAAATGATAACTAGACAGAGAGATATTTCCAATGAGCTATTATCAACTCAATTTGGAGTTGAGGAAGGCCTCCAAACATTTCCTGCAACATCACTCTGCATTTCTGCACCCTCATTCAACAATTTTTGACCAGTATTGGGAAAATCAACTTTTGACAAGACAAATGAACTCCAAAAAGAAAAACAAAGGTAGTGTTTGAAATTAGATAGAATAAAATTTCCAACGAGCTATGTAGGACCCAATGTGGACACCGGGAAGGCCTCCAAATGTGGTCTGCAAAACGGTGTTGCAGTGGCGCTGCACGTTTAGGAATGGCGCTGCCCGTTTAGAAGATGCTACCTCATTTTTCACCTTGGCGCTGCACGTTTACTAGTCTTGGGAGAACATATTTTTGACAGGTCATATGGACACCATTCTGGAAAGTAGAGGCATATTTAAGAAACTAGACTCAGATACCTTTCCAATGAGCTATCATGGAGCTGATTTGGACACCGGGAAGGCCTCCAAAAGTTTCCTGCAAGATAGGTCATTTTTTCTGACATGGCATTGCGTGTTTAACAAGAAAATGCAGTTTTCATCAGCATCAACAAAATTTTGACTTTTTGAATTTTGACTTGGGAAAATGGAGAAATTACTAATGTAAATGGTCACGGTGAATGTAAATGTCATGTTTTTACTTTCATATAAGGTAGATACATTAGGTAAGTTATCAGTTGAGGTCAAATGAATCAATTTCCTCTCTTTTAGAGGCAAGTTGTTTTGTTTTCCTAGTTTTTAGTTTCTTGTTTGGGATTAGGTGAAACTGATACCCGTCTCATGGATTCGACCTCCTGAGGCTAGGGAGAGTGGTTTTGAGGTCTATATCATGTATTTTCTCAGCCATTTGTAGAGGTTGGACTCACTTGGAACTTTTGCATCTCAAGAGACATTTTGTATATCAGTTTGGCTTGGACATTAATAGAAATTTGTATCTATTTTCTTGGGATCCATGTGGTATGAGTTTTAGACATAGTTTCCTCTCTATTATTAATTTGTTTGAATGTATTTTTAATTCATAAACCATTTCATGTCTATAATATACTATATTTCAAGTTTGAAAGGCAAAATCCATATACATTTTTGCTATGTTTTGGGAAATTTAGTATAATGTTTTCATTCTCCTTAGTTTAGGGAAAATACATACTAGATGCTTTCCCTAGCTCCTCACTAGTCTCTTCACCTCACCATAATCATCTTTTAATGTTTAAACCTTCTACCTACCTTTCCCCTTGGAACCCCTGAAAATTTTGACCTAATTTCCTTTCCCTAGTTGTTTGGCTCCTCCTGATACAACAAACCCTATACAATCAAAATCAAAACCATGAGCTACTATACCTAGCCTAAAATCTTCTTTCCTCAGTCATATTGACTGTGATCCATACGGAGAGAGCCCTCTCCTGGCCTAGTAGGGCTAGCTACTTGGCTAAGCATGGTTTGAGGTTACCTCGGGATTGCCTATCTCAGCCTGAGGTTCAATCCGAGTGATAACATTTTGACGATTGCACTGGGGAAGAAAAAGATCTTCCCTTGGAAAGAACGAAAAAATTCAGATCTTATTGTTGATGGTGGACAACGATCAAATGCATATGAAGGCTAAAATCATCCACTTAACAACTCCACAAATTTTAGGTTGATCAAAGACTCAACTGGAAGAAGAATCCAAAATCAACACCTCATGGTGACTCGATTGCATGAAGATCAATAGCTTCAAGGTTTTTCAAGATGGAAACTGTTGCAAGGATGTATGCTCCCATGAGCCGAGATCACATTCCAGGTTTCCCAAATAAAATGCCTAAGGTAGATTAGCAAAGGAATTTGCCTATGTTCAAAAATGTGAAAGGTAATGATGCCGCTCTTCATTTGGTGAGATTTCACATGCATGTGTGTAGATTAAAGATTGATTTTCCTGAAGAAAGCTTGATGAATATATTCATGGTCACTCTGGAAGATGAAGCTCGATCTTGGTATGAAAGTTTGTCGTCTACTTGTATTTACTATATAAAGGATTTTCATACCATATTCTTTGAAAGGTATAAATAATCTTGTCCATCCTTGATATTAGTTCAGAATTGCTGTAAACATGTTGATAGTTTTATTGAAATCTTGAGAGTTTTTATCGAGATGATGAATTCATGGAGGATGAGATCATGGAAGCTTTGTATGAAAACCCATTTCAACAGCATAAAGAAATATTAGAGAATACTTATCAAGATGCTCAGGAAATTTTGTAGCAGGTTAAAGATCTTTGTGTATTTGAAAATGATGGAAGACGAGGTCTTGTTTCAGATCTGATTTCAACAAAAGATGATATGCAGGAAAATCAAGTTCCAATTTCAGATTATGGTAAATTCAAGCTAGTTGATTGTGACTGATGAGTGTGATAAGAAACATGACAATTTGGTTGCCATGTCACATGAAGATGATCAACAATGTATTCAAAATGCAGAGGACCAGAGCATTGAGGACTGTCATTCAGATTTTTCTTCTCATATTTCATGCTTTGAATTGTTGTTTCAAGAAGAAATATTCTCACATACTTGTTCAGAATTTTTTGAAGACCAAGAACACACTCTTGCTGTGGTACATTATGAAAAGAGATCAAATTCAAGAGAAAAAGCTACCTTGTTTATTCTATATCAACGAGAGTTAAATTTTCTTGATTTTCAAGATCCCTTCGACAGTCTTTTGCAAGCACTGGAGAAGATAAATTTTGTCTCGTTTGTCAGCATAAGTCTTGGTTTCGGTTTTTATTGTGGGTTGCCTATATGTACATCATTCTTCCTGCTTAAGGAAAGTGAGAGAAGAACATCAATAAGTAGCCATCTCCTGGATTGGTTACATTAGAAGGATCATTTCACCCAATCAGCAATTGTGCAGCAGATTAGAGTAGGTTGGTGTTGATTTTTTGTCATTTTAAAAGTTTTTTAGTCAGTATTGAATCAGTATTGAGTCAGTTTATTGTATCAATTTTCTTTCAATATTTAGTTTGGTTTTTAGCTTTTGACTCCATTTCCCAATGAAATAGGCACTTGGTCTATGATGTTCTTGGCACCTCCAAGGAGCTACCATCCCCAACTGGAGCCAATGTTAGTGTCATTATTTGCATATTTCCACTAGGGATCAAAACACATTTTCATGTGCATTAGGTGTCCCATTCTGAATAAATTTTTCATCATTCCATTAGGTCATGATATAAAATTGTTCCACTGGTGGTTTTCCTGGTCAAATAAGCTTCCTTCTACCTCAGAATATCATATTGGCTGACTCATTCTCATGTCTCCTTGAAGATAATAACTCCTATGTAAATTATCTTTTCACTTGGAAGCCTTTAAATTCAAAGGTCAAAGTCTCATTCAAAAGTCAAGTCAAGAAGCAGTCCCATTAGGTCATAGGGTCAAAATCATGAAAATTGGTCATTTCACCATCAAATTCATCTTTTGAAGGAGTATTAATAGTCAAATTTGTTCAAAAATTTCAGGTTCTAAACTATCATTTCCAATTAAGTGGCTTTTTTTTTACCATATTTTTCTCTCATTTGTGCTTGGAAACCTCATTTCCCTCTCCTAGGGTTTTAAGGGAATTTTTCTTGGTCTCATAACTTCCATGGTTAATAAATCAACAATAATTGTATCCCGATGCTCTTACACTTTCCCCTATCATTAATATACCTTCCTAAACATTTCCCATCACTCCTATCCCTCAAAATCATCATTTTCCCACAAACCCTATCCTATTTCTACAATTTGACACTTTTCGAGACTAGGTCTGTGTTTTTCCATTTTGGACCCCTTACCCTACTCAATACCTTAAATTCCAATTTTCCATACTCTCTAACATCTATCCCTATCCCCCAAAGTTTCCCCAAGAATTTATACACCGCCTAACCTCTTCATTCCCCTCCCTCTACAAGGCAGTCCAAAATCCCTTGTGTTTCCTACATCAAACACTAATTTCCTCTCCCACTGAGCAAGGGTTTGCTTGGAATTAGAGACATATGAGTAGAGTTTGTGTAAGGGATATCATTTTATCAATTATGAAGCCATCCCAACTCATAAACATCATGCTTCCATAATTTTCCAAGAAATCATTCTAAGGGACAAATCATTTGCCACACACAGGGCCAGTTTTTCTTCAAATTGTGTTTTTGAACAAAAAAAGATGAATTTGACAAAAGTGAGAGAGGTTTTTGTCCCTAATAGTTCAAGTAAGAAAAATCACCTTCAGTTTTTACACAGGTATCATGGTTTTATAGCAATGTGAAAAATACAGGTGCCACATGAGAGTTGCTGCACTTCTGGAGGGACCTTGGGAAAATAAAATTTTCTCATATATGGAGTATGCAAATGACTTTCTTGATCAGTCAAATGATAACTAGATAGAGCAATATTTCCAATGAGCTATCATGAGCTAAATTTGGAGTTCAGGAAGGCCTCCAAACGTTTCCTACACCATCACTCTGCATTTCGGCACCCTCATTCAACACTTTTTGACTAGGCTTGGTAAAATCTAATTTTGACAAGGTAAATAACTCCAAAAAGAAAAAAAAGGTATATTTGGAAATTAGACAGGATAAGCTTTCCAACTAGCTATCCTGGGCCCAATTTTGACACCAGGAAGGCCTCCAAATGTGGTCTGCAAAAAGATGTTGCAGTCGCGTTGCGCGTTCAGGAAATGCGTTGCACTTTTAGAAGATGTTGCTTCCTTTTTCACCTTGGCGCTAAGCGTTTACTAGTGTTGGGAGAGCGTATTTTTAACAAGTTATATGGACACTGTTTTGGAAACTAGAGGCTTATTTGGAAACTATACTTAAAGACCTTTCTAATGAGCTATCATGGAGCTGATTTGGACACTGGGAAGGCTTCCAAAAGTTGCTTGCAAGACTGGTCATTTTTTCTGACATGGAGGTGCGTGTTTAAGAAGAAAATGCAATTTTCATCAGCATCAACAAAATTTTGACTTTTTAACTTTTTACTTGGGAAAATGGAGAAATTACTGACGTAAATGGTCATGGTGAATGTAAATGTCATGTTTTGACTTTCATCTAAGGTAGATACATTAGGTAAGTCATCAGTTGAGGTCAAATGAATCAGTTTCCTCTCTTTTAGAGGCAACTTGTTGGGTCTTCCTAGTTTTCAATTTCTTGTTTGGGATCAGGTGAAACTGATTCTCATCTCATGGATTCGACCTTCTCAGGCTAGGGAGAGTGGTTTTGAGGTCTATATCATGTATTTTCTCAGTAATTTGTAGAGTTTTGACTCACTTGGAGCTTTGGCATCTCAAGAGACATTTTGTATATCAGTTTGGCTTGGACATTAATAGAAATTTACAGCTATTTTCTTGGGATCATGTGGTATGAGTTTTAGACATAGTTTTCTCTCTGTTATCAATTTGTTTGAATGTATTGTTAATTCATAAACCATCTCATGTCTATAATTTACTAGATTTCAAGTTTTTAAGGCAGAATCCATATTCATTTATGCTTTGTTTTTGGAAATTTAGTATAATGTATTCATTCTCCTCAGTTTAGGGAAAACACATACTAGATGCTTTCCCTAGCTCTTCACCAGTCTCTTCACCTTACCATAATCATATTTTAATGTTTAAACCTTCTACCTACCTTGCCAGTTGGAACCCCTGCAAATTTTGACCTAATTTCCTTGCCTTAACTGTTTGTCTCCGCTTGATCCAGCAAACCCTATACAATCAAAATAAAAAACCCGAGCTAGTATACATAGCCTAATATATTCTTTTCTCGGTCGTCTTGACTGTGATCCATATAGAGAGAGCCCTCTCCTGGCCTAGTAGAGCTAGCTACTTCGCTAATCATGGTTTGAGGTTACCTCGGGATTGCCCCCCTTAGCCTGAGGTTCAATATGAGTGATAACAGGTCCCACTTTAATCACATATTTCTTTCGAAATGTTTATATGAGACGTTTTTTTTTTAAAGAAATTTGTGATTTGGCCGATGCAAAAAGTGACTTGGGCATGCGGTAATGAAATAAAAGGTAAATGACTTAGGGAAAATAAAAATGAAAAGGTATAAATGGTAGGATGGGTTTTGTTTATGTTTTAAAACTTAGAATATGTAGAAAATGAGGGGAAAAGAGGGTGATTGAAATGAAATGAGGGAAAAATGAAGTTTGATCACCATTACACCTTATCAACAACATTTTTTTCCATTTCCACTGAACTGTAAGGTAGATTGATTCATTTGATGCTCTTGATAGTCAGGATATCCCTTCGTTTCTCTGAAAATAAATGATAGCCATGGAATATTATTTTCAGTAAAAAACATAAGAAAAACGCAGTCACCTTATGATACTGTAAATTACAGGGCTCTAACAGTGGCTCCAATTGGGGATAGAATCTCCTTTTTGAGGTGTCAATAACACCACAGACTAGTAGCCTGATCCATTGGGTGGATCCCAACACTTGTATCTTAATCTATCAGGAACTTTGTGACTGGACACTACTGATTGTTTCTCTTGACTTTGACTGATAAAAATAGACCATATGCTAGGCCAACCAGCTTATTAGCATACTGAAATCTGAACTAAAACTACAATTTCCCTTATCCACTGCAACCCATCAAGCTGAACATACTACTGCACCTTGAAAACTTGAATGGTGAGACCAAAACTATGCTAAACTAAATTTTGAAACACATTGATCTGGAAATGAAAAACTATCTAAACTAAGATTTGAAATATGCTTAGAGTGCTAAGATTATTTGCACACCTACCTACCCTAATCTAACTTGGGGATGATATATACACTAAGTGAAATCCTTTCTCCAATGCAACCAATCAAGTAAATGACTACATGATTGATTCTTGTTCACTTTTTTGAGTAAGTTGAAAGATAAAAAGGGCCACTCCCATCTTACTTTCTTTTGGAAAACAATGCTCAAAATTTTCCTTAAGCTCTTTAACAAGTCATTCCTAGCATATCATACTCCTTCTTTAAATGATTCTAAGAAACCAACAAAAGGATCTTGGAACAATACCTGGACCTGAGGATTTAAATAAAAAGCTTCATTTAGGTTTGCTCTTTGTTCCACTCTGTCATGCTCAGGATCCTTCTCAAAGAGAATATCTACACATTATTCATGGTCATATGACATGGCATCCTCATTATATACCACTATGTTGTCCTCAAGCAAACTTGATATGTCTTGACTAAGTTGGCTGAGTTTTGTTTGAAGAGAATATTTTTTTATGAGCAGGGACACTTTATGGCAATAGGCCTTCTTGAGAAGGTAGAACAACATCAGTATCACTTTGTTCTTATGTTTATTCATGAGGAAACACTTCAGTACATAAATCAACAACAAAACAAATAGAAATAATTTCCTCATTACATAAAACTTGAGAGGCTGGCTTCATGCTTAGAATATGATTAATTTCTTCTTCAGTTAAAGGAGGAGGCAGTCTTTGTTGTATTTGGATTGGAAATTTTTTTTTCTTTCTCTTGTGAAGATTGATCATGAGGTTGAATGTTTTCTTTAGCCTCACACAAAAGAGCATATGAATTGTCATTTTTCCCCACAAAGAGATCTTGTGGATCTTATTTCATTTCTTGATGGCTTTCATTTTCAACTAACCTCTCTTGGTTATCATAATAGTTAACTTGAGAATGAAATTCATGAATTGCTTCTAAGAGATCCTCAGGATGCCAATTTCCTAGATATTCATCAATATTTACAAGGTATTGTATGAGATCCTTAGATTGATCACAACAATTTTCAGCTAATGATAATGATGGAGAACTTTCTTTTTAATGCTCATAAAACACCTTGTGGAAATCCCTTAAAGAAACAAACTACCAGGGTTCAGACCTTCATACCATTCCCTTGCTTTCCCTTCTAATGTTGCCATGAACATCTTCATGAGGAAATACTCATGCCATCCGACCTTCATCTTCCATGAATATATATGAAATTTAATGAGATGTATCGAAGCATCATTAACAGTCTCATCTTGAAAAATATGAATATTTCTTTGCCAATTTACCTGAGGCATTTTGTGTGGGAATCCAAGAATGTGATCTCTGTTCATTGGATTCATCTTGTCCATCAGTCAGAGATTGGAGTCACTGTATCTTCACAACCAATCTGGATTATTCTACCAGTGGAGTCTTTAGGTCAACTGAAAACTGTGGAGTAGCCAGGTGGATGATTTTAACTTTCTTGTGTCTGGATGTTGTCCACCATCAACAACCAGATACCAATCTTGGAACGTACTTGACTCATACAATATTTTTACTAGGGTTTTTTTGTTCTGATGAAATATTAAGATTTTTCAATAACTCATTCCCCAGTATGGTCGCCATTATGTTAGCACTCTATAATTTAGAAGATTGGCAAGACTAAACTATAAAGCACACCATCAAACCACTTTGGATTCTTGGACCTAGCCTTCCTAGACTCAGAGAGGGCTCTCTCTGTTTTTATGATTTAACTTGATAATTCTAAGTGATGATATTAGGCTAGTTACAATGATGGGGTCGTTTGTTTGATTAGTTGGGTGGTTGGATAGATAGGGCTGCAGAGGCTACTCCATTGGGCGATGGAGTCAAAGGCTGGAATGGCACATCAAAATCAAGAGCAACCACAGGGTAAGCTAACTGTGCAGAATGGATCTTAAGAGATGTATGAATTATGAGGTGAAAGAAACATTAAGGTTCAGTAATGAATAATGAGCAGTTAAGAATTCTTTAATTAGAATTCAGCATAAAACATTCAGATGGTAAATGCAAACAAAATTAAGGCGCTCCGACAATGAATCTTAATCTAAAATTTCTGAATTACAATGAGATGAGCAGATATGTAGCAGAGAAAAACAACAGAAACATTTAAACATAAAAGTAACACATCACCATTTTAACACAACTCAAGAATGTTGTAAACAGTCTTTGATTTATTGATGTCTAAATCCAAAATTACAGTGCTGCAATATTAGTTCTTACAATGTAGGTGCTAAAATATCCAACCTTTCATAGCAGTATTTAACTAACAACTAAGTCGGTTTCCCTAATCTACATTGGCAAATTTCATTAATTACATACAAACTAAATTTAGACAAGTGTGGCCATGCAAGGCCTGATTCAGACATCATTGGCAAAAACCGACTCTGGAATTAATTCTGGGCAACTCTTCATAGATCTAATTGCTTCAATGGCTCCTCAGAAGATCAAACAATAAGCTTTGGGGGTAGTTGTGATGGTTTCGAAGAGGCAACTAATGGAGGCTTTGGAATCTGGCTTTGTTTTATAGAAAAAATGCATTGGGTAATCAAATCTTGTGCAGTGCTGGTTGCTTTCATTTATTGATGTTGGCGCTGATGTGTTTTTTTTCCCCTTCATTTTCTGCTGTTATAACCATAACAAGTCTGCATCAAATGTCTTTTGCTTCCTGACTTGACCCGTGGTGTATTTTTGCTACCCGATCCCTTCTAGTTTTGTTTCACCTTATTTATTCGTAGAATGAGTTTCAAACCTCATATTCCCGGTTGTGGAGGGATGGTGGTTGGAAAACGGGGATGTATGATGGAGGACGTGGCATGGTGGCATTGGAAACGGTTAACAGGCACAACAATTATATGAATGGCACAAAGGACTTTCCGGAGGGGGGTGAGAGTGGTAAGCGGTGTTTGTGTAGAAATTAGATAACTTATGTGTTATATATCCAAGATTCTTCTGATCACACACTATTTTACTTCATGCACAATGCTAAATCTATTCCACTATTGATCATCACATGCAGAAATTAAATCAATTGCAATGCACACATGAAACAATAAAAATTCACACACATTAACATAGTTGTTTAACGGGAAAGCCTGAAGCTAAAAACCCCAACTATCTGTATATAATATATGTCATAGAGATCATGTAAAAATCCTCATACAAAGCTGATCATATCAAGCTCTCAGTATAATACAATCGCTACACACTAATCAGGCTCGATCTTGCAAATCCATGCACCAATCTTTTCCACCTGCTAGCCTGCCTCTACTGCGAAATCCTTGCAGAAGAATGGCTCTGAATGAACTCGAATTCACCAAGATTTCACTACGCAATCCTCATTGGCATCTCCACTGAGTGTTGGATGCAATCAATGCACCACTATAGTCACAACTGATAGTCACACTTGCTCTTTCACCTACCTCTCCACTGGTCTCCACTGAAATTTCCATGCACTGTAGTTAACTGATGTATTCTTCAGTTGATTTATGAGTTATTATTTAGTGAATTGATTAACTAATTAATTCACACCACTCTCACTAGTGTATCAATCAGTTAAACTAAATAAAACTAGCTCAACTAAGTCTAACTGAGTTAAAATAAATACAACTCCACCAACTACTTCTATAACTCCACCAAACTCCGTCACATGAGTTCTAACTGAAGTCCTCGTGCATTAGCTCCAGTAAATCCTCAAGAATAGCCTAATTCCTTCTGTCAGTTGCTGCACCAAATCTGTGCACTTAACTGAAGTGATCCAAGAGAATAAGATAATGTTTAGAGTCCAAATATTATTAAGAGCTAATAATATTCGACATATCTATATTTAGACTGGCAATCTAAAAATAGATTCCGCCCAATATGTCTAAAAATAGAAGTCCATCTATTTTTCCAACTTGACCAACCATCCACAAATAGCATTCTGCAACTCATACAATATGTTCGACATGTCTAAAAATAGACTTTGTGCCAAAAATAGCCTGTGGGCCCACTTAGTGAAGGCGACTCTTTTCACTAAGATCATCATCTTGTTGAATATCAACACTCCCTCTCAACAAGATAGGGATTATCTGCCACCCCGATCCTATCTCTATGGTATTCGAATTTGCTCCTGGTGAGCGCCTTTGTCAGAATGTCTGCATCTTGATCCTTCGTAGGAATGTAAGAAAGCAACATGATCTTCCGCTGCACACAATCTCTAATATGATGGTACTAGATGTCAATATGTTTAGATCTATCATGAAATACTGGATTAACCGAGAGTTTAATGCAACTCTGATTATCACAATATATCACAGTAGGATCTAAGTGTGAACCAAACAACCCGATCAGGATCTTCCTCATCCATATAGCCTCGCATGCAGCCAAAATTTCTTCCATGTACTCGGCCTCCGCTAAACTGAGTGCCACGGATCTCTGTTTCCTGTTGTACTAAGAAACTGTTGTAAACCCGATACTGAATATCCCTCCAGATGTGGTCTTTCTGTCCGTTGGGTTCCCTACCTAATCTGCATCCGTGAAGCCATGCATCTTCAACTCATTCGATTGTCTGTACCACAATCCATATCCCAATGTGCCCTCGAGATACCTCAGGACATGCTTGCCTGCCTTCCAAAAGAGCTTGGTAGGCTTAACCATAGCTTGTAAAAGTTGGTTAACAACATAACATATGTCCGGTCGTGTATTGACTAGATACATGAGCGAACCAACCAACTGTCGATAAACAGTGGCATCTACTACCTCTGCCGATGTAGCATCCTCTTTCCTCCAACCACCAGGAAGAGGAGTGTCGATAGGCTTGCAGCCTTGCGTGTTGAACTTCTCCAATATCTCCTAGGCATACTTGCCTTGAGACACAAACAATCCATCCTTCTACTGCCAAATTTCCAATCCCAGGAAATAATGAAGGAGGCCCAAGTCCTTCATCTCAAACTCCTTTGCAAGATCTTCCTTGCGTGAGTGTATTAACAGTTCATCACCTGTTAGTATCAAATCATCTCCATAAAGTAAAATGATCAGCAACTTACCCTCCACCACAATCTGGTATAGGTTTGGATCCGCCTCACTCTTGGCGAAACCAAGTCCAGTGAAATAATTTTCTATCCATGTGTACCAAGCACGAGGTGCTTGTTTCAGCCCATACAACGCTCTTTTGAGCCGGCACACATGCGACTCGCTGCCGAAGATTTCGAATCCTTTAGGCTGCTCTATGTACACCTCCTCCTCAATGACTCCATTGAGGAAGGCAGTCTTCACATCCATCTGATGAATGTGCCAACCCATCTGCGCTGAGAGAGCAAGGATGGTCCGTATGGAAGAATACCTTGCGATAGGTGTAAAGGTTTCTTCATAGTCGATCCCCTCGATCTGTGAGAAGCCCCAGAAAAAAAATATTGCCTTGTACTTATCTATGCTCCCATCAGAAGCTTGCTTCACTTTGTAGATCCATCTCGAACCTACCACTGATTTCCCTTCCGGCCTTGGGACAATCTCCCATGCACTGTTTTTGACAATCGAATCATACTCTTCCACCATGGCATCTACCCATGCGGGATCCTCCACAACTTCCTCGAAAGAAGATGGTTTTGTCACGATACAATTGCTCATCAGAGCCATGTATCCAGTAAATCGGTCAGGTGACTGTCTCTGTCTGCGCTGTGATGTATGTGCTCCTACATTTTGCGCTGCATTAAGATTCAGTCGCTCAGCTTCTATAGTACGCTTCCGCCCTCTAATGTTTGGCGCTGCATGAGTGGTTTCTTCCACTCCATGAACCTCCTCTTGTGGCTAATCCACATCCTAAGGCTCATCTTTAGGAACAAGTAGCTCCTCATCTGCATGCAAGTGTAGCTCCCTCTCAAGCGACAACTTCATGGCTTTCTTCTCATGAAATTTGATATCCCGTCGTACAACAGTCATCCGAATGTTTGGAAAATACACATGATAATTGTGGGGTGTTTCTGTGTACCCCAAAAATATCCCAACCTCTGTGGTTAGCTCCAGCTTCTTCCTAGAATCCTTCGTCACATGAATGTAAACAGGTGAGCCAAAAATCTTCAAATGAGAAATATCAGGCTTCTTACCAGAAAACGCCTCTTCGGGTGTATTGATGCCAAGTACTCTATGAGGAAAATGGTTTTGCAGATAAACAACAGTGTTGCATGCTTCAACCCACAAGTGTATGGGAAGGCCCTGATCATGTAACACCCACGATCGTTTTTTTATTTCTCTCTGTGACCCCATTCTGCTGTGGGTTATGAGGCGCTATGAGCTCTCTTCGAATTCCTTCTACACTCCAAAAGTCTTTGAATTCGCCATAGATGTATTCACCACCGTTATCGCTCCTTAGAGCTTTCACCTACTTCCTCGAGTCTTTCTCAACCGGCGCCATGAACTCACCGAAATTTGAGCATGTCTCTCTCTTCTTCTGCATGAAGAAGATCCAACACTTACGAGAAAATTCATCAACAAATATCACATAATACCTGTGCTTTGTTGTCGAAGCTACTGATAAAGGTCCACACACGTCTGTGTGAATTCTCTCAAGGATCGTCGTGGTGTGATTATCCTTCTCATGAAAAGTGGTCTTCACAAATTTTCCCAAAGTACATCCCTTGCACTGATCTAACTGCGCAAGTGTACCCTTGGGAAGCCTGGTAGAAATTTGCTGCAAAATTTTCAAAGCGCCATGGTGAAGATGGCCCAATCTCATGTGCCACAATTCACCCTCATCCTGGCTCACCACTACTTCTGCTTTCCCTGCCATAACGGCGCAGCCATCTACCTACAATTGATAAATATTCTTAACTTGAATCCCTATCCTTCGGGTTTCACCAGTTGTTTTACTGCGTAGGAAAGCCTTTCCCTCGCTAAAAACAACATCATAGCCCTTGTCTTCCAACATTGCCACAAAGATCAGATTCTTCTTCAATCCTGGAACATGCATGACATCCTTCAATATGAAAGGTTTACCAGACTCCCTCTCAAAGGAAATGGTCCCGATACCAGTCGCACTGTATCTACCATCATTTCCCATCTCAATGTGCACTCCAATATCCTTCTCATCCAGATCACTAAACAAATCTTTGTCTCTGGTCATATGGAAAGACGCACCACTGTCAAGGAAACCACACTGATCCCATCACACTTGAAACCAAGCATGCGATCAGCGAAAAATCCAGCTCAAAATGCGAGGCTAAGGCCTCTCCAACTGCAAATCTAGAAGCCTTCTTATTTTTCTTCTTCTGTGGACAATTAGTGGCATAATGTCCGTGTTGGTGACAGTGAAAGTACTTCACCTTGGACAAGTCCTGCTTCTTGCGTTTCACACCGGATTGAGAAGGATTTTTATTTCACTTCCCTTTCCTTGCTTTGGCAGCCAAAGTGCAATTTTCTTCATCTTCATTCTTCGATGAAGATCCATCCCTGGTACCCCTCCTTATCTCCTCATGCACAAGGTCCGACCAAAGTCGCTCCCATCCCGGAAGTTTCTCCCGACCATTGACAGAGTCCTCGTAGCTATGACAACTCTTCAGAAGCCCAAGGAGAGCCAAGCTCACCAATTCCTCTTCTTCTACAGTAACCCCACACTTCCCAGCTCATACTTGCAGTGGACGAACTTCGTGAGGTACTTGGGTATACTATCGCCTTTCTCCATTTTTATTTTTCCGAGCTTGTCTTTAAGCGCCAACTTCCTCTGGTCGCTTCTGCTTTGGAACAAGTCTATCAAAGCTTTCCACATCAATAATGGAGAAGCTTTACTATGAAGGCTAGACACTATGTGATCCTTCACACCTTCCAACAAAATCCTTCGACATTTTGCTATCTTCTTTTTCCATGCGTTAAGTGCAGTTGCATTGCTAGAAGCAGGTTTTGGAATTTCTGCATCTATGAACTCCTTCAACCCATTATCATCCAGCACTGCCTCCATCCTGTCCTTCCATGCAATATAATTTGATTTGCCATCAAGGGCATACTCCAACCGCAATCCGTTGAAAGACATTTCAATGAATTCTCAACTTCGACACCAAGAAAACACTGCAGCAAATTCGAATTCCACCAGCACAAAACTCAACCACTTTAATAATTGCAATCTGCTCTGATCAATATCGCTCTGATACCATGTAGAAATTATATAACTTATGTGTTATATATCCAATATTCTCCTGATCACAAACTATTTGACTTCATGCACAATACAAAATCTATTCCACTATTGATCATCACATGCGGAAATTAAATCAATTGCAATGCACACATGAAACAATAAAAATTCACACACATTAACATAGTTGTTTAACAGGAAAGCCTGAAGCTAAAAACCCCAACTATCTTTATATAATATATTTCATAGAGATCATGTAACAATCCTCATACAAAGCTGATCATATCAAGCTCTCAGTATAATACAATTGCTACACACTAATCAGGCCCGATCTTGCAAATCCATGCACCAATCTTTGCCACCTGCTATCCTGCCTCTACTGCGCAATCCATGCTGAATAATGGCTCTGAATGAACTCTAATTCACCAAGCTTGCACTGCGCAATCCTCATTTGCATCTCCACTGAGTGTTGGATGCAATCAATGAATCACTATAGTCACACTTTCTCTTTAACCTACCTCTCCACTGGTCTCCACTGAAACTGCCATGCACTGTAGTTAACTGATGTATTCTTCAGTTGATTAATGAGTTATTATTTAGTGAATTAATTAACTAATTAATTCACACCACTCTCGCTAGTGTATCAATCAGTTAGACTAAATACAACTAGCTCAAATGAGTCTAACTGTGTTAAACTAAATGCAACTCCAACAACTACTTCTATAACTCCACCAAACTCTGTCACATGAGTTCTAAATGAAGTCCTCATGCATTAGCTCCAGTAAACCCTCAAGAATAGCGTAATTCCTTCTATCAGCTTCTGCGCCATGTCTGTGCACTTAACTGAAGTGATCCAAGAGAATAAGATAATGTTTAGAGTCCAAATATTATTAAGAGCTAATAATATTCGACATATCTATTTTTAGACTGGTAATCTAAAAATAGATTCCACTCAATATGTCTAAAAATAGAAGTCCATATATTTTTCAAACTTGACCAACCATCCACAAATAGCATCCTGCAACTCATAGAATATGATCGACATGTCTAAAAATAGACTTTGCGCCAAAAATAGCCTGCGGGCCCACCTAGTGAAGGCGACTCTTTTTACTAAGCTCATCATCTGGTTGAATCTCAACAGTTTGGAGATGGGGTGTGGAATATCCCTAGGCGTGACACGTAGCCGGATGGGCGGTATGGGATACCAGCCATTCCAGATCCCCTCTCCTCCCCCCCCCCCCCCCTTCATGATAAAGTTCGAATGCTGCGAGGAGGCTGAAAATGGATAGGGTTCGTCAAATGTAGGGAGAGGAGTGGAGAGGAAGGAAAGGTGGAGGGTGATTAGAGGTGGAATAACATAGCACACGGGTGGGACCCGAGTTCTTCATTTTTACGCTTAACCCCTTTTTCAAAGAAAAATAATGTAAAACTCAATTAACCGGATCTGAAAACCTTTAGATTTCATATTTGCACCACATCACATCCGCGCTAATCATCGCACTTCGCATGTCATAGTTTCTAAACTTTACCTTTTCACTTATTCACCAAACTTGCGATTTGCGATTGAGTCCCACCTCATTGCACATCACACTCTGGAAATTATACATCTACCTCCCGCAATTATTTATTAAAACTTGCGATGTGCAGTATGTGGGCCAGGGCCACGTCACCCTGCCACATCATTTTCCATGTCACTCGCCACATCATCATTTGTCACCCGCGATCTATGGGGTCAAAACCAAGTCACCATGCCATGTCACCTGCCATGTCATCATAGTTCACCCGTGATCTGTGGGGTTAAAACCACGTCACCATGCCCCATCACCTACCACGTCCCTTCATATCGTAGATTGATAAATTTAACATTTTTTCCTTGCACCTGTTTTCTAAAATCTGTGATTTACGATTTGTGCTAGGGTCCCACTACATCGCAAAATCTCAAGATAGATGGTTTGATGTATGTTTAAACTTTAACAATTGCGAAGTGCGATAGAGCAAAGAGTTATAACATGTGCGATGTGATAGCGCACATCAGCGATCACAAGATTTAACGTTTGGCAGAAAATGGAATGAGTTATAATTTGTGATTTGCTGGCACTTAGGCGTAGGGGAGTGTGAAACGGCGAAATACAAGGAATAAGGCAGAAACAAGGTTCACATTTGATTTTGGTGGTGTAGTAAGGTATGACAGGTCCTGCTTTCATCGCATCGGCAGAAAATAAGTTTTGGCAAAGTCTTTTAAGAGGTATAGCTTGAAGCTTGCAGGCTGTGGAGTGCGGGGTGAATGGGCCCCACTTTAATAGCATTTTGCTTTTGAAAGGTTTATATGAGACGGTTTTTTTTATAAATAAATTTGTGATTTGGTCGATGCAAAAAGTGACTTGGGCATGTGGTAATGAAATAAAGGGAAATGAATTAGGGAAAATGAAAATGAAAAGGTATAAATAGCGGGGTGGGTTTTGTTTATGGTTTAAAAATTTAGAATATGTAGAAAATGAGGGGCAGATAGGGTGAATGAAATGAAATGAGGGTAGAAATGAAGTTTGATCACCATTACACCTTATCAACAACATTTGTTTCCCTTTCACTGAACTATAAGGAAGATTGATTCGTTTGATGCTCTTGATATTCAGGATCTCCCTTCCTTTCTCTAAAAATAAATGATATCCATGGAATATTATTTTTCATTAAAAAACATAATCAAAACTCAGTCACCTTGTGATACTGTAAATTATAGGACTCTAACACAAGTGTCACACACACCCCTCAAAGACAGCTCCAAAAGTCAACGCAAGTCAACAAAATAATCCCTCATCCAGATTTATGACATCCATTTCT
This sequence comes from Pinus albicaulis, assembly GCA_034641835.2. NCBI lineage: Eukaryota > Viridiplantae > Streptophyta > Pinopsida > Pinales > Pinaceae > Pinus > Pinus albicaulis. The sequence continues at coordinate 1,782,607,188 of CM076580.1, read as the reverse complement.
AGCATCATCCATATTTCTGGCATCCAGATTTCTGACATCCATTTCCGGCATCCATTTCTGACATCCTTTTCTGACATCATTTCCGACATCCATATTTTCGGCATCCATTTCCAGCATCATCCATATTTACATGTGGGAGAGAGAGAAGCCTCTTCTAGGTTGTGCAAACCAATCAGATCATGAGGAATGTGTGTGATGATATGATGATGAAATGGACATCATCTCTCTCCAATTTATATCAGTCAGTGAAGGTGTGTGACACATCTATTAGGCTTGTGAGCCTCCATTACAAATTTGGCCGACCTTACACATGTGTGGAAAATAAAATCAAAATATATGTTCTGCTCATCCAAACAAGATGATCTTTAGATCAATCTTGCACCTCTCTGACAGAGGAATCCAACAAAAATATAATCATCACCATATGAGCAGTGCAACCTGGATTTTGGACCTAGTTGCCCAAAATTAACATCTATAAGAAAGATTGAAGTAAAATTTTATTAAGCATAGAACATACCATGGTTATCTAAAATTAACATGGAATGAGAGCTGAGGTGAAGACAAATCCCAATATAGTGTGAAAATAAATCACCGAAGAATAAGTTTTGTCAAGGACCAATGGTCTGATGATCAGTTGACTGACAAGTCTGATTATCATGCATGGAAGATGTCCTTGGATTTGGTATTAGAAGATCAAGATGTCATGGAATATGTGCAGGGGAAGATTCATGAGCGTCCATCATATTTTATGAGGCTCACAAAAATCAGGAATGATCTCCATTCCATAGGAGAAGAAATAACTGATCGAGAGCTCGCCCTCATTGCTCTTGGAGGACTTCCCCCAGACTGGTATGTATTTAATACTATGATTCTTAATAATACTATGATTCCCAATTTTGATGAATTGTTGACTAGATGCACTCAAGAGGAGACAAGAATGATGGAGAGAGATAATCCCTCTAATGGAAATAAAGGTGACCCTATTGCCTTCGCTGCTCATGCAAAGAAGAAGAACCATGGTGGCCCAAGAAATCAAAACCATGGTAGATCCGGGCCCAAAGGAAGGAAGGGAAGATGTTACACTTGTAGCATTTCTGGTCACTATGCAAGAGAGTGCCTCAATAGAAGAGACTCTCCCAGGGATGATGAAAACAACAAATTCAAGGGGAATGACAATCAAAGGAACAATAGGTTCAAAGGAAAAAGGAAGGCTCCCTCTTATCATAGTGGAAATGGGCAACCTTTCAAGAGGTCAAGAAAGTCTAGGTACGATGAGTCTAATGTTATTGATAATAAGAAAAATGAATATATTCTTGTATCTTCCCTCTTTGCTACATCTCCTCCCGACACCCTGGATGTCTAGTTGATTGATAGTGGTGCTTCAAGGCACCTCACTGGTTATAAAGAAGCCCTCTCTGATTTGATTGAGAAGGATACTAATTTAGAAATATCCTGGGAGATAATTCCACATATCCCGTGAAAGGGATAGGGACTGTGACCCTTCATCTATCTCAAGGTTAAGTCCTCTATTTACAATATGTGGTGTACGTACCTGATTTGAAGAAGAACCTTGTGTCTATTTCGGTAATGGAAGACAAATGGTTCAAGGTGGAATTCGTTAATGGAAAGGTACACATATGGAAGAATAACTTCAAAGAAGATATTACTTTTGGTTTTTAGAGTTGATACACTCTACTAGGTTGGAGGAAGTTCATTAGGGGCTATGTCATGTGATACAACTCTTAAAACAAAGTTATGGCACCAGACATTTTCACACCTTCAATACAAGCCCTTTTCGAAGCAAGGAAGGTGGTGACATGGATGCCCAAATTTAAAGATGATCATGAAGGTATATGTCAGGGTTGTGTTGAAGGGAAGCATACAAGGGAACCATTCCCCTCAAGTGTCACAAAGACAACTGATATCTTGTAGTTGATACATTCTGATTTATCTGGTATGCTGCCTGTGACATCCTTGGGAGGATGTTCCTATTACATGACTTTACATATGACTTCTCCAGCAAGACCTGGATATATTTCTTGAAGAAGACGTATGAAGCATTCAAATGGTTTCGTATCTTCAATGCCTTGGTGGAAAATCAAAACGAGAAGAGAATCAAAGTTTTGAGGACCGAAAATGGGTCCGAGTATGAGTCAAATGAATTCAATCACTTTTGCAGTGAAGCTGGCATTAAGAGGGAGACCACAACTATCTATACTCCTGAGAAAAATGGTGTTGATGAAAGAAAGAACAGGACCATTGTGGAAGTTTCCCGCATCATGCTATGTGACCAAGGTCTTCTGAAGTTTCTATGGGGAAAAGTTGCGAACAATGCTGTGTACGTTCAAAATAGATGCCCACATTCCGCTCTAGACTCCAAGACTCCCAAAGAAGTCTTCTCTAGTAAGAAACATGATGTTTGTCATTTTATAGTTTTTGGTTGTCCTGTTTACTTTCATGTGCCGAAAGAAAAGAGAAGCAAGTTGGATGCTTCTGGAAAGAAGGGAATGTTTGTGGGATACAGTGAAACTTCGAAGGCATTTAGAATCTATGTGCCTGGTCAAAGAGAAGTGGAGATATGCCACGATGTCACCTTTGATGAAGATGCTTCCATTAAGAAAGTAAGAAATCTTCCTAGCTCCAAGGAAGATAAAGAAGATGAAGAAGCAGGGAAGTAGGAAGAACTGAAGGATGAACCGATGCCCGATGTTGAAGGACCTATGGATCCTATTGATCCACCTCCTTCAAATAAGAGAAATCCCTCATGGATTAGGGATACTCTCAAAGATGCTGAGAGACATATTTCCCTAAGGGAGACATTCCGTGAAAGCACAAAGCCAAATAGATACCAAGGGTATTTAGTAGCCATGAGTACAATTGTACAATCTGAGCCTGGATCATTTGAAGAAGACATAAAGCATCAAGTTTGAAAGGATGCTATGTACGAATAATATGAGTCCATTATGAAAAATGATATCTACGAAGTGGTCCCAAGACTGGAGGACAAATATTTTGTCACCTCGAAATGGCTCTATAAGATCAAACATGGATTTGATGGTAGTGTTGAAAAGTTCAAGGCAAGATTTGTTGCCTGAGGCTTCTCTCAAAAAGAAGGCATAGATCATGATGATATATTTGCACCTATTTCCCACTATAGTACCATTCGATATATCATTTCCCTTGCTACAACACAATTATGGAGTCTCCATCAGATGGATGTGAAGACTGCCTTTCTGCATGGTTCAATAAAGGAATAGGTTTATGTGGAGCAACCTCTGGGGTTTGAAGTCCAAGATAGAGAAACCTATGTATGCAGGTTGAAGAAAGCCCTCTATGGGTTGAAGCAAGCCCCCATGGCTTGGTATGAGAGGATAGTTAGCTACTTGATGATGTTGGGCTTCACTCACAGTAATGTTGATCCAAACCTTTATTTTAAGGTTGATAGAGAAAAACTTCTCATTCTAGTTCTCTATGTGGACGATATATTCCTAACAGGTGCTGACCCTCTCATTCATCAATGTAAGAGGGAGCTATCTTCTGAGTTTTAGATGAAAGACCTAGGATTGATGCATTACTTCTCAAGCTTGGAGGTCTGGCAAAGACCAGGCGAGATTTTCCTTTCTCAAGGAAAATATGTTGTGAACCTGCTAGAGATATTTGGTATGGTGGACTGTAAGTCTATGTCGACATCGATGGAACTCATATTTAAGAAGTTGTGTGAAACCACTGTTGGGCCCGAATTGGGAAATCCCACTGAGCATAGACAACTCGCAGGGGCCCTGATGTTCTTAGTGAAATCCTGTTCGGATGTATGTTTTGCAGTGAACACCTTGAGTCAACATATGCTTGAGCCTCATCACGTTCACTAGATTGGTGCCAATAATCTGTTGAGATATCTTCAGGGCACAATCAACCATGGGCTAAGATACATTGCCAAGATTTTTAGAATCCATGGATATACTGATGTCGATTGGGCTGGCAGTGTGGTGGATCGCAAGAGCACATCTGGATATTGCTTCACCTTGGGTTCTGCTTAGATATCTTGGATGAGCAGAAAGCAAAAGTCAGTGGCTTTGAGCACCACTAAGGCCGAATACATTACAATGAGTATGGCATGTTGTGAAGCTTTTTGGTTGAGAAATCTCTTCAGTGAGCTATTTGGACATGTTCTAGATGCCACCTTTATCCTTTGTGATAACCATAATGGGATTAGTCTTTCTGAGAATATTGTTTTGCACGATCGATCCAATCATATTGATATTAAGTACCACTTTGTCCGGGACATGGTACAACGAGGTGCCATAAGGCTTGATCACATAGGAACTGATGAGCAGGTCGCAGATATTCTCACGAACCCCTTAGGGAAGGTCATGTTCCTAATATTTCATGAGAAGTTTGGAATCGTGGAAAGACCCTATTGTGAGGGTCCTTATTGAGTTAGAATATTAGCTCTGGGTGTTGAAAAGTGTAACTAGGTCGGTCTTCATGTTGACTATGTAATCATATATTTATGTAATGAAGAAGACAAACATAATAAAATATATTCTTGGTATGCTTGCTTCATGGGTTTCATGAGCAAAGCTTTATTCTAGGTCAAAGGAATTCTTCTTGATGTCCTTTAGGAATTTGTCTTCTAGCATACATGTATTAAAGAGTCATGTTTATGATAAGTCAAAGATACATCTGTATGCCTCCATACCTTGTCACATTATGGCTTAAGTTCAACATTGAAGACAGTGAACTAGTCGGCTTAAATACTCCTACACAAGTCAACTCAAAAAAATCCATTCATGTTGGCTCCAATAAAGAGACCTGTTATGTATATATATAAAGTTAGACTATGACTCATTTGGAAGAAAGACTTCGGATTAATATGGAATATAAATACAAAGACAAGTCTTAACTGTTTCGGTGATATCAAGACTGCGTGTAAGGGTAAACATAAATGCGAAGAGAAGATTATATTTGTAGTCAAGAACAAGTCTGAATTTCGGAAAAGTCTAAAGTTTTTAATAGTGTGGATTACACAGTGTGTAAAACATATTGGAAGAGACAATGATATATACACATAGCGAAGATACTAATTGAAGGAATATGTTTAATTCTAAAGATAAGGAATGTGTTGAAGTCTGAGGCTACATGCGAATGCGTAGAAGTATGAAGTTAATATCGTAATAAGGAATGCATTGAAGTCTGAGGTTGAGTTTAAGTGCATAGAAGGAATGCTTTGAAATGCGTAGAAGATGCTGTGTCGAAGTGCGTAGAAGAGACTGTGTGAAGTTCTGAAATATGACTATATCAATTCTAAGAATAGGGTTGTGTTAATAACATATAATAAGGTGCTAACAGCCAACAAGGATCTCACATAGCCTGGAAAAGGAAGAGCACAAGCAGAGACCAAGATCTCTAACCTTGGTGGAGATTGTTGCAGGATAGAAGGATCATTTTAAGAAGCCAATGGAGAAGCAATGACAAGGTATTGGAAGCATACAAAGTTCAAAGGTCTAAAGTCTTGGTCATGGTACTTGTCATCTGAAACTATATAAGAATAATTTCTCGTGGGTTTTCCTCTCCAAGAGGGAGAGGTTTTTCCCTAGCTCGAAGAGCCTAAATTCGTGTCTCTTGTATTTTGGTAATTGGCTTGATGAAAGACTAAATAAGTTAAGAAAAGAAGACATAATTAAATCAAGAAAGCTCACAAGTAATTATCATGAAGAGAATTTGAATTAATCTCCAGTCCTCCAAATTCTCAACATGGTATCAGAGGTAAGGTGTTGAACTCAATGGCTGCTTGAAAAAGGAGACACTCCAGGAAGCAAGATCAAAAGTTTGGGTTGAAAAATCAAATCATTTTGAAAAGGAAGACTCTCTAGCTTCTTCAAGAAAGATCTCCTATCTCATTTAAAGGATCAACTCAATCAACTTTTGATGATATCCTTCATCAAGGATTCAAGATCTCCTACATTGAAGATTCCTATCTTAAAGGAAACCCTTGACTTCATCTTCAAATATCATCAAGGAAGCTACAAGCCACTCTACTCAAGTAAGTATCTATGACCCTACTTAAATCTGTCAAAATGACTTATTGTAAAGAAAGAAACAAGCTAGTTGGGTCATCGAACATTAGTGCATGGAAGAAGATGACAAATTTGAGTTTGATTGAAGACGAAGTTGTGGAATATGTCGAAGTTTCTACAATCCAACCTCCAAAAGAAGATTCTCCAGCTCATGCCAAGTACATGAAGGGAAAAATTAGATCCCAGAGGATTCTCATAGAATCTATTAAGGACTCACTCATTCCTTATGTATCAAAACTAAAATCCACAAAAGAAATATATAAAAAATTGGTGGAGCTATTTTCTATGAGTACTATAGGAGAAGCAATATCTCTGAGACAAGAACTATACAAAATGAAATTTTCAAGGGAATAAGGAATCACTCCATACTTTATGAGGATTTCTTAAATAAGAGATCAACTACAGGAATTGGGAGAAGTAATGTCTGACACTGAAATGAATATAGTGGTGCTGAATGCTCTACCAGAGGAATGGGGAAACTTCGCTTTGAGTTTATACGAGAAGAAAGAAGCCACCCCATTCCATGATTTATGGCCTCTATGTAAAATAGAGGAAACAAGACTAAAGGCCAAAGTTGATACAAGACCAAGTGAAGGGAATCATGCCTTTGCAACCTCATACATGAAGAAAGGAAGATTCATTAAATTTATCCCTCAGAATAAAAGAAATAATATGGACAATATATGATGATTTGGATGTAATGAACTTGGGAATTATAAAAGAGATTGTCCTAAATCTAACAAGGAAAAGAGGAAAAGGGAAGAAACCCATATCTCAGATGTGAGGGAAGGACTTGATGTAAATAAATCTAAGAAAGAAGAACCAAGGGATCTATACTATGATTGAGATCATCTTCTCCTTTAAGTGATTTCTTTTGGTTGTAAAATAGTATGTTAGGAAGCAATGTATATTATAGCATCATGATAAAAATAATGTTAGGAGCTCTTGGTGAATCAGCTTCGGGAAAACCTCTCTGATAACATTACTAATGGAAAGTAGTCATCAAGATCAAGGGTCATCATGGAAATGTAATTCTGGGATCTGATGACATATCGATGGAGTAGGCCAAAGGAATGAAATTTTTCATTCTAAATAAATTGCTACAGGATGACTCAAGGGAAAAAGGTATGAGGTATGTATATATATTTATATGCTGACACTGGATGTTTTGAATTCATGTCATATGGTTGCAGGTAATATACTTCCATATTTAGAAGTATGATCTATGAAGAAGGATCTCTCGGTGCACTATTAGATGAAATCAACATAATATGTCCTCATGGAATACGAGGTGGTTGTATATGAACGAGAAACTGAAAAATTTGTAAGTTCCTAAAAATGGAGAATGTTCATAAAGGAAGAGATCATGAAATGCAACCATGTCAATAGACAATTATCATCCATAAGCCAAGAAGATGTGACTAAGATATCTCCTCGTAAGATATGTAGACTCTGAAAAAAGTTTGGTGAAGAAGAGGACCCTTGGAAAAACATATCATTAGGAGATGTGTCAATTGGAATAAAGAATGTTGATGCCTACAAGAAAATGTCATGGTGAAATATCATCAAAGACGTAAGTTTTGTTTTAAAAGTTCATATGTATATGTTTATCTGGATGAATTTGTGCAGGGCTTCTAATCATGAGAAAGGATGTATGATCCTTGGAGATGATTCGAAGGAAAGCAGCATGGCATAACGGTGAACAAGATGAGAAAGACAAATAAATCACTTTCTGGTAGATGACATGACTCATGAATTAAAGTAACAGATGGTCTATGCCCTTTGGAGCTAAAGTTGAAGATTCCTCAATATCGAAATCCATGACATTGAGGGAAGGAATTCTTCATGAGCAGTTGGGTGTCTCACCATTGTTGCTGCAGGTCTCTGACTGAGAGGGAGCCTGGTGATCAATTTCTTAATTGGAAGAAACTGGGTAATTCCTAAGAATGAGCTTAGGTAAATTACTTATACAGGAATGAGTACATTCCCTTGTGGAATGGGTCGTCCCTGGCTGAGAAGGAGAGATAGACACATCATTCTCGTCTTCACTTGAGAAGACAGAATGGAATATTGGGTAATCATCTGGCATTCGATACTCTTTGAGAATGTGTTAGGGAATTCAAGATAAGATTAGTCGGGGACTGATATTATTTGAGGGCTAGCTATCCAAGAGAAGAATAGTCCAAGAAGGTCATACTTTGGGAACATCCGGGTGGAGTATGTACCTTGGAGAGATAATGACTTTGGTGTCTATAATTCATCTGTCTCGCCAGCATTGTAGCCCATTGTCTCGTTGAGAGATTGTAATGTTCCCACTTAGCCTTAGCTAAGAGGAACATTCAGTTTTGTTTTAATTTCTGTTTCATGAATAAATGAATAAAGGAGGACATGTAAAACTCCTAAAAAGTCTGAATAAATCAATGCCCATGTGAAAAAAGACAAATCAGGGCCATGTAAATAATCACTTGCAGGTGTGAAAGAGGTTTGAGCTAAAGACTGGGTCAACATTGACCAAATCAATAGCATTGTCTAGGTTCATTGCATCTCCAAAAGGGACAACACAGTTCTAGAAGGAAGCCTCTCATGTGAAAAAGGCTAAATCATCAAGATGGTTTAGGGTTTACAAAATATTTCTCATCTTATAAAAGGAAAAGGAGGGCAGAAAGAGGGGGTTGTTGATTGATCATATTTCTGAGTATTTGTCTTCTTAGACAAATACCATTCTTTGTTGTTTAGTGGAGGATTGTATTTGGAATTCCTATGCAGGGATTTCACCTCTTCCTTTGAGGATTCTTGGAGGAGTGTATGCTGAATTGAACCACTATCATGCTTAAGGCCAAGCTCCATATTACATTACAGCGCTGCTCATCTTGAGGGTTGAGCTGTTTTGTGAGCTGCAGCAAGTGGGAGTCGAGATCTCCAGAGATCTAGTGTATTTTGGGAGCCTCTTTCCCATAAAGTGGGTCCTTTGACCTTCTGGAAGAGTGTCTCATTTCTTTGTACTTCAGATCTGAAATTTTACAGTAGTTTTCTATGTCATTTGAGCTACAACGTTGTTCCCATGAGTAGATTGCGTTATTTCTATATGAGGGTTTTCATGGTGTCTTGATCATAATTTAGATCAGAGATATCTATTGTTGGGCTTTGCCTTCCACCTGGTGATCCATGGATTAGATTGCTGATCTATGTTCTGTTTAGATCTGATCCATTGTAAAGAAATTTATATTCAGAAATTTACTGTAGCAATTCCAGAACTGCAACTTGTTTCTCAGATCTACTCTTATTTATGCATGCTTTTGCCAAAACTCCAAGTGGATCTTGCAGAGAAGACTATCTAGCTTCTAGATCTGAAATAGATCTGATGTTTTGTCCATAGATCTGTCCTAGATCTGAGTTTTAACTTCCAACTGCTGAAGCTCCTTAAAAATAACGTTGTTGAGGCATTTCTGCAAATTTACATGTGTTCTAGCTCTCATTTCTGAAGATTTATTGCTATATTGACTTGTGCATTCTACTATATAATGAAAGGGCTTCATCATAATGCTGATTTTCTGTTGTATTACTGAAATATAAGTCTCCTTGCTGATCTCCACTGAACATCTACTAAAACTGCGCAACTCCTGAAGCAATGCTTGCATTTGGCTGCAACCTTCCTCTTTGGGTGCTTTTTATCTAGTCTAGTTTTTGGGAGATATGTTTAGTGAGTCTAAACTAAATTTTTTTTTATGAAACTCTATATATAAGTATCATACAACATAAATAAGAGGCACCAAGTCCTGATATGCGTTATTTTTGCACAGTTTTACTTATACAACGTTTCTCTTGAGCACCTTGTTGAAATTCTTGAAAAAGGATCATTACAGAGATGGGGTTATTAGTCAAGGCCTTGCACTAGGACAATGTTGGTTGATATGATGCTATACATATGCGGTTACCAATCTGATTCTTCTTATGAGATTCTTCAGTTTTAAAGTGACCATGTACCTGTATGAATACCTCCCTAGTTAAGAGGGAGTATTGAAAAGTGTAACTAGGTCAATATTCATGTTGACTATGTAACTATATATTTATGTAATGAAGAAGACAAAAATAATAAAATATATCCTTGGTATGCTTGCTTCATGGGATTCATGAGCAAAGCTTTATTATAGGTCAAAGGACTTCTTCTTGACGTCCTTTAGGAATTTGTCTTATAGTATAAATATATTAAAGAGTCATGTTTATGATAAGTCGAAGATACATCTGTATGCCTCCATACCTTGTCACATTATGGCTTAAGTTCAGCATTGAAGATAGTGACCTAGTCGGCTTGAATACTCCTACATAAGTCGGCTCAAAAGCATCCCTTCATGTCGGCTACAATAAAGTGACCTGTTATGTATATATATAAAGTTAGACTTAGGCTCATTTGGAAGAACGACTTCAGATTAATACGAAACAGAAATACGAAGACAAGTCTTAACTGTTTCGGCGATAATAAGACTGCATGTAAGGATAAACATAAATGCGAAGAGAAGATTATATTTGTAGTCGAGAACAAGTCTGAAATTTAGAAAAGTCTGAATTTTTTAATAGTGCGGATTACACGGTGTGTAAAACATATTGGAAGAGACAGAGATATATACACATAGCGAAGATACTACTTGAAGGAATGTGTTGAAGTCTGAAGATAATGAATGCGTTGAAGTATGAGGCTACATGCGAATGCGTAGAAGTCTGAAGTTAATATCGTAATAAGGAATGCATTGAAGTCTGAGGTTGCATTTAAGTGCGTAGAAGGAATGCTTTGAAATACGTAGAAGAGGTTGCGTTTAAGTTCGTAGAAGAGACTGGGTGAAGTTCTAAAATATGAATATATCAATTCTAAGAACATGGCTATGTTAATACCATATAATAAGGTGCTAACAACCAGCAAGGATCTCACACAACCCAGAAAAAGGAAGAGCATAAGAAGAGACCAAGATCTCTAAGCTTGGTGTACATCGGTGCAAGAAGGTGCAGGAAAGAAGGATCATTTAAGAAGCTAATGAAGAAGAAATGACAATGTATTGGAAGCATACAAAGGTCAAGGATCTAAAGTCTTGGTCATGGTACTTGTCTTCTGAAAGTATATAAGAATAATCTCTTGTGGGTTTTCCTCTCCAAGAGGGAGAGGTTTTGCCCTCGCTCAAAGAGCCTAAATTTGTGTCTCTTGTATTTTGGTTATTGGCTTGATGAAAGACTAAATAAGTTAATAAAATAAGACATAAGTAAATCAAGAAAGCTCACAAGTAATTATCAAGAATAGAATTTGAATTAATCTCCAGTCCTCCAAATTCTCAACACCGGGAGCTCCAGGGGGCTTGGATTGTCGAACCTTGTTGTGCTTCTGCCCCACCGTTATGATATTGAGTTGGTTCACCTCTCTTTGATATATGCCCCGCACGCATCCTACCCATGGAGTTTGAGACTCATGGGAAGTACCTCTCATTTGGCCAATGAGGTGGGAAATGTGGATAGAGACCAATAGAAATACCGATGGACGCATCAGAGATTTCCATACTCTCTATGTCTAGGATGGCACGTGTCCAACACCTTGATCTGGGATCACGTTTGATGAGGTTCTTACCTCTAAACTAACTTCGGGTCAAGAAACCAACTTCAGGTTAGTATGAGACTCTTTTTAAGTCCAAGAGAGGTTTTAACCTCTACGCTGACTTCGGGTCAACATAGCGTGATGTCTTTGTGACTCACATTTTTGTTCTATGTGCAAAGAATAGCCAACAAAGTAAGTTATGGCAGGATAACACAATTATATATGATAGTACACGATGGTATTGATCCCTTGATGGCACAAGTGGATAGATGGAGTTCTCCCTAGTTGAGAGGGAGTGTTAATTTTGGAAAAATAGGTCCAAAATCCAGGTTGCACTACTCATATGATGATGATTATATATTTTTTGGATTCCTCTTTCGTAGAGGTGCAATATTGATCTAAAAATACTCTTGTTTGGATAAGCATAACATATATTTTGATTTTATTTTCCACACATATACAAGGTCAGCCAGATTTGTATTGTAGGCTCACAAGCCTAATAGATGTGTCACACAACCTCATTGATAGATATAAATTGGAGAGAGATGATGTACATTTCATCATCATATCATCACACACATTCCTCATGATATGATTAGTTCGTACAACCTAGAAGAGGCTTCTCTCTCTCCCATGTGTAAATATGAATGATGCCGGAAATGCATGCTGGAAATGGATGCCAGAAATATGGATGCCGAAAATAAGGATGACAAAAATGATGTCGGAAATGGATGATGGAATGATGCCAGAAATGGATGTCGTAAATCTGGATGTTGGAAATATGGATGATGTTGGAAATGAATGCCAGAAATCTGGATGAGGGATTATTTTGTTTACTTGCGTTGAATTTTGGAGCTGTCTTTGAAGGGTGTGTGTCACACTTAGAAGGTTCGTTGATCTGATGTTGAGAAATACTTTGCTGGCTGATGCATCCTGTTGACCGTCGTAACACACATAACTCTTTATCTTTTTTGAACAAGAATAATTGTAAAATCTAATCTACATTATTTGGCTTGTCTTCCGTTGAAATATTATTATGTTCTATCAACATTTTAATATATATATATATATATATATATATTTTTTTTTTTTTTTTTTTTTTTTTGTTATACAGTGGGATTGGAAACTGGGGCAGCCTCGCGACTTGCGTTACACGGGGTCGATTATGACCACTACCACTATACCCACTAGGAACATGTGCCCGCCCCTCTCCACATGCTCTGATTTAGTCCGGGGGATTTGAACTCGTGACCTCCTGTCGGGCTCACCTTACAAACGAACTTGACTGCATTCCGATTACCAACTCGCCTACCCCCGTGGGGCTTATCAACATTTTAATTTCATTCTAATGTTGATTGATAAATTGAATTGGGTCTATAAGAAAGATTGAAGTAAAGCTTCATCAAGCATAGAACATACTATGGTTATGTAATATTAACATAACTTCATGCTTCTATAGATCTGGTTGTACTTGCTATCTAATTTGTGCAGATGCGTCATGGTGAATATGTCTGTAAGAGAAGTTGATATGATAAGCATGATAAGAAGGATGGAAGGCAGGAAAGATTCTCCAATACCGAAGAAATAAGTTTATCTCCCTAGATTAGAAGGGAGCCTGGATGAAATAAATCTCCCTGGTTAAGAGGGAGGGCATAACATATTTTTGATTGGAGAATATGTTGATGCATGTGGAGTAGGAAAAGAAAAGTATATGATTAAGGAATCTTCTGTCAAATATTCAATTGGTAGTCCTACTGAGATAAGTTGAACAACAAAATCTAGACCCCAAAGGTTTAATTTTGCTAATGTTTATTTGAAAGTGTATTACTGATTGGGGTTGTATTAAGCATGATGGTTATCGATTAGTTTGATCGAGAAAGATTTGTATTGAGGCTTTGCGAGTGAAGCATTGCCTGGGAAGACATCGGGCCGACACTTTATTTTGATGTCTGGTAGGGAGAGTGGCATTGGGTGGATGTGCACCTAGATCCTTGGGATGATGGTTAGTAAGCAAGCCTGATGGTAACTAGAGAGGTTGAAATATTTAGTCCATCTTAGTCCCACTTGAATAGATTTCCTTGGTCAGGAATCTAGTTCGTGGCATTGCGATGCCTAAATTGTTGAGAGACCAATGGATAGGTTTCCCTGATTAGGAATCTAGTCCATGGAATTGCGTTCCTAAACTTCTACATAAATAAAGTGAGATCTTCCATGTAACTCTTTGATAATTTTTAAATATGAACAAATCCCTAGTTAAGAGGGAGTGTTGAATAATGTAACTAGGTTCAGTCTTCATTATCATACTTGAGTCAAATATAATATATTTGTAAATAAAAAAGAATTTTTAATTATTAAATTGACTTGTTAAAGCATGAGTTTCATGCTTGGGTCAATTATAGGTCAAGCGTCCATTGTAGGCTTTAGATTATTGTCAAAGTAATTTATTGGACAAAGACTCCTCCATCAAGTCACCCTCTTCAACAAAGTCATCAACTCGGCCTCTTCATCAAGTATTCATCAAGTCGGCCTCAAATAAATTGTATTCAAGTCGGTTTTCTTCAATGCACTCATGTTGGCCTAAAAACAAAGACACCTCTTCACAAAGTAGTGTTGTCTCATTTATGATGGACAAACCACTATATATAAAAGGCTAAGGTTTTCACATTACAACACCACATAATTTCAGGTCAATTACAAAGACAAATTTAGATGGAAATTTCAGAGATAGATATTTCGGTGGAGAAGCTCAGATCATCTCAGAAAAGAAGTTCGGACATTACAGTGTGTGAAATTTCCTAAAACTGGAATCCTATTGCAATAATTGGAAAATATTCACCTAATTGTTAATTTTAACTTAATAAGTTATTTGCAGTTTTCTACGACAAACACTGAATACATCACATTGCAACCTACACAAATACAAAATATTGTGGAAACAATTATACAATGCGGGAAATAAATAAGAACAATTTGCTAGGGCTTTCTTCCTCTTCCTTGAACTTCACACCCTTTTTCTGCCTCCAATAATTGCAGATCGAACTTCTTGAGTTGATGCTCCAAATGAGGTTGAATTATTGCCTTTATAGAAATAAGAACACAATGGACACCCTTAATTTTTGGACAAATGTCCCTAGAAAATCCCAATGCAATAAAATTGGTGCAACAACTGATGATTTGTATTATTATGTAGTAGTTTCTAAATACAAATATTTGGATGCCTTACTAACTATCTGATATAGAATATAATTGGTAGCAATGAAGTGAGAATTAACCTCATACTATTGCTGGCGATTCGACACTGATCCAACCTCTGAATGGCTAGCCCCAAGCTGCCTCTGCGTCAGAACTCGTAGGGACTGTGTCACTCCTCTGGATGATCGATCTCCTGGCTGTATGCTCATATCTCTGACCCTATGGTCTCACACCCCATCTATTGGCACTAGATTTGGGTTGCTCCTCAATAAAATTGTAGATCTCCTCTCAGGCTCTGCTCTACCTAGAGTGGCTTTGCGCTGCCTCTCTAGATCTCACTCTGCCTTCTCTGCTATGTATTCACCGGATCAGTAAAACTTCTACTGGCCACTATTATTGTCCCTCACTGTAATAAATCAACTCGATCACTCCTCCAACAACTGTTGCACTGCTCTCTTGAGAATTAAATCTCTAGATCTATCACTCGATATGTTCTCCAAGTGCCCATCGAGCTCCTTCTTATAATCTTTTCGTTGAACAATCAATGACCTAGATTAGATCCTAATCAATGGCTTAGATCATCTTGACTTGATCTCTATCTTTTTCTAGAAGATTCACACCCAGTTTAATTAATACCATTTAATTATTTTAATTACCTAAGTTTAAGCTTAGACATCCATTAAAAATAATTAATTATTTTAATTAAACTGTCTCCGAGTGGAATTTCCCAAAACAATTTCTGGGTCTTCGAGAATGCATATGTCCTAGCATCCCTGCAAATTCTTAGGGATATAGCACATCCTATGCTACCAGAAATAAACACTCCCTCTTAGCAAGGAATGTGCTCTAGAAATTCAACCTGTTGAAACATCACCCTGACTCTTTATCACCCCGCTATGTGCTGCTGATGTTTGACATCACTACCCACTAACTACTGCAAAAATGCTTCATCTGTGTTGTTGCTGACTCTGCATGCTACTGCAACTGCATATGCACTACAAATTTGTTGTTGTTGCAACAAAAAACATCCAAAATAGTGAACCAACTGTTTTCAGTATGATGCATATGTCAATGGAGTTCTGACTCCTTTGAGTTTCTGGATTGACCCTCTGGAGCCTCTACACTGCTGATGACTCTGCACTGTGCCAATTTCACTGCTGCCAACTCTGCTATGTGCTACTCAGTCTCTGGTGCTCCTAGCCACTTGAAATGTCACTCTGGAACTTCTCTACACTAACTAACACTGGTCCATCCTGATACTTCTGATATGGGCTCCCGTAGCAAGGTATTGATCCAAAAGGTGGACTCCTCAAGGATCCTGACCATCTGTAGTTATTTGGAACTACAATACTAGATCACCCTACCTCTCCCCTGAAGGTATGTGGGCAATCATGTCAAACTCCTCCTCCTCAATCTCTATGGGTGAAACCTACTGATAGTGTTTCTATTCCTTGTCCTTATTTCTGAGAGGACACTACGTAGTGTAGTGACCAAGCTCACAACACTTGAAACATTTGATATTCGAGATGTCCTTCTTCCGCCTCCTCTGCTCCTGCTGCCCCTTTGATGCAAGGGTTGCATTCTCCTCTTCCTCCTTGGACTTCACCCCACTGTTGTTTTTGCCACTTATGATGCTCTTTACCAAATCACGCCTCATCTCTTCTTGTTGTAAGTTTGCCCAAAATCTCTCCTAATCGGTCAAGTGTTCTCTACCCAAGATGCTCTGGATGAAGACCCGCCACTCTTCAGAAAAACTGTTCAAGGCAAAGAGAACAAATTCCATAGACAGAGGTGTAGAACCTACAACTTCTAGTTGATCCCAAGCATCCTCAAATAACTTAAGGAATGGATCTATGTGTTCCCCCTTCTGCATTTCAGTACACTGAAGCTTCTCTTCCAGGTACATCTTCTTCCGCTCAAAAGACTCCTGGTATAACGTAGCAATTGCATCCCACATTTGCTTGGTTGTGTCCTTGCCATATATGTGAGAAACAAAGTGTCCCGGTAGATGCCATCACACCCAAAAAACAAAGTCAAATTTTTCCTCTAACCCTTTGCTCATTTGCTGACTGGCTCTATGCACTCCCTGTTGGAGTGAGAAAAACTTCACTCGGCTACTGCTGCTTATGTGTGGGAAATTATAATTTATGGGCAAGAAATTCTCTTAGGTCAGAATTCCCTCAGTGTGCTTTTCTTCCCTTCTGACACTTTTCTATCACAACTGTCGCAGAAAATCTGCATCCTAGCTAAATATTTGATCTACGTTGAAGCTGCTGCGATGATTCCTCTGCCACTGAAAAATTTCGATCTGGAAAATATTCTTCTCTATCGACTCACTCAGAGAAGGATTTTTCGACAAAAATATTGCTCTCCTAGCACTAGACTATGAAAACCTTCTAGGGATTCGATCTGCTTCCTACACAACTCTTCGATCTCCCTATCCCTCTTCAGCTCTGCTTCTAAGCTCTTCTCTGCTTCACTTGCGCTATGATACCATGTGAAAAATCCTAAAACTAGAATGTTATTGCAACAATTGGAAAATATTCACCTAATTGTTAATTTTAACTTAACAATTTATTTTCAGTTTTCTACGACAAACACTGAATTCATCACACTACAACCTACACAAATACAAAACACTGCGGAAAAAAATTATACAACTCAGGAAAGAAATAAGCACACAATTGACACCATTATTTTGGACAAATGTCTCCGGAAAAATCCAATGTGGGAAAATCAGTGCAACAACTAAGGGTTTGTATTATTATGCAGTAGTTTCTAAATACAAATATTTGGATGCCTTACTGGCTATCTAATACAGAGAATATAATTGGTAGAAATGAAGTGAGAATTAACCTCACACTATCACTTAAGATCCGACACTGATCCAACCTCTGAATGGCTAGCCCGAAGCTGCCTCTGCATCACAAATCTTAGGGACTGTGTCACTGGATGATCGATATGTTGGATGGATGCTCAGATCTCTGACCCTTTGGTCTCACACCCCGACTCCCGGCACTAGATCTGGATTGATCCTAAGAAAAAATGTTGATATCCTCTCAGGCTCTACACTGCCTGAACATGGCTCTGCACTACCCAACGTGGCTCTGCGCTACCTCTATGGACCTCACTCTGCCTTCTCTGCTCTGTATTCATCGGATCAAGAAAAATTCCACCGACCACTATCCCTGCCCCTCATTACAAGAAATCAATTCGATCACTTCTCCGACAGCTGTTGCACTGCTCTCTTGAGAATTTTATCTCTAGATCTCTCACTTGATATGCTCTCCAAGTGCCCATCGAGCTCCTTCTAATAATATTCTCGTTGAACAATCAATGACCCAAATTAGATCCTAATCAATGGCTCAGATCATCTTGAATCGATCTCCATCTTTTTCTAGAAGATTCACACCCAGTTTAATTAATGCCCTTTAATTATTTTAATTTCCTAAGTTTAGACTTATGCATCCATTAAAAATAATTAATTATTTATTTAAACTATCTCTGAGTAAAATTTTCCAAAACAATTTTTGGGTCTTGGAGAATGCATATGTCCTATCCTCCCTACAAATTCTTGAGACTAGAGCACATATGATGCTACCAAAAATCAACACAGTGAAGAAAATTTCGGTGTCATTATAGGGATATGGGTTCAGTGCCATCAAAACAAGAAGGTATCACATCTTCAATTCCATTTCAGTTCAGTGCTACCACAGTAAGAAGGGTTCGATGCTACTTCAGTAATAAGGTTTTGATGCCTCTACATTGAAAAATACTTGGAGGTCTCGGTGTTATAACATATATGAGGTCTCGGTGCTCTTACAGTGATGAAGTCTTGGTACAACATAGTTCAGTGCTATTGTAGAGATGAGGTCTCGGTGTTATAATAGAGATGAGGTCTCGGTGCTCTTGCAGTGATGAAGTCTTGGTGCAACATAGTTCAGTGCTAACACAATGACATGGATCTTGGATGACTTGATGGAGAGAGTATCTAGTCTAGGGTATAAGGGTCTTGGTCATCTCATCTTGAATCTACTAAAAGAATAATTTTGACCAAGTTTTCCCCTAGAGTGGGTTTTTTCCTTGGTTGTGTGCCTATATCTTGTGTCCTCTTCTATTTGTTGCTTGGAATTAGTCTTGATGATAAGAAAAGATAAATCATAAGATCTAATAATAATAACAAAAACATCACAAGATAATTTCATAATAAGAGAAATTGATTAACTTCCACCTCCTTGGATTTCTCAACACAAAGATCATCTGAAAAAGGACAATCAAGAAAAATAAAGAAAAATAATGCAAACCTCAAATTAAATCAAACCAAAGTGAAAAATTCTTAACTAAAGGAAAATAAAACTTCAAAAAATTAAAGAAAATAAAGATGAAGTGTGTGTAGTTTGAAGTAATAAAGGATTCCCACTATTAGAAAAAAGGTTGAAGTAGTAAATGCTTCCTCTCACAAGGCTTTGCAAATAAGTGAAGTCTCCTAAACATAATCTAATTTGATAGTTGCATCAGACTTAAACCCTTAATATCATACATGAATTTTGAAGTTGATTCATATGTTACCATTGTATTCGTTTTCATAATAGTAACACCATCCACTTACTTTAACTAGAGGATTTGGGAAATACTGTATGTCCTAGCCCATAGACACATGTAATAGGGGTAAGATTGTCTCCCTCATTTGCTTTTTAAGTTGGTAACATCAGCTAAATTATTTGTGTTAATATAACTTATATATATAAACGCGTAACAACTAGTTGAAGTTGGATGTGCTATTACAGGTTTGGAGCTATGCATTCAAAAACGTGGACCATACCTTTGGGGTATGTGCATACTTCCTTGTGTTTTTTGTACCTACACTAGGATTTGTGTACCTATATATAGCCATATCTGATTGCATTGGGATACATGTCAAAGTTTCTTGGGATGTGTACCCTTGCATTAGATCCATGTTAGCTAACGTGGATGATGAATGGATTGCAACATCATCATCAATGGTCTACATTCGTTTGTCTGTACAATCGACATCATATTAAAATCATTATATATATATATATATATATATATATAGTTTGAAGTCCCCTCTTTGATGTATATATGTTCAAACATGAGAGATTATTTGATGTATTTGTGAACTAATATGTTACATACATGAGTATGAACACAACTAGTCACCACTCTCTGTTTCAGTACACTTCTAGAAACTTCTAGCTAGTGATTTGACTATTTTTTTATGAATGATTACTTCTAGAGCTTCTAGAAAGGGAAAACAACTTCGAGGGAAATAATATTTTGACAAATAATTTTGTCAAATTAGTGCCATTAGATGTAGATTGACCACGGGAATTCTGAAATAGAGTCATAATAAAAAGAAACAAATAGAAATTGACTAAGTTACACTTTTGCAGGTTGGAAAAGTAATTTGTTATTGATGTCAATTGATGAATTGATGACAATAAGGAAATCATAGATTCAAATAACACAAGCCCTTTCCAATGAGCTACATCATGCCTCCTCACTCCTCTCGGATAAGAAGAAATTATTTTTTTAAATGAAGAAAACAATTTTTGTCCCCCTCTTCAAGTCGACCTACATGAACACAAGTCGGTCCCTCTCCAAAAAAACATGTCGGTTTAATCCATGGTCGAAGTAGCATAAATGTACACAACTAATATCCATTTTCTCATCCAACTTAGCCAAGGAAGATCAGAGAATGAGCTCAGACATGAGCTATAAAGACAAAGTTCATAGCTCATGAAATTAAAGGCAAGAAAAAACAAGAATGTCTAATTATTATCTTTGTTTTGGATCGGGGTTTATTGGTGGATTTCAATTTACTTTTCAGTGCCATATTGTGCAGGAATACAACCTCCTTTCAATAGCCTCTTGTGGAGAATTCTTCGAACCCGTGTACTATTCCTAAAGTGGAAGCAAGATCTCAACTCTATGTTGAGTAGACTTTAGCCTCCCAAAGCAGCATACCTCAACCCTCTATAGCAGCAGACCTCATGCCTCATTTAGAGCAAAGCATTCGATGTTTTTGGAGCAAAATTTTTGGCCTCTTGAAGTAGAATACTTGATCCTCATAGAGGACTGAACTTTCCCTAATCCTCAACATTTGCGAAGCACTACACTTAGACTCGTGGAGCATATTCTCTGCCCTAGACTAGGGCATCTCTGTGACATTTCAGATCTCTGAAATTTGGCCAAAAATCCCAAGTTTGGACCTGTGGTTTTTGCTGCAATGTTTTAGATCATGTTGGAGATTGAAAAGGGTTTATTTCGAGCAAGATTAAAGCATTTTTGGAGGAATTTCTAAAGCACCGTTGAGTCTATTTATAACATACTTGAATTGGAATAAGTACAATCATTTATGGAACATTTTATTGAGGAACCTTATTTGAAGACCAATATTTGAAGACATGTTGTATCATATTTTTAGAGCAGTCTTCTTGAAGACATCCTTGTGGTAGAATTGAAGCCTTAGCTGGAGCAAACTTTGATATGTTGAGAAATATTGGGTAGTTATATTAGGTGATTTCTCTTACTTTGATAACTGCTTGTGATTTATTTTTACTTAATTTTATTAGCTTATTTCACTTGATTATTATTAATGTTCTTATCATTAAACAACTACCAAACTGTGAATATCAATGAGACAAGAGGAAACAAAATATAGGCTGCTAGCCAGGGCCAAAACCTCTCCTATTGAGAGGAAAACCCACAAGAATTATTCTCTTCTTATAGAACCTTCAAATGAAAAATTTCAAGATCTAAGACCCTTGACAAAGACCAAGTAAACCTTCCATTTTAATGAGATTTCCTTACACAACTTCTAGTAACAAACTTCAACCTTCCAAAAGCTTCTCCAACAACCTCAACCCCCAACAACAATTTCTGTAACTTTGATTTAGTAGCTTCAACAACTTCAACCTGAAAAATTCACAACTTTGACGTTGATGCAACTTCACAACTTCAACCTAGATGTATCTTCACAAATTTGACTTGATGCAACTTGACAACTTTGACCTAGATGCAACTTCACAGCTTCGACCAAGATGCAGCTTCACAACTTCGATGCAGTTTCATAATTTCATCCTGCCTAGTAACTTTAGAAGCCCTAACACAAGATATATATATGTATCAAGAGAGAGAGAGAGAGAGAGGTCTGAAACTTCGATCTTTCTCTTCTTCTTATCCTTGATTTTCGTCCTTTTTTCAGCTTCTTTCTTAAGGAGATTGAACTTGCTTGTTGTGTGTCCAAATGAGGTGAAGTTCCTTCTTATATATAGGCTTTATAGGGGTACAAATTTTCTTCTTGAGGATGACTTGATCTCTTGTAGGTTAACTTGATCTTGGAGCGTCATTTGACACAATTTTGACTCAAATAAATTCTTTTGACTTGTTACAATATGCCCAATGAGGTCTTCTTCATATGAAAATGACTCCATTGAATTTTTGACTATATAAAAAACCCTAGAAGCACTTAATGGGTTCTTGACCTCTAAATAAAATGACCTTGAACATGAAACCCATGCTACAAAATAATAATAATATTTTTTCTTTCTTTTTACAATATACAATAATCAAGAGTACATTTCATATTTATGAATATCGAACCTAGTTACATATTTCAACACTCCCTCTTAACTAGGGAGGTATTCATAATCCATACATGGTACATGGACATTATCAAACTAAAGAATTCTCATAAGAAGAGTCAGATTGGGAAGCCATATCATAAGCTATCTTATCATCTTATACCAAAGCATCTCATGATACCAAGCAACGTTGTCACATAGCAAGGCCTTGAATAACAACTGATCCGTAATCTACCGTGGATATTCTATTAGACAGTTCATCACAACACATATGATAATATTATATTAAAAATATGAGATTCTACACTACTAAAGTTTTATTAAACTTTAAAATATGTATATTTAACTGTAATTAGTACATGCATGCAAATGAAAATTATGCAGAAAAGTAGAGAACGACAAAATAAACTTGCAAACACACATAAGACACAAGATATGCTCTATGGGAAACCCTTTCGGGAGAAAACCTAGCTGGAAGGTGATGTCGCTTCACTCTCTTTCTCTATCTAGAAATATTGTTGCAGGTACAAAGATGTAATGCTTGTGGCCCGCGGGCTGCTACAATGTACAAATCCTCTATGTGTGCTCTACCTCCTATCTCTCCTAGCTATCTTTTCTCAACTATGGAACACAATGCTCTCGCAAGAATGGAATGCCTCTTCCTCTTAGTAGCCTAGTTATAACACAACTCAAATTGGATCATTATATTGTTTTTCATCCATCTCGATGCATTTGGAGTGGAAAAAGTGGAGGAATCAACGCACGAGACCATTTTTACCGACATGGCCTAGTTTGGCGAAATGGGATCTGAAACCTTTCAGGAGCATTTTGAGGCATCAAACGACATTTTTAGGGGGTAAAACTTTGGCACTTTAGCACAACATTTTTCATTCTATTCTACATACAAAGAGGTTTCCAACGACACAAGAAGCGCGCCAATCAGAGTCCATATGCAAAAGTTATGCCACTCAAAAGTTGACCTTCTTGTGTTCACACCTATAATTCGAGATGATGCCACGTCACCTCCCATTATTCATGGAAAAGGGGTTAGCCACGTGATTATGGTGTAAAATAATATAGAAGAGTCTATATGTTAACTCTATTTATGAGTTTATGTAGTCAAAAGTAACCATTAGCAGGCTATTAAGCTGTGTTATAACCAGACAACTAGGAGGAAGAGACATTCCATTCTTTCGAGAGAATTTTGTTCCATAGTTGAGAAAATATATCCAAGAGAGATATGATTTAGAGCACACAGAGAGTTTTTGTGCACTGTAGTAGCCCATGGGCCACAAACATTACTTCTTTGTACCTGAATCCATATTTATAGACAAAGAAAAAGAGCGAAGCGAGCTCATCTTCCAGCTGGGTTTTCTCCCGAAAGGGTTTCCCAGAGAGATACATTGTGTCTTATGTGTGTGTGAGAGAGCTTATTTTTTCATTCTCTACTTTTCTACATAATTTCCATTCGCATGCATGCACTAAATACAGTTAAATATACATATCTTAAAGTTTAAATAAACTGTAATAGTGTATAATCTTAGATTTTTAATATAATATTATCAGATCTGTTGTGACGAACTGTCTAATGGAATATCCACGATAGTATACAAATAATTTGTTATAAGAGCAATATTCTTTGGGTATTTGTGGATATTTGCAAGGGATCTAGGTTGGCAGGGTCGAAAATCGTAAAACCCTAATCATCGCTAATGAATCTTTGATCTAAGGCTCAAGTTTTAGCTAAAAAGTGAAAGTTCTTGAAATTTCTTCAAACCTGAACAATCGGATAGAGCTCATTGCCAGGATTTCGGTGCAACTCATTTCATCAAAATCCGAGTTCGTAGGACTGAGTTATCATCTATTTTTCGTTTTCCAAAATAGACAAAAAAGGAGAAGAACAGGTACAGTGCTGATGTGGTAGGTACAGTCAACATTGCAGGAATATTCTCCAGAATGCAGCTAGTGACACTGTGACAAGTGTCGTCTTCAGATTCGCCATATGGGTTAAGTGAAGAGAAAAACTACCCAATGACCTTCAATTCTTCCTAAGTTGGAAGTTGAATTTTTTTAGGGTTGGAGTGAAACCCAACCAGAGGGCGCCATGTGTCCTCTCTGGTGGGCCACCTCCTCACCTATGGGGTCAAAATTTCAAATCATATTAATGTTGGGACATTGATTACATGGTGGTGTTATTATATATATATATATATATATATATATATATATATATATATATTATAGTTTTCAAACCAAATTTCGGCAGTCTTGAATAATTCTGAAGGAGCCTCTACCTAAATTTGGAGAAGGGTCAAATACGAAGGGGTCGACAAGTTGGCGGAGGACCTCATTAAATCACCCTGAAAAATTATATGGTGGAGTCGGGGCTTGAATCCCTGACCTCCCAACTGCAAACCATACATGATACTGTCTCCGCTTCGGGGTAGTTCTTACTCTATATGTCTTCCACATCTATTTAAATTTCAATAGCCGACCATTTGGGGTTGCAGGGCACCAGCCCCCTCCCCATGTGGCCACAACTAAGAACCAGGTGCCAACCTGTTGATCCAATGGATTTTCTTAATGGAGTTTAATTAACAGTTAAATGTGGTTTATCCACGATAAACTGTCATTAGCATCTGAAACGCGCTTAACAATTAAGAATTTCTTATCCACCCCTAAACAAGTTTAGTGCCTAATTAATCCAGCGCTTAGACTGGCGGAAAATTCGGAGGCAGCGCCAAACTTGGCGGGAATGTCAATTTTATAAAATTAACTGGTAATTTCTCTAGTTTTGGAGGAGAAATTGGGGCAAAGTTGGCATGCTAGGTTTTCATGTCATCTACAGGTGTTTTTGTGCATTTGAAGATTTTTGAAGGCCAGGGCCACTAGGTGTTGGGGTCATTTCCAGAGCATCCAGAGTCCAAACTCAGCAAAACAAATAGTCATTTTTGGGATATTATGATGTTTTAAACTCATTGGAACAAGTTCTAAGAGGTTGTGAAGCTTGTAACAACAATTTCAACACACTTGAAGCTAATACAAAGGCCACACTATGAAGCTAGACCAAGGAGATGTAGCCCAGGAGAAGTGAACTTCTTTATCAAAATTCTCTGTGTTAATCTCTATTATGTGTGTTTGTTGTGTTTAATATTGCTTCTGTTCTGTCATTTAAAATTATGATTTTTTAAAGCATATGACAAACTCATAATTTCACTAAGTACAATGTTTTCCAATCACATGCTAATAAACAAACTCATGAAGGATAAGTAAAACAAAGCAAAGAATACAATCAAGTGGATCAAAGCAGAAGGAGAAACATGAAGCTTCTAAGGAGGGGAAGAAGAAGAAAAAAGGGGGAAAAGATTAAAAAAAATGCCAGCCACAACACACCAGTGCAAAAATCCTAGTAGCATTGATGGCTTTTTGAAGGCTCAAAATTCTCTACCTACAATATTATAAGGGAGACCACCTAGCAACATTGATGGCTTGTTGAATGCTTGAAATTATCTACCTACAATATTATAAGGGAGACCACCGAGCAACATTGATGGCTTGTTGAAGGCTCGAAATTCTCTGCCTACAATATTATAAGGGAGACCACCCGGCCTAGACCTTAAAGCAGTTCATTTTCTGTTGAAATGGTGGTTCTGACTTGTTAAACTAGGTCCAATTACCTTCTCTCTGTCTCTACTGGCTTAAAATATGAGTTTCATCTACCAATAGAGAAGAGACATAAGATCAACCCTCTTGTTGATCAGGAAAAAAAGTGATCCTTAAGCTGATCTGAGGCTCAACCAAGCCACAACTAAGTTTTTCCTTTTTGATAAGAGGACTTCTAAGAATGTAGGATTAAATTTAAATGCTAAATTATCCTAAAATACAAGGGAAATGAAAGGTATCATAATCATATCTCAATTAGACAGATATAGATCTAACCCAACCAAGAGAAAAATATTTAAATGATTGAGATTTAAATATGTCTGGCTTGTAATGAATATCGAGCTAACATAGTAGTTCAATTAACTGACATTATGAATACCAAAACACATTATGTTTAGAGACCTCTTAACTGAGATAATCAATCAAAAACATTTAGGAAGTAGTTCACAAAATATTATTGTTTGTTAAATCAAAATTAAAGGCTAATTTATGAGTAAATAGTTACTCAGAAATCAAAGTTCAACCCACAAGAGCAGAGATAAATAATAACAGATTATTGAATAAAATTACTCATATTGAAAATAGTGAAAAAATATGAATAAAAATGACACATTTATGTGATTATAAAATGAAGCCAGTATTTAAAACAATAAATTTTTAAATAACAATTTATTGAAACTGTTTTTGTGGCTCTTATCTCCAACAATATTTTACAATGTTTTTAACTTCTACTGTTAAAACAAGATTTGCAATAGTGAAAGCTCTGCCCTTCATACATAATTCATAATGCAAAAGAAAAATCCTCAATAATCCCCTAGATCTGTGATTTTCTCTCCTCTCACTTACAACTCTAAATCCTTATTATAATAGTGTTTTTCAAAATTCCAGAATTGCAGAGGAGAGAAGTCCCTAATACATTCTCCAATCCACTATTTATAAGTTTACAAAAAGAATTCCAATTAGGAAAGATGTTGAAGAGTAGTTCTTCCCAATCAATTTTCATTGGCCCAAATTCCTATTCTTCTATCACTGGAATAATATCATTGATTGAAATCTTCTTCTCCTCATCTCTTCCACTTTTTCCCTGCAAAAAAACCAATCAAAATATAATTAAATAACAAATTAAAATCAGAATACCAAATCTGGAATATAAAACATATCCAACCAAAACTTAATTACATAAATAAATAAAAATAAATCTGAAATTTCTATTGCTGTATTTGAAGATATAATTGGTCAAGGAGAACATAGTCGAATGGATCTGCACTCAATGGAAGACTTGAGCAAATGAAAATGCAAAAAATTAAACTTTGAAAACTATTTTTGTTTAAAAATTTAGAGCTTGATATTCTGCTAAATTTTTGACCCATTAAATGATCAAATTTGGTTATGAAATCACTTCAGAAATATTCTCCATGATTTTATCTATCCAACGAGATGTCCTGGGCTTTAAATGACTAAGTAAAACTCAACTTATTAGCTTCTAAAATAAAAGAATCAAAACTATCATAATTCTGAAAAATCTATTAAATTAAAAATGGGGCTAAAAATTAAATTTTATTCCTAAATTAAATTACAGTTATTATTTAATTAATACTAATTTAATTGTAACTTGTTATTAAACTTAATTAATTACAAAATTTTGATTTAAAAATTAATTAAAATATAAATATATTATATTAATATTATAATTTAATAGTTAAATTATAATGTTAATATAACATGTTATAGTAAAAATATAATACAATATATTTTAAACCTCATAACCAAACCATGTGAATGATCATTCGAAAGTGGAGGGAGGTGAGGTGAGGTGAGGTGGAGTGATAAGGATGAGGGTGAGGTAAGGATGCTGAGGGAGGAGGACGAGAGTGATAAGGAGTTTGACCAAAACTTTATAATAAAAATAAATAGTAACGCGTATAAAAATAAAAAGGGAGATCAACAAAATTGAAATATCGAAGTTTTTTAAAAGTGCACATAATAAAAATTGATGATATGCCGATGTGTGATATCGGGATATCAATGACTTTGAAAATCAGAAAAATTAAATCGGGGTTTCAAAATCAAGGTTTTAAAATTGAGGATTTCAAATCAGGGATTTCAAAAGTGGAAGTTTTTATTTCGGAAGGAAGGAGGTGAAGTGAAGTGGGGCTCACATGGAATTAAAAATTTTACAAAATAAACTACAATCACTTTGCAATTTTAAGATTTTGGGTTTGGTAATTTGTTTTAAAATAAGAAATTGGAATAAATCACTGAGATCCCTAGAATGCGTTTTTTAACTGTTATACAATTTGGTTGGGTCATTTTGAAAGACCGTTAGCGAAAAATGAAAAAAAAAAGAGTAAAAATTAACTAGGAGTTAATAATTACAAAGAATGACTATTTTAATTACAAAAATTAAAACAATATACATTTTTTTACATTTTTTTAAAACCCTGGCGATAAAATGATCAAAGTTAAAAGGAGTGTCATTTGCAAACCGGATAACCAAATGAGGCGAAACAAGTATCGATGGAAATGTTTCTAAAAGGCGAATTCAATGAAATGATCAAAATAGAAATCTAACGAAAAACAAAAAGAGGAAAAATTGTAGGAAAAATAACTAAACAAAAATAATAAAAGGTGTTCTAACAAAAAAATAATGGAAAGGGTCCCCATTATTTGAAGTAAATATTTCAAAAATGGGGGGTGTTGGGACATGGAAGAGAACATTTTCTATATGTCAATGCATAAGGAGGTGAATTTGAGTAGCCTTAAACAACAACAAGAGAAAAAAATGACCAAACTCGTTCATATAAAGATACAGGTCAAGAAGACGAAGATTGATGCTCTATTTGTCTTAGGATCGCAGAAGAATCTCATTGCAGTAGAGCTGGTCAATAAGTTGGGGTGAAAAGTTCATGATCATCCAAAACCATATCCATTGGGATGGATAAATAATGATTCATAGTTGAGGTTAACAAAACAATGCAAAAATAGATTTTCTATTACTATTGATTTTATTGATGAAGTTGATTTGGATGTGGTTTCCCTTGATGTATGTGGATTTGTGTTTGGGAGTCCATACATGTACATGCGTGATGCAATTTCACGAGTAGATCCAATCAGTACCAGATCATCAAGGATGGAAAATTATTTATCTTCAATGCACACAAAGGCAAGTCAAAAATTTCATTGGTAAGTGACATCCAAGGCAAGAAATTGATCAATTCGAGCATGAAGTATGTTTTATTATTTTTAAGAGAAAGAGAGTCTGAAGAGGAGTCAATAAGAGGCAAGGCATCCATGGAGGGGTGTAATAAGAAAAATAAACAGCAAATGGAGGAGTTTTTATAGGCATACAAGGATGTGTTCCGAGAGCCTAAAGGGTTACCGCCTAAGAGAGAAGTGGAGCACGAGATCCAGCTATTCTCAGACTCCCCATTGGAGGATTTTGGGTTGTATAAACAATCTGTTATAAAAGCAAGCGAGGTGAAGATAAAGTTGCAACAAATGTTGGAACATGGTGTCATTCGAACAAGTACATCACCATGTGGGTCACCCATTATCATTGTGCTGAAGAAGGATGTGACTTGACGAATGTGTATAGATTATAGGGAGTTGAACAAAATCACGCTCAAGAACATATACCCCTTGCTCGAGATAAATGATCTTTTGTATCAGTTGCAACAAGAAAAATACTTCACCAAGTTGGACTTGAAGTCTGGATATCACCAGGTTCGTGTCAAAGAATAATATACATGGAAGACCACCTTTATAACCAGACAAGGTTTGTATGAGTGGGTAGTCATGCCATTTGGCCTATGTAATACACCAGCTACGTTTATGAGATTAACGAATGATGTACTACGCCCTTTTATAGATTCATTTTTTAATGTCTATTTGGATGATACACTAGTATATAGTGCTACATGGGAGGAGCATATTTCACATTTGACGCAAGTGCTGGAAACATTGAAGAAGCACCAGTTGTTAGCAAATCTCAAGAAGTGTGAGTTTGAGCAACAATCCTTGGTGTATTTGGAATATGTGATCGGTGGAGGAGAACTGAAGATAGATCCTTCTAAGATGGAGGCCATCATGAAATTACCAGTGCCTACTAATGCTTCTGAGGTCAGGGGTTTCATTGGGGAAACATATTACCTAAGGAAATTCATAGCCTCATTTTCAGCAGTAGCAGCACTGCTCCATGCCATAATAACAAGTTTCAATAGTTTCTAGTGGGGAAAAGGTCAGCAGAGGGCTTTCGAGGAGCTAAATAAGAAGATCATTCAAACACCATTTTTGGCGTTACCCAACTTGTAGTGGCATTTTGGAGTGGAGACAAATGCGAGTATGTATTCTATTGGAGTCGTCTTGAAGCAGGGAGGAAGGCTTATATGCTACCATTATGAAGTATTTCATGGGGTAGTCCTTAACTACCATACCTATGATAAGGAGCTCTACGACATGGTACGAGCTGTGAAGAAGTGGAAACACTATCTATTGGGAAAGGAGACAATAATCCACACAGATCTCCAACCGTTACAGTACTTGCAAGCCCAGAGTAAGCTACAACAGACCAACATTACAAGTGGATGGGGTTTTTACAACAATTTCATTTGGTGATCAAGTATTAGAAGGGCAACAAAAACAAGTTGTCCAGCATGATTTCAAGGCCACCCACATCAAAAATCACAGCTTTGGAGACTCTTATGCACATGGAGCCATTCACTCATGATGCATACATGGAGGCATATTCAGAAGATGTTGACTTCAAGGAGGCATATCAGCAGTTGCAAAGTCAGAGTAATGTGAACGATAGCAACATCACCTTTAACTACCATCTCCACGACGAGTTACTCTACATGTTGGATAAGATATGTGTTCATAAAGGTGAGCTATTGCAGATGATTAGAGAGGCTCACATGTTTGATGTTGCAGGGAACTTTTGTGTAGGGAAGACCGTGGCTAATTTGCAAAGATATGTGTATGTTGGGAATCATGATTGATGTTAGACAAAAACCCGCAGGTTTTAGTCAAGAATCACATCACCAGAGATAAGGATCCACGAGAAGTGGTTAGTCCATTTCGTGAAACACATGGGGAGTGTTGGTTTATACAATTTCCAACAATATGCCCCCCAATGCGAGACGAGTGTGTATCGAACTTGTGACCTACACTCTGATACCACTTGTTGGGAATCACGATTTCCGTTAGACCAAAAACCCGCAGGCATTAGTCAATGATCACATCACCAAAGATAAGGATCCACGAGAGGATGTTAGTCCATGTCGTGAAACACACAGGGAGTGTTGGTTTATCCAATGTCCAACAATGTATTGGCCCAGTATGCAAGAGAAGGTAGCTAGGTTCATAAGAGGATGCATGCTTTGTTGTACCAGCAAGCCTAGAAATAAAAAACATGGTCTATATCATCCCTTACATGTACCTACTCGTCCTTAGGAAAGCATTTCCATGGAATTTTTGGGAGGTTTACTGACAACTAGGAAGTGACATGACTACTTGATTGTGGTAGTTGAAGGTTCAATAAGATGTGTGTTCTGATGCCTTCTAAAAATACCATCAGCGGACAAGAAGAAACAAACTTGTTCTTTTGATAGGTCTGGGTGCAATTTGGGATACCAAGGAGGATCATTTCAGACAGGGATACAATATTTCTAAGCGCATACTGGTCTACATTGTGGAGAAGCTTGATACAAAGTTGAAGAGATCTACAACATTCAATCCACAGACAAATTGGCAGACAAAAGTAGTTAACAAAACTTTGGTGCAAATTATAAGGGGATACAGCCAGAAGCATCTGAAGACCTGAGATGAAAATATGGTATATATACAACATTACTGCAACAGAGCAGTACCCACTTCTATAGGAAAGTCCCCATTTGAGACTTGCTTTGGATATTTTCCACCTTCACCTTTGGATATTGCATATGGGAAACAAGGAGGAGTGAGGGAAGATCTTACAGGAGATGCTTTAAGGGCTGAAATATTTATTGATAATATCAGGAAGATCCGTCCACAATTACATGAAACATTGTAGAAGTCGTAGGAGAAGTATAAGGCCAGGCATGATCAACACATAACAAAGAAATCATTCAAGGTGGGAGACAGAGTATGGCTACAGTTGAACAAGGAGAGGTTGCAGGGGCATGGTAAGAAAATCAAGGCTCTCAGATATGGTCCCTTTGAGATACTGTAAAAGGTGGGTGCTAATGCCTATAGACTCAGTTTACGACCATATATGCACATTTACTCAGTTGTTAATGTAGAGAATTTGAAACTCTATGAGCCTTCCATGCTAGATCAGGAAGAGGAATAAGTCATACCTTCTGTGGAGGATTTGGCACCAAACACTCACGAAGAGTTGAAAGAAGATATAGTTTTGCAAAATAGGTCCAGAACTACAAGATAGGGGCCACACGACCTTTGGCATATTGGGTTGAAGGGAAACTTCTAGGAAAAGCTAAATCATACACTTGAGAGGTGGAGGAAAATTTTTCTCACCTCATTCAGTAAAATATTTTTGGGACTAAAAGCCTCCCAAAATGGGGAGGTGTGATACGAATTGGATAATTATTTTTTTCGTAATCCATCTCGATGCATTTGGAGTGTAAAAAGTGGAGGAATCAACTCACGGGACCGTTTTTACCGACGGGACCTAGTCTGACCAAACGAGGTCTGAAACCTTCCGGGAGAATTTTGAGGCATCAAACAACACTTTTTGGGGGTAAAAATTTGGCGCCTCAATGACAAACATTTTCATGCTATTCTAAACACAAATACCTTTCCAACGACACAAGAAGTGCGTCACTCAGAGTCCACATGTAATATTTATGCCACTCAAAAGTTGACCTTCCTATTTTCACACCTATAGTTCGGGAGGATGCCGCGTCAGCCCCCATTATTCATGGAAAAGGGGCTAGCCATGTGATTATGATGTAAAAGACTCTAGAAGATTCTATATGGTAACTCTAGTTAAGAGTTGATGTAGTCAAACTTAACCACTAGTAGGCTATTAGGTTGTGTTATAACTGAGCCACTAGGAGGAAGAAACATTCCATTCTTTCGAGATAATTTTGTTCCACGGCTGAGAAGAGATATCTGAGAGAGATAGGAGTTAGAGCACACATATAGGATCTGTGCACTATAGTAGCCCACAGGCCACATACATTACTTCTTTGTACCTACAGCCATATTTCCAAACAAAGAGAGCGAAGCAGCCTGATCTTTTAGCTGGGTTTTCTATCAAAAGGATTTCCCAAAGAGAATATATTGTGTCCTATGTGTGTGTGTGTGAGCTTATTTTGTTGTTATATAATTTTATGCATAATTTCCATTCGCACGCATGCACTAATTACAATTAAATATACATATATTAAAGTTTAATAAAACTGTAATAGTGTAGAATCTTTGATTTTTAATATATATTATTAGATATTTTGTGATGAACTGTCCAGTGGAATATCCACAACAGTTTACGGATCAACAAATCTATCTCTCCACAAGATCATAGCACAATGTCGATGAGACCAATGACTGATAGACACCATCATCATTTTTTTTTAAGGCACATACCCCACCCGTATGTTCACAGGGTATGTCCTTTTAGGAAATTTCCTATCTTGGAATAACACATCCTCAATGATCCAGATTTATGCAAGAACACAATAAAATATAGAAATATACATAAACATAGAGATGCATTGGAAAGAATTCTTCATTTCATTAATATCAAATAACAGAGATATGCTTACAAACATAATGGAGATAAAATAGCTAGGGCACTGGTAGCTTATCTCTGAGAAGAGATGTGGTGGCTACATGCCTCTGAACTATGTTACAATGAGGCTCGAAGGCCTATTTATTATTTAGAAACAATGGAAAACCCTAAACATCCAAAAACCTAACCGTAGGAGATGAAGCACCAAAACTATGGGCCCCGTTTGGTTAAATTGGTGTTTCAACTTCCCGGGGTCGTAACTTTGGCATCCTATCTTCGTTTGACACACATGATACATAGTTAGAAAGGTATACCCGAGGACTAAAACTATTGACCACAACTATATATTTTAGAGTGAAATCATATGCGCTAGTGGTGCGATTCCCAAAAAATGTCATTTAGGGCCTCAAATTGACCCTGGAAGTTCAAGATCCGAAAAACTACTAAAAAAAGTAAGTTGTGCCGAACCTAAAAAACTAAAAGAACTGATGGTGCAGGTCCAAATGGAATAGGTGGGTGGCCACCAATATCCACGTGGCATAAAACGAATCCGAAAGTTCAGGAACCGACAACTTGCTAAAAATAGTAAGTTGTGTTGAAAGTGAAAAGCTGCAAGAATTCTTGGTGCGGGTCCAAATGGAATAGGTGGGTGGCCACCGATATCCACCTAGATCATTCCTCCCTCCTTAGGAAGCAATGGTCCCCATTGCGTTGAGATCCTCCATGAGATGAGACAAATTTTGTTGAACTAGGTATTAGATTTGTCGAAGATGTCATGAACCTGCGGGTGGACATGCTGGATGCGTTTAGTAAATTTGGTATCTTTATCAGCCTCAGACAGTACATGTGTGGATTCTATCTTTGTAGTTGTATGAGGTATGGCAACATCAGGCAGTGGTGTGTCGGGGGTCAAATCAATGGAATGCTTGTCCTGACAGTGTAGATGAACCTTTGTGAGTGAGGAGAAAATTTCCTCATATTCCTCCATGACTTTGTCCATCTGTTGCAGTCGTGCAAGGGAGCCCTGTTTTGAGGTTGTGGCCACAATATTCTTCTTTCCTTGTGAGCGATTTGTAAGGAAAATAATTTCCTGTTTTGGGTAATAATCTTACTGCATTGTTTTGCAATATTCAAAGAGATGATAGGAGGCGGTACTACCTTTGGTATAATGTACAAGGTATTTCCCAAAGTAATAATAACAACACGAGGCCTAGACTCATACACAACATGTCACCTCCATAAGTATGGTTGGCCCAATAATAGATCAGCTACATC
Source organism: Pinus albicaulis (assembly GCA_034641835.2). Taxonomy (NCBI): domain Eukaryota; kingdom Viridiplantae; phylum Streptophyta; class Pinopsida; order Pinales; family Pinaceae; genus Pinus; species Pinus albicaulis. The sequence continues at coordinate 1,782,572,070 of CM076580.1, read as the reverse complement.
AAGAGGACCAACATCACACAATACCTCATCCGTGAATGGCTTGATACTGTACGAAAGGTGGTACTACTGGCAGACACAGAGATCTCTCCCTGGGTGAAGCAACCCGATTGTATACGGGTGCGAGTGTACTATGGTCGGTAGGCTGAGCTGCTTCATGAACTTTGCTGAAATGAGGTTCTTTTGGCTTCCGCTATCGACTAGGAATTGCAGTGGAGAACCCTTCACCCACATTTGCGAATGGAAGAGGTGCTCCCCCTCCTCTGGATCCTCGGGATCCTCCCTCTGGATCTTGGTGGTGGAAACAATGGCACTGGGATCCGCATCATGATCTGCTTCCCTTTGTCATTGCCTCTATCTGGTTTTGATTCAGGATCAAAACATGCATCTAATTCGAGTTCCTTTAGCTCAGCCACCAACGACACTTTGGCCCGACACTCGTTTGTGCTGTGAGTGGGGCTATTATGAAATTCACACCACTTCCCCGTGTCCTTATTTGGATTTGTGGTGTTGTTTTGAGTTGCCCCGCTTTGGCCTTGCCCCTTGCTCTGCGGTTCTAGGGCGCCTTTCCTTGGCTTCAGATTTGTGGATCCAAAGTCTCGCTTCTTCTGCTTAAATTTCTACTCGATCTTGGCAGCATAGTGATATGTCGTGCTAAGCGATGTAATGTCGAGGAACTCCATTTCCTCCTGAATTTTTCTGTGTAGACAGCTGCAGTACTTAAGTACCAAATGTCTCTCTAAATCTTTAATACTTAATTTTGTGCACAAGGTATGGAAAAAATTCGTCATTTCGTGCACATCTTGATCTCTTTGCTGCCACAGCATGGTCCATTGGATGTACTTGTCCTCATAGCTTCCTACGGGGTAATATTGTTCTTTGATGCCGTCTCAGAACGAATTCCAAGTGGGTGCGGCGGAGAATGGAGAGGGTTCCCCCTCGTCCTTTTTCTCACAGTATGTTTCCCACCAATCCTTGATATGGGGCACGGCTTTAAGGAGTGAAAAAATAATATTTTCTCGGTCAGAGAAATCATGGACTGAAAAATACCCTTCTAGCAAATTCAACCATCTATCGATGACATCTGCATCCATTTGGCCTTCAAATACAAGAATGTCAAAGTTTACCTGTACCTTGAAGGGAGTGGCGCCTCCAAAGTGGCTATTGGATGCAGATGCATCATAGGTGGGCAGTCGTTGAAGGATCTGAGGAAATTTATCCATCATTGCGTTCCTTTGGTTCTCCAGGGCCTCCTTGAGAAATATTTTGATAGGATCTCATGCTCCCTCATCTTTCTTTTCTTCTGCCATGGGAGGTCATCGGGGTTTGTGAGGCTGATCTTGTAAGGGTTCAACCAAATCGAGCCCTAACTCCTTATACCCTGACCGTGTTGGGGACATGCAAATAAAAACAAAGAAAGAGCAGATCCCTCTGATACCACTGATTCGGATTTATGCAGGAATGCAATAAAATACAGAAATATACATAAACAATGAGATGCAGCAGAAATAATGCTTCATTTCATTAATATCAAATAAAATAAATATGCTTACAGACATAATGGAAATAAAATAGCTAGGGTGCTGGAAACTTATCTTTGAGAAGAGATGTGGTGGCTACATGCCTTTGAACTGTGTTACAATGAGTCTCGAAGGCCTATTTATTGTTGAGAAATAATGCGAAACCCTAAACATCTAAAAACCTAATCGTAGGAGATGAAGCACCAAAACTATGGGCCCTGTTTGGGTAAATTGGTGTTTCAACTTCCCGGGTCGTAACTTTGGCATCCTATCTCCGTTTGACACACATGATACATCGTTAGAAATATCTATCTGAAGACTACAACTATTGACCACGAATGTAGAGTTTGAAATGGAATCATATTTTCCAGCGGCACAATGCCCAAAAAATGTCGTTTAGGGCCTCAAAAAAGCTTTGGAAGTTCAGGACCCGAAAAAATACTAAAAATAGTAAGTTGTGCTGAAACTGAAAAAATAAAAGAACTAATGGTGCAGGTCCAAATGGAATAGGTGGGTGGCCACCAATATCCACGTGGCTCAAAACAACTTCGAAATTTCAAGAACTGACAACCTGCTAAAAATAGTAAGTTGTGCTGAAAGTGAAAAGTTGCAAGAATCGATGGAGCGGGTCCAAATGGAATAAGTGGGTGGCCACTGATATCCACCTGTATCACTCAAGGAATTTCCTCTTTGACTACTCTAACCTGTTCAATGCTCTACCACATCCTCAAAAAATATCAGAATAAATCTCAGATGCTTACCCAATCCTCCATTCTTTCTTCACAACATGAAGACAATAATGATGTGTCTATCTCTCCTTATGGTCTTCACTAAGGCTTACGACTGTTAGTCCTAGTCTATTGCATGACACATGAAGTAGAGACCCATATTGTTTATCCATATTAACCAAGGAGGATCAACTTATTCCTATAAAAGGAATATACCCAAGCTCCCTCGTAACAAGGGAATTTCATAAGCTCCCTCTCAACTAGGGAATTGTTTCCAACACCTATTTTTGGTGGAGATCATGGTACTATCAGCTGCTAGTAAGGCTCCTCCTTTAAATTTCATGAAATTCAACTTTTTCATCATGGAGCCTTCATCTTCTATTTCTTCTTCGTAGGGCATCAACCATCCATCAATTTTCCTTCAACGAAACATAGGATTGAACAAACAGTCATGTCATCCTTATTTGCAATGGAAAGTGATCTTCCAATCCACTTCTAAATTTTCTTCACATAGCTACCACTTCCAAGTCTTGTTCCTTTCAGTATGTTCCACCCAATCACATGAGTAATAGTTGCAGGTGTCATCTACAACTCTCTTTCGGTCACCCTGTTTCAACCCAACCATATGTTGTTCAAAAATAAAAATGAACATAAAATCAAAGTTACCTTTTAAGATGACCTTTCATAATGACATATGCTTCTTACAACATCAACATCATGCATATTCATAAACACATCTCCAAGAATTTCAATGTCAAGGATCTCCTTCCTTTGCAAACTTTATCAAAGTCTTCATATATTATCTATGGATATGTCATAGCTAATTCTTTTAGTTATCAAATGTTTATCACTTTATCTTATCTTGTGTGACAATAGTTTCATATTTCACAAGCTCTTCTTCCTTTCTTCACCTATTGTTTCCTAGGAATTTCTATACATAGTTCCTCCATCGTGTCAACCACCTCATATTACATATGAGGACATATTATGTTGATTCCATCTTATGGATATGTGAACTAGTTTAAGGTATACGCCTTCATGAATTTTTCTAAAGGAAGAGATCCTTCTTCTTTGATGTTGAGATTCAACAAGAAGATTCAGCACCCATGGCTACTGCATTAAGCACCTGGTTGCATTAAGCACCTAGTTGCATTAAGCACCCAAACTAGGGTGGGGCCCACAGTGTTATTTTTGGGTGCATGTCTATTTTTATTATCCCTTAATTTAGATGGACATTAAATTAAATTATAGAGGTTGTTGGTGAGGCATGTAGAGTAATTCTAGTTGTAACAGAGTTCAAAGTGCAGTGTTGCATGCAGAGTAATTCTAGTTGTAACAGAGTTCAAAGTGCAGTGTTGCATTAGTTAATGCAAGTTGTAAATAGTATAACTCAGTTAAGTGAGTTAAACTCAGTTGTGCTAGTTTTAACTGAAGATACAAGTAGTGAGATATCAAGTGAATTAAATATTAATTAATTCACATGCAGTGATATCACATGCAACTGAAGATTTACTATTATTAGTTGCATTCATGTTAAATCCAGTGGAGACCCAATTGAGTTCTAGGTGAAAGGGAAGTTGAATATTAGTTGTGACATTATTGGCTTGCACACATACAACCAACCACCCATTGGAGTGCCCATGATACTTGTGCGGTCAAAGCAGGAAACAATTCCTATCTTTTAGGGATCTTGACCATCAGGGATTGCATAAGAAAGGCAGGCTGTTAGGAGGCTAAAAAATGACTAAGTATTGGTTATATTACTGTGAGGACACTGTGAGACAGATAGCTGAATGTTGGAGGCTCTTGTGAAAGACATTGTATTTGTTTCATGATCCATGCTTAGTATACAATAGAATATAGTGGTTTTTTTAGCTGTAATGTTTCCCTCAGAAATTATCTGTGTTGTGTGTGATTTGATTATTCTTCATGTTCATGTGATTAGCGATTGTCTTTTTAATTCCGCAAAATATTTGTAGAAGCGATTTAGTATTTAACTTGAGTACATTATTAGATCGGGTGAATCCAAGATACATTCTTGTTGTATAATTACATGGTATCCGAGCACATGAAATTGCAGAAGTGAAGCAGGAGCTAAGTTTGTGACTGAATAGAATTCGAATTTGAAAAAAGTCTTTCTTAGTGCTACAGCTGATTCAAGATCAAAATGGCTTTCAATGGCTTGAGGTTAGAGTATGCACTCGAGGGAAACTCGAACTATATTTTTTGGAAGGATAGGATGGAGGTAGTACTTAAAGATAATGGCTTGAAGGAATTCATTGACAATGACATTCCTAAACCCACTGTGACAGATGCTACAAATCTTGATACATGGCAAAAGAAAGTGGAAAAGGCGAGGAGGATCTTGTTGGAGGGAGTATGAGATCACATTTTCTCAAGCCTCCATGGGAAAGCCACACCATATGCAATGTGGAAGGATTTGACTGATCTATTCCAAAGCAGTAGTGACCATAGGAAATTGGCACTCAAAGATAAACTTAGGAAGATCAAGATGGAAAAGGGCGACACCATTCCAAAATATCTCACAAAGTTTTTCCAATGTAGGGATGAACTGGGGAGTGTGGGAATAAGAGTCGTTGATGATGATTTGGTGATTATGGCTCTCCTAGGACTTCCTAAGAGTTGGCACAGTTATGAAGACTCTGTCAACGGACGGGAAAAATTTCCAGATTGGGAACGACTGTGGTCAGATTTGGTGCAGGAGGAGTTCAGATGGAACACCAGAGACGACTCTTCATCTAAGCATGAGGACGAAGAGGATTGTGATTTTTATTCCAAGGAAAATAAGGGGAAGGGGAAGAAATTCCATTCTAAATCTAAGTCCAAAGGCAAGAAGCAGGACATGTCCAAGGTGAAGTTTTTTCACTATCACGAACATGGGCATTTTTCTACTAACTATCCACAAAAGAAGAAGAAAAAGAAGGACGTTGGATCTACACCTAGTGAGGCCCTTGCCTCCAAATTTGAGCTTGACTTCTCATTGATCGCATGCATGGTGTCAAGTGCATTGGGATCTGTGTGGCATTTGGATAGTGGCGCTTCCTTTCACATGACGAGAGATAAGGAAATTGTCATTGACTTGGAGGAGAAAGATCTCTAGATGCATATTGAAATGGGCGACGACGGACGGTACAATGCTACTAGGATTGGTACCATTACCTTTTAGAGGGATTCAGGTAAACCATTTCAATTAAAATATGTAATTCATGTACCAGGCATGAAGAAAAATTTGGTCTCAGTTGCAATGTTGGCAGATAGAGGCTATGACATTGTTTTTAGTGATGGAAAATCTTTCCTACGACATAAAACAATGGGTAAAGCCAAGAGGATAGGGATTTGAGTTAAGACTATCTACAAGCTGGAGGTAGATGGCTACACTACCATTATGGACAAGGCAGACAAAGTGGTGAGCCAAGATGAGGGAAAATTATGGCACAGGCGATTGGGCCATCTTCATCATGGAGCCTTGAAAGTCATGCAACAAATTTCTATTGGAATTCTAATGGGAACAATTTCTCAGTTAAATCCTTGCAAGGGTTGCACCATGGGGAAGTATGTAAAGTCCACCTCTCATGAGATAGAGAACCGAGCTTCGGGGATCCTTGAGAGAGTTCACAGAGACGTGTGTGAACCATTATAGGTTGCTTCAACAACAAAACATAAGTACTATGTAATCTTTGTTGATGAATTTTCTCGTAAGCGCTGGATCTTATTCATGCAGAAGAAAGATCAAACATTCTCTCAGTTTTGTGAGTTTAAGGCACTGGTGGAGAAAGAGTTGGGGAACTAAGTGAAGGCGCTTAGGAGCAATAATGGTGGAGAATACATATCTAACGAATCCAAGAACTTCTATAGCAAAGAAGGAATTCGAAGAGAACCCATAGTGCCTCATAACCCACAAAAAAATGGGGTCACAGAGAGGAAGAATAAAACAATCGTGGGTGCAGCACAAGAAATGTTGCATGATCAGGGCTTACCAATGCATTTGTGGGTGGAAGCATGAAACACTGCAATTTATGTGCAGAACCATTGCCCTCATAGAGTACTTGGCATGAGTACACCTGAAGAGGATTTCACTGGTGAGAAACCCGATGTTTCACACTTTAATATTTTTGGCTCATATGTGTAGAAATTATATACATTAAGCATGCATATGCCCTAGATTCCCCTGATCTCACAATATTTAACGTATTGCAAAATACAGAATCATTCCACTGTTAATATTTTTCGGAAAATTAATTGCACACACATGTGAAGCATAAAAACAATTGCACATAACACTTGTTTAATGGGAAAGCCTGAAGCTAAAAACCCCAACTATCATATATTATGTATCATGGAGATCATGTAACAATCTCATACAAAGCTTAGTAAATCAAGCTCTCAGCACAATCAATCTTCACACACTAATCAGAAGAAATTTGCAAATCCATGCACCAATCTTTGCCCTCCTGCTATCCTGCCTCCACTGCGCAATCCAAGTTGATTACAAAGACTAATTCGATGCAATCCCACTCTCCTTGACTGCGTAATCCTCATTGGAAACTCCAATGTGTGAGTGGTGCAAACAATGCATCACTATAGTCACAACAGATAGTCCATCTTGCCCTTTCACCTATATCTCCACTAGGTCTCCACTGGAACTGCCATGCACTGTAGTTAAATTTTGTATTTTTCAATTGATTAATGAGTTATTATTTGTGAATTAATTAACTAATTAATTCACTCCACTCTCACTAGTGTATCATTCAGTTAAACTAGATACAACTAGCTCAACTGAGTTTAACTCCATTAATTGAGTTAAACTGAATAACAACTCCATGAACTACTCTTCCAACTCTGACATAACTTTGCCACTTCAGTTCTAAATAATTCCTCCATGCATAAACCACCAGTAAACCCTATGAATTGCGCAATTCCTTCAGCCCACTGATTTTCCAAATCTGTGCACTGAAATTAATTGCTCCAAGAGAATAAGTTGCTATTTATTGTCAGATTATTATTAAGAGATAATAATAATCGACACTTCTATTTTTAGATCGACGATATATAAATATACTTCACCCAATATTATAAAAATAGAATTTCATCTATTTTTCCAGCTTGACCAACCATCCACAAATAGAATCTTGCAACTTCTGAAATATGATCACCATGTCTAAAAATAGACTTGCGCCAAAAATAGCCTGCGGGCCCACTTAGTGAAGGCGACTCATTTCACTAAGCTCATCATCTTGTTGAATCTCAACACTCCCTCTCAATAATATAGGGTTTATCCTTCAACCTAATCCTGCCTCTATGGTATTTGAATTTGCTCTTGGTGAGTGCCTTCGTCAGAATATCTGCATCCTGATCTTCCGTAGGAATGTACTGAAGCAACATGATCTTCCGTTGCACAAAATCTCTGATATGATGATACCAGATATAAATATGTTTAGATCTATCATGAAACACATGATTAATCGAGATTTTAATGCAACTTTGACTATCACAATGTATCACTGTAGGATCTAAATTTCAACTGAACAAACCGACTAGGATCTTCCTCATCTAATTAGCCTCACATGCAGCTTGACTTATTGCCATGTATTCTGCTTCTGCTGAACTGAGTGCCATGGATCTTTGTTTCCTGCTGTACCAAGAAACTGTCGTAGATCTGATACTAAAAATCCCTCTTGATGTGCTCTTTCTGTCTGTTGGGCTGCCTACCCAATCTACATCCGTGAAGCCATGCAACTTCACCGCATCCATTTGTTTGTACCATAAGCCATACTCAAATGTGCCCTTAAGATACCTCAGGACATGCTTGTTTGCCTTCCAAAAGAGCTTGGTAGGCTTAACCATCGCTTGTGAAAGTTGGTTCACCGCATAGCATATGTACGGTCTTGTATTAACTAAATACATGAGCGAACCCACCAACTGTCTATAAACAGTGGCATCCACTACCTCTGCCGATGTAGAATCCTCTTTCCTCCAATTTCCTGGAAGAGGAGTATCAATAGGCTTGCAGCCTTGCATGTGAAACTTCTCCAGTATCTCCCGGGCCTACTTGCCTTGAAACACAAACAATTCACCTTCCTGTTACCATATTTCCAATCCAAGGAAATAATGAAGGAGGCCCAAATCCTTCATCTCAAACTCCTTTGCAAGATCTTCCTTGCATGAGTGTATCAACTGCTCATCACCCGTTAGTATTAAATCATCAACACAAAGAACAATGATTAAAAGCTTACCCTCCACCACAATTTGTTATAGGTTTTCATCCGCCTCACTCTTGGTGAAGCCAAGTCCAGTGAAATAGCTGTCGATCCGAGTGTACCAAGCATGTGGTGCTTGCTTCAGCCCATACAATGCTCTTTTGAGCCTGCACACATGTGACTCACTGCTGTAGATCTCAAATCCTTCTGGCTGCTCAATGTACACCTCTTCCTCAATGATCCCATTAAGGAACGCAGTCTTCACATCCATCTGATGAATGTGCCAGCCCATCTATGCTGAGAGAGCAAGGATGGTCCGTATGGAAGAATATCATGCGATAGGTGCAAAGGTTTCTTCATAGTCAATCCCCTCGATCTGTGAGAAGCCCCGGGCAAAAAATCTTGCCTTATACTTCTGGACGCTCCTATCAACAGCTTGCTTTACCTTGTAGATCCATCTTGATCCTACAACTGATTTACCCACCAGCCTTGGAACGATCTCCCAAGCAATGTTTTTGACAATGGAGTCATACTCCTCCACCATGGAATCTACCCATGTGGGCTCCTACACTGCTTTTTCAAAAGAAGATGGCTCTGTCACGATACACTTGCTCATAAGAGCCATGTATCAAGTAAATCGATCAGGTGACTGTCTCTATCTGCGCTGTGATGTAGGGATTCCTACATTCTGTGCCGCATCAAGCTTCAGTCTCTCAGCTTCTGTGGTATGCGTTCTGCCTTGTCTGATGTTTGGTTCTACATGAGTGGACTCCTCCACTCCATGAATCTCCTCTTGTGGCTGATCCACATCTAGAGACTCATCTTTGGGAACAAGAAGTTCTTCCTCTGCATGCAAGTGTAGCTCCCTCTCAAGCGGTAACTTCATGGCTTTCACCTCATTGAATTTTATATCCCATCGCACCACAATCATCCAACTGACTGTAAAATACACACGATAATTATGGGGTGTTTCTGTGTAGCCCACAAATATCCCAACTTCTGCAGTCCGCTCTAGCTTCTTCTTGGCGTCCTTTGCCACATGAATGTAAACAGATGAGCCAAAAATATTCAAATGAGAAATATCAGGCTTCTTACCAGTAAAATATTCTTCAGGTGTACTCATGCCAAGTACTCTATGAGGACAACGGTTTTGCACATAAACCGCAGTGTTGCATGCTTCTGCCCACAAGTGCATTAGTAGGCCCTAGTCATGCAGCACCCACGATCGTTTTGTTCTTCCTCTCCACAACCCCATTCTACTGTGGGTTATGAGGCGCTATGAGTTCTCTTCGAATTCCTTCTTTGCTACAAAATTATTTGAAATTTCTCGAGATGTATTCACCACCATTATCGCTCCATAGAGCTTTCACTTGCTTCCCGGACTCCTTCTCCACCAATGCTTTGAACTCAGAAATTTGAGAACGTTTCGCTCTTCTTCTGCATGAAGAAGATCCAGCATCTACGAGAATAGTCATCAAAAAATATAACATAATACCTGTGTTTTGTTGTTGATGAAACCGAGAAAGGTCCACACACATCTGTGTCAATTCTCTTCAGGATCACCGAAGCACGACTCTCCTTCTCATGAAAGTTGGTCTTCACAAACTTACCCATAGTATATCCCTTGCACTGATCTAACTGCGCAAGAGTACCCTTGGTAAGTCCAATAGAAATCTGCTGCAAAATCTTCAAAGCACCATGGTGAAGATGGCCCAACCTCCTATGCCATAATTCGCCCTCATCTCGGCTCACCACTTCTTCTGCTTTACCTACCATTGCAGAGCAGCCATCTACCTCCAGCTTGTATATATTCTTAACTCGAATCCCTATCTTCCTGGTTTGACCCATTGTTTTATGTTGAATGAAGGCTTTTCCCTCATTGAAAACAACTTCATAATCTTTATCTTCCAACATTGCGACCAAGACCAAGTTCTTCTTCAGACCTAGAACATGCATAACATCCATCAATGATCAGGAGCTCAAGTCCAAGCCATGGAAAAAAAACTCAAAATTTAAAATGTTTAAAATTGGTTGAAACCAAGATGGTTTCATAGGTCTCGTCTTCCTTATTCTGGTGCCATAAACGGTTCGAAAAACGGACACCGTATGAAGAAGTTATTGCACTTTTAGTGGAGTGGGTCCGACGGAGCACGGAGGGGCCAGCCCTCCTCCCATGGAACCTCATCATATGACCAATGTGGGAGCTTAATGATTAAGAGCGCTTAAGGAGCCTAATCTCAAGTTTAATATTTAATTAAGCTTCAGTTAAGTGGAGTTTAATATGGCGGAGATTCTGGAGGCGCTCCCAGATTTAGGTGGACTTCCACTTTTAGTGGAGTTAACTGGCAGTTGCCCCACATTTAGTGGAGGAAATTGGGGCAAAGTTGTTTTGGTCATAAATTTCTCATTACTCAACCTTTTGGAACAAATTTTTTTTTTATTTCGTATGTTCTCAGCATTTTGGACTTAATGGCGTAGGTTTCAGAGCCATTGGAACTCATTTTTCAGCCTGTTTAGCTTCGGAGAAGCTTTTTGAGCCACTAGGGCCATTTTGGGTTTTGAGCTGTGGTTGAGCTGTGGTTGACCTTTTTTGGTGAACCAAAAGTCATTTTCGACTATTTCCTACATTATAGAGCCATTGGAATAGGTATTATCTCTTTTTGAAGACTTTCAGAGGCCGAAAACCTTTAGGAGAGTTTTCAGGGCCACCATGGCCATTTTGGGGTTTGAGTTGTTTTGAGTTGTGGTTATCAGTTTGAGGTGAAACAAAGCTCTATTTCAGATAATTTAGACCTTATGAAGCCATTGGAAGTGGTTTAAAAGGAATTTGAGGACTTCTATAGCCCGAAAAGTTGCAGAGAAGTTCAAAGCACCAGCAGGACATTGATGAAGAAATCACTGTTTATGGTAATCTTTCACTGTTTAGTGAATTTGAAAAGGCATTATTAGCTTTTTCCTGCCTTCTGAATCAGTTTTATATTCATATTTGTCTATTGAGACACTTATAATCTTGTATTGCATTTGAGAGATTTTAATACAAGAGGACAAGCCCATTTTGGGAGGCTTGATCCAGGAGATGTAGCCCAAGAGTTGGGGTGAACTCCTATATTATATTGTTGTTGTGTTTTGATATTATATTGCTGAATATTTTTTCTGATACCCATGTTAAGTTTCAGCAAAAAAAATTACACTTAAGATACATAAATAGTGAAAAGACATACACCATTTGCAAGCTAAATTTCCACATAACGTCAAGTTTAAAGCAAGATCATTTTAATTAAATCTAAGTGTTTACTTCTATTATTTATTTAGGCAGAGTCTGTAAGAGGGCCAGGTAGCCTCTGGATTCATCCTTTCTTTGAAAGGTGAAATATCCGATAAATGCCCCTACAGTCTATCTCTGTATTAGAAATATGAAGTTCTTACATTTTCATATTTAAACTTAGAGTATTTTTGCACTCATTTACATAATTGAAAATGGATACCTTGCACCCTTTTCAAGTACCTTCCATTTTCATATCAGATGGTATCGGAGCTTAGGTTAAGCTTGGTTGTGCTTAGGTTGAGCATTGGATGAGCATTTTCTTTTGTGCAAAAGGTGTTAAAACAGTCAATCTCACTGTTTTATGGCTGCTTGATTAAGAAGGGGTGTTTACTGACATTTGGTTAAAAGCTTGTCATTTTTTTGAAAGCTTTGAGGACTTTTATTTGGAAGTTCCTTTTGGTTGTTTTGACCATTCACATAATTTCAACTTCTTCTACAAGTGAAGTTTCCTCCTTCACAAGATTCTTCAATGATGACATGAATAATGAGTTCTTTAAGGTGAAGGATATGATGCAGATTCTCCTTGAGGATCAAAGGGAAAGTGTTCAACTTCGTGCACAATTGCTAGCTATGCAAGAAGAGAAAGAAGCCATTCTTCAAAGACTGCATGATATGGAGTTGCAGCTTCTTCAAGCTCAAGAAGCTTTGTCCAAGAAAATTCTTGAGGAAGAGGTTAATCGTTCCAACTTGTCTTCAAGTTCCTCCATTGAAAAGTATGTTGGCTCTTTTGAAAAAAATACAAGAGGTATTGGGTCCAAATTGATGTTGAAAATGGGATATCAAGAAGGCAAAGGTTTGGGCAAGCATGCACAAGGCATTGTTGAGCCTATTTGTGTTGTGGAGCGTCCCAAGAATATTGGTCTTGGCTATGAGCAACTTAATGGCGAAGCTTTGAGCACATGCATTCAAGAATGTGATGCAAATTTAAAGAGAACCTTTGTTCCAAGTTCTCAAATGAATTTATGTCAAAGTTGTTCTAAGGATGATTTCCATTGTTTGAAGCCATCATTGCAGAAAGTAGAAGGTAAACATGTCGCTTATGGCGAGCATGAAAATGTAAGCAGTTTTCAAGACAAGAACATTGATGAAAGTCTGAAAAGGGAAGCTGTCTCCTCTACTAGTTCATCGTCTTTCGAACACAAAAAGGATGGACATTCCATGCAGAAAAAGAGGTATAATTATTCACATGATCAATTTGATTATGTTTCAACAAAGAATAATAATTATGCTTGTTCAAACGAAAGAAAATTTTGTTGCACATTTTGTGGTGGAGTTAACCATGTTGCTTCAAGATGCTGGTTGAAAAAGAAAGCACACAGGAAGCAGAAAAGGCAAAGAGAACTTTCTCAGAAAGTGCTTAAGAGTTGCACATTTTGTCAAAGGAAGGGACATGATGTCTCTCATTGTTGGTCCTTGCATCCAACAAATCGTCCAAAGCACATGCAGCTAGATGACAAAAAGCTTGGCGTAAGTGGATCCATGGAGTCCATTATCAATGTGGAAATGAAAGATTCACATGAAGAATTGCAGTTGCAACAAAAGACGCCATGGAGTTGGCTTGGTAGGAAGTGGATTAACTTCTTAATGCAGTAAGTCATACTCATTTTGTACATGCAAATTTCAGTTTGGTATGCATGTATTTCAGTTGAAAAGTTGATGCAAGATTGCATGTAAAAACAGTTTCAGTTGAAGGAATTTCTTTGTTGTTGCAAAATTTCACCATGGAGGTGTAAAAGATGAGTATGATACTCATTTATGTTGCAGCAATGTCTTTTGGTTCAGCTCTTAATCACCCACATGTTTTTGGGATGATGTACTTGTTGGTATTTGAAAAGAAGAGTTGAAGTTGCACATGTACATAGAGGTTGTATGTGTAATTAGTGAACTGTATATAGTTCATTGTACATGATACATACACATATGTTTGTCAAGATGTATCTTGTTGTTTATCGACTTGTGTCGATTGTGTCATACATGTTTATCGACTTGTATCAGTTGTGTGCACACTTTTTTTACAGATTTTGTGTGTCATTTGTATAGCACATTTCATTGTCAACTGGTTGTTGATGTCGTATGTTGCACAAGATGGCTTTGGTGTCGTTTGGTGCAGATAACGAAGTGTCAGTGCAAAGCAGTGCAATATTCCATGAGTTGGAAAGGAATGCAAGCAAAGAGGGCACAAAGTTTAGCAAGTTTCATTGCTGGTTTCAGTATGGCAGATTGGTATGGCGAGAAAACTTGGTCAAGATTTAGCGCAAGTACGTGGCTCATTCAGCAAAATTCGCCATGTGAACAGTTGGCAATTCAGGAAAATTTTTGGAGGCTGAAGAGAAGAGGATGTCGTTATTCTCTCATTTTCTGTACTACAGTTCAGTTTCATAATTTCAGTGAGCTTTTGGGGTCCAAAAGCCTCTCATTTGGGAGGTGTGATCAGGAGCTCAAGTCCAAGCCATGGAAAAAAAAACTCAAAACTCAAAATGTTTAAAATTGGTTGAAATCAAGATGGTTTCATAGGTCTCATCTTCCTAATTCCAGTGCCGTAAACAGTTCGAAAAACGAACACAGTATGAAGAAGTTATTGCACTTTTAGTGGAGTGGGTCCGGCGGAGCACGGAGGGGCCAGCCCTCCTCCCATGGAACCTCATCATATGACCAATGTGGGAGCTTAATGATTAAGAGCGCTTAAGGAGCCTAATATCAAGTTTAATATTTAATTAAGTTTCAGTTAAGTGGAGTTTAATGTGGCAGAGATTCTGGAGGCGCTCTCAAATTTAGGTGGACTTCCACTTTTAGTGGAGTTAACTGGCAGTTGCCCCACATTTAGTGGAGGAAATTGGGGCAAAGTTGTTTTGGTCATAAATTTCTCATTACTCAACCTTTTGGAACGAATTTTTTTTTGATTTCATATGTTCTCAGCATTTTGGACTTAATGACGTAGGTTTCAGAGCCATTGGAGCTCATTTTTCAGCCTGTTTAGCTTCGGAGAAGCTTTTTGAGCCACTAGGGCCATTTTGGGTTTTGAGTTTGGTTGAGCTGTGGTTAACTTTTTTTGGTGAACCAAAAGTCATTTTCGACTATTTCCTACATTTAAAATCCATTGGAATAGGTCTTAGCTCTGTTTGAATACTTTCAGAGGACGAAAACCTTTAGGAGAGTTTTCAGGGCCACCATGGCCATTTTGGGGTTTGAGCTGTTTTGAGTTGTGGTTATCAGTTTGAGGTGAACCAAAGCTCTATTTCAGATAATTTAGACCTTGTGAAGCCATTGGAAGTGGTTTCAAAGGAATTTGAGGACTTATATAGCCTAAAAAGTTGCAGAGAAGTTCAAAGCACCAGCAGGACATTGATGAAGAAATCACTGTTTATGGTAATCTTTCACTTTTTAGTGAATTTGAAAAGGAATTATTAGCTTTTTCCTACATTTTGAATCAGTTTATATATTCATATTTTTCTATTGATACACTTATAATCTTGTATTGCATTTGAGAGCTTTTAATACAAGAGGACAAGCCCATTTTGGGAGGCTTGATCCAGGAGATGTAGCCCAAGAGTTGGGGTGAACTCCTATATTATATTGTTGTTGTGTTTTGATATTATATTGCTGAATATTGTTTCTGATACCCATGTTAAGTTTCAGCAAAAACAATTACACTTAAGATACATAAATAGTGAAAAGACATACACCATTTGCAAGCTAAATTTCTGCATAACGTCAAGTTTAAAGCAAGATCATTTTAATTAAATCTGAGTGTTTACTTCTATTATTTCTTTAGGCAGAGTCTGTAAGAGGGCCAGGTAGCCTTTGGATTCATCCTTTCTTTGAAAGGTGAAATATCTGGTAAATTCCCCTATAGTCTATCTCTGTATTAGAAATATGAAGTTCTCACATTTTCAGATTTAAACTTAGAGTATTTTTGCACTCATTTACATAATTGAAAATGGATACCTTGCACCCTTTTCAAGTACCTTCCATTTTCAGATCATTCAACAAGAATGGATTACCAGACTCCCTCTTAAAGGTAATGGTCCCAATTCCGGTCGCACTGTATCGACCATCGTCGCCCAACTCAATATGCATCTGGAGGTCCTTCTCCTCCAAGTCACTAAACAACTTCTTGTCTCCTGTCATATGGAAAGACGCACCACTATCAAGATACCACACTGATCCCATATGGATTGAAACCAAGCATGTTATCAAAGACAAATCAAGTTCAAATTTTGAGTCTAAGGCCTCTCCAGCTGCAACTCCAGCAGCCTTGTTTTTCTTCTTCTTCTGTGGGCAGTTAGTGGCGAAATGCCCGTGTTCGTGACAGTGAAAACACTTCACCTTGGACAAATATTGCTTCTTGCCTTTAGCTTCAGATTTTGAAGGAAATTTCTTACCCTTCCCTTTCCTTGCTTTGGAAGCCAAATCGAAATTCTCTTCATCTTCATTCTTCGATGAAGATCCATCCCTGGTACGCCGCCCTATCTCCTCCTACACAAGATCCGACCAAAGTCGCTCCCATCCTGGTAGTTTCTCCTGTCCATTGACAGAGTCTTTGTAGCTATGCCAACTCTTCGGAAGCCCAAGGAGAGCCAAGCTCACCAAGTCTTCTTCATCAACAGTAACCCCCACACTTCCCAATTCATCCTTGTAGTGGAAAAACTTCGTGAGGTATTTTGGAATACTGTCGCCCTTCTCCATTTTTATTTTTCTGAGCTTGTCTTTAAGAGACAACTTCCTCTGGTCACTTCTGCTTTGGAAAAAATCTGTCAAAGCCTTCCACATTAAGAATGCAGTGGATTTCCCGTGAAGGCTAGACACAATATGGTCCTTCACACCTTCCAACAGAATTCTTCTTGTCTCTGCTGTCTTCTTTTGCCATGCGTCAAGTAATGCAGCATCGTTAGATCCTAGCTTAGGAACATCACTATCGATGAACTCCTTCAGTCCATTATCCTCCAGCACCGCCTCCAACCTATCCTTCTAGACTATGTAATTCAAGCTCCCATCAAGGGCATACTCCAATCGCAACCCATTGAAAGACATTTCAATGTATACTCAACTTCTACACCAATAATATTCTGTAGCAAATTCGAATTGTCCACCAGCACGAACTCAGCAATTCTTCACAATTGCAATCTTCAAGCATTAATACTACTCCGATACCATGTAGAAATTATATACATTAAGCATGCATATGTCCTAGATTCCCCTGATCTCACAATATTTAACTTCTTGCAAAATACATAATCACTCCACTGTTAATCTTTTGCGAAAAATTAATTGCACACACATGTGAAGCATAAAAATAATCGCACATAAAACAGTTGTTTAACAGGAAATCCTGAAGTTGAAAACACCAAATATCATATATTATGTATCATGGAGATCATGTAACAATCTCATACAAATCTTAGTACATCAAGCTCTCAGTACAATCAATCATCACACACTAATTAGAAGAAATCTTCAAATCCATGCACCAATATCTGCCCTCCTGCTAGCCTGCCTCCACTGCGTAATCCAAGTTGATTACAAAGACCAATTCAATGCAATCCCACTCTCCGTGACTGCGTAATCCTCATTGGAAACTCCAATGTGTGTGTGGTGCAATCAATGCATCACTATAGTCACAACAGATAGTCCATCTTGCCCTTTCACCTATCTCTCCACTGGGTCTCCTTCAAATTTCTCGCCCTTTGTGATTAAGCTATTCCTTGTTATTTAGTTGATTAATGAGTTATTATTTGTGAATTAATTAACTAATTAATTCACTCCACTCTCACTAGTGTATCATTCAGTTAGACTAGATACAACTAGCTCAACTGAGTTAAACTGAATAACAACTCCATGAACTACTCTTCCAACTTTGTCATAACTTTGCCACTTCAGTTCTAACCGATTCCTCCATGCATGGACCACCAGTAAACCCTAGGAATTGCGTAATTCCTTCAACCCACTGATTTTCCAAATCTATGCACTGAAATTAAGTGCTCCAAGACAATAAGTTGTTGTTTATTGTCAGATTATTATTAAGAGCTAATAATAATCGACACTTCTATTTTTAGATCGATGATCTATAAATAGAGTTCGCCCAATATTCTAAAAATATAATTTCATCTATTTTTCCAACTTGACCAACCATCCACAAATAGCATCCTGCAACTTTTGAAATATGATCACCATGTCTAAAAACAGACTTGTGCCAAAAATAGCCTGCGGGCCCACTTAGTGAAGGCGACTCTTTTCACTAAGCTCATCATCTTGTTGAATCTCAACAATCTATTTATGTGCATGTGACCAAGGACGCTAGGAAGATGCTGGAACCTACAAATTAGTTTGGGATTTTTTTGGGGTACAAAGAAACACCCCATAATTATCGTGTGTATTTTCCAAGCAGTAGAATGTCTGTTGTGCGATAGGATATAAAATTTGATGAGGGAAAAGCCATGTGATTGTCTCTTGAGAGAGAGTTGTACTTGCATGCAGAGGAGGAATTGTTGGTTCCCAAGGATGAGACTCAAGATGTGGATCAACAACGTGCAAAGGATCATGGAGTGGAGCAAGCCACTCATGCAGAGCCATCCATCAAAAATGGCAGAAGGCACACCACGAAAGCTAATAGGCTGAGACTTGATGCTGCACAGAATGTAGGATCCCCTACTTCACAATGCAGACAAAGACAGTCTCTTGACCGATTCACTGGATACATGGCTCTTATGAGAAAATTTATTGTGATTGAACCATCTTCCTTTCAAGAAGTAATGAAACAACCAATTTGGGTTGACGAAATGGTGGAGGAGTATCATTGTCAAGAACCGTGCATGGGAGATAGTCCCAAGACCGGTTGACAAATCAGTTGTTGGATCGAGATGGATCTACAAGTTAAAGCAAGCTTATGATGGGAGTGTGGAGAAATACAAGGCTAGATTTGTGGCCCGGGGATTCTCACAGATTGAAGGGATATATTATGATGAGACCTTTGCACCTGTCGCAAGGTACTCTTCTATAAGATCCATCCTTGCATTCTCAGCGTAGATGGGCTAGCGCATTCATCAGATGGATGTGAAAACTACGTTTCTCAATGGGATCATTGAGGAAGAGGTGTACATAGAGCAACTTGAAGGTTTGAAATCTTAAACAGTGAGTCGCATGTGTCCCGAATCAAAAGAGCATTGTATGGGCTAAAGCAAGCACCTCGTGCTTGGTACACTCGGATAGACAGCTATTTCACCAGACTGGGCTTCATCAAAAGTGAGGTAGAAGCAAAACTGTACCATATTGTGGTTGAGGGTAAGCTATTGATCATTGTTATTTATGTTGATGATTTAATTTTGACTGGTGATGAGCAACGAATACAGTCATGCAAGGAGGATCTTTCAATGGAGGTCGAAATGAAGGACATGGGAATCCTTCATTATTTCCTTGGATTGGAAATATGGCAGCAGTATGGTGAAATTTTTTGGCCTCAAGGCAAGTATGTGAAGGAGATATTGGGTAAGTTTAACATGGAGAGCTAAAAACCCATGCATACTCGTCTTCCAAGAAATTGGAGGAAAGAGGATGCTACTTCTGGAGAGGTAGTGGATGTTACTGTCTACCGATAGTTAGTGGGTTCACTAATGTATCTAGTGAGCACAAGACTAGACATTTGCTACGTAGTTAACCAGATGAGTCAAGCTATGGTTAAGCCTACCAAGCTCTTTTGGAAGGCGGGGAAGCATGTCCTGAGATACCTGAGTGGCACATCAAAGTATGGTCTATGGTACAAATAGAAGAATGGAGTGAAGTTGCATGACTTTACAGATGTAGATTGGGTTGGCAGTCCATCGGACCGAAAGAGCACATGAGGAGGGATCTTTAGCATTGCGTCGAAAAAAATTTCCTGGTACATCAGGAAGCAACAATTCGTGGCACTCAGTTCAGCGGAATCATAATACATGGTAGCAAGTCAAGCTGCATGTGAGGCTATCTGGATAAGAAAGATCTTGGTTGGCTTGTTTGGTTCTCAAATGGATCCGACAATGATTCATTGTGATAATTGGAGTTGCATTAAATTCTCGATTAATCCTGTTTTTCATGATAGGTCCAAGCATATATATATCTAGTACCATCATCTCAGATATTGTGTGCGGATATGAATCATGTTTCTATAGTACATTCCCATGGAAGATCAAGATGCAAATATTCTGACGAAGTGGAGAAAATTTGAATACCATAGAGACAAGATCGGGGTGAAGGATAACCCCTTTCTTGTTGAGAGGGAGTGTTGAGATTCAACAAGAAGATTCAACACCCATGCCTAGTTCATTAAGCACCTAGTTGCATTAAGCACCCAAACTAGGGTGGGGCCCACAATGCTATTTTTGGGTGCATGTCTATTTTTATTATCCCTTAATTTAGGTGGACATTGAACTGTAACCTATTCTCAATGTGGAGTTGAATAATTTAACTGAAAGTGCAAAAATCAGTTAGCTAGTGGATTTCGAGTTAGAGGTTGTTGGTGAGGCATGCAGAGTAATTCTAGTTGTAACAGAATTCGAAGTGCAGTGGTGCATTAGTTAATGAAATTTTTAAATAGTTTAACTCAGTTGTGCTAGTTGTAACTGAAGATACAAGTAGTGAGAGATCAATTGAATTAAATATTAATTAATTCACATGCAGTGATCTCACATGCAACTGAATATTTACTATTATTAGTTGCATGCATGTCATATCCAGTGGAGACCCATTTGAGTTCTAGGTGAAAGGGAATTTGACTATCAATTGTGGCATTATTGTCTTGCAAACATGCAACAAACCACCTATTGTAGAGCCCATGATACTTGCGTAGTCAAGGCAGGCAATAATTCCTATATTTTAGGGATCTTGACCATCAGGGATTGTGCAAGCAAGGCAGGTTGTCAGGACGCTGAAAATTGACTAAGTATTGGTCAGATTTATGTGAGGAGAGTGTGAGACAGATACCTAAATGTTGGAGGCTCTTGTGAGAAGAGAAAGACCTTGTATTTATTTCATGATCCATGCTTAATATACAATAGAAGATAGTGGGGTTTTTAGTTGTAATCTTTCCCCGGGAAATTATATGTGTTGAGTGTAACTTGATTCTTCTTCATGTTCATGTGATTAGCGATTGTGTTTTTTATTCTGCAAAAGATTTGTAGAAGCGATTAAGTATTTAACTTTAGCACATTGTTATATCGAGTGAATCCAAGATATACATGCTTGTTGTATAATTTCTACATTTGATCATGCTCATGTGATAGAGCATTTAACCATGCTATATGCAACTATATGATGACATTACTTAATCTATTAAATATATACATACCTTTTCCTTCTTTGGTCATCTAGACTTCCTTTCCTTGCTTGAAGGTGAAAGTACTTCAAATAAATCAACATTTTGCACATATTATTCATCATACCTTACCAGTGGATCCCACACAAGATGGATCGTAGACTATAAGCAAGAAACTTGCTTCTTCCAAGTGGAGGTGAACCTTTTGATGAAGTTTCCAATGAAGGATCTTGATTATCCTCATCTTGAAAATGATCCTTCCTAATGATGATGGTGTATGATGATTTCTTCATATTATATTATGCTATATGACTTTATTTCAACCATACATACTACTGCAATGTTTATCCTTGAATGCTTATAATGGAGATACCATGAATTGCCTTCTTTCTATCATGGTGACTACTACAACCATGTAGACTTTCTATTCCAACTATGCTTCCATGCATTTTATGATGAAGGCATATCTATTTCATTTTAATGCATCCTATCATCCTTGTGATGATTCCTATCATGATAGTTGTATTTTACAAAAACTGAAAAGAACTGAGTAAATGAGATTATCTCATTCATAGTAGAGATCTTTCACTTCCTCCTTCTTTGATTTCCTCTTTTTCAGGTTCTTCCACTTATTTGGTGACATATGATTCATTCATTCCTTTCCTTTTCTTATTTTCCTTCTTGAGTTTAGGAAAATATCTCTTGAAATGCCCATTTTACTCACAGTCATAGCATTAGATATTTGACATATCATTCTTCTTCTTTTTTCTGAGGAAAAAAGTTCCCAAACTTTCCTTTTATCCTAGCCATGGAAGCAAATGATTGAACTTGTTTGTTTGATCCAACATCGTTCTTTACCTTCAACCTAGTTTCTTCAATCTTTCATAATGACCAAATTTCACTAAATGGATTAACTTACTTCTTTCCATAAATACTTTATACAAAGTTACCCCATTCATCAGGTAGTGCATTGAGCACAACAATGGTCATCTCTTTGTCAGGAATTGTTTCCCCCAACTCTTGAAGTTGGTCTCTTATTTCTGACACCCTTATAAGATATGAGGCTATCCCTTCTTCTTTTGATACTTTCATCTTGTATAGCTTGTTTCTCAAAGATATAACTTCTCCAATAATCCTTACAGAGAACAATTCTACTAGCTTATCATAGATTTATTTCGATTTGTCCAACTTTGACACATACGGGATGAGGGGATCCTTGATTGATTCTATAAGGATAATTTGAGCTCTTATTTCCCCTTTCATATAATTGTATAGTTCTTGAGCTTCCTCTTGTGATGGTTTGGAGATTGAAACCTTAACATAACCAATAAATTCATTCTCTATGAGGATTAAATCTATCCTCTTCTTCCATGCGAGGAAATTTAATGACCCAACCAATTTATTTCTCTCCTTGCAAAGTGAAGTCATTTTGATTTCAGGCATAGATATAAAGATACTTGTCAAGTGAAGATGCTTATTTGATGATGATATCTTCAACTTGATTCCTTCATGATATTAATAATGATTGATGATGTTTGAATACGACAATAATTTTTCTAGAGATTCCTTTCTTCAAATATGCTTGAAATGTGATCCTTTATTCAAAGAGATGGAGATCACCTTGATTTCATTGTTGATGATGATGGAAACACTTCTTCCTGCTTCCTTTGGATGAAGAAATGAAGAATATGGAGACTTCAATATGCTTCAAATGTGTAGTATTTCTTTCTTTGAATGGAGGTAGGGTCCTTGAGGTCTTCTTCTCCTTGTGATCATTCGATATTTTTAGATAAGTACTCCCCCTTGATGCTTCCTAGTCCTCTTTAATGATTTCCTTGTGCTCGGCCCCTATTAATCCTTCTCTAATGATGTGATATTCAAGATACCTCTTCTTGACTTGTCACCTTAGTTCTGATTCCATGTTGATAAATCTTGGGCAGCTGTATTAGGTGATTTCTATTACTTCGATGACTGCTTGTGATGTGTTTTTATTTAACTTGATTAGCTTATTTAACTTTATTATTATTAATGTTCTTACCATCAAACAACTACCAAATTATGAAGATTAATGAGACAAGAGGACACAAAATGTAGGTTGCTATCTAGGGCCAAAAGCTCTCCTCTTGAGAGGAAAACCCACAAGAATTCTTCTCTTTTTATAGAATATGTTATCACCAAAATTATACTTGATTGGCTGCTGATCAGACAACTCAGTGTAAATATTTCAAACCAGCTTTTGACTGTAGCTTAGCCTCTTTAGTCTGAGAGGGCTCTCTCACAGATAATTTATGATATTGGTTAATGATAAAGATAGATGGCTAAATCTATGAATTTTTTCTTGGTTTTGTAATGAAATGACTGTGTTGACCTATGTTCTATGAGTGAATTTACTTTGTTAAAGACCCTTATCTGCCTCAGCTTCCATGTCAAGAAACCTTTCCACTGAACCTACTGATTTGTTGACTCCATAAGCCTAATGGTAGCAAGCCTTCATCTTTTCAACCTGCAAACATACAAAACCAATACATAATTCATAGAGTTAACCATCCATCTTTATCATTAACCGATATCATAAATTACCTATGAGAAAGCCCTCTCAGACTGAAGAGGCTAAGCTTCAGTTAAAAGCTGGTTTGAAATAGTTACACTGAGTTTTCTGATCAACAACCAATCAAGTACATTTTTTGTGATAACAAAATATTCAAATGACGAGGTCTAAGACCTAAGACCCTTGAAAAAGACCACTCCAAGACCAAGTCAACCTTCCTTTTTTATGAGCTTTTCGTACACAACTTCCAGTAACAAACATCAACCTTCCAACAACTTCTCTAGCAACTATGACCCCCAACAACAATTTCTGCAACTTCGACCTAGTAGCTTCAGCATCTTTGACCTGGAAGATTCATAGCTTTGACCTTGATTCAACTTCATAGCTTCGACCTAGATGCAACCTCACAACTTCAACTTGATGCAACTTCACATCTTCGACCTAGATACAACTTCACAACTTCAACATAGATGCAACTTCACAGATTAGATGCAGTTTCAAAATTTAGTCCTACGTAGTAACTTTAAAATCCTTAGCACGAGAGAGAGAGAGGTCCAAAACTTCGATCTTTCTCTTCTTCTTCTTATCCTTGATTTTCGTCCTTTTTTCCAACATCTTTCTTGAGGGGATCAAACTTTCTTGTTGTGTGTCCAAATGAGGTCGAGTTCCTTCTTATATATAGGCTTTCTATGGGTAAAAATTTTCTTCTTGAGGTCGAATTTATCTCTTGTAGGTCAACTTGATCTTGGAGGGTCATTTGACACAATTTTGACTCAAATAAATTCTTTTGACTTGTTACAATATGCCCAATGTGGTCTTCTTCATATGGAAATGAATCTATTGACTTATTTATTCTATGACAAACCCTAGAAGCACTCAATGGGTGTTTGACCTCTAAATAAAATGACCTTGAACATGAAACCCATGCTAAAAAATAATTACGTCGTAAGACGTTCTTATTTAAAAACAACTTTCCTAAGTGCCATTGTGTCAATGTATGAGCCATTGGATCAAATGTTAGACGATTGAAATGTTTTAGGCCATTAGATTCACAAGTTAAAGTTTTATATATGTTTTTTATAATGTTAGTTTTTTTTTTTTAAATAAGTTATTGAATTTAGGTTTTGGTGACTTTGTCAAATTACACAAAAGTAAAAATAAAAGTAAATTAAATAAAAAGATTGACATATTGTAATGAACATTTTAACTAGGTCAAATAAAAAATAAAAATAATACTAAACTATAAAAACAACCCATGGTATTGACTCATGGTATGCATGTGGAATGTGGTTTATGTAAAGGGGGGAATTAAGATGGCCTAACTCTGGACCAAGAGCCAAGAGGGATCAAATGTCTTGATATGCAAACCTCATTGATCCCTCTCATCGATAATATAGATCTAAACTAATTATTTAATAAAATTATTTACTAAACTATAAAAACAACCCATGGTATTGACTCATGGTATTCATGTGGAATGTGGTTTATCTAAAGGGGGAAATTAAGATGGCCTAACTCTAGATCTACCAAGAGCCAAGAGGGATCAAATGTCTTGATATTCAAACCTCATTGATCCCTCTCATCAATAATATAGATCTAAACTAATTATTTAATAAAGTTATTTTTAAATGTTTATAACCATTATTTTTTTAAAATTTGTTTTAGGCCATTAGATTCACAAGTTAAAGATTTATATATGTTTTTTTATAATGTTAGTTTTTTTTTTAAATAAGTTATTGAATTAGTTGTAGCCACAAGAAAAAAATCACAACAACTCATAGAATATATCCAAGGTTGCAATGAACCCCATACATTGTGATGGACCTCATGGGAATTTTAGTGCACATATAACACCACCCTAATAATTCTATACTCTTGATCAATTTAGAATAACCTAGGATGTGTAAAATATTTTAATAAGATAAACAAAACAGACAACAAGAAAGTCAATATTGTGGAATAATAACTTATTTTTGAATCATTGTGACAAACAAAACATCACATTAACTCACATAATATATATATAATGCTATAAGGATCTAATATTATAACAAATTTTTGAATCATGATAATTAGGTGAAAACCAAAACTAAGTTGTGGCCACAAGAAAAAAATCACAACAACTCACAAAATATATCAAAGGTTGCAATGAACCCCATACATTGTGATGGACATCATAGGAATTTTAGTGCACATATAACACCACCCTAATAATTCTATACTCTTGATCAATTTAGAATAACCTAGGGTGTGTAAAATATTTTAATAAGATAAACAAAACAGACAACAAGAAAGTCAATATTGTGGTATAATAACTGATTTTTGAATCATTGTGACAAACAAAACATCACATTAACTCACATAATATATATAATGCTATAAGGATCTAAGATTATAACAAAGTTTTGAATCATGATAACTAGGTGAAAACCAAAACTAAGTTGTAGCCACAAGCAAAAAATCACAACAACTCACAGAATATATCCAAGGTTGCAATGAACCCCATACATTGTGATGGACCTCATGAGAATTTTAGTGCACATAGAACACCACCCTAATAATTCTATATTCTTGATCAATTTATAATAACCTAGGATGTGTAAAATATTTTAATAAAGAACTAGATTTGTAATTATGAAATATAAAACTATAACTTAAATTTGTGAATTTACTTTGTATTTTTTTTCTTATGTATATAGAGAAAGAATAAACCAAGTTTGGAGTTAAGAAAATAAACCATAACACAAAGAACAATATCTCCTTCCAAAAATGTCCCCATATTGAAATGATATTCACTTTCTTGTATACCAAGACTATTGTTCTTCGTATACAATTTCTTATAAGCATGCAATTGGCGCTTAGATATGTAGATGAACTTGAAGTAAACTCTATTTTTGTTAATAAAAATTCTCTTTATTGACATCTATGCTAGATAGATTGTACTTGAATGTATTTAAAATATCTTATTTGAGTTACGTGTTAGATTATTAATCACTAAAGGATTTTCACCCCCAATTTCCTATTTCAATATCTATAACAAAATTTGTATATATGTGAACATATTATGTTGGTTTACATATATGTTTTCACCCCCAATTGAGTATTTCAAAATCTATAACAAATTTTTTTGGTTACTGACTCTTATTATCAATATCTTTGAAACCTCCACGACTTGCTTCCATGGAAGCAAAATTTTCCTTTCATTCCTTCACGATGAATTATTCTCTGCAACATCTTGTTTCTTCTAGGCTACTCTTTCCTATGCTATTGCCTTCTTATTTCTTATAGGCTACTCTTTCCTATGCTATTGCCTTACGACGTTTCTTTTGCAACATATGGTGCAATTGCTAGTAATAATATTTTTTCTTTCTTTTTAAAATTTAAAAGAATCAATCATACATTTCATATTTATGAAGACTGAACCTTGTTACATATTTGAACATGATAATCT
This sequence comes from Pinus albicaulis, assembly GCA_034641835.2. Classification (NCBI taxonomy): domain Eukaryota; kingdom Viridiplantae; phylum Streptophyta; class Pinopsida; order Pinales; family Pinaceae; genus Pinus; species Pinus albicaulis. Next base: position 1,782,545,000 of record CM076580.1, on the reverse strand, counting down.
TGTTGTAGTAGACTTGAAGCATCCTTGGAGCAAGTTTTGAAGGTCTCTTTTGAAGTATATTCGAAACTTATTTTGGAGAAAAGGCTTGTATAAGTTTTGCAAAATATATTTGGAAAGTTTGGAGCATTAGAGGACTAGAGTCCTCTTTTTGACCAACTTGGTACTTGGATTTGATCAAGGTTGGATCCTTGAAGTAGTTAGAGATTTTTTTGTACAAGTTGGAGCTTGAGTTTTTGTAAAAGAGGATTGGAGTTCTCACTATCTTCATCAATAGTTTTTTTGTTTTTGTTTTATTTATTATGTTCTTGTTTACTTTGTGATAAAAATATTAACTGGCATATATATCAATTGAAAGAAATATTAAGTTAGCCCCCCTCTTAGTATCTCCAACATTTGGAATCAAAGCCAACTTCTTTAAGATCAACCTAACAGTTAGAAGAAGGATTTTTGAATCACAATGGCCAGTAAATATTCTAAGGCCTCTCAATTTGATGGAACAAATTTTACCTTCTGGAAGTTCATAATGGAGCACTACTTAATGTCTCTTAGAGTGGCAGTTTATCACATATGGATACAAGATCCCATCTCCTCTTCCAACATATCTGGATAGAAAGCATATGTGGAAAACACAAACGCTTTGATTTCTATAGCATGTGGCCTGTCATATTCAAAATTCACAAAATTTATGGGTATTAAAGTAGCTAAATACATGTAGGACAAGCTCATCCATATTTATGAAGGAGATGACAAGGTAAAAAAGGCAAAGCTTCAAACCTATAGAAGGTAGTTTGAAAGTCTCAAAATGAATGATGAATAAGATATTGTTGCATTAGAGGAAAATTTAGCCTAAAAGTGCCCATGAAATTTTCATGTACATAATATGTAAACCAATCAAAATCCTTTAAATTAAAAAAGAGGTACATGTAAATATTTTGGAGGGAAAGTAATTTTATTATTATTATTATTGTTGGCTTATCTCCTTATAGGCTTACTCAAATTTCAAGCGTATACACTCATTGGATGCGGAATTAATTATGCATCCAAAAAGTACCCATTATGCATTTTTCTCATTAATTTATCAAAATCAGAATGTGTTACATAGGTAGTAGCAATTCCAATGGAAAATATAAATAACAAATACAAAGAAACCACAAGCCTCAAGATAGTAGGTAGTTCATGACTCATGGGTCATGGCTCATCATCATCATCAAAATCAACATCAGTATTATGGTCACCGCTTCTCTCCTCCATTGCATCCTCCTCATTTGTATCCAATGCCATCTATGCATCTGCTGGTATGAATGATGACCCCTCAAGGGTATCACCATCATCAAAAGAGACAGGCTCTAGCATTGGATCATTAATATCCAATTTGGTCAACGCCAACTCAACACTGTTTTCCAAACCCATATCATCAAGAAAGACATCCCACATCTTTTCCTTTCCCCTCAACCACTCATCCATATTCTTGTAAATAAGATGAATGTTGTTGTGCACATACACCATTGTCTTTGCCCTGGACTTCTCAAGTCAGCTCTTCTTGACACTATACAAATTCCCATATGTGATCCAATTCCCCTCACAACAAGAGGATGAAGTCACCTGAGAGAGGAGCCTCATGGCTAACTGTTGTAGAGGAGGGCTTGTTGCCCCATGAGTTGCCCACCAAGAATAGGGCCTCTTAGCCCCCTCTCTCAAATCACATCATAGCCTACAAATCGCCCAGTGCTAGTGGAAAACTCTACAAAGACATCCTCCACCTCATCAAGGGATGCCCTCTCCTGAAAAATCCTCTTCGAGTGAATCCCTCCTCCTGTTGAAATTTCACCATCTGTGTGCATAGGGAATGTATTTCCACCATTCAACTTCCTCATAGTTTGTGATGATACAGGTTGTAGTAGTGAGCCAAAAAATGCAAAGGTGTGGAATTATTGTCCAATATACTTGTTCGAGTGTGTTTGGTGCACGTATGTACGAAATCACACCAACTTAAGGGGTGTGGTCCACCCACTTAAGTTATTGGTAACAGGAAGAAAAAAAGTGGATTCAAGAAAGTTAGTGGAACGAGATAGAATCATAAATAGATAGAATCATAAGCATACTAGATAGAGTAATAGCATGCATATATAAACTAAAACTAAACAAAAAAACTAAAACAAATAAACATGAGCTCTGAAAAGATTCAAATGACAACAATAATACAAACAGTGGCTCTTGGCCTATCTTATTAAGCACTGGTAGGAATAAGAGTGAAACTTTACCCTCTTGCCAAAGGGCCCCTAGAACATGGGTTCTAAGTCCAGATGCAAGGATGTTTTTATCCCAAGCTTGCCTCGGTGAATTTTCTCTCTCTCTCTCTCCCTCTCTCTCTCTCTCTCTACTGTGGTGGACTGAACTTTTTGGATGGCCAACAATTGAGTCCCCTCTATCTTCAACTCTGGATCACACACTGCTGGTATTGCTTGGGAAATTATAGCCAGCATAACAATGTGTTCACAAATTCTTCATCTCATGGTGGCCTTATATAGGAGATTTCAAATCCTCCTTCCCTCTCTTAGTACATTGTGGATGGTGACCCAAGAGAGGGGTATGATTCCTTTGTGCGCTCCAAATATTCCATCGTGTGCTCACTTGATGTTTAAGGAGGCGTTGGTGGCTATCCTTAGGCAGCTTCAAGTGAGGAACCACTTGTCTTATGCTTTGTGTGGTCTCGGAAAGTGACATTTTTCCACTCCTGGGATTGTGCGCATTTCAGGTCATAAGGCGCGCAAAGGCGCTCTTCAAGAAGGATAATGTGCGCAAAAGCATTTAGGACTTGTTCAAATTTGATTTTCCCTCAGACCTTAGAGATTTTAAAATACTTTCCAAATTCTGTAATGTCTTCCATCCCTATAAATCCTTCTGCTTGACATTGAATAATGTTGTCTTCTGTTGTACGATTTTCTAGTGTTAAAATTGGCCTCCTAATGTGTGAGTTCTAGGAAGGACTGTATAGCCGAAATAAATTATATTTTCTTTTCTGTATAATGTGTGTAGAGAGAGAGAGAGAGACCTGTGTGAAGCTTGGAATTGAAAACACCCTGCACCGGTTCCAAGAATGATCGTGTCCTAAGGGACCCCTGTAATCAAATATAATACAATACATATACAAATTTTATACGAGGCGAGCTTGTCCCATGCTCCTGATACTGTGGCTAGTTAAACAAATCTATTTGATAGATATATGTTCTGTCTGTATCATTGATATGGTAGTGATCTTGTGGTTGTTGACGACGACTGTTGACGCCCTCCGCGGCATTTTTTCTTTGACAATAGGTGGAATGTGGTACCCATATGCGTAAACTTGGTATGGAATATAGCTACGCATTGTACACATAGGCACTAGTTGGGACCTTCCCGTGTAAGAATTACTGAAAGAGACGCTTATGGAGGCATGGGTCTTTGACGAATTTGATCAAAGTGCAATAGTTTTAAGGTATGATACCATCTTGATATGAGAGATTTTGTTGTAGTCAAATGTTAGGAGGATCAATGAAATATATGGGCAATGATGTCTCCCATAGTGCCACCCAAGGATGCCCCTTTTATGGAGAGGGGTAATGCTAGGTACCGCTTCCTTTTTGGAAAATGGGTGTGGGATTCGACAAAAAGGAAGCCTCAATCGACCGAGGGATTTCCGACATGAGGGATCAGGGACCTGGATGTGATGGATTTAACATAGGCATGTTGACAAGGGGTGACTGAATACTGATGATGGGGATTCAGTGACCTAAGGTCGGAGTATAATAAGCATCTTGGCGACAGTCATAGTAATTTCTGATGTGGAAATCCTTAGAGTCGGTAGGACATACACGACTGGTATAAACCAGCTATGAATATCATGGTGGCTTGTGCGTGGGGGTATAATACTTCGACCAAGGGTGTTCAGGGACTGCTGCCATGGGAGAAAAAGATGGATGGGAGGGTGAAGGGACGTAGTGCACCATTCGTGGTCTTTGTACACTTACCAAAAGAATAAAATAATGGGGTCTGGTTTGTACAAAACACAGAGACAGGTACCTCAAAAAATGAAAGTGTTCACTCACTGATGTTGTGAGGAAGTTGTTTTGCTGAGGGTGGGGGTGCCATTGATTGGTCTCATGTGTGGGGTTGATGAAGCGGATGAAAAAGTATCGCAGATGGGATTATGCTGATGGAGGTATGGTGGGCCAAATGCGAGACGCGGTTGTGCGCTTTTGATCTTCTTGTACAACCTGATCGTCCGGGAAGGGGGTTTTAGAGTGTATGGTAAACTTGAACTTATGCATGGTGAATGGATGGGCATGAGGTGCTTCTCGGACTAAAGTGGCATGGCCATGGCATCATTTTTGTTGTGATATATTGTCTACTATGGGTGACAATCGCAATGGAGGGGAGGCTCTATCGACCAACGAGGATGTTTATCATGTGCATTGTGAGGTGATGATAAACACGGTCGGATATGAGGACCCTATGGTTGATTTCTGATGGGGAAATGATGTCAGGATATGCGGAGTTTACTAGGACTCTATCATGTTGAGGGTAGAATGATACCTTCTCTGGAACTTTCAGTACATGGCGTTGTGGATGGTTTGCGAGATTTTCCTGCAAAAACAACTACCTCAAGTGAAAGCATCTTCTTTATCAAATATTATTGAAAATCATGAGCTTTAAAAAGAAGATGAGAGAGGGAATACTTTCCCATGCTAAAAAATTAATTTTTTGGGAGTGCGATTATGTGGCATCGCCTCTATTCATCATCTAGTGTTGGTTATGGTGCAACTTACGGTTTGGAAAACGAAACTTTTGATCTCTCATTATGGCCCTCCCAAGTTTTTGAAAAGTGTGATATATAGGTGAATACGGCCCTAATTCAATTCATTTGTACTTGCTGAGTTTTTGAGAGGTCAGAGGCTTCTGCGTAGCAGTTCTTGCTGTTGTGGTTAGCCTGAGCACCAAGGACTAGCGAGATAATGCCCAGATAACCTCCATGACGTCCTGCACTTTAATTTTCTCAGTTTGATGGTGCCAGGGTCCATACAGACTGGATTTGTACGGATTCTGGGTGTTTTTTCCCTAGATTGCGTGGGCGATCAGGGCAAAGGCGCGCCCTCTGTGCACATTTTTGGGGGATAAGCATGCTAAAAGTGCTATGTTTCCTTCTTTGGCGCGCCTGTCTGAGGGACAGGCGCGCAAAGTTGAGGCAAAAAAAAATTTTGGTTTTTTGCTTATTTTTTTGTGTGTGTGTCTTTTTTTTTTTCCTGTACTGATGGGTACCTGTTTTGATGACAGGTTGTTGTGGAGGGAACGGGATTGGCTTGAGCTCCATACTGCGTTGGATGCTAATGCTAGGGCGCATCGTTAGCTGGCGGAATGGGGGCTCCTGAAGTTCGTGGAGAACGAGCTTCTTCGGTCGCAGGACCGATTTCTATGCTACTTGATCTGACACTAGCGTAGGAGGTGCAACATCTTTGTGTTGCAGGGGACGAACCTGGTCATCCGTCCTGAGACAGATGTGTATTTTGTGACTGGGTTACTGCCTCATGGTGAGGAGCTGAGGTATCCATTCCCTTCCGGGAGAGTGGATCTGGAGAGGTTTCAGAGACGTCATTATGGTGGGGTGCCTCTTACAAAGGGGTGCATCAGCATTGCATCTGTGACAGATTTGGCAGAGCGATGTGCTATGGCAATGATTGTGCGGCTTTCAGGGTCGTCGGCTCCGCATCGGGCATCGGGCCCGCAGGTTGGATTATTGCGCTGGTTGAGGTCCAGGCACTTTTATGACTTTTCCCGCTTTTTCTATGATGGGATGGTGGCGCAACTCAACAAGGTCCACTGTGGATCGAATTTGTTTACGTACGCAAGAATTTTGTGCAGTGTTATGTATGAGAGGGTGGTGCTACTGAGGCTAGTGGTAGTGGTGTCTCTTGGGGGGCCACGGAAGCCTCGTATGAGGAGGTGGGCTACGGTGATGTCGCGAGGCAGTGGTGGCATGGTGGGGCATTATTAGAATGCCACGATAGAGGCCTGGTTCAACGTGAACCCACAGATGTTATTACCATTCCCATATGCGGGGATGGACTTTCGGGGGGATCCGGATATGGGTCTCCCTCTTGGTTATGCTTGGGGGCCAAAAAGTATGTTTTGTTATGTTTTTTTCATTTATTCAAGTATATATGTACTTATGTGTTTTTCTAGTGACATTGACATAGTTTTGGATACTCTTGCAGATGTTGGAAAGGTGGGTCGCCCCATGGCTCGGTTGGCTGGACACGATCCTCTACGGCGACCTAGGGTTGGGCAAGGAGGGGATGAGGCTAGTGGACTTGGTGCTGGTGCTAGCCCTTAAGGAGTTGGCAGCAGCTAGGCTGCTGCAGAGGCTATGGCTGAGTGGGCTCGTGCCGACGCAGTGGTGGCATGTGTAGATACGACGAATGCTCGTATCGCAGAACTGACTGTTCGGGTGTCAATTCTATAGGATGCCTAGGGTCGAGTGGACCGCTTGACCGAGGGGATGCCCTCTTGGGGATTTATGGATGACCTTGAGGAGATTTGGTTGGAGACTGTGATGGCCCGAGAGAGAGAACTATCGGGTTGTTTTACATCAGGTGGCAGTGTCGGTGGTGACGGCAGCTCCAGTGATGGCACTCGGAGTGGTTGTGGGTCCAGGTGCCCCTCTATAGGGGGCACCACCCTAGAGTATACTTGTACATGGAGAAAGCACCATGTGGATTCTTCCCCTATATTTTGACGACTTTTTTTATCTTTGGGCTGGTCGTTGGGTCAGGGACACTATTTTTGTACTCAGACATATACATTGTGACATATATATATATATATATATGAGAGATATTTTTTGCGGCTCTACATGATGTGTCAGCTGTTTCGGTTTATGTATGATGTTATACTAATGGGTATCTATGTTTTTGGTTTTTATGTATGATGGTTAATTTGAGATACATTCCATTTTAGGATATTGTTAGCTATGTGATCAGTTGTTTGATTTTAATTCCTTGGTACATGTGTAAATGTGATATAGTCAAATTGTTTGCTTAATCTTCTTGCACGCAAATATTTTCTCAACAGATGTGTATCTCTTATCTCAAATGTTTGGTTTAACTGCGACACTACTAGCTGGGAATCGAGGTAGACATGCATATGGCGCATTAGGGGAATTTTGAGGTCTAAAATGGGCCTCCTAAGGAAATAATAAAATAATAGCTAAACCAATAAAATAATATTTATGAATTTTCAATTCACTTTTTGCACCACAATCCATGTAACCATAGTTAAATTCAATTCAAAAGTTGTACCAAAATAAAATTAATAAAAAAATTGTATTGATGTGAATATAAATAAGAATGAATTTTTCAAGAAAAATTCATTATCATTGAACAACTAATGGAATTGTCCTTTATGCTTAAATAACTTAAAATAAAATATAAATATAAATTTACAAATTCTTAATTATTATATGCTATTAAGTAAAATTTATATTATTTAAATTGTATAATAACATGTAATTAATATACTATATAAAAATAATATAATATAATATAAAATAATAAATGTATAGGTATATTCATTGTTTCTTTCAAGAAATATGAAATGACAATAATATATTTTTATTCAAAAAGTGTGAAATGACATTTATTATGAGTACTTTACTTTGACTTTAAAAGTAATTAGAGTACTACCATGGTTAACCATGAGTTTTTATCCACCATTGAGAATGTGACAAGTAAGTACCTTTAACTCAATCAATGCCACCTCAACCATTAGGGATGATGTCATCCCCTAAAATGTGATTGGCTATCATAAAGTGACTTTTGATTATACATTTTCCTTAGGAGGCCCATTTTAGACTTCAAAATTCCCCTAATGTATGCTCTGATGGAGGGCATCACACATAAGTCTGATGACAGCATCATATTATGCATGATTATTTGTTGCTGAGCCGATGCACACACCGTTTGAGCAGAGTGGCGATCGGTCAGGGTGGTAGATGACCTAGGCAGCTGCGGTTAAACTTTGAGACCATCTTGATGCTCCATCAGCAAATCCGAAATAGGGTTCAAGTTGGTGATCCATGATGGCACCTTGAGCACTTTTAAATAAGTCTTTTGGTCAAAAAATTTCAGTGGTTGGGTTTGTGTACATTCACTATAGGGAAGGGTCGTTTTGGCCCTTATGGGTAGAATTTCTTGAGGTAAAGGCCGTTGACGGGGTTGCTGAGGCATGTCCAGTCTGGTTCCGTCAAGATGTATACCCCCTATCCGGGGCAATGTTTGATGATGTAGGGTCCTTTCCATAAGGTTTCAAACTTTCTTGGCCCTAGGGGTTCTTTTGCGACATCATAGCGGAGGACTAGCTCTCCCTCGGTGAATGAGCGAGGGTTGATGTGGCAATCGAATGATGCTTTTACCCTTTTTTTGTGGGCCTCATTGTGTTGCAGCAACTGTCGTTGGCTTTCATCAACGAACTCTAGTTGTATCGGCATTGTTCTATAGGTTGGGTATCATCAAGGAGTTTGATGTCGACATGCAAATTTGGGATCTTGTGGAAATCAACGCAGAAGCACAAGGTAACTTTATTTTTTGCAATAGGAATATGGTGGAAATCCTATGATGTGAGGGCGGCTGCAATCCTATTTCCGATATGTGATGATAAAAATTGTATATGGTTGATCGTATCATCGACGTTCGGTGGGGGAAGAATCTCCATAACGGGATTTTGCATGAGCGCAAGGTTGGGTTCCCCGTTAGGATGGTCAATTTTCTGTAGGTGGAAATTGTGTCTGCCGCAGAGGTGCCTGAATGTTTCCATTAGTGAGCATACCTCTGGTGTGTGGTTTTGGCCATTGCAAATAGTGCACAGTATCAATGTCCCAACGGAGTAGATTGTATGGGAATCAACGCTACTCGACATCCCGGATGTGGATGCTTGGAAAGTATCTGTCCTAGAAGAGGTTGTCTTCTACTTCCATTTCCATGTTGTTGGCTTAAGCACGTCTACCTCTTTGGGGGAGTGTAGACTCAATGCAGATCTTGCTGCTCTTAGCTTAGGGAGGTGTACATGTTTAATCGTATGGTGAAAGTGTGAACAAATCCAATAATAGGTACGATTGATCTTCGCTTGGTTAGAGAGAATTTTCTGAGGGGGACAAGAGACTATGCGAAAATTGTTTGCAAGGGGCTTTAGTTCTCTGCACTAGTTAACTCAGTGGTCATTCAGGTCGCACAATCCACATGTTATCCTTGGCTTAGCCTGGGTTATGTTTGGTTGGTGTGTTGTCATGGTTTTCCCACCAAGCCCCTGTGGGGGTGGGGTTGTTGGACCAGTGGTGTACCATTTATACCACTTACGGAGGTTGTCCTCCCTCTTCTCTATGGTATGAATCATATTGATGGTAGTACGAACTTGCGAAGCATAAGTGCAGTGTCACTCATAATGATTTCCTTGACATACAAGGCAAAAAATCCTTTATATGGGCATTTCTTCGTGCTCAGTTTGAGGTCTGGCAAGGAACCAGTGTCGTAACGCTAATAAATCAAGACAAGTGGCGACCGCATGATTGGGCATTTTGCATAACATGCATGCTGGTCTTCTCTGTAGAGAACAGTTAGGGGTGACTAGGAGTTCTTTTATTGGTCTCTTTTCGACTGACAAGAACATGATGGATCTTCTCGTCACATCTTCTTAGGTTGTGGAGTTGTCCATGGACTCCACATCCATATCATCTTTTTGGGAGAGGCAGACTATCACTTAGTGTAAACTAGCGAGGGCTAGCCAGAATTAGGGGAGATAGTGACAATTCTCCAAAAGGTGATTGTTGGTGCATAACAGGCATGTGAATTGCGTTGCACGCAATCCCACGTAGTAAACCCGTTCTATAGGATACCATCTGTGGATGAGTTCCAAGGCTACGCACTCTTCAAGGAAGTGACCACGTTCATCGCACAGTGTACAACGTATAACAGGAGTGGGCATGACTGGGGGTCTTTATTGTGCCCTTCGTTGTTCCTGTAGGTATAGGATCGTATGAGGTTCATTTCCAAATGCTTGGGTGGAGGGATCCTCTTGATAGGATCGCTCGATGGCATGTAAAGCATCCCTATATCGCGGGATCTCTGGGAAATGATGGGTATAGTGCCCGTAGTTGCTACAGAGAGCGCATGTGTGATTGATACACAATGCTTTTCCTTTACCTTTGGTGGTAGGTTCCTTTTTACGGGAACATGGCGTTGCGATGTCTGTCTCAGAGCCAATGAGTGGTTTTAGTTCATCCAGTTCTGGACAGATATGGGTAGGGTGACCTATTACGTCGCATATGGCGCAGACTGGTGATTCTCGTTTTATGGAGGGGGTCACCATCTTCTTTCCTCTCTTCTTGGTTTTCTTAGCTGTGATAACTGGTTTTGCAATGGGAATTTCCCTTGCAGGGGTGGTTTCGACCGTTTCTTGGATGGGTGGGGCCTCCTCGGGATTGAGGGGCTTCAATCCTGTCGTCGTGACGTGGGTGGCTCCTGTTCCCATAAGGGGAATGAGGTACCAAACTGGGATTTCAAATGATATGTTTGGTAATACCAGTGTTGCCAAAACCTGTTGGGAGAAAAAACTAGCTGGGGGGTAGAGGAAAGGGGTTTGGGAGGCAACATAGGCTAGACAGGCTATCGTGGTCGATGGCTCAATGCCATTACTTCTTTTTTCTGTGTCCTAACTAGCTTCAACACTTGATGTGGACATCATGCACACCGGAGTCCCTGTGACATCGGGTGATGACTCATGGATTATGGGAGGATCTCCTAGGAATGACCCTAGAACGAACAATGGTTTGAACTGGCCGGAGCCATATTCTTGGTACCATGAGAGAGCATCCGAGGATGTATCTACATAGGGTAGAATTACATCAGTGTTTGTTAGGGGTCGCTTCTCGCTATGCGTCAATTGGTTTACAGTAATGATGTGGTCCTCATGGGGGAATATCATGATGTGGAAGACAGAGGAGGCTATGGCAGACATGGCGTACATATAACTCCACCCAAGGAGTATATTGTAGTCTAGGTGAGTGTCCAAGACTTCAATGTCTATGTGGACCGTCTTTCCGGCTAGGCAGACCGGGACGTTTTGATAGAGGCCGACGGGGGTTGATGGATGACTATCGTATGCTCTAAGCATGATGACTGAGGGTTTTAGTTCAGGAGAACCTAACTTCTACCAGAAAAAATTTGGACATGATGCACGTGGATTCACCATCGTCTATGACACCTCAGTGAATTGTGATACTCTGGACCAACATTGGTATCTAGAAGGAGACCATGGAAGGAAGCCTGGGGGTGGCTTTGTCTAATTCAAAAGCCATTAGGCATGTATCGACAGGGTCGATAGTGCCTAACGCGGAAAGTAGGGCTTTCTATTGTTTTGGGCATGACTACAATACTTTTAAAGCTGACATAGCAGCGGGAGATTGTGATAAGTCATCCACGATAATATAATTATGGGTCTCTTTGGAGTATTTTCCTGCTCACCTATTGGGTCTCTTCACCATATTTGGAAATGGTTATATAGGCATCTTTGAAATGGTCAAAGGTGCAGTCAGGTGCACTGGTACTTGTCCCTGACATATTGGCATCTGGTAGGGTGTCTTAATTGCAATTCTGTGTTTGGTAAAAAAATTCTTCGCCAGTCATGTAGATTTCATGGCTGCTTTTCATAGAGTCGTCTATATTTTGCTACTGAGTGCTTATTGTCCCTTGATGGGGAAAATGTTCTTGCGTCACAGCTGTTTGCTTGGAAGATCCTCCTTGTCCTTGGTTACTCTGTAGCTTCTTCAACTCAAGGAGATCGGGATAGTGGTGAGTATAGTGGTCGTACTCACCACATATCAAACAAGAATGGTTTTTTCGAAGAAGTGGCCTTTTGCTCTGTCGTTGGGCATTGCTTGGCTCTTGGCTCTGATTCCGGTTGGAGTTGCCTCCAACCTAGGATTGTAGTGGGCGTTGTTGGTTGTTTCCCCCCTGTCCAGGGTTCCCTTTTGGCTTTTTTATTTTTATTTTTTCTTCACCACGTTAGGAGGGTAGTTCTCCTAGTTGTATTGGTGTGGTTGGTTTTGGGGCAACTGCACAAAGTTCACATGTGCATTGATTTGCATAGGCAGGTCTTGTGCTGGGGACTAATCATAACATGGCCCCTGGTTTGTACCTAGTTGTTGGAGGGGAGCTCTTCCGTTAGTTTTTCTTTCTGTGTACTGGGTCCCCTAAGCTGGAGGATAAGGTCCTCCCTGGTGATACGCTGACACCCTATTGGTCAAATTTTGCTGAGGCATATGATCACTTTGAAAACCAAGTTGAGGTACGTTCTGGGTAGAAATGTACATGTAACCGGGGTTTTTACTGCTGCTGCCTAGGTATCCTTGGGTCTATGACTCAATTATTCCATCTGTAGATTTTGACGTGCCTGGAAATTCTTGATAAGTTTGCAGGCACGGAGCGTTAGGCAGGATGTTGTAAATGTATCTTGATTGCGTATAAATCAGCTCAATTTGTTGGGCTTTTCTGATGGCGTCCTCTTTGGATGTGGGTATCTGTTGCACCACATTCTTTGAAATCTCTGCCGTGAGAGTTTTCAGGAACAAATCTAAAAGAACCCGGTTGTCGAGTTTATATTTACATAAACTATGACGTTGCCTCCATTCATGGAGATGGTCTGAGATATGGACGACGAGGGTTTGTCTAAAATGTGTCAGTAGTTCCATTCTGGAATCATGGTGAATGAGTAACTGAAAATATGTTAGGAATGCGGTGGAAAAGGCGTCAAAGGTTCCATGTGAAGCTAAGGGTTTCTCCACGTACCACTTCGCGGATACTCCTATCAGAGTGCGTTGAAATAGTCTCAATCGAATAGTGTCATCAATGATACTGTTTGATGAGCACCATAGGTGAAAGTTCATGACATGATTACCTGGGTCTTCCGCTTGCTTTCCTTCGAACTTTGGAATATTCGAAGGGAGCTTCGTGGGCATGGGAGGCCATGTAGGGTTGTGTACGATGGGGTCATTCGTCAACTTGGTTAAATTAGGCAGATTCAACGAAGCTAAGAATGGTGACTGGGAGGTTGATGTCATTGCATTGTGCGAAAACACAAAGTTCTGGTTAGGAAGAGGATTGGTTTGCACCGTACCCTATTGTGTATTTAGCTGGCTTCCCGAATGGGACGCACTCCTCTAAGCCCTAGGGGTTGTGGGAGGAGTGGTCTGTGGTGTGGTGTTGGGAGACCGATTAGGGTTCCCAACTAAGGATGCCCCAATAAAGGACAAACCAATAATGGTGGAAGTGTTCTGTCTTTGACGCATAAACGACAAAAGACTTGGAACCCATCCTGGTAATGGGGGGAGGTCCAAAAGACGCCTAGATCGAAAAGGTACCGTTGGGTCCGTTGTGGTGTCACTAGGTTTGGTTTTGGAAAAAATTGAGAGGATAGAGTCTATGATCAAAGAAAAATTCTTGTCACATACATAAAACAAAGCAAAAATAAAATGAATTTTCCCTTTAAATTAATCTATGTGATCAAGCAATCAAAAAAGTGGTTTTTTTTTGTTTGCGTATGATACTCAAAATCCTAGAAGACCTATTCATCCTCCCACAGTCAAATGTAACTGGGCCTTGAGAATATATCTTGCGAGTGCTGGCACAACATCCTGTAAGAGCTAGTGACGCTGCCAATCAGTCGAAGAAAATCCACCAAGGTAAGGGTAGAGGGTCTGGCGCTTGCATGCACCATCACCTATAGGGAAAGGATGCCCTAGTTTTGGTCACTAAGTACCACCATCCCACGTGAGCGTTCGAGTCTTGGGCTTCTTGGTAAGTCAGCTAACAGTACTGAGTATAAGCCAAATCAAGTAGCCCTGACTGATACCTTCCCGCACTGCGCCTAAGCCCAACCCCCTCTGAAACAGGTCTCTGTCGCGCTCGGGTTTTCTTTTTTGTGAGCTGATAGGTGGATTTGAAGCTCCCTAAATAGTCAAATTCTATGTTTCAAGATGAAGAGTGATCAAGGCGTCTTATTGGATGCCTACCCCCTTGATCCTAACTTAAGCTATACATTCTTTTGTGGCCCCTGTGGGGAGAATTTAGTGAGTTTGGTTAAGTTAGTTTTAGGTGTCTTTGCTTCACTTATTGAGTGAATGTGTGTGAGAAAAAAGTGGACAAGCACATAGTTTGAACGTGTGGATATTCTATGATCCTTTTCAAAATCCCCTATTTAAAATATGTTGTATTATTCCTTGCTCAAAAGAAAAACATGTGCAGATTATGGGTCGCTTTATATTTTTCCTAGTTAATCTATGTGATCAACTATAGGGAGATGGCGAGTTGTGAATAGGGAGCGTTCATATGCTTATCTAGGATCATCATAGGGTGTAAAGGTAGTAGATATTACTTTCTCTTCTATAAAAAATTCAATCTTAGTCCCGAAAATCCTAGTGCAAAAATTTAACTAAACTAAAAATTTTACACTAGAAAAAAGAAACTAGCTACGCATGCGTGGTCTTGGGCCACTTGCTTTGGCTAGTTATCTAGGTGTTTTGGTACCAAAATATACAAAACATAATTTTTTTCAGAACGTAAGTTATTTTTCCCCCCTACTTAAACTATGTGTGAAATTTGCAAAAATCAACTTGAAATAAAACTAACACTAAGCCTACAAAAAGTAGCTAAGAGTGAGCTTTAGCAAGCTGTGGGGTACCACAACTAGTGCTGGTAGGTGTATTAGGGGCTGCCAAGCACTTTACAAGTAGGAAAAGATAGAAATAAGGGAGAATTTTCTCTTTTTGTCTTTTGCGTGCAAAAAGCTGAAATAGGCGCAATGTATGCGCGTGAGTCAGCTCTGAACGTGCGCCCTGGGCGCTTCTATGGGAAGAAAAAGCACGCAAATTCATGCAAAATAAATTTTTGGAGTTGTTATGCTTCAGTTTGTCACTTGGGATGAACTAGGGACTGTAAGATAAATAAGGGGAAATTCTCTACAAAAAAGGCACAACCACATAAACTAATTGGTAATAAACGTTAGTGGATTTTCCAATCCTGTTGGAGTGTGTTTCGTGCAGTATGTACGAAATCACACCAACTTAAGGGGTGTGGTCTACCCACTTAAGTTATTGGTAATAGGCAGAAAAAGAAGTGGATTCAAGCAAGTTAGTGGAACAAACTAGAATCATAAGCATACTAGATATAGAAACAACATGCATATATAAACTAAAACTAAACTAAAAACAAAAACAAATAAACATGAACTCTGAAAAGAGTCAAACAAAAATAATAATACGAATGGTGGGTCTTGGCCCCTCTTATTGAGCAATGGTAGGAATAATACTGAAACTTTACCCTCTTTCCAAAGGGCCCCTAGAACATGGGTTCTAAGTCTCGATGCAAGGATGTTTTTATCCTAAGCTTGCCTCGATGTAGTCTCTCTCTCTTTCTACTGTGGTGGAATGAACTTGTTGGATGGCCAACAATTGAGTCCCCTCTATCTTTAGCTTCGGATCACACAATGTTGGTATTGCTTGGGAAATTCTGGCCAACATAATAATTTGTTCACAAATTCTTCATCTCATGGTGGCCTTATAAAGGATATTTCAAATCCTCCTTCCGTCTCTTGGTACATTGTGGATGGTGACCCAAGAGAGGGGTATGATTCTTTTCTGTGCTCCAAATATTCCATTATGTGCTCACTTGATGTTTAAGGAGGAGTTGGTGGTTGTCCTTAGGCGGCTTCAAGTGAGGAATCACTTGTCCTATGCTTTGTGTGGTCCCGGAAAGTGACATTTCACCACTCCCAGGATTGCGTGCATTTCATGTCATAAGGCACGCAAAGGCGCTCTTCATGAAGGATAATGCGCGTAAAATCATTTAGGACTTGTTCAAATTTGATTTTTCCTCAGATCTTAGAGATTTTTAAATACTTTCCAGATTATGTAATGTCTTCCAACCCTGTAAATCCTTCTGCTTGACATTGAATAATGTCATCTTCTGTTGTACAATTTTCCAGTGTTAACAATACTAACAATAGTATCATGTATGGTGGTGAAGAAGGCCTATGATGATGTCTCATACTCAGGGCAGTCTCTCTGTAAAAAAATGGTCCTCACAAACTCAATCATGGAATCCCATCCCTCATAAACCTCTCCTAAGATGGGTTAGTCAATATCTTAAAACCATAGCAAAGCAATGATATGGTCCATGATCTTAATAGTGAGATCTACCATCTCTCACCAAGAATTATCTAACATTGTGTCCTTGACTCTTTTTGAGGCTGTTTGATCTGTCTTTCTCCTAAAATACCAAAAATATAAAGTAACCATGGCCCAAGAGCGGTCTTGACCTCCATCAACCTCTTCAACATGATGAATGAAGAGGAAAACCATGTATCTACAATATCTAACAACGTTAGATGGGTATACTCCTTATAGATTGTGAGGGAATTTGTATGATTTTGTACAAAGTTGCGGATATGTCGTGCATCCTCAATAACACTTCCAATCCAACGCGGATCAAAAGCAATATATTTAAGTGCTAAATTCAAGGAATGGACAATGCAAAGAGTCCAAAATACTTGTGGATATTTAGCTTCCACAATCATGCGAGCAACCTTGCAAACATTTGCATTATCTATAATTATTTTCACACAAGAATCAACCCCTATATCTTCAATAACTTTAATGAACAACTCACCCATATATTGTGCATCCTTGTATTGTCCAAGTGCATCCACGGATTTCAAGAAAATTGGTCCATTCAAGGAAGACACCAAGAAGTTGATGAGTGGATGGCGTGTTGGATTTGTCCATCCATCAGAAACAATATTAACCCTAGATGTTGGCCATGCTGATTTAATAGGCTCAAATTTTTTTTCCACCTATTCCTTTGCATTAGTCGAAAATGTGGTTCTAAGCTTCTCTAACTTAGGAGGTACATACCCTGATGGAGCCCTTCAGTTGGAGCCTGACACATCTCAATAAATAAAGGTGAACATGCAGCATTAAAGGATATGAAAGTATGATATAAAAAAAATTCAATGGTGAGATCAAGCTCTTCTCGTTTCTCTTTCTGAAAAATCTTGTCCATTAGGCCAAGTGCCACTACCTTTCATTTTGTTGTTTGTCTCACACCCCCACCAAAACTCTCAAATCAAAATTTGTTACTAATTTTCCTCAATAATGGAAGGGGATCATCATTCTTATTTTTTTAGATGTTGCAGCCACCTTTGCCACACCAACATTGGCCTCCTTTTCCATTTCCTTCCTCTTATCTAAAGACACATGTGTACAAGCTCAAATTCCACAACTTGGTAAGGCCAAAAAATGACCTTTCACACAGAAATAAGTGCTCTTGAAATTATTGTTGCAATAGTTTCATTTCCAAGCAGCACTTCCTCCTCCCTTCAACTTGTTCCCTGACCCTTGATCTCTTGTGACATACTTTGTTGTCTTTCTAAATTCATTCTTCCCTCAAATTTTGAAGTTGTTGTTGCAGCCCCACTTCCAATAGAGGGAACACTTATAGACCCTGATGAAATTGAAACAAGAGGGGCATCACCGATGGGGACATTCTTCCCTGTCTTTTTCCCCTTCCTTGTTTTCCTTGATTTAGCTGTCAATGTTGTAAAAAAAAAATGCACATGCAAACTATTATAATAAAAATGAAAATTAAATAGAAGCAAAATGCACTTACTTTTTGCTTGAATCGTCTCCAAAATGCTTCCAAACCCTTTTATAGTCGCTCCCACACACCCACGGCATGAGAGACACAAAATAATGAGGGATAAATGAGGCCAAACTGAGATTTATGGGCCACGTGGCACGACTTTCCAAGGGATACATGTCTCAAAATCGGGACACACTTGGAATGCTAACGGGATTCACGTGCCCATTGAATTCCACAAGTCGGACACGCTCAAACAGGCTTAGAGGACACATGTCCCAACAAATCATGTCGAATTCGTGGGATTCGGGACATAGTAGGGGTTTAGAACGAATCTGATTTCTTAGGTGAATACTTTGCACCAAGGGTGATAGTTAAAGTTGTAACATAGAAAATTACCTATGTTTGGGATTGTTAGTATCTTGGCCATGCAAGAAATATCTAGTTAATGAAGAGAAATTATGGAACTTTATAGTGGATGCTACTTCGTATGAGTTAATCCTAGCTTCTCTAACTTCTCTTGTACTCTCTAGTGTTAATTCCAAAGGACAAAAATGAATTTTATGTGAGCCCAGGAAAATGGTGGCTTGTGGAGTCATGAAGTGATTCAATCCCTCCAAACGAAAGTCAATGATAATCAATTGGCACTAAATATATTGAGTGTGAGCTATGCCCTTCCTATAGGAGGTTTGTACTCCCCATTTCTCCTATCGCTAATGATGTGGAGTTTCTGGCCAAGCACAAGTTAGGCACTGCATTCCCATTGGCCTTAAACTAGATTGGAGTCATATTTGCATCCATATTGAATGCTTTTGTGGTTTGTGTGTCCTCGCATATGTATATGTGTGGGTGCAAGAATTTTAACATTGAAATTCAAAATTAGTTGAATCTAAAACCAAATTGAATTTGTTCATTTAAATTTATAGGAAAAATTCAAATTAAACACAACATGAATTTGAAAAAAATATTCAAATTGATTAAGCAAGTTTTAATCCTATTTAAAATTTGTTTGTTGAAATTTGTTGGAAAAATTCAAATTGAACACAAAGTAACCCTGAAATTAATTCTCTAATGTGCAAGGATTGAATAGAGAGACCCTACCAAACTTAATAATTTCCCTTTCCCATCAACAAAAAGAATATGAAATTATATTAAATTTAAAATCTAAAGTTTTACTAATTCAAATTATGATTATTAAAACTGTTTAAGTTATATATATATATATATATATATATATATATACAACTTCTTCTTTTTTTCCACAGATTTAAAAAAAAAAAAAAAAAAAAAAAAAAAAAACCGAACCATCTATTATTTATAGAAAGTTGCATAGCATATGTTGAGAATTTCTGAAGAACTCCTTTTCACCTTCAGAAGAGGAAGAAAAGTAGTCTCGACTGTTTTGAAATACACGCAGGTATTTTCTTTAACATCCCAATCCAAAAAAAATCATTGTTCGATAGAAATCCTGTTCTGGCACATCTCCCGGGTTCCTTTATAGGAAGACAATCCGAAACAGAGGTGTGCGAGAAACAGAATTTTGTGTCTCTCAGAGCAAAAAAGCTACCGAAACCATCTAGAAACCAACAGTAAGCACTATCCCAGTTTCCATCCATACAAAAAATCAGAGTTTTATGGGATGACCAGGGCCTCCTTATATAGGAAAACAACCCTAGAACCCAGAATAAGTTTATGAAAAGTTCAGGTAAAATTAAAAACAGCATAATATATACATTCAGAAAACACCATTTAAAGAAAAATGATAGGCATTAGGAAAAAACAAGTTTTTCAATAGGTCGAACCAGCCCATTTTCCTCCTCCAAAACTAACCAGGTCCCTAAATCTTGCTCAGCACCCTCTTTAGATAGGCGGTCTGCATCACGGTTCCGTTCCTTGTAGATATGGCAAACATAAATCTCAGTGAAGTGACATTTTAGACGAGATATTTCATTAAGTAAAGGAAGAAAAATATAGATCCTGCAGTGTTGTGTCCCATTGAACCATTTAACAATATTCATAGAGTCTCCAAAAATTTGAGCCTTTCTCACATTCCTAAGAGTTAACCAACAGAGGAGATGGTGGAGAGCTTTCAGTTCAGCAAAATTTTTTGTCCCTTGACCAAGCCCAATGGATGCTTTGATTGTTTTATCAGATGAAATATGGATAACCAATCCTGCACCACACCTCCCATTAATGTCTGAAGCCTCATCAAAATAAGCCCACTGGAAACCTTCTCTGATAGATTCCTGCTGAACAATTCGGTTTAAAGGAGGTTCTGTTGGAATAGGAATGCTATAATAAATTGGAACCCCTTCCGCTGCCAATCTTCCAATTGGGAAGGCTGAGTCTTTGAATATCACCTGATTTCTAGCAATCCAAGTCCCCCAGGCTGTCAGAAGAGGAATGGTTCAAACTCTATCATTGGGTGCTTCCTGCCACCCCCTATGCCATGCTTCCTGCGCCTCCTGACCTTCCCATTTATAAGGAATTTTGAGGATTCTTAATGATTCAGTCCATAGGCTTACATTGAAGGGGCAAGAAAGGAAAATATGTTGCACAGTTTCCTCACTAGCTTTGCAGAGATAACACCAGCCAGGATCGATCTTCCCTCTCCTTTGTAGGAAGTCCCATGTAGGAACTCTCTTATGAAGGATACACCAGAAAAAAATTATGGCCTTAGGTGGTTCTTTTAGCTTCCATAGCAGTTTAGCCCACCAAGCCGGGACCTCCCACCCATTTTGAGCCATCAACCACTTATATCCCAGCTTCGGGGAATAAAATCCATTCTGAGCGTGCACCCATCTGAGTTCATCCCTTGAATCAGTGATCCGAATTGAAGAGTTTTGTAGATCCATTCTATAGTAACCCCACTCTTCCAGCCAATGGTCTTCCAATTGAAGGTCCCTCCTAGATAGCCACCCTTGTCTCCAAATGGACGTGTTCCGGTGATCAACCACATGGCTTAGATTGTAAAACCCCTATTATTTAAGAAAACAACCGAGTCTTGAGATAGTGCAAACCTCTCCGTGCATCCCACCCAAGGATCACGTCCCAACCTAACCTGAGTTCCATCCCCCACATTCCATGCCAGTCCCTACTCAATAATTTTGACGGAGGCTACCACTGCCTTCCATACCACAGAAGCATTTTTGGAATATTTCTGAGGCAGCCTTATCCAATAAAGCATTGTAACTGGGTCAATATATTTTCTTTTAGTAACTAAATTCCAGAGGTTCTCAGCCGATATGAGCCTCCAGGCAAGCTTGGCTACAAGTGATTAGGAGAAAGGGAAAATATTTTTAATACCCCATCCTCCCCATTCTTTAGGTCTAACAATTTTATCCCAGGCTATCAGGGGGTCACATGTTCAAAATTGGATCCTGTCCACAGAAATTTTTTCAATGGAAGCCAGTATACCTTTGGGGACCCAAGTAAGGCTAGCCCAGTACACAAGAATTGCCAGCAGCACAGATTTTATTAGGACTAGCCTCCCTGCTCTTGAAAGCCATTTAAAGCTCTAGTGTTTCAATTTTGATTCGATTTTCGCAAGGAGCCAATTCCAGTCATTTTTTCGGTACTTATCTAGTCTTAAGAAGAAGCCAAAATATTTGAACTTATCCAGCAATGACTTGACTTCAAACTGCAAGAGAACTTCCACCCTTCCCACTTCCTCCCTAGTCAGACCTGAGATCATTAGAGTCAATTTTTTCTCATTTATACAGAGACCTGTAGCTTTCAGGAAAAGATCTAGGATCTTCTTTAGGGCCCTACAGTCCTTAGTACTTCCATTACTAAGCAATAAGATATCATCCACAAAAAGTAGATGAGTGACCCAGAGGTTTTCCGCTACTTCAATTCCTTTAAGATTCCCTTGTCTCTTTGCCTCATGAATCATTAGACTGATGCCTTCTGCTGCCAACAAGAAAAGTAAGGGAGAAAGTGGACAGCCTTGACAGAGCCCTCTCTCAGGTTTGAAGAACATAGAAGCAGCCCCATTGATCAGAATTTCAATGGAAGACGAAGTGATGCAACCCATTACCCATCTCACAAAGTCAAATCTGAAGCCAAAATGGGTTAATAAGAGTCTGAGGTACATCCAACTAATTCTGTCGTAGGCCTTCGACAGATCAATTTTTACTATAGCACCTTTCTTCCCTCTTATTTTTAAACTGTGAAGAGTTTCTTGAGCTACTCCCACTGCCTCATGAATTTTCCTGCCATCTAAAAATCCAAATTGCTCAGCAGAAATGTTCTTGGACAAGAACGGTTTTAGCCTAGAAGCAATGAATTTTGCAATAATTTTATAGATACAGGTACATAAGGAAATAGGCCTGAAATCATCAAAATAACCTGGATGATCAGACTTAGGGATGAGAGCTAAGAAGGTAGCGTTGAAAGGTTGATAGATAGATCCCGTGCACCTGGATTCTTCCACCACTGCTACCAAATCATCTCGAATGGATTCAAAGAAGTGTTGAAAAAATTCCACCATCCAGCCATCCGGCCCTGGACTTTTACCCTTCTGCATTGCTTTGAGAATGTCTTCAACCTCCTCTCTAGAAATAGAGTCCATGATTGAATCATTCCCTTCCTTCTCAATATATCTTGGGAAAAATTGATCCACTCTGATCACCTCTGCAATAGAGACTTCCTCAATTGCTCTAAAGAGATTTTAAAAATGGTTTACCCCTAGAGAGGCCAAATCCTCAAAATATTGAGCCATCTCCCCATTCTCTTTCTGCATTTCCTAGATAGTATTTGAATTTTCCCTTCCTTTTGCGTAGTTTTGAAAAAACTTGGTGTGTTCATCCCCTGCCTGCAACTAGATTGCACAAATTTTTAAACGCCAGCTTTCCTCTCTAAGCTGAAGATTTTTTCTCCAAATGGATTCCAGTTCTTTGACTCGGTCCTGGGAGTCCAGAGTTGCATAGCCATTTCCTTCTGGGCTTTCAAGTAATTCCAGCTCTAAGTTCACATTTTTAAGAACCTCCTCCTCCTTCAATTTCTTTAAGATATCCCACTCTTCTGTTGCTAACTTCATTCTCTTTAAATTGTCCATAAAGAGACGACTTATGCTTTCATCTTCACTGAAACAATCCTTCCTCCAAGTGTCATGAAATAGAGCAATGAAGGATTCATCATTTAGCCATGAGGAATTAAATTTGAAAGGGGTTCCCAGTTTCTTATAATCACCCTTTACTTCCAGAAATATAGGAAAGTGATCCGAATGACCCCCCTCCCCAACCCAGTGTCTGAAAACTGACAGCTTCTCCACCAGATCTTCACACAGCAGAAAACGATCTATCTTTTTTCCAACCCAATCTTCTCCCACTCTTCGATTTCTCTAAGTAGGACGCATCTTGAGCAAGGAGGCATCCACTAGATGAGAAATAGCCAACTTTTTCATGAAGTAATCAAAGAGAGGGTCCACTCTTGCTGAGACACCCCATGATTTTGAATCACCCAACGAGAAGTTTAAGTCTCCCCCTATAATGAGGTTTGGATGAGAAAGAAATTATTTCGAGAAGAAGGGGTTCCAGAATCTCTCACGCTCCAAACATGGCCCATATACATTCAGAAGAAGGAGACGAATACAAAGTTCATTTGAATAAATTTCTACATCCAAGGCACTTTCAGATCCCCATGAGGAGATCTCTCTAAGATTTCTTGATTTATAGCCTGTAGCCACCCCCTAGATCGACCGTTCGCATCAAGAGTATGGAATTTCCATCCTGGAAGCAATTTTGACAGGCTCCCTTTCACTTCTTCCCCCTTCCCCTGCATCTCTTGGATCATAATTACATTTGGCTTGTGAGAATTTACCAATTCCCTTAATGCTAGCTTTTTAGGCTCGCTAGCTAAGACCCTACAATTGTAGGACATAACAATCATCGAAGACTCTGTGGGGTTGGCCGCTCAGCTCTAAGCACCTCAGAAAGAGACCGTTGCTTCCCATCAGCTATATCAATAACTACTTTCAGTTGGGCCTTTGAAAGGTTTGATTTCCTGCCTCTTAACTTCCTTGGACCAACCAACACCGAATCCAACTCAATACCCCCTACAACAATCCCTTTCCCCGTTCTATTGGCCAGAGGTCTAAGGTTATAAGGAAGGGATTCAGGAACAGAGACCCGAGAAGAGACAGGTAAGGATAAACCCTCCTAAGGAGGAGCATGAGACACAGAAGGAGACGGGAAAAACAAAATAATACTGTCAATTGAAGCTTGAAACACATTTAAATCAAAAATATCATGCAAGAGCTACTTGGAAGGACTAGGCGCATCACTATCTGACTGAGATAAGAAAATAGATGTGCAATGAGAGGAGATAGGAGTAAGAGTCATACCCACCCGAGACACCCCGGTTATCTCAGAAACTGAAGGGGGTACCAGGGAGGACACCAGAATGGAAAAACTCTCAGAAGAGGAATTCACAACCCGATCCTGCTCCGCTGTCTCTGGCTTCTCTGTGTCAGCCCCCAACTCTTCATTCATCAACTCTGACTCCTTATCCTTTTCCCTTTCCTCATGACGAGATTCCTCCTGAATAATGAAGTTCCTCTTTTGCCTTCGACGATGACGATGACCCAAAGGAAATTCCCTTACCAAATGTCCATACTTGTAACATCTGTGGCATCTGAAAGGGAGGTTTTCATAGTCCAGAGTCTGTAGAAACTCCAACTCCCTATATTTCAAAGTCATAGCGTCCACCAAACCCTCTCTAGGGTTGAGACTGACCAGAATTCGGGCCACACTCCAGTCTCTTGTTTGTATATAGGACCTGTCAACCTCTAAAAAATTTCCCAGAGTGTTCCCTATAAATATGAATGTCGAATTAGTCCAGAATGGTATGGGAAGTCTTGGCAGTTTGACCCACACAAGTGACTCCACCATCTTCTCTTTCTGGGCATCAAACAAAGGAGTCCATATTCGAAACAAGATCGGCCTCTTCCCAAAACACCAGTTTCGGTCCATCACTCATTTGATGTGGTCCTTTTAGTCAAATCTGATACTAAACTAGCCTTTGTCTAGAATTTTGATCTCGTTCGGCTGCCCAGGGGCTTCTTTCCATTCCGAATGAACCCAGTCTGTAATGTAGTTTGCTGAGAATTTTCTCCCACAAACTCTACCAACCAAGATTGTTTCAGAGGCTTCCATCGCCTCGTCTATGCAAATATCCACACCAAGTACGCAACTTGGACGATCTTCTTTCTTTCTGATAGGCTTGTTTTTCTTCCTTTTTCCACCCACAATTTCCTTCTTTCCTTCACCCTCACCAAGGTCCTGAGTAACTGGAGCATCAGTCTTTGCAGCCTCAGGTGACCCAAGTCGTCTTCCGACAGGATCACTATTGCCTTCTTTTGCCACCAACTCCTCCCCTACAGGTCCAACTGCAACCTCCTGTCGCGGCCCTAGCTCTTGATTTCCTTCTCCTAACCCTCTCTACTTCTCGTCTTCTTTTTCATTTGAAGACACCCTTGATTGACTGTTTACGAGGGCTTCCGACTTGATTTTTCTATAAAGGAACTCTTCCAAACCTTGATTTACCCCTAGCGCTTGTGGAGAAAAATGTAACGGCAGTCGAGAAGAAATAAGGCCTTGACTCAACACAAGATTCCAAAACCTCGGATTCTCTCCCCTATTCCCTCCGCCTAAGGAGGCTCTACAACTCTGGCTACCTTCCCCTAGGGATTTTAGCCTCGCCAGACCATGAAACCCATAGCTAACCATGACATCTTCAAGACCACCAGTAAAAGGAGGGTAAAATAGAATACCTGAATGCAGAGATGATGGATTGTGCAGGAATTCCTTGTGTTGCGGTCCCGTCCTTTCTCCATGGTGAGGGTTTTGAACTAGAGCCTGACCCGAGGGGATCCCGCTCCTCCAGTAGCCACTCCACGTACTCTGGAGCATTTCTTCTAGCAAGGTCGTTCCATTCGCGAAACCTCCAACTCCCACCACCTCACCAAGAGCTTGGGAATTCTCAACACAGTTCGGGAAGTATAGCTCCAAGTTTTTCTCAGAAACTTCATGCCCCCAGCAAGTTAAGAGATCTTCTGGCGCAGATTCAACGTCAACGAACTCGCGGTCAAAACCCATATCTGAAACAACCACAACCTCTTATCCCGACACAACGAAAGTGAAAACCCCGCGCCTCTCCACAAACCCTAGAACAAGAACTCCGTCGCGGTAAACTGTAACGGTGATTAACCTTAATCCCCATACTGAGACTAGACAAGAAGACAAGTTTCAGGCCACGATTCGGCCACCTCAAGAACTGCAAATTTTTGTCCAGCTGTTGCTCAGGTCCTGACACGGATGTATGCTTGTCACCTCAAACTGCGTCGCGTCTAGTTGATCAGTCACAGGGCCGAAACCAGAAACCCTAAGGGTCTTTTCCATCGCTCGCCCCAGCTAGACTCCCCGCATCCAACATATATATATAACTTAAAACGTTTTAATAATCATAATTTAAATTAGTAAAATTTTAGATTTTAAATTTAAAATAATTTCAGTTTTTTTTTTTATGGGAAAAGTAAATTATGATATATTATAATTGGTTTATGTGTTGCTCAAGTGGTCTATGTATTTTTAGGATGGCCTTCTCCTTACATCCCTCTAGTTGTTTGGATTTACTATGTGTATGGTATATCTACGAGATCTAGATAGTTTTGAATCTTAGTTTTTTTTTAACATACTAGTTTTCGATTCATTGCATACTTGGGAGTCACTAATAACTTTTCTAGATGTACAATTGTTTTTGGGAATCCTCTGAATATGTACTGGGATTGTCTCCTCTTAATAGAAGCACTAGCTTTTTTTCCTTTTGAAATTTTTTTCGTGTATTATATATATATATATATATATATATATATATATATATATATATATATATATATATATATATATATATATATATATATATATATATATATATATATATATATATATGATTTTTATAATTTATTTATTTATTAATATATAATAATATATAAATTTTAATAAAATATATTCGATCTAGGTTGCGGTCGACTGAGCGCTGAGACCTAGCCGCCCTGCTTCACTCCTCTGCGCTTGAGGCCTTGCCTCGGCCCTGCTCGAAGGTTCTGGTTTCCGTGTATCCTTCTGAATTTGTTGTGCGACGTTCGACCCGAGCTTCTCTTGGCAGGGCACGGGGCTTTCGATCTGTGCCCTTGGCAGATTGCGGCGCTTCGTTGCCGTGTGGTTTCCATGAGCAGCGCTTTTGTGTGAGCTCGTTCTGTCGAGCTTTGTCGGTGCTGCTTCTATGGAGCCACCTCCTTCTTCTGACGCTATGGCCTTCTCTAATCTGGTGGCATCCCTTCCAAAAAAGAAAGCTATTGAGGCTACGAAGTTTGTGAAATGCCTTGATGACATTCCTGAGATCTCTCTCCCTCCGGAGGGCCCGATTCAGGTCGCACTTTCTATGGCGGAGAGAGCTATGGTGGGTCAGTTCACTGGGCTTTGGCCCTCCCCCAAAACCACGGAGAGCTGGGTCACAAGAAACTGGGCGCCTCTGATCAAAGGTAGAGTTACTTCGTACTTTCTAGGTAAGGGATTCTTCCTGTTTGAATTCACTGAAAAGGAAGATAAGGATATGATTTTCCGCAATGGCCCCTACTTTATGGGCCCTCAGGGGCTGTATCTCAATAAGTGGACGCCCGATTTTGATCCTGCTATGGACGTCCCCACAGCCGTCCCCATGTGGGTTAGGCTACCCAATCTGCCAGTGCACTGCTGGAATGAGGAGTCTCTTCAACACATTGGAAACACTTTGGGCAAGTACATTGACCGTGCAAACAGTAAAGATCAGTATGACTGTGCTAGAATTTGCGTTGAAGTTGACCTCGAGGTTGGTTTGCCTGAGGCAATAAAGATCAGAGTCGGAAACTGGACACATCTACAAAAGTTGGACTATGAACAGCTTCCGTTCAAATGTCGGAAATGTCATGTCTACGGACACTTTGCTAGAGGATGCCCTAAGAACAGTGAAATGGAGAAAGGCAAAGAGGATGGCTGGACACAGGTGAAAAGAACCAAAACTGCACACAAACCCCCTAGATCTGGTAACATGAATGGTAAAGGGACTCAGGCAGGCACTGGAATCCAAACTCCTCTCTTGGAAGAACAAGGAAATAAATTTACCCAGTTAAGCTCAGCAATAGAAGACACCCAAGAAATAGAGATGCAGAAAGAAGGATCGCCCCAAAAAGAGTCCCCTCTGGGACCAAAGCAAGCTGAAATTATTACAGATAGGAAAAAAGAGACACCCTCAGAGGAGGCTAAGGAAGTCCAAGGTTCGGAGGACTCAGAAGAAGAAGGTGAAATAGGGGACTCGCAAACTTCGGTTAGAAAACCAGCGAGAGGCCGAAAATCTGCTCGTGAAAAAAGAGAGCAGGAAACTTACAAAGAAAAAGTTCAAGGGAGTCAACCAACCCTCGAGAAGCTCTTGGTTAAAACTCCGAAGTCAACCAGAAATCAGCCTCTGAGCTCTAAAGGAGCTCCACTCTCCAAAAGCAAATGATGAAGATTGTCTCTTGGAATTGTAGGGGTATGGGGAGCACAATAAAAGAAGAAGCTATCAAAAGCCTGATGAGATCTGAATCTCCTGACATACTCCTCATCCAGGAGACTAAAATGGAAGACAAGGCCTTCCTCCAATTCGTTAAAAAACTGTGGAAGAAAAGTGAAGGAGTAGCTGTCTCAGCTCGTGGTGCCTCAGGAGGCCTGGGCACACTCTAGAATCCATACAAATACTCAAGGATCAAAGAAATAGTGAACACCCACTGGCTGTTTACTAAACTTCAACACGTCGACTCTGACGAGACCCTCTGTCTCTTCAACGTGTATGTTCCAGTCAGCGCAGGCGAGAAGAAGAATTGTTGGGATACCATAAGAAGATTGGTAGAATCGGAGGATTTAGCAAATATCAACATTGCAGGAGATTTAAATCTCACTTTATCTTCTGCTGAAAAATGGGGAGGAAGCATTGTCAGGGATCTGGCGAGAGAACAGGTTGAGGATCTGCTCCAGGAGTGGGACATGATCGACATTAAACCATCGTCGGGCAAATACACTTGGACCAATAAAAGACTCGGTCCGGGCCACATCGCTGCAAGGTTAGATCGGTTCTTTGTTCAAAGTTCTTTTCTTCTTCTTGGATTAGAATCAAGAATGCATATCCTTCCTTGTACTGTTTCTGACCACAGACCTATAAAGCTCGATCTTCTGGCTCATACGGACCAAGGTCCCATCCCTTTTAAATTCAGCCCCCTTTGGGCCAAGGAACTCTCCTTTATGCAAATTGTAAAAGATAGTTGGAAGCTCCCTGTCAACGGTTCTGCCTTCTTTGTTTGGGAGGAAAAACTTAGGAGAGTAAAAGTTGCTTTGAAAATCTGGGTTAAATCCCTTCCTAATCCTGCAGTGGAAAGGAAAAAGATTCAAAAGTGTCTTGAAATACATCATCTCAATTCTGAAAATGCAGAGATCACAAAGGATATTCTTGACAAAGAGGCCGACCTTCAGCAAAAGCTTCACAAGGCAAGCCTGGCCGAGGAAGAATACTAGAGGATTAAATCCCGTAGGCTTTGGCTCAAGGCAGGTGATAGGAATTCATCCTTCTTCCACAAACAAGTCCAAGCCCGGAAAAGTTTCAATTCCATTTCTGAAATCAAGGAAGAGAATGTGAAGCACAGAGATATCCAAAGCATAAAAAATGCCGCCTATCTCCATTTCAAAAAGTTGTATAGTGAAGAAGAGGGGCTGGAGCTTATTTCTAATTCTCTGAACGAGGTTCCTTCTCTGATTTATGCCAGAAAGAACCAGCATTTGGAAGCTGAGGTCTCCAATAAAGAAATAAAAGATGCCCTCTTTGCAATGGAGCTAGATAAAGCCCCGGGCCCGGATGGCTTTACTGCCAGATTCTTGCAGACCTGTTGGCAGATCATGGAAAAATACTTATGCAGAATGATCCGGAAATCTCAAACTTGTCAGAAAATCGGGGGAAGTACCAATTCGGCCTTCCTGGCTCTCATTCCCAAGGAAAAAGGTGCCAATTCCTTCTCCAGATTCCGCCCTATCTCCCTTTGCAACATAGGTTACAAGCTGATAACAAAAGTTATTGCCAATAGACTGAAAATCATTCTTCCAGCTATCATTCCCGAGAATCAGGGAGGATTTATACAAGGAAGACAGATCGTGGACAATTATATTATGGTTCAAGAAGCGATCCACTCAAGCGTTACCCGGAAAGAGAAAGGTATGGTCATCAAATTAGACCTCGAAAACGCATTTGATAGGGTGAGGCATAGATTTTTGTTGGATGTCCTGCACAAATTTGGCTTTGGCCCCAAATTTGTTCAATGGATCAAGGCTTGCATCAGTGAGCCCTGGATTGCCCCTTTGGTGAATGGAAGGGCCACTGATTTTTTCAAAGCCTCTAGAGGACTGAGACAAGGGTGCCCCCTCTCCCCCTTGCTTTTCGTCCTCCAAGCCTCTTTTTTCAGCTTCCTCTTGAATAAAAAACAATCTACCCAAGAAATCATGGGCTTGAACATCGCAAGAGGAGTAAAAAACATAAACCATGCGCTTTTTGCTGATGACTCTCTCTTGATGGGTGCTGCCTCCTTGATCTCTGCTAAAATAATTAAAGATGTGTTGGATGTCTATTGTGAAGACTCAGGCAGCAGCCTTAACAAAGGTAAATGTCATATCTACTGCTGGAATACTACTGCCAGAACGCTTCATGATATCTCCAATTGCTTTGGCTTTGCAGCCTCCTCTTCATGGTCCTCCTTCAAGTACTTGGGGCTCCCTATTTTCCAAAAATGCGCCCTCAGCAAAGACTGGCTGCCTCTGCTTGACAAATTTAAGGCCAAAATTCTCTCCTGGGGCTTCAATTGGCTTAATCTAGCTGATAAGACAGTGCTCATAAAAGCTGTCTTGAACAGCCTTGCCATTTATCAATCTGCTGTTATGATGGCTCCTATTGGCATCATGAGGAAAATGGAGGACTACATCAGAAACTTCTTTTGGAAAGGTGGCAGAGATAATGAGAAGAAAATCCCTCTTTTAAGCTGGGATATAATCTCTTTACCCAGAATGGAGGGTGGTCTGCACTTCAAGAATATCAGCAAGCAAAATATTGCTTTGGGAGCAAAGCTGCTATGGAGAATAATAGGCCCTAATCCGGGTTGGGCTTAGATGGCATTGTGGAAAAAATACTTTCGTGGTCAGAGATCACGATGTCTGGACAACCCCATTCTGACCCCCGGAACGATGATCCATAAACTGTGCACAAAAGTCTCCATTCTATTCAATCCCCATGTGCACTGGATTCCTGGAAATGGTAAACGCATAAAAATCTGGGAAGACCGCATTATGGGTTGTGAGCCCCTTGCTGATGATTGCTCCCTAGCCTTGTTAAAAGACTGGATGGACAGAGCTGGCCTCAAAACCCTGTGGGATATCTCTAAATGGGAGAACGGTATTTGGCATAACTGGGAGAAGCTTGAGGTCCCTCAGAATCTTTCCAAAGATTATGCAGACTTCCTTGCCCTTTTAAAAGGCAAAGCCCCGATTAACAGCAGGAAAAAAGACTCTCGTGGTTGGGGTCTGACCCCTGGGTATTATTCTGTGGCGCGGGGATACTGGCAGCTCTCTTTGCATCCTCATGTTCCCCCCGATCCGAAGCCTTGGCAGGGGATCTGGTCTCAGACATCAATCCCCAAAATTGATTCTTTATGTTGGCTCCTTTGCCACCAAAGAATCCTGACTGACGATAGACTCCGGAAGAGAGGCTTTATGGGGCCATCCCGCTGTTCGCTCTGTGGGGCTGATGAAGAAAATGCCCCCCATCTGATGCTCTTCTGTAATTTTGCTGCTGAAATCTGGAAGGAAGCCTTAGGCCCCTGGAACACAGTCTTCGCCCTCCCTGCCAGATGTTCTGACCTGTTCTCTAACTGGAAATCAAAGTACCCTGGAGGCACTATCAGGAATGTTCACATCAAAAAAGCCTGGCTCGTTCTTCCCAAAATCATCTGCTGGCAATTATGGCTGGAAAGAAACCATAGGATCTTCAGAGACAAGAAGAACGATCCAAAGATTGTCTGGATTAAAATTAAAACTCAGCTTAAAGATTGTCTAGGTGAACAATTCGATGGAGCAGATCTCAGTCCACAAGATGCTGATTGGGGCGCTTATCTTGATATGCATTTCATGGATATTGTCAAGCTACCCGCCCCTCTTTATCCCTGGAAAATTCGCCTTAAGGACTCTGACTTCCATGAGCTGTGCATAAAAAATTCCAAAATCGCACTCTTTTTCGACGGGGCTGCCAAAGGAAATCCTGGCATTGTCGGGGCAGGTGGTGTTGTCAAATGTGCGGAGGGCAGAATTGTTTCCAGATTCACCTGGGGTGTGGGCTTCAATACAAGCATCCAAGCCGAAGCCCTGGCCCTTTTCCAGGGGCTCAAACAGCTTATCTCTCTGGGTTTAAAGGATGTTTTGGTTTTTGGTGATTCCCAGTCCATCATAAAGGCCATCGTGGACAATTCATCTCCTACTGATTTAAGGCTGTCTAGGTTGATGAGCAGAATCAGAACTCTGCTACAATCCTTCCAGAGTATAGACTTCTTCCATGTGTTGAGAGACAATAATAAGGAAGCTGATGCCGAAGCCAACACGGCGGTCCTCCTTCCCCTTGGAGCCCTTCTAAAAGACGGAGTCGAGGCCTGTGATCCCATCCCATAATCAGTTTTCAATGTTTTACTGTCTCCTTTTAAATCAGTTTGTTTGTGTCAGCATTTTAGGAAATATAGATAAGTTAGCACATTCTACAGTTCGATGTATTCGCAGGCGCAGTAGAGGGGAGGTCTTTTGGCTACTGGCCATGGAGACAGTCGTGCGCTGCCATCCCTTTGTAATCCGAAACGAGGCATTAGCCAACAGATAATTCAATACAATATCTGTTCCTGTCAAAAATATATATATATATATAAATTTTAATATATTTATGAAATTAAATTATAAAAGTTAATAATTTGAATTATAATACATAATTGATATTAAAATTATGTAATATGTTTATTATCTTTTGAATGTTATGTTATATAATAAAAATTTAATTGCACAAGTGATGCTCTACAACCTAGTGTATAATGGAGGAGATGTCATATAACATTACATTAAACAAATTTAAAAAACATATTTTTGTTAATTAAGAAAAATTAAAAAATAATATACATATACATAGTAATATCATTAATCTCAAAACAAAAGGAAGCATGGACAAAATTCAGAAAAAGAAAAAGAGTATAAATTTAGTATAGGAAAGGAGGATCAATGTTGAAATCTTCAATTAAGATATGTTTGTTCTTCAAAAATAAATAGATTATATAATATGTAATCAATAGTGACGAAATAATTTATTTATTTTTGTAAATTCCCTTTGGCATCACATCTGGACAACAAATTTACCAAGTCATAAAACTTACCATCACCTCATTCATCATTCCACTTAACATAGGGCATTACACAAAAAAATATTAGATTTATGTGTAATGTACAAAATTATATAAAATTATTTGCCAAAATGCTTGTAAAATATTGTTGTATTTAATTGGAACACTTACAAAATTAAAATGTTGCCTACAAAATTTACATAAGTGTGAGATAAAAATTATCCAAGTAAAAATTAATAAATATTTCAGATATATAAATAAAATAATGTAAATTGATATTATAGTTAAAATGTTTTTGGGGTAAATTTTAACCAAGTGAAAATTAATAAATATTTCACATATATAAATTAAGTAAATTAATATTATATTTAAAATAGTTGTGTATGAGGTAAATTTTATTCAAATAAAAGAACAAAATGTGTTTTTGATATATAAGTTAAGTTGATATTATAGTTGAAATGTTTTTGTGTGATAAAATTTAATAAGTATTTCATATATATATATATATAGTTTTTGTCGAAATTATAAACAAATTTTACTAACAATAATTTGTTTTTCTAATGTTCGTGCTCTGACGAATGTTTCCTTGTCTAATGAAGACTAATGTTGAAGAGTTGCACTTGGTGTTGGTCAACTTCCCAAGTGGTTGTTCTTGTGCTTTATCTAAATTATAACAAATTTTACTGACAATAATTTTTTTTTCTAATGTTCGTGCTCTGACGAATGTTTCCTTGTCTGATGAAGACTAATGTTGAAGAGTTGCACTTGGTGTTGGTCAACTTCCCAAAGTGTTTGTTCTTGTGCTCTAGTTTGGCTCAGTATGGGCATTACTCTAGCAGGATTACAACGATATATGGTATACCCAGTGTTTGGTGTTGGACAAGTGTTTTTGGTTCCCTAATGATGATTTTTTTTTATGGATCCAAAATGCAATGTGTCTTCGCTACTCTAGTTTTGAGTGTAGGTTTTGGGTGCTTGTATGTAGATTTGAGAATATGATGTTTGTTAAGTTTTCTGTGTTTATTTTGTGGGAAGTTTGTATGTCTAAATGAGTTGTGATTATGTAAATTTTAGTATGCCAGTGGTTGTTTTTGTTGGGTCTATGTAAAATAGGTGGAGTTCTTATGTTGGAATTCCCTAGCCCATGATTATGTAAATTTTAGTACGTTAGTGGTTGGTTTTTCTGGGGTCTATGCATAAGAGGTAGAGTTCTTAAGTTGGAATTTCCTAGGCACATACTAGCTCATCCATGTATCTATATTTCTATGACTAATGCAAAGCTTTAAAATTTACTATATATATATATATATATTTTAAATGAAAAATAACACTAAATTAAATTGTATAAATAGATATTATAGTTAAAATGTGTTTACGGGAGGTAAATTTTTTCAAAGTAAAAGTTAATAAGTATTTAAGATATAAATATTTAATTCTTAAGTGATGATTTCATTGTGACTTATATTTACATCATTATTATCCTTGTTTTAGGCATAAGATATTGCACTGATTTTTTTGTCAAACCCATATTAGATTGGATTTGACCTAACAAATTTGTAAAGTTTTTATAGTTTAACTTTACACATTGAAATTTAGTGTTTCTAGACAATATTTTAAGTTATTTTTCTGCAATCTAATTGACTATTAAATTAAAATTGAACATGTTATTTCTCATTGTATATACTAATAACCAATTAAACATATAATTGCTCATACTATCACTAGCAACACTGTTACCGATGAAATAGGTAACCTGACCTCAAAATGGGAACTCTAGCCCAAAAAGACTCAAAAAACATGAAAAAACACCCCAAAAACAAAAAAAGTGTATTCCAGAACGCACTTGGTTTTTTTTTAAGGTCAAATTTCAACATTTTATAAAATTATGCTAAAAACAAAATTGTTTCTTGAAAAATGGTTGAAAAAACACCCTTAAAACAAAACCAGTTGATGCTGGATAACCCAAAAAAAAAAAAAAATTGTCATATTTTTTGACATTTTTAAAAATAGAAATAACATTTTTTAATTGTTAAAATTCAAATATTAAAAAAAACCTAAAATTTAAGAAAAAAATAAATTTAAAAAAATAAAAACATTTTAAAGCTTAAAATTTAAAAATATATAGGAATAAAAATAATAATAATAAATAAATAAATAAACAAACAAAATAAAAAATTTAATTCAAACATTAAAAAAAACCTAAAATTTAAGAAATATATATAATTAAAATAAAAACAAAAAAATATTAAATAAATAAATAAAGTTAAAAAAAAAAAATTATAAAAAATAAAATATAGAAATTAAATTTAAAAAAGAAAAAGAAAATGTTTATTAAATTTTAAAAAATAATAATAATAATTTAAAATAAAAAAATTAAATTTAAAAAAATATATTAAATTTTAATAAATTTAAAACTAAACAAAAAAAATTAAAAGTAAAAAAATGAAAATTTTATTAAAAATAAAAAATGAAAAATAAAATACAATAAAAATATTAAATTTAAAATATATATATATATTAAAAAAACAAATAGATTTTAAAAAATAAATTAAATTTAAATTATAAAAAATAAAATATATATATGAACTTAAATTAAAAATATATATATTAGATTTTATTAAATTTAAAAAACAAAATGTTAATATTAAACTAACAAATTAAATTTAAAAAAAAAAATATTAAATTTTAATAAATAAATGAATAAACAAATAAATTTTAAATATACAGAAAAAAAAAAACAAAAACAAAAACAAAACATTGTTAAAATAAGAAGTTAAAAAACTTTAAAAATCAATTAAAAATTAAAAAATATATATATTAAATAAAAAACAAATTAATTTTAAAATTTTAAAAAATAAATAAATAAACAAATTTAATTTTAAATACACAATTTTAATTGAAATATATATATATATATATATATATATATATATATATATATATATATATATATATATATATAATGTAATTAAAAATAATAATAATAATAAAAAATTAAAAAAGTTATTAAATTCAAATAAATTAAAAAAAAAAAAAAACAAAATTTACTAAATTTTAAAAAATTAAATGAAAAAAGTAAACATAAAATTTAATACTAAAAAAAATAAAAAATAAAAAATCAATTAAATAAATAAAAATTACAAAATTTAATAAAAATTATTAACAAAATTTAGAAAAAAAAAAAATTAAAAACAAAAAAATAAAACAAATTAAATTTCAAAAAATAAATAAATAAATAATTTTTTTTTTAATTTAAAAATAAAAAATAAAATGGAATTTTTTGATCGTGGTGGCGCCACCAATCGGCCTCCCACCTAGGTGGTAGCGGAGGCCGGCCGGTGGGCGGGAGGCCGACTCCGAGAATCGGCATCCCGCGGCGAGAGGTCGATTTCGGGAATCACCCTCCCCCGACGGGAGGCCGATTCCAGGAATCGCCCTCCCACGGCAGGAGGCCGATTCTGGGAATTGCCCTCCCGTCGCGGGAGGCCGATTCCCGGAATCAGCCTCCCGTCGCAGGAGGGCAATTCCCGGAATCGGCCTCCCGCCGCGGGAGGGCGATTCCCAGAATCGGCCTCCCCACCGCGGGAGGCTGATTCCCAGAATCGGCCTCCCCGCCGCAAGAGGGTGATTCCCAGAATCGGCCTCCCCGCCGCGAGAGGGCGATTCCTGAAATCGGCCTCCCGCCGTGGGAGAGCGATTCCCGAAATCTGCCTCATGGCAATTCCTGGAATCGGCCTCCCCGCCACGAGAGGGCGATTCCCAGAATCGGTCTCCTGCCACGGGTGATTCCCAGAATCGGCCTTCCGCTGCGGGAGGGCGATTCCTGGAATCAGCCTCCCTGTCGCAGGAGGGTGATTCCCAGAATCGGCCTCCCGCCGCGGGAGGCGATTCCCAGAATCAGTCTCCCGCCGCAGGCAATTCTCAGAATCGGCCTCTCGTTGCGGGAGGGCGATTCCCGAAATCGGCCTCCCCGCTGCAGGAGGGCGATTCCCGGAATTGGCCTTTCGCCACGGGAGGTCGATTCCCGAAATCGACCTCCCGCCGCAGGAGGTCAATTCCGAGAATCGCCCTCCTGCGGCAGGAGGCCGATTCCGAGAATTTCCCTCCTGCGGCGGGGAGGCCGATTCCAGGAATCGCCCTCCAGCAGCGAGAGGTCGATTTTGCGAATTGCCTGCGGCAGGAGGCTGGAGGGCGATTCTCGAAATCAACCTCCCGCCGCGAGAGGCCGATTCTTGGAATCGCCCGCCCGCCCAGCAACCGGCCTCCGCCACCACCTGGGCGGGAGGCCGATTGGTCGCGCCACCACGATCAAATTTTATTTTATTTTTTTTAATTTTATTTTATTTTTTTTAATTTTTAATTTATTAATTTATTTATTTATTTTTTTATTTTTTAGTTTTTATTTTTAATTTTATTTTTTTTTTAATTCAAAAAATTTAAAATTATATTTTTTCTTAATTCATTTTTTATTTTTTTTTTATTTAATATTTTAGCTTAATTATTTTTTTAAATTTAAAATTTATTTATTAAATTTATTAAATTTTAATTTAATTTAATTTTCATTTTTAATCTTTTAGTTTTTCATTTTTAAAATTTATAAATTGTTTCATTTTAAAAAAAAATTGTAAATTTATGGATATTTGTTTTTTAATTATTTGCACGTGATTTTTTTCATTTTTTTGTTTTTTAATGATAGTTTTTTTATTTTATTTCTTTTATTTTTTTATTTTTTTTATTTTTTATTTTTTTTTAATTTTAAAATTTGTATTTTTTTTTTCTTATTATTATTTTTTTTAATTTAAATTTTTTAATTTATTTTTTTCTTTTTTGTATTTTATTTTTTTTATCTAAAATTTAATTTTGTAATTTAAATTTTTTTTTTTTTTTTTAAATTATATGGTTTCTTTTAATAACTTAGAAAGAAATGCTTTTGATGTTTTTTTTTTTAATCTTTTTGGTTAATTTTTGTTTTTTTCTTTAAATTATGTGTTTTTTTTCAAATTTTGTCATTTCTTTTGATATAATTTTTATTTGTTTATTTTATTTATTTATTTATTTATTTTAATATATATATATATATATATATATATATATATATATATATATATATATATATATATATAAGTTTTGTGTTTTATTACCAACATGAAATCACCACTCTAAAAAAAAAGGTTGATGCTGCATCAATACGTTTCAAAATTAGCATGAAAATCACCGCTCTAAAAAAAAAAAAGTTGATGTTGCATCAATACGTTTCAAAATTAGCATGAAAATCACCGCTCTAAAAAAAAAAAGTTGATGCTGCATCAATACATTTCAAAATTAGCATGAAAATCACTAACATTTTAAAACAAATATTCATACTCCATAAATAAAAATATTAGAGTGTCAAAAATGTGCTCAAAAAAAAAAAAAAAAAAATCATTCTGCATCACCACTTTTCAAAATCGGGTGCTTTTTATGCTACCAAAAAAAAGTAGGTAACAGTGCGGTTACCTATTTCATCGGTAACAGTGTTTAGCACATTTGGCCCAATTTTCGATGGCCAAAATGTCGCTCTTGCAACACATAGGTGTCCCAAGAGCGACACTTTGAGGTGGGGAAAAAATTCGGTCCTAATCGTGTCACAATTTTGACACTTGAGTTAACTGTCGGTAGAGCGATGCTAATT
Organism: Pinus albicaulis; assembly: GCA_034641835.2. Taxonomy (NCBI): domain Eukaryota; kingdom Viridiplantae; phylum Streptophyta; class Pinopsida; order Pinales; family Pinaceae; genus Pinus; species Pinus albicaulis. The sequence goes on along the minus strand of CM076580.1, from coordinate 1,782,506,137 downwards.
TTGAAGTTTCTTGGTAGTGTTGCAATTCCGACGTTTCAAATTGGTCCTTGCTCTTCCAACGTTGGAAACCTCGTCGCTCTTCTGACGTTTATAAGTGTCGCAATTCTGACACCAACTAACATGATAATCAACGTTTATAAGTGTCACTCTTCCGACGAACAAGTTGCTCTTCCGACGATATAACTGACGTTTATAAGCATTGCTCTTCCGATGAACAAAAGCGTTGCAATTCTGACGTCAACTAACACCAAAACTGACGTTTATATGCATTACTCTTCCGACGAAAAAAAGCGTCAATAGTCTGATGCAACAAAACACCCCAACCAATGCTTCTAAGCATCGCTCTTCTGACGAAAACAAGTGTCGCTAGTTCAACGCTACACAAGACCCCATCTGACGCTTCTAAACTTCAGAATAAAAATGGAAACAAAACAATATTTAAAAAAACGTTGGAGACAGTAGCATCGAAATACCGACGTTTACAAAAGAATATTAGAAAAAAAAAACGTCGAGTACATATTTTCACCTTTGAAAGGTCTCATACATGTGTAATTATTGCAAGAAATTGCAACTTGAGCATTTGGATTTCGGCGAAATTTCAATTGCAAGATTTAGGACTCTGAAATTATTATTTTCGCAAGTGATAAGGAAGGATTGCATATATTTGTTGTAGAGATCTAATACCAAAGCTACTTTGGAGTGACCTTCAATGCAATTATTTTCTTTGATATGCTTTGCAATATTGTTGATATATTATAGTTGGTGGTTTAGAACCCGTTTGCTTTCAAATATAATTTCCCATTGGTGCGATATCTGATTATAAAGCTAGTTGGATCGACATGAATCCAAGCCTCTCACTTGACAAGAAATGGTGGTTACAATTTCAGCCTAACTTTCAAGGGAAGATCAATTTTGGTTGTGACTCTTTGTACAATAGGAAATTGAGTGTAACTGAAGAAATGATTTGCACTCAAACAAAAATCAATATGATGCACTTCAATTTACTCAACAAGGATCTGGAAACAAAGAAATGTGTTCTCAATTACCTTCATGTAACAACTCAGATTTGAGTAATTTTTCTAATGTAAAAACATGTGGACAAAGCCAAAATGATACATGTTGTCCTCGGGAAGTGAATGAGGAAAAATCTGCCTTTAACATAGTCAAGAAAGTGAATGGAAGTAAATATCATGCAGCCTCTACTGTGGATGGTTTTCAAGATCAAGCATGGACAATGGATAAATTGATGGATGGTATTGGGATTGAAGGCTCCATAAACCACTATCTGAACTGTACAAATGCAAAATCTTATTATAAGGGTGGAATTAGGTGTTGTAGAGCTAAACGAAGGGAGATTGCTTCTATTGTTGCTGTAAAGTCTACAGAACATTTGCAAAATTTTGATCTTCCTCCCCCGTAGTCAGTCTAGCATGGGAGTGCACCTTTTAAAAGCAGTGACAAATTTAAGGAGATGAACATGTCTAAAGCCAAAGATGCAGATTTTTAAACTTGTGTCTGCAGGTTCAAATCAACATATCCAGAAGAGAAGGGCTTGAATTCCTTGCTACTTTATGGCCATTCATCCTCAACTTCATAAGCAACGAATCACAAGTTGCACAAAAATCATCCTCAGCTAATTACCGAGAGAGAATCATTAGATACAATGGTAGGAAACCAGCTCTGATGGAGAAACAAAATATCTGAAAGTTGATTCTACCAAGAAGTCAGACTTACTAGATGCTCTTTGACATTCACAGAATCGGGCCAGAGAAGCCAAGAAAACAACTACCATAGCAGTCTCAGATAAGGAAAAACTTTTATCAATGTTTTTAAGGGAGGCTTCACATCTGTTTGCTTATCAAAAATGGCTGATGTTGATGGAGATAGAGAATATAAAGCTCAGATTGCAACTTAAAGTTCTCTAGTCAGAAGATCAGGATTATCTAAATTCCAATTCTTGTGAAATCTCAAGAAATAAGAAAATCGTAAATAAGGACCAACGTCTCTTGGTGACTAGCCAGGATAGACAATACATAAAGAGAAAAAAATTAGATTCAGGGATAAGTGTTACTTAGGGACTTATTTTTACCCTCGTTTTTAAGCCTTACTAGTGGTGGCCTTATATTGGGATGGAGCATGGGATGGATTCTACCAAATTTATAACCTCTTTCTTAAAAAACCAAGAGTCTTCTTATTGTTCCTTAGCCCAACCTCCTTAGCACACAGAAATATCTCAACCTCTCTCAAAACTAGCATACCTAAATCGACCTCTAGCACATATAACTGGTCTATAACTCGACCTATAACTAGGTCTCAAACTCAACCTCAACAAGGCTCAAACTTCAACCAGAACAAGCTTACAACTCACCTTCTAACCAAGATTGTAACTTGGACTAAATAAGGCTTGGCCTTGAACCAAATAAGTCTACAACTCACCTTCTAACCAAGACTGAAATTTTTCCTCAGCATGGCCTAACCTTCAACTAGAATAAGTCTGCAAATTTCCCTACAAAAGATAGATAATCCTTCCCAAAATTATGCCAAAAATCCTCACACATAAAACTTCTCCAACTTAGCTTCCTTCCTCTAAATCAGTCTATTCACTACTCCAACTAAACCTTGACATTTTTATTTTGCAATGCAACAAATATGGAGATGGGGATGATCCTTTAGTCTTCGACCAATGCCAAAATGAGTAAACACTACTAGCAGAGATCTGCATGATCCTACTCGCAACATGAGAAATAGATAATTCCACCTGCATATCTAAAGGACCCTTCAATAAGGAATCATCTTCCTGGTGTGGAAATGATTCTCCCATTTTGCAGGTTTACAAGCACACACATTCGTTAGTTTTTAAAAATAAAAATTAAACATAACCATGATATTTGAACTTCTTAAATATGTGTTTAATTCTCTAGTCTCCCCTCTCAAAACCATCTTCTGTAGGCTCGGTGCAAGCTAGAAGATGTCAAGAAACTCTCTCAACATCAATTGCGAAATTCATTCTTCCTATAGGGATAGGTCCAAAATCCCCTTCGAACTATGACACAAAAATAATAGATGTGACTTGTCGTTTAACGATAAACAATGATGTTAAATACTCCATAAATGGAACGAGAAACTTTTGATGTTGGACTCCCAATGATAATTCTCATATATGTCACTGATTGTTCCACCACAATGACAGCATATATCTTTCTGAGATCTGATAAGTTATCAAAAATTTCATTATTTATAGGAACTAATTTCTCAGTGTTTATAGCGAGGTTTCCACTGTTCAAAATTCCTTCTTTCTTAGCTCTCAACTTAACAATTTACTTATATTGATTCTTTCCTGAGATAGACATGGGTGAGAACATTCTGGATACATCTAATCGATACTCCATGTAGGGGAAGTAGAAAGAACTAACCCTGAATTTAAATAACCATTTGCAGCAAATGTCAATTTCACCTGTGGGTACTAGAGCAAAACCCGCCAATTGTTCTTGAAGTACCAGACAATAGATTCACTAGATTCTAGATGTCGATCCTCTCCAATTAAGCTACCCAAACAATTTAAGGAAGTCCAGTCCAGTCTCCCTCCACCATCTATCAAGTGAGTGATAACAACACTTTATTTCACCCGATATTTTCCATCATAAGCAAAACATTATACCCCTTGCATCCAACACTCTGGTCGTACATGAAACAATACCTTTATCCCACTTCCAGGGACAATAAATATCTCATGCAATCTTTCATGGTCTATGTCTAGGATATTACACCTTAGATACGAATGACTAGTGTTTCTTCTCAATTTTACTGACAGTTGTGAATCAACAACAATTCCCATTCATAGGAATTTAAGTATCGTTATAAAATACGGAACAAACACTAAGTATATGATAACTATACCAGATCTCCCTGTTGGAAATATACTAGATGCATTGACAGGCGACATGCCATTATCAAAATAATACCAGTAGTATTCTTGGGGCCTTTTACCACAGTCTCCTTGGGTTATTAATTCAATTTTCTTATCCCAGTGAATCGGAGAAGAAGAAATTTTTGAAAAGCCTCATTCCTATTGGAGAAATAAACCTTACAGGCCCCCAATCCTTTACCTCCTCCAGAAATTGCAACAGGATGAATGTCATTTTTCCATCCATGTGCCTTTTCAACTTCGGTATGTGTTTTGTTATCATTGCAACTTTTGGTGGCCTTATGTAGGCACTAGTAGACTGAAATGTATGCTTAAGTGTTAGAAAATGATAAATTTCATGAAGAACTCCCCACTTCTCAAATGCCCAAGCTATATCAGATCTTCCAGCCCCCTCAAAGGACTTTCTACTAGGCATATAAGACAGATCCATACCCCACATTTTTTTTAAATTCACTCACCTCCTGTTTCAGATTTTCTATGCTAACCCAGTACCCATTAGGTTTCTTATCACAATTCCATTGATCAGTATTCATTTCATCACAATTCCATGATCAATCTTCATTGGACAAATATGCTTCGCAATGTGATTATATTTCAGGTGCATAGTATAAATTGAGTTTCAAGCCAACAGTTTATTGTTCTAGTCATAAATTGTATATATGTATATAAGATTATTAAATCATGTTGTTGAATATTTTCCATTAAGATATAAACCCATTGTTGTGAGGTTATAATAAAATTTGTGGGGCCCCCCATCAAGCACTAAAATTATATATAGAATAATCTAGGCCATATAATTTATAGTGTTGGGGGAAGCATGGTTGTAAATTGGTTGTTAAAATATTAACCATATCATTTGGTGTTGTGTCATGGCCCTCACCATGGGCATAACCACATTCTCTCACATGAACTTTTAAGTATGGCCTAGCCTTGCCAATGTTAACCGATACATAAAATATGACCAATAATAAAATGATGAAAGCTTACTCATCCCTTTGGATCTTTAAACCCTATGTAAGCTGCCAACGCTCTATGTCACATACTCATAGTGGTGCATGGTGTAAATTAAACCACACAAGGATCATCTATGCCATGCATCTAGCATTAATTGTAAACAAAATTAAAAGAGCCATATAAGGAATTAAAATTGTAAAATGGATATGCCCCTACCAACAAAGGATAGCATGTATACAACATGATAAAATATTTTCGACCACATCATCATAAATTTTTATTACATGGATGATATTGGTGATGTATACATCCTCCTGTAAATAACCCTTATGAATTCCTAAGTGTTTGGTCTATGGTAGTATCAACTCAAATAATATAAAATAAGATTTGGTTACTAGCTGAAGTTATTAGACGTGACTTGATTTTATCTCACCACTCCCTGGAGAACACATCTTGATTTGCAACTGAAGGGTGGTATTTGGCATATGCTCTAGCTCTTGAGGATAAACTGAGCTCAAAGGCTCACTATAACTCTTGTCTAGTGCTTACAATGACTGAAAGGAACCAAAAAAATTGGTTCTATAAAAGATAAAACACATCGGTCACAGGTACAGGGATTATTTCATCTCAACTTCCATTGTTAGTGATTATTTTGCAAAATATTGAACGATTTGATCCATTGAACCTCATGCCACGATTTAAGCCCAACTACACTTTTCTTTTCATTGATACCATTTTTTTTTTCCTATTATGAATGCCATGAGATTGAGTGTTGTTGTTTAAAACTCCTCAAACAACCCCGCTCACCTTCGTATTCAAGTTGTCGTACTTAGCTTTCATTGTTTTCCTCAACTCAAAATATGCTTACACCACCTAGATCTCACTATATTTTTTAAAATTATGCATTCAACCACTCTATAATCCCCACACCAAACACTTATCAACATAGTCCATGATCCTATAAGTTTGTTTTTCTATCTTTTGGCTTTATGTACACGACATGTTGTCATGGCTATCTCAACAAGAAACCAAGCCCATGGCCTTAACTTACCTAATACAATATTTTACGTATACTCTCACCTTGTTGTACTAAAGATTGATGCAAGTATTTTCAAAAGGGATTAGTTTACTCTCCGGTAAACTAGCACATGACAAGCACAACCTAAAACTATATTAAACAATTTTTTGAACAACTTATAAAACTCTATAAAGGTCAGATAAAACTCTATGCAACAATATAAGCTTGAGGTTGACAAGGGAATTTATAGGTGGCCTTTACAGGTTACTTTTTTATCCTCTGGCATTCTATATTCCAATGAGAAACTAGATGAACCATATAGAGTTGAGGAGACACATGCGTGGCAAGATTCTAGGTGACAGGTTCAAAAGCTACTACAGAATCAAGGGTTGGTTCCAAGCTTGCAACTAATGGGGGTGTTGCAGAGTACAATGACAAGGTTGTTTTCCCAAACAGGAGGATTTCACCTCGATGATACTCTTGCTTCAATTCTTTCACAAAGAGGAAGTTGACCTAGCTTAGGTTGGTTCTACAGTAGCTAGTATTTTTCAGATGTGTAAGAGGAATTCTAATGTTAACATGTTGTTGATAGCCCTATGTGAGTTGATAGCCCTGGACAACATCAAGTCCCTTAGATATTTACATAGAGGTATAGAGTCAACTTGGGGACACAGGTTGCAAAATTGTTCATGCAAAGAAAGTGGACCTAGTGGAGCACATTGCTTAGGAGGAGCATTGCAGTCCTCAAAGGCTTGGATGAGTGTCAGACACATATCATGGTGTGCACTTGCATGGAGCCTTTGGACCTTGACATGTGTATATCCCTGGAGTGTAGCACTTAGCATGTGTAAGACTACACGTGGCTTTGTAAGATGGGCCTAGGCCCACATATGCATTGTTGCCTCCCTTACCTCTCACGTATCTATAGGAAGGAGAGACTTTTTCATCATCCTTGTACTCTTTTATTTCTCTTTACGTTCTTGAATGCACTATGGTTCACTATGGTTCTTGAATGCACTATGATTCAATAAATGGCACCCACAAAAAGGTATAGGATCATGCATGCATAATCAAGTTCTTTCATACAGGCGGTAAACATATAATTTCATAAATGGAACCCACAGGAAGATATAGGGCATAAACAGCTAATCAAAACTACTGATACTGAGAATATTACACAAGACTCGAGAGCCTATGCCACTCAACTAAAATGAATAATTTCCCTCCTTTGGTAGCCAATAACCACAAAGATATAATAAAAGCGTAATTTTTATTAACATGCAGATAAGAGTCAAAATGAATCCCATATTCCCCAGAGTCCCATTCATGCATTAAAAAAAAAAAGAGATTACTCAACTGACTAGAAGAAACTAATGGTCTTCAGCCATTATACCTAACACTCTGTTGATAAACATCAGGGAAAAAACATTTCTCACTAAACCATACAAATCTTCTAGTAAACAACAAATAGAGAAATCTCACAATAAGTAGGCATGATAAAGCACACATTCATCTCGCTTATCACTATATATGTCAATATTTTCACCCTTTCTCTATACATTCAAGTCGTGGGAGAATTTTCACTTAAAACCCTTGCCACATTTCCCAGCCTTAATGAATTCACATACTATAGATTTGGGATCAACGCCCGCATATTTAAAAGCATAAATTCCAAATCAGAGAAGTTAGCACAATGATCAGTTCAAGGGATTAGAATCATAAGATCATAACAATACTACTTTCATTTTTATATGTATTAAAGAACTTGGGGAAAAAATAAACTTCTCTATATGTGTTTATGTGTGTAACTTCCTATTACAAACAAATATGCTCAAGAAAAGTGAGAAAACTACTGGTACTCACATTTATAACAATATATTTAGTATTTAAAGGAAGTCATTGAGTGATGTTGTAATAAGAATACCCTTAAAAGAACGTTATAGAAAATTATACCACTTTATATTTGATGGCATGTCTAAGGGAAACAGTGGAATTGCAGGAGTTGGAGAAAATTAGAAATCATCAAAGAATAAAAATAATTAAATTGGTTGTGCCTTATTCCATTTATTCCATGGGTTTGAGTAATGAGACTTTAATTGTAGCTTTAATGCACAAATAGTGGTTATTTGCGGACTTCAAGCTGGAAATAATTGACAAAATAAATATTGATGTAATATGGTCATTTTATGAGTTCCAAAGTGCATAGCCCAAGGGATGCATAGATTAGAATAACTGGAAGAATTGTAGCATTTAAAAATTAATGAAAATTATGTGATGAATATGTACTCAGGTTAACCTCATAGAGAAGCAACAAGCATCAAAACTGGTTAAATATTTGACTCGATCAATAAAATTGAATCCATATACAGTTCCCATCATAAACAACAATAAATATTTTTGTAATATTGTCACTTTATAATTTGGTAACATGTTACCAATGTAGTATTAAATATTTTGTCTAGGAGTTAGGTGTAATATAATGGTATAATGAGAGGGAATAAATTGATAGAGTGGTACTTGATTGTTGGGGGTATGAATAATCTATTTCAGGCACCTATACAAGCTGAAAACATTTCTACATTTATTATTCTCCCCAAATATTAGTGTTAGTCTCATATACACTTGTATGTCAATTGGGTTTATCACATTTGGTTGGGAGGAATGACCATCATCTTCCCCACCAAGGTTTGATTACCACAAGTACATGTTGAGCTCATGACTTTGAGCCCTATTGTTGTACAACCTTGTGCCCTATGGAATATCTTACCATTGCCTACATGCTAGATGGTGAGGTATTGTGTTACATAAGAAAAAAATGATATACACCTCTATAAAATCCTATAATAATCTTAATAATAATAAAAAATAAGGCCAAGAGATGGGTTCGTCTTGAGCTCTTTCTCACTCAGGAGAGAGGGTCTAGGGAGATAAATACACATTAGAAAGGGTAAGGTAAAAAGATAATCTCCCCAATCCAATCATAGAAGGTGGTGAATAAGTCCCCATCGGGTAAGCAAATAAATAGTATCTAAGTAAGGGGGAGGGTGGATGGACAACAAGGGACATTATTATTTCACCGTAAGTACTTGACGCTCAGGCGAGAGGTTGTATACCTAGCTGGACAATAATGGAAGATGAGCCAATTATAATATCCATGTTATTGCGTTTATGACCCCCAACTCAGGCCATCATGCACACTTTTGTGGTGTTTTCATCTTCATATGCTAGCTACCCAAAAGATTTCTTCTTCCCATAAGATATCTAAATTTACCAAGAAGACTATTTAAGTTTCATTTGATCTTAATTATCATGGTCTCGGTACCATGCCTTATGTTACATTTGCTTTTGTCTTCCTGATCACTCATTTTGAGATTTGTTATTACTTTTGGGATTCACATAATTATGTTTCACTCGCATCCTTTTGCTCTGATTCAACCATCTATTAATGTAGTCCATATCTCCTAAATAAATTTTCTCTCTGATCATGGCCTTCAATCTTAAACCCTTTGATCACATTTTATTGGGTTTTATCAAGTTTCATCCCATGTAAATATTTCATGCTCTCATTAAGTTATATTTCCCATATTGGGATGAAACCCCATTGTATCCTAGTCAATTTTCTCTTATATCATGATGTCACACTAGGATATTCAAAATGTATTCAATTATTTCAAACTATTTATCTTAGAATTTGAAAACTTCCCTAAGTGGTTTTCAATTTCAACATACTCTCACCATGTGTTTCTGGTGGCAGGTATAAATACTCGATTTGCCAATGAATAAGGCATTACCAGTTGGAATAAAATCTAAGGGATTGACCATCAACAAAGGTAAGGGAAGATTATATTTGATTATTATTTTCTTCCAAGTTTTGATGCTCCTCATTGTTTGATCATTAGCCCATTTCTAACCTAGGAACATCCTCTTCTTATTTCCCTGTGCCCTGAGAGATTAATTCCTTGTTACTTATCTAACAGACCTTTGAACTCTACCATTAACCTCTTCTCTTGATTCCAGTATGCCAAAAAGTTGGTGACACATTTATGTGGTATGGGAGAGTAAGTAGTGGAGTTGTGATTGGTGATTTATTACTTGGAAGTCTATATGACTTCAGTTACTTTTGGTTTAGATTGAGAAGTCATATGGGTAATGGTGAAGTTGTGCCCTTTCATTTAATGGGAGATTGAAAAATGTTTTGAATAAAACACCCAATTATGGCCAAGACAAATATGAAGCATTGGTGAGTGGATAAGTTTGAAAACCTGGCTATATGCTTTGGTTAAGATCTTGTTAAATTCATGAAGTTTGATAAGGTTGAGCATGGGGGATGATTTGGAAGAAAGTTTTGATCTCATTATCCTTCAGTGGATTTGTAAAGGGAGGTTTTTGCAGAACAAGTAATGAAATGATTGGAAATAATTGAAGGGCTTACACTTACTGTTCCTTGATTCTGGGGCTCTTATTTATTTTATTTTCTCATGAGATTATTTTGCCTGGAAGATTACTTCTTTGGGTTGGATTTTCATTGGCATATTTAGATTCCTATGCTTTTGTTGTCTTATCTGATGAGGATCCTATCTGATGATTTCACCTTGAAGCAATCTTGTCTTTATTAGTGTTCTGTTATTTCTTTTCTTTTCAATAGTTTCTTGTTTTGGTTCATTAAGTTTGCTTTCTTGTATTCAACTTTCTTTCATTTATAGTTTGATTTGCATTTCCTGCTTATTTTCTTTCACTTAGGTTTAGGTTTGGTTTTTCTTTTATCTTGGATCGATTAGGCATGTTGGAGGAAAAGAAAACAAGTATTTAATAGAACCATCACTAAATAACTCTCTTTTCAAGTTCTGTTTTTCTATAATTAACCCTTAACTATGGAGGAACACTTGTGCCTTGTGGTTGTTAACAGAAATTATAGTACATACAACATTAGGGTAAAAAATAGGGGGGGGTATTTAAATAGCTAAAACTAATTGAATGGAAAAAAAATGATGAAGAAAGCAAGCATAATTTCAAAACCCTACCGTGTGGAACTTTCGGCTGACTAACAACAACTTTAAACAGGTCATTTAGTTCCTTCTCCCTCTTCTTTTCCTCTTCCTTCTTTTGCTGCAAACCAAAAAAATATATCAACCAAGACTAAGAAACCCAAGTAAATTTCGATCGTCATGCATTTACAAGCACCATAAACCCTCAGAAAAATAGGTGAAAATATTACCTTGTCTGTATTAACTTTGGCATCGGGTTTGAGTTGCACTGATTGCTTAAGGCTCTCGACATTTCTGAACATTTTTTCTCTTGTTCTTGTTCTTGAGGCCGAAGGTCTTGTCCTCCATGACCTTTGCTTTTTTTGCTACATCGGCCTTGGACTGCTACTTGGAGGAATGGTTATGCTCAATAGCCTGAAATCATCCAAAATAATTCGGCGGAGAGCCGAAAAAAGAGGAAATTTTGGCCTTCCCCTTCAACAAGCAGATGGATCGAAGGATTGGATAGCATAAACAAGGATTGGGATTTTATGATCGGGATAATCACATTTCATTAACCCTATTTTCCATATGTTCATTGGAATTTTAAGTGCAAAAGTGCGCTTTTGAACTTAACCTTATTCCTTTTTCACTTGAGTGGGGTTTAACTCTGAGGACGCTTAGCTTAGCTAAAGTGGAATACCTTGAAAATTAAATTTACATTAGTTGTGGTATATTCTTATTGATATAGTTTGTTGGGTTAGTTTGAGGGGTTGAGTTTTTTGAGCTTTATTTAAGAGGTATGGAGATTGATCTTTGAGGTTAGTTTCCTTTCTTATATGCCAAGTATAACTTAGTCATTTGGTTTAATGGTAAGTCTTAGTAGTTGGAACTAATAGGTCACAAGATTTGGTAAGTCTTCATAATTGGAACTAATAGGTCACAAGTATAACATTTATGTCAATCCATTGCAATGTAAATAACATTTTAGTTCCCCATTTTCAATTGGCACCAATTGACTTTAACGTGTTTCATTCAATTAAATGGTTTATTCTAGATGTTTTGACATTGATCCGGATTTATGCAGGAACGCAACAGAATAAACATATAACCATGAAAAACTGAAAGAGGCAATGGTGAATAGGCGGGTGGCCACCAATATCCACCTGGATCATTCCTCCCCCCTTAAGAAGCAATGGTCCCCATTGCGTTGAGTTCTTCCATGAGATGAGGAAACTTCTGCTGAACTTGGTCCCTGGTGAACCACTTGCCTTGGTGCAGGAGTTGGCCAGCTTTGACAACTTGATACAGTTGGATCTGCTGTTGACGAGTGTTCTTGATTTGCATGTCCATGATACAATCTGTGGTGGCCTGTTCCATGCAGTCTGGGTTTAACTCTGTTGGTGTGAGTTGTTCTGCAATGTCCGAGGTGTCCAGTAGAGGTGGAAAGTAAGGACGAAGGCGATCCACATTGAAGACTGGGTGCAGACCAAGGAATGGTGGAATACTAAGCTCGAAGGCATTGTTACCTACAGCCTTAGTGATGGTGTACGGCCCGTATCGGAGCGGGCGAAGCTTGCGGTGAGGTCCAGTGAGGCGCTCCTTCTGCAAATGTAGCCATACTTTGTCGCCCACCTGGAAGTGGTGTGGCACCCGGTGTTGATCATGGCGCTGCTTGTACTTCGCATTAGCTCTGTCCAATATATCATGAACCTGTTGGCGGATGTGTTGAATGCGCTCAATGAAGCTACTTGCTTTGTCAACTTCAGACTGGACGTGCGCTGAATCGGCCTGAGCAGCTGCAAATGGCATGGCTACGTCAATGGGACATAGTGGCTGGAATCCCAAGCCCACCTGAAAGGGGCTATGGCCGATTGAACTGTGGAGAGCCCGATTATAACTATGTTGTACATAGGGGAGGCTCTCGTCCCATGTACGTGGATGCTTTGAATTGTACATGCACAGAATGTGTACAATCATTCTGTTGACGACCTCTGTCTGGCCATCTGTTTGGGGATGGAAAGCTGTGGACTTGGTGAGCTTTGTGTCCAACATTGACCAGAGGCTGGACCAAAATGTGCTGAGGAACCTGCTATCTCGATCTGATATGATAGACTGTGGGATCCCAAAGTGCACCCACACTCGTTCAAAGAAAATTTTAGCAGTGGCTTCTGCTGTGATATTCTTCTTACAGGCCGCCATGATGGCCATCTTCGAGAATCTGTCAACGACCACGAAAACACAGTCATTTCCATTCTTAGTAGAAGGCAGACCTGACATGTAATCCATGGAGATGGATTCCCAAGGTCGACTAGGGGTAGGCAGCAGAGTATATAGGCCTTGCTTCTTGATGGTTGGTTTGGCAATGGCACAAGCAGTGCAGGACCTGATGTGCTTCTCGACATCCTTTCGAAGTTTCGGCCAATAGAAATACTTTTGTAGTATTGCTACTCTTTTCTCGACCCCGAAATGCCCAGCGACTCGACTGTAGTGTGCTTCCCATATCATCTTGGCACGCTCGCTTGAAGGAACACAAAGGTGTCCCGGGTGACATAAAAGTGCATCTTGGAGGTGAAAATTTGGAACTTGTGTACCCCCCAAGAGTGCCTTGTAAGTGTGGCCGAATTCTGGGTCACTCTTATAGAGAAGCGGCCAATCAAAAGTCTTGTGCCCACAAGAGTTGAGCACGGTGGTGAGTGCCACGATCGGTGGTCGGTTGAGGAAGTCTGCAAAATTATTTTTGCTACCCTTCTTGTACTTGATGTTCAAATGAAACTATTGCAGATATGTGGACCACTTCTGATGGCGATCATTCTGCAACTTCCCTTGTGTCTGTATGAACTGCAGGGGTCGGTGGTCTGTGTGGATGATTGTTTCCTTCCCTAAAATGTAATGCTTCCATTGTCGCAAAACCTGCACAATGGAATACATTTCTTTGTCATAAGTGGGATACTTGCCGACTGTGTCAGACAATGTCTCACTGTGATTTGCCACTGGATGCCCCTGTTGAGTAAGAATTGCTCCAATAGCATAGTCAAAGGCATATGTCTCGATCTCAAATGGTTGTTGAAAGTCTGGTAATGTGAGCATAGGGCGAGGCAAGGCGATTTTCAATTACGTGAGCAACGTCACATATTACCTCATCCGTGAAGGGCTTGATGCTATAGGGAAGGCGGCACTGCTGGCTGACGCGGAGATCTCGTCCTTGGTGAAGCCACCCGATGGTGTATGGATGTGGGTGAGCTGTGGTCGGCAAGCCCAACCGCTTCACGGCGTCTTATGAAATGAGGTTCTTTTGGCTCCCATTGTCGACAATGAACTGTACAGGGGAGCCCTTTACCCACATCTGGGAGTGGAAGAGACATTCCTCCTCCTCTAGATCTTCCGGTTCCTCCTTCTAGATCTTTGTAGTGGAAAATTTGGCGTTGGGCTCCGCATCAATAATCTATTTCCCTTTTCCATTCCCCTTTTCAGGTTTTGATTCGAAGTCGGAGCATGCATGTGACTCAGAAGCCCTCATCTTGGCCACTAGCGACTACTTGGCCCGACACTCACTTTTGTTGTGAGTGGAGCTCTTATGGAACTCACACCACTTTCTCGTGTCCTTCTTTGGCTTTGCGGTGTTGTTCTTTTCTTGTGGCTTCGACGAGTTGTCTTTAGCCGCTATGCCTTGGCTTTGTCCTTTGGTCTGCGGTTTGGAAGCACCTTTCCCTTGATTTTGATTCGCAGATCCAAAGTCTCACTTCTTCTGTTTGAATTTCTACTTAATCTTGGCAGCATACCGGTATGCCGTACCAAGCGAGGAGATGTCGAGGAACTCCATTTTCTCTTGAATGTATCTGTGCAGACAGATGCGATACTTTAGCACCATATGTTTCTCTGAATCTTTGATACCCAACTTTGTGCGCAAGGTATGGAACAGATTCGTCAACTCATGCACATCTTGATCCCTTTGTTGTCGCAGCGTGGTCCATTGTATGTACTTGTCCTCATAGCTCCCCACGGGATAGTACTGTTCCTTGACGGCGTCTCAGAAAGAATTCCAAGTTGGTACAACCGAGAACAAAGAGGGTTCTGTCTGGTCCTTGTTCTCACAGTAGGTTTCCCACCAGTCCTTAACATGGGGGGTAGCTTTGAGGAGTGCAAAAATAATCTTCTCCTGGTCTGAAAAGTCGTGAACAGAGAAACATCCTTCTAATAGATTCAACCATCTATCTATGGCATCTGCGTCTATTTGACCCTCAAATATGGGAATGTCAAAATTTACTTGTACCTTAAAAGGAGTCGTGCCTCCAAAGTGGTTGTTGGATGCAGATGCACCGCCGGTGGGCAGCCGTTGAAGGATCTGAGAAAAGTTATCCATCATCGCGTTCCTTTGTTTTTCGAGGGCCTCCTCGAGCAATATTTTGATAGGATCTCCTGCTCCCTCATCTTTCTTTTCTTCCCCCATGGGCGTCCATCGAGGTTTGCGAGGTTGATCTTGCAAAGGTTCCACCAAATCAAGCCCTAGCTCCTTATACCCCGACCTCGTTGGGGACATGCAAAGAAGGATCGAGAAAAATCAGACCGCTCTGATACCATTGATTCGGATTTATGCAGGAACGCAACAGAATAAACATATAACCATAAATACAAAGATGCAGCGGAAACAGCACTTCATTTCATTAATATAAAAGAACTAAAATTTGCTTACAGACAGAATGGAAATAAAACTAGCTAGGGCGCTGGTAGCTATCTCTGAGAAGAGATGTGGTGGCTACAGGCCTTTGAACTGAGTTACAATGAGGCTCGAGGGCCTATTTATTATTGAGAAACAATTGAGAACTCTAAACATCCAAAAACCTAACCCTAGGAGATGAAGCGCCAAAACTATGGGCCTCGTTTGGGTAAATTGGTGTTTCAACTTCCTAGGGACGTAACTTTGGCATACTATCTTCGTTTGACGCACATGGTACATCATTAGAAAGATCTATTCGAGGACTACAACTTTCACCATGAATATTCATTCTAGAACAGAATGATATTTGCAAGAGGCGCGATGCCCAAAAAACGTCGTTTAGGGCCTCAAAACGGCTTTGGAAGTTCAGGACTCGAAAAACTGCTAAAAATAGTAAGTTGTGCCAAAACTGAAAAACTGAAAGAGGAAACGGTGGGGCCCCAAGTGGAATAGGCGGGTGGCCACCAATATCCACCTGGATCAGATATCAAAAAACCTTATCAATCCTCAGCTCCTATTAATGATAGGGATGTTGATCAAGGTACGGGGATTAGTAGCAAGTTCATGTTTTATAGTTTTAGGGTTGTAATTAATGCTACTGACTCTACATTGGGTATCATACCTACAAAACGTGACGAAATGTTGAGGGTTTTCTCGTAAGGTATTCCTTGAGAAAGATTCATAGAAATATTACAAGGTGGAAGAATTCATATTGTATCTTGAGCTTCTCACCCTTTGACCACCATTATTTGACATCAAAGGTGGAAGAATGTCAATCTGTTGAGATTGGAAGGAATTAATAGTCAACAATGGAATATATTGATTAATTTCTGACTAAAGACCCTTTCGAGAAACATATAATACAAAGCTTGATTAAAGATTAATGTTTGCAAACGATGAGAAAGGTTCTATAATTTTGGCTTCTGTGATCCATCGTACACATTTAGAATTATTTCGGTAATAATCACATGATTTGGCAGCTCACTGAAAAATTCCAACCATGGGACTAGATTCCTCTTTTCAAGAGGACAAATTTTGACTATTTATAAACGCTCAATTTTGGAATGGAAAGTGTATTTTTTAGGAAAAGCCCACATGTGCACAAAAGGACAGGTCAACCCAAAAGAGAAATTGAAAACCGATGGATGGCTATAAATACAAGTCAAGTGACCCTCATTTGGACATCATCATCGTGATCATTCTTCTTTATTTTGGTTTGGCTCACACAGGTCGGAGATTGGGTCGCATAGATTGGTTCATATAGGTATGAGATTGCAGGGTCTGAAGCTTGCATGTGTGTCTAGGGTTTTGGTTTCCAACTGCAGGGATGACACGGGCAGATTTCGGTCACAAATGTAGGCACGTAGGCTCATGCATGTAATTGGAGGGTTTTAGCCGCACGTACATCACTCTCTATGTACGATTGGGAACCAAGGTTTGAGTTTAACAGTTGACCACATATTTTGTCAGTTGACAGTAGAGTTCAGCAGTTGAACGCAAATCGTGATAGTCGATCGCACGCTTCTGAATCAAGGTTTTGATTATTAGCGTTGTCGGCGTCATCTCATGGATGTTGTTTAGTTGATTTTGTTGGAGAGGATTATTGTTGAAGATGTGCATCATTGTAGACTCTTTTGTTGAATCATTCAATGATAATCTAATAAGAAGAATAATTTGAAAGTGTTTCCCCATAGTGCGTTTTTCCCTCGTCTTCGACCAATCCTAGTGTCTCTATGTCTAAATACTTTTCTTTTATTGTTCCTTTATGTTCTATTGCATTGATGATGATATTGTTCCTTCTATGTAATTGCATATGTTGTTGAATAATTTTGTAAATCTAAATAATGTTATGATGTCATGGGGTGAGTTTAATATGAAAATGAAGAAATGCAATTATCTAAAGCAAAGAACAATATATCCCTAAGAAAATTTCACATGGTATCAAAGTTGGGTTGAATAAAATTCATTGAAGATCACCCCTATGAAGACACCTTTATTGGAAGCTAAAGAAGACGGTGGAGACCTAAAATAATGCTACGGTTTGAAGGAAACCTTAGGAAATTTGGTTATTGTCGTTTGATGGATGTTATGAGGTTAGGGTTTGGAAGAAAAACCTGGATTATGGCAAAGATTTGAGACCCCAGCATGATTAGTGTGAATATGTTCAAGCACTTCCGACGGGTTTACTGTAGCACAAGATGGGTTAGTCTCAATTAGACTGTGGTTATGAATGAAGTTCGTTGACATATATTTAAGGCAACAATGTTATATGGATAATCGATAGTAATGACTCTTGAAGGTTAGTTCAAGAGGGAGATGATCACTTCTCATTGAAGATAAGTATTTTTTCGATTTATGTTACTCCTTTATGTCTTTACTCTCTTCTTAGATCTATTGATTTGATCATTGATTATACTTCCTGCATGAGTATTATACTTGATGAACACGTTGGACTAGGATCATGCACTTTGCAGTAATTGATGATGGAGGACACTTATAGGGGCAGGGGTTAATGCGGTTAGGGTTTAGGGGTTAAATGGGTTAGGGTTTTAGGGGTTTAGGGGTTAAATGGGTTAGGGGTTAAGGTTGGTTTAAGGGTTAAGGGTTAAGGGTTTAGAGGTTTAGGGTTTAGGGTTAAATGGGTTAGGGGTTTAGGGGGTTAAATGAGATAGGGGTTAAGGGTTTAGGGTTAGGGGTTAAGGGTTAAATGGGTTAGGGGTTTAGAGGTTTAGGGGGTTAAAAGGGTTAGGGGTTGGGAATTGTGGCTGAATTCAAGCTCCATGGAAAAATATAAAGTCATAAAAAAAACTTAATGGTTTGGAAGAATTTTCTAAAATACCTTTCCTAATAGACAAACCCCATTGGATATAGGATTCCAAAGTTGTATTTGTAGCAAGTAGTTCATCTTGAAAGGTGGAGGGAACTGAACAAAAAGTGGAAGGAAAAAATATATTTATTAAAAATCAAGACTAATTGTGGAAAACTCTCAAAAGGAATATTTGGGGATATAGGGAAAAAAAAGTATGACAATGAAATGGAGCCTTAGAAAAATAGGGAGGCTCAAATATAGTTCCTTGCATTGATAAATTTGGTTTCTTGACTTAAAACGCAATCTAAGTAATGGTTTATTTTGTTCATACTTCATTCTGAAATGTTGGAGGTGTTTTCTTTTATAGATTATATTCAGCTACCTAGTGCCCCAACATGACTTGATAAGAATGGAGACTTGTTTTCTTTTGTTTTGAGTTTCTTTTGGAAGGCATTGATGTTGGTTGTTTCATAAAGGAAAGAAACATTGATGCGGGTTGTTTACCATTGTTTGTAATCAAGCAAAGTCCAACCAAACACTAATTCTTTCCACCAGAGAACATGTCTACCATATAACGGGTTTTAAGGATTGTTACAAGGGTTAGGGGAATAATGAGTTAGTGGTTAAGGGATTAGGGATTAGGGGTAAGGGGAATAGGGTATTAGGGGTTATAAGTTTAGGGTTTAGGGGTTAGGAGAATAATTAGTTAGTGGTTAAGGGGTTAGGGATTAGGGGCTTAGGGGTTAGGGGATTTAGGCACATTTAGGGGTTAGGGGAATGATGAGTTAGCAGTTAAGGGATTAGGGATTGGGGTTATGGGAGTAATGAGTTAGTGGTTAATGGTTTAGGGATTGTGGGGTTATGGGATTTAGGCGCATTTAGGGGTTATGGGTTGAATAATGAGTTAATGGTTAATGGATTAGGGATTGGGGGCTTAGGGGTTAGGGGATTTAGGCGCAGTTAGGGGTTAGGTGAATAATGAGTTAGTGGTTAAAGGATTAGGGATTATGGGTTTAAATGGGTCAGGGGTTTGGAATTAGGGTTTAAGGGATTATGGGTTAAGGGGTTACAGGTTTAGGGTTTATGGGGTTAAATGTGTTAGGGGTTTAGAGGTTTGGGGGGTTAGGGGATTTAACAGTTAATTATTTTAGGGGTTAGGGTTTAGGGGGTTAAATGGGTTAGAATTTTAGGGGTTTTGGGGGTTAAATGGGTTAGAGGTACATAGCATACCTTGTCACTCCCTCCTTAGCACACCTATCACTTGTTAATGTTCCCTATCACACACTCTTATTCATTCATTTCCACGCTATTGAAACTAGTCCTCCTTTATGTTTCCTTGGCACTCCCTAACATGTCTTAGGGCCACACCAAGTCATTGAAAAATAGTATTGTGTCTAGCCCAAAGTCTCCCTTTGTACGAAACTTCTTTTCCCATCCCCTTATCGTGTGAGGGCACCCAAGGAAACGAGTTCGGGGGGTTGGGTCGTGTCGTGTCATGTTGTGTGAGGGTGCCCATTAAGGAAACGCATTCAGGAAGGTTGGTTCGTGTGAGGGCGCCCCAAGAAATGCGTTCGGGCAGGTTGGGTCGGGTTTTGTCGTGTGAGGGCGCCTAGGAAACGTGTTCGAGAGGGTGGGGTCAGGGCAGGTCAGGTCGTGTCGTCTGAGGGCGCCCATTAAGGAAACACGTTGGGCAGGTTGAGTACTCGAATAGGGTCGTGTGAGGGTGCCCAGGTAAACGCATTCAGGTGGGTCGGGTACTCAGGTCAGGTTGTGTGAGGGCGCCCAGGGAAACACATTCGGGCGGGTCTGGTCAGGTCGGGTTGTTTGAGGATGCCCAAGGAAACACGTTCAGGCGGGTCAAGTTAGGTCATGTGAGGGTGGTCATATAAGAAATGCTAGGTTGTGACTGCCTGTGTGCCTTGTGCATGTTCATGCGACCCATTTTCCATTTTCTCCATCGTGCCTCCGTTCGGGCAGGTTGGGTCGTGTCGTGTAAGGGCGCCCAAGGAAACGCATTCAGGTTGGGTTGGGTCGGTTCATGTCGTGTGAGGGAGGTCGTATAAAAAATGCTAATTTGTGACCACCCCTGTGCCTTGTGCACATTCATGCGACCCGTTGTGGCACTCTTATTCATGTTGGTTGTTTCATAAAGGAAAGAAACATTGATGCAGGTTGTTTACCATTGTTTTTAATCAAGCAAAATCCAACCAAATTACCCGACCCGCCCAAACGTGTTTCCTTGGGCGCCCTCACACAACCCGACCTTCCCCGACCCGACTCGCTGGAACGCGTTTCCTTGGGCGCCCTCACACGACACAACCCGACCTAACCCACACGAACGTGTTTCCTTATGTGCCCTCACACGACCTGACTCAACCTGGCGCACGAACGCGTTTCCGTAGGTGCCCTCACATGACCCGACCCGAACCGACCCGAAACGATCGAACGTGTTTCCTTGGGCCGCTCAAATGACTAGACCCGACCTGACCCGCCCGAATGTGTTTCCTCGGGTGCCCTCACACCACACGACCCGAACTGACCCACTCGAACGTGTTTTCCTAAGAGCCCTCACATGACACAACCCGAATCGACCCTCCTGAACGTGCTTCCTTGAGCGCCCTCACACGACACGACACGACCCGACCCGACCCGCCTGAACGTGTTTCCTTCGACAGCCTCACACGGCACGACCTAATCAAACCTGACCCGACCCGCTTGGATGTGTTTCCTTGGGTGTCCTCACAGTACGACCCAACCCAGATGCGTTCCTTAGGTGCCCTCACACGACTCGACCTGAACTTCCTGAATGCATTTCCTTAGGCGCCCTCACAGTACGGCACGACTAGACCCGACCCGAATCGAACGTGTTTCCTTGGGCGCCATCACATGACTTGACCCGACCTCACATGCTTAAACGTCGATTAACTAGGCATGACGAGGGAGAAAACAACAAACGGGTCACACGAACGTGCACAAGGCACACGAGCAGTCACAACTTAGCATTTTTGGTACAGCCTCCCTCACACGATGTGACCTAAACTGCCCAAACGAAGGGTGCACAAGGGAGAAAACGGAAAATGGATCGCACAAACATGTAGTATAAGGCACACGGGCAGTCACAACTTAGCATTTTTTATTTGACCACCCTCACACGACCCGAACCGACCCAACCCGACCTGACCCAGCCGAACGCGTTTCCCTAGGAGCCCTCACACGACCCGACCCAACCCAAACTGCCCAAACGCATTTCCCTGGCACCCTCAGGTGAACCGACCCCACCCACCCAAACACGTTTTACTCGGCACCCTCACATGACTCGACCCGACCCGGCCTGCTCAAATGCATTTCCTTGGGTACCCTCACAGAACATGACCCAATCGACCTGCCTGAACGCGTTTCCTTGGGCGCCCTCACACAACCCAACGCGACCCGACCTTGACATGTTCCTTGGGCACCCTCACACGACCCGACCCAAACCAACCCGCCCAAACACGTTTCCTTGGGCGCCATCACACGGCCCGACCCGACCCAACCCACCCGAACATCGAAAGCACAAGGCACGAGGGCAGTCACAACTTAGCATTTTTTATATGGCCTCTCTGACACAATCCGACCTGAACGCTTTTCCTGTGGTGCCCTCACATGGCACGACACGACACACACGAATGAAGGGCGCACGAGGGAGAAAACGGAAAATGGATCGCACAAACATGCACAAGCAACATGTGTGGTCACAACTTAGCATTTTTATACGACCACCCTCACACAACTCGGCCTTTTTTTTTGGAATCTAAGCTTCTGTGATCCATAATATAAATTAGTAGAAATTCTTTCGGTAATAATCACATGCAAAAGAAGCCCGAACGCATTTCCTTGGGCGGCCTCACAGGGTACGACCCGACCAGACCCGACCCGCCCAAACATGTTTCCTTGGGTGCCCTCACAGTACGGCACGTCCTGACCTTATCCGACCCGAACACGTTTCCTTGGGCGCCATCACATGACTCGACTCTACCCGCATGCATGTGTTTCCTTGGGTGCCATCACATGACTTGACTCTACCCGCACGCACGTGTTTCCTTGGGCAGCCTCACACAACCTGATCACACGACTCGACCCAGATGCGTTCCTTAGGCGCCCTCACATGACCTGACATGACCTGACCCAGATGCGTTCCTTGGGCGTCCTCACACATGCCGACACAACCTGACCCTGACGCGTTCCATGGGCTCCCTCACATGACCCAACCCGACCTGACCCGTCCTCAATGTTGCACTTCCGACACTTATTAAAGAAACGTCGCATTTCCGACGTTTTCCCTAGAAAACTTTGCTATTCCAATGCTTTTGCCCTAAACGTCGCACTTCTGACAATTATTCCTGAAACGTCGCACTTCCGACGCTTTCCCTAAACGTCGGTATTCTGATGGTTTTCTCCTAACCGTCACACTTCCAACGCCTTTGTCCTAAACGTCGCTCTTTCGATAGTTTTTCCAAACACATCACTATTCCGATGATACCCCTAAACGTCGCTATTCTGACGATACCTTCTAAATGTCGCTAGAGCGACGCTTGTTGGTAGGATTGAAAAAATTGAGAAAATTGGAGAACTTTCCAATAATACGTCAAAACTGTTGGAACCAAAGTGTCAGAAAATTGACCATATGTACTACTGTATGGATTAATAACCCAAGATTACATGGCTCAAATCAAATCAAATCAATGATTTAATTTTCATACTAAGTTACTTTTGAATAAGTTGTGCGCATAGGGTTTGCATGGAAAAAAATCTTACGACACGAATACATCTCATTATATATAGGGCGACCCTATTTCGTACCTCACATTCACATTGTGACTCATGAGTAGCAAGGGTTAGGTCAAATAGTGTGACAAACTGTGACACTATCAAAATTAGTTGATGCAAATTAAGATCGATGGAGTCGCCTCTTGCCAGGGTTGTAAGCTTGTTTTCTTAGCAGCCTGCCATACAATAACAACCAAGATACAAAGAAATTGTTTGTTGAGAGCTAGAAACGATGTGTTGGAAATACTGAGATGGGGGGGGGGGGGTGAATCAATATTCCTTTCAATTAGTATTATTATTAATCTTTCAGAGCATTAATTAATCTTAAAATATTATCAGTGTTTGTACAATGATAGCAGTAAACAAAAGGAACACAAATTCACATATTTTTTAAGGTGGAAACCCCCTCTAAGACAAAAAAAACCCGAATGCTTCAATAATAATTCTTTAATATTCAACTCTAATTGAAAATAAAGCTCCAACTTCCTAGAATATAGAAAAGCATTCTTCTCTGGCTCCCACTGGATGGACGCTCCAACGCCCGAGATTCTTCAGTAGTCAACTGAACGGATGTCCCAACACCCAATGAGCTACAATTCACCCTAGGACCACCCTACCACCCTAAATTTTTCACAGACTTGAACCTGTTGGTGACTTCATGCACTAGCTTAGCACCACCCTACCACCCTATAGAAGAATAAAAGAAGAATGGACTCTCGTACCAAGGAAAATGATCCACTTAACGATGATATAGAATGATATAGAAGAAGAAGACACACTAGACCATAACCCCAACTATGACACTAATATCTAATGATGATCCTAGACCTCCCCACACTGCCTCTTGAATTCTTGGCAGGTAGACACTTGTACAAATTTTACAATGATGCTTTTACAATGACTCAGTACAATGATACATTTACAATGACTATATGCAGTGTTGTCCACGTGAAGACTTCATGTGGTGAACTTCTTGATGTCGTTTTGTACCTTGATTGTTGCTCTTGTCATGCTACCTTTTCTCACTTTTTAGAACATTAGATCATGCATCGAGTCTTATCTTGATGAATATATAATATCTGCAAAAAGTCTTCAAGGAAATACCCATGACATGATAATAGCAAAACTTACCTCGTCATGCAGAGCATATGTTAGTGCTAAACAAAAAAAACAAATTTGAATAAAAAGAATCTAATGCAATTAAGAGATGAACATGCATATACAAAATATGCTTACCTAGAGCTTACCTATGCTACACCTTTCTTTGCTTTTCTTCCCTAGAAATTCTGGTCCTTTGCATCCCTTGACAACACACGATCTAGCTTTTTCTTGCCTTCTAGGAGCTCGATATTGAATCTAGTGTATATTTGTTATTTCAGATCCCCAATATGTGATTTTCGGTCCTATAGTATTCATCTGAGTCTTCTTTCCAATGCCACATGTCTGATCCAATTTGGATTCTTCAAGACAAAGTTATGTCCAATCTATAACAATGACCTAATTATGGACGGGTTCAGTAGAGCGAACTTTTATGGCATGCCACATGTCATTTTTTCTTCACTAGAATTTGAAATTGATATAGAGAAAACTACAGTCCATGCACTATCTGCTATTTTTTACAGAATTCCAATCTGATACTCAGAGAGAGGGTTATAACGATTTTCCTAAGGTCGCCTCTTTGAGATGAAGTTCAAGAGCCTGCAAAAACCCTAACTTCCACAGATCATATCTCTGAAAATATTGCGCACCATGATCTGAAATTTTTACAGGAGCTTCGTCAGGATTTCGAATTCGCCTCATAAAAATTTCATCGTCTTAACCTTTGTATAAAAAACGTTATAGCGAAAATTCCATGATGACCTGTTTCGAGTAGCGAAATCCCTACATGAGGAGGATATGAGGATCACAATTTATATAAATGCTTAGGTTGAGAGGGACTTCAACAAGTGAACATGGGAGGGATTTTAGGAGCTTCAAAATTATTAATTATTGGATTTTCAATTACCCATGCCACAAACCCATAGGGTTTTAGCCCACTTACTGGGGTTACTAACTTCAAACATGACTATCTCTCAAATCGTGAAGAATTACGTGGCATGCCATATAACAACGAAAACATATCGAAAAGTAGAAACCATCAACAATATCCTTGACACGGAATATAGTAATTTGGTAGGTAAAAATTCCCATGCATGATCAGGGTAGCCCCTAGTGCTGCTTGGGTTGACATCAATGACAACCACTGCTCAACAATCTCCCCCTTTGGGATTGATGGAAACATTATTTCCCCCTTTGACATTAATGGCAAAGGGTAACTCCCCCTGACACACAACCATCTTGCAGACCTATATACACTTCCACTCCCCCTTTATATTCTGAATAAGAAAAATCTAATGAGAACTTGGGAGAATCCCAAGTTTCTGGCGAAGATATTCAAATGCTTCAAGAGGTAAAGGCTTAGTGAATATATCAATGGTTTGTTCTTTTGTACTAACATATTCAAGTTTTATATTCTTTTCAGCGACTTGTTCTCTAACAAAATGGTATTTGATCGGAATGTGTTTTATTTTTGAATGCATGACAGGATTCTTGGAGATGATGATGCCACTAGTGTTATCACAAAACATGAGAATAGGCTCATTGAATTGTAGTTGAAGATCTTGCAAAGTTTGTTTCATCCAAAGGACATGAGTACAACAAGTTGTCACTGCAATGTATTCTGCTTCCACTATAGATAACGAGATTGAAGTTTGTTTTTTTCTCAACCATGATACCAAACAACCACCTAGATATAATGTTGCTCCACTAGTACTCTTACGATCATCAACGCTTCATGTGCAATCTGCATCTGTAAAGGCTTGAATAATGAGATTGTTACCCTTGGGATACCAAAAGCCATATTTTTCTGTGCCCTTTAGATATCAAAGAATTCTTTTGATGACAATAATATGTGATTCTTTTGGTGCTGCTTGGAATCTTGCTACTTGTCCAACTGCTTGCATAACATCTGGCCAGGAGGCTGTTACATATAGAAGACTACCAATCATAGATATGTACAAACTCTAATCCACATCCTTAGATGAGTCGTCTATGCTCAATTTTCAACCTGTTACCATCAGAGTAAGGACGAGTTTGCAATCTTCCATTTTGAATTTCTTGAATATTTCCTTGATGTACTTGGCTTGAATTATAAATATTCCTTTCTCTTGCTGAGATATTTGAAGCCATAAGAAGTATGTTAGTTCACGAAGTAAATATATCTAGAACTCACTTTGCATGTTTGCAGCAAAGTTCTAATTACTTAGTTGATCATCATTGCTACGAAATATTATGTCATCCACATATACCTTTAATGTTATCTATTTGTACATAAAGATTGCTATCAGCGGTACCTTTCTTGAACCCTTGTTGATGTAGATATCCATCAAGACAAGCATACCATGCTCTGGGATCCTACTTGAGACCATATAGAGCCTTGTGTAACCTGCAAACATAGTCTTCTTTTTCTGATAGTAGAAAACCTTCAAGTTGTTTGATGTAAAATTCTTCTTCTAATTTGCCATTCAGAAATGATGACTTAACATCCATTTGGTAGAGTTTGATTTTTCTTGAACATGCACAGGCGAGAAACATTCAGATAACTTCCATTCTAGCAACTGGTGCAAATTTTTCGTCAAAATCCATTCCTTACACTTGTGCATATCCTTTGAAAACCAATCTTGCTTTGTTTCTAGTAAACTATCCATCTTCATTCAGTTTGTTCCTAAACACCCATTTAGTCCCAATGACATTTTTATCTTTTGGTCGTGGAACTAATTCCCAGGTGTTATTCTTCTCGATTTGATCCAATTTTTCATTCATAGCTGCTACCCAATGTTCATTTTGGCTGGCTTCCTCAAAAATACTACGCTCAAAGGTTGCTAGAAAAGCAATGTGAGTTTGTTGTGATGAACGAAACTGTGAACTTTCATTTATGTCACCAATGATTTGATTTTATGGATGGTTATTTTGAATCCATTCTTTTCTTCTCTTTAGAGGAGCTTCTTGTTGTTGTTGTTCTGGTATATCTTGATGATCATTATTTACTTCTTCCTGATTGATAGTTTCTTCTTGTTCTAGAATTTTCTCTATGTCCTTTTTAGCCTTTGTCTCAAGTTTCAAAGATTCTAGATCCTCATCATTATTCGTTAGAACACCATCTTCGTCAAATGTAACATTTATGCTCTCCACTATCTTTTTTCATCTTAGATTATAGCATTTATAGGTCGTTCTTTTGCATGAGCAACCAACAAAGATACCTTCATCAACATGTGATTCAAACTTACCCAACTTTTGATCTTCTCTTTTGATATAAAATTTGCTTCCGAAGATTCTGAAATATTTTACATTAGCCGGTTTTCCTTTCCATAATTCATATGGGGTCTTGTTGCAATTATTTCAGAGAAGACTTCGGTTGATAATGAGGACTGTCGTATCAATTGCTGAACTCATAATTTTTCATCCAATTTTGAGTCCTTCAACATTGTTCTACCCATTTCTTGTACGGTTTTATTCCTTCTTTCAGCAACTCCATTTTGCTGAGGTGTTCGTGCTGTTGAAAATTGTCTTTTCATTCCATTTTCGTCACAGTATTGCTGAAATAATTTGGAAGTGAATTCTCCGCCATTATCTGATGTTAGACACTTTATTTTCAAATCAGTTTCATTTTCGACCAACTCCTTATAGATCTTAAAGCACTCAAATGCTTTAGATTTTTTCTTTAGGAAACTAATGGCTACCATCCTGGTATATTAATCTATCATTAACATGAAATATAATTCTCCATCTAAGCATTTTGTTCTCACAGGACCACATAGATCAGTATGTATCAATTCCAATGGATGTGATGCAAATTGTTCTTTTTTTTTAAATTCGACTTTTGTTTGCTTGTCGTTCCAACAGGCCTCACACAATGTGTTGGAAGGTTTTGATATTTTCATCATTTCTCATAGTGCTTCCTTTTTGTTTATCCTGACAAGATTGTCAAATTTTATGTGACCCATTCGTTTGTGCCATAACTATCTTTCATCTTCTTTAGCTAGTAGACATGCTTTAGTTTCTTCATCCAGAACATCTATGTCGTTTGGAGCTCGACTTGTTGTAGCCACAATTTTACCATACCTGCATTCCTTGATTTCACATTTTGTGGAGTTGAATAGCATTGTGTGTCCTTGAACACACATTTTTCCAACACTGAGCAGATTGTGATTCATGTTTTCAACCAATAGAACATTCTTGGCTAGAACATCTTTGCTTCCAAGAGTGACGGTACCTGATCCTATAACATTTGAATATCCATCATTTCCAAATGATACGGTTCCATCCTTCTTCTCTTTCAGAGATACAAATTTCTTTCTATACCCAGTGACGTTAAACAACCGCTATCAACATACCACACATCTTTGTTGTTTTGAGCCTTGAGAGTGAGAGCACGATTATCAACCTTCTTCTTCTTCCATGTTCCTTCGTTCTGTGGCTTCGAAGATTCTTTTGGAGGATTTTCAAGTATGCAGTCTCTAGCTATGTGTCCAAAGTTTCAACATTTGTAACATTCCATGTTATTTCTTAAATGTTCAAATCTATTGATGTTTCGTTGAGCCCTAGGAGGTTCATATTTTACATATCTCGTGGAATTGTATTGGTTCATAGTGTTCGAAATACTGAGAGGGTGGTGAATCAGTATTTATTTTCAATTGCTAATTATTGCCAGTTAGATTCTTCAAAATTAAAAACAGAGAGGTGTATAATAATGATATTAAGGATTAATCAGAACTTCAATCCATTTTTTTTATAATAGTATACAATAGATGAGTGAAGGGCACCAACCCCTTTAATGAAATAGGCACCAACCTATTGCCAAGCACCAACTTGGACTTTGATAAAGCTTCGACCTCTAGGGCTTTGACCCTATCTTCTCAAGGAACCAACCTTGTATTTAGGGGCACCAACCCCTAGGACACCAATCCTTTAGTCTTATTTTGATAATAAATAAATGGTGTACTTACTTGAATTTCTTCAATAGAATTCTGGAATCCAACAACTTGAGTTTGACTGTCCAAAGTTCTTCAACTTTCAAGCCTCCACTATTTTCTACTTAGGCCTTGATGATCTCCAACACATTTGCCTCAAGGTGCTGCACTGTATCTCAGTGATATCCTTGTAGCCCTCACCACATCCAGGTCCGAAGTTATGTTTCCTCCACAGTCAATAGCAATAAATCCGAGATTATGTTTATAGCTCCGAGTTCATAAAGGCTAGTCCACAGTCCGAGCTGTGATGAGATATGTGTTTTTTTTACCACAGTATCTAATATTTAATCCTTCACATAATAGTCACTGCACCGAGATTTAGTCACTGCACCGAGATTTTGTCTATCAAGAATGTTACATAACCAAACTCCTATAGGACTGAGGTCCGAAGTATTGTAGTTCTTTGGCAATCTGAACTTTCTTGTATAGTACCAATTGTTCACAGGTCGAGATGATCTTATTCCAGTTACTTCATTCCACAAGTCCGAGGTGAGGGAGATGAGGTATGTGTGACTGTTCTGGACCTAATGATCACAAGTTACACTGCTCAGTCTACAATTCCAACCCTTCAAGCTTTAGATACGAATTATTGTCTTTAAGGTAAACCATTGGTTCATTGCTCACAGGTGGCTTTCCACTGTTCTAGTCCAAGCTACACAGATCAGCAATTTCTCAATCCGAGCTCCACAGAGATTAGGCTAGAGACTGTAATTCTTCCACAGGACTGAAATCCAAGCTTTTAAATGAACTCTACAGGTGGCTATCACTTCCTCGGTCTCCTCAGTTCACGAGTTGTGAACTACCCTTGCTGTGATCTACACTGAATTATCTTCACCGAAAAATTGATGATTCTGAAATGGATGAACGCATATTTATATATATAGTAGTTTGTCCCTATGAAGAGACACATCCATTGGAAGAAAGGCCGATTGCATAGGTCGGCTTGACTGTAAATATAATTTTTTATAGGTCGGCTTGACTGTAAATATATATTTTTATCTTAAAAATTTAGTTTCTCACAAACTAATGGGAGTTTCGGGGCAAGTAAGAGCTTGTTGGAAAGAGGGAAAAATCCTCTTTAATATGGTCTAGGATTCATTGTGAAAGGATGCCTCCAAGGTGTCTAAAATTATTTTTCTTTGTCACTGTTTCATAAAATTTTAGTGCAGAAGGTGATTGGGACAGTAAGAGATCATTAGAGCTTCCTCATAATGGTGTGTCTTCCATGTCATCATATGTCATAGTGCAGCATCTATCAATCTTCCATTAAGAGAGCTCATCAAGAGAGCCTATATTCCATCAATGACAATTATTGACCAACACGTAGGGTACTTGTGACATTCTACATCTTTATGACCAAATTTTCCACATGAATAACAATAGCCATTAAAAATATGTTGGTACCTAGATGGAAATATTCGTCAAGGAATTGTCTTCCAAGGTTGTTCTTGTGAATCTTGTCCAATGAAGTCTACATGCATGTCAGATCTCATAGGTTCATTGTATTTTGTTGTAGAAGGTCTTGCTTCTTCTTCTTTGTAACTAAGGCCAATTTTGTCGTTGTAAGATTGCTTATTGTTGATGAGTTCTTCCAATGCCCTTACGTTGTTGGCATAGTTTTGGACAATTTTTCCCTTCTTCACTTCCTTACGTAGCGATACTACTTCGGCTTCTAATGCTTCCCTTTCTTGGTTTCTTTCTTCCAACTTCTTTTTAAGTGACTCTTCAATACATTTGTGTTCTTCAACTTTAATTTTGAGACATTGAACTTGTTCTTCAAGAGTATTGGAACAGATCTTCTCAGCCTTGAGCTCTTTTATAACCCTAATTACCTCCTTAGAATTTTCTTCTATGGTCAACCATTCTTCTTCATTGTTTGATACCTCTTGTTTATTGTGTGTGGCCATAAACAGTACTCTCTCATTGGCTTCTTCTTCGTTGTCACCGTCTTCATTGGATGATGAGCTATCTTCTTTAGAGAGAGTTCCTTTTGAATCCTTTCTTTTTGCCTTGCTTTTTGAATTTCTTAAAGCGTTCGTACATTTCGCTGTGAAATGCCCAACCTTACCATAGTTGAAACATAACAATGGAATTTTAACTTTGAATTTTCCCTTACCAATTTTTAGTTTTCTCATAAAGTAAGCATATTCTTCATCTGAAAGACCTTCTTCATCATCTCATTTTTATTCACACTTGCAGGTGCAGGTCTTTTCCTTTGAAGGTTGTTTGTCCTTATTTGTTTTCTGAGATGCAACAAATGCAGTTTCTAGATGTGAAGTACCCTCTTATTCATCAAGTCTCATTTCATATGCTATGAGAACTCCATGTAATTCCTCTTTATTGAGTTTGTCCAGATTTGCACTGTATTCTAAAACCGATACCTTTGGGTTGAATCTCTCTGGTAACATTCTAAGAATATTTTGTATAATAGTCTTCTCGTCAACTGGCTCTCCCAATCCTTCCAGAGTGTTGGTTATTTCATCAACGTGTTGCAAGTATGCAACAATGTTGCCATCTTCTTTCATTCTGAGTTACTCAAATTTTGCTCTATAGATTTGAAGCTTTGCTTCTTTGACATTTGAGTCACCTGCATATATATTCTCAAGCTTGTCCCATACATTTTTTACTTTTTTACAACCCAACACCTTATGATAAGAAAATTCAATAAGTCCACTGATAATAATATTCTTTGATTTTGCATCATTTACCAAATTCTTCTTACCTTGTTCATCCGCGATTGGTGTAAAGCCATTTTGAACAGTGTCCCATACTTCGTAACCTTGCGCCAAGAGATAGACCTCCATTCTTCCTTTCCAGAGTGCATAATTATTTTCATTGAAGAGAGGAACATCATTCTTAGTATGTTCCATGACCTCCTTCCAGCTGTTAAACTGCTATTGAGAGAACCAAGCTCTGATTGTAGGAATTTACAGGGCAAGTTCCCTAGATCAAAAACCAAAGGTCACTGCTCACAAACAGATCACAAATCAGTACACTATTATATCACATGGTTAAAAACCTCAAAGAGGGAAATAGTCCACAACCTGAGCCAACACAACCACTTCAAGGAATCCGAACAAATGACTCTCCATGCTCTTTAAATAGAGATCATGGACCAATCGGGTGTTAAGCCACGAATCAAGTGTCGTTAATACCGAGGAGAGAGTGAACCATCAGATCACTACAAATCGTGACTATCATATTATAAGTTACAAATGTACATAGTAAAGAAACACACTTTACCTAACTCTACACTATACTAAGTTATACTTAACTATTTTCTATGTGTCGGAATACCCTAACACTGATACCAATTGTTGGAAATACTGAGAGGGGAGGGTGAATCAGTGTTCCTTTCAATTAGTGTTATTATTAATCTTTCAGAGCATTAGTTAATCTTCAATTATTATTTCTATTTGTACAATGACAACAGTAAACAAAAAGAATACAAATGCACACAGTTTTTAAGGTGGAAACCCCCTCCGAGACGAAAACCACCTGAATGATTTTCTAATAATTATTTAATGTTCACCTCCAATTGAAAATAAAGCTCCAACTTCCTAGAATATAGAAAAGCATTCTTCTCCAGCTCCCACTCGATAAATGCTCCAATGCCTGAGATTCTTTAGTAGTCAACTGAACGGATGCCCCAACACCCAATGAGCTACAAATCACCCTAGCACCACTCTACCACCCTAAAGTTTTCACAAGCTTGAACCTGTTGGTGACTTCATGCACCAGCCTAGCACCAACCTACCACCCTATAGAAAAATAAAAGAATAATGGACTCTCATACCAGGGAAAATGGTCCACTTTACAATAATATAGAATGATATAGAAGAAGAAGACACACTAAACCATAACCCCAACTATGACACAAATATATGATGGTGATCATAGACCTCCCGACACTGCCTCTTGAATTCTTGGCAAATAGACACTTGTACAAATTTTATAATGATGCTTTTACAATGACTCGGTACAATGATATCTTTACAATGACTATATGTAGTGCTGCCCACGTGAAGACTTCATATGATGAACTTCTTGCTGTCATTCTGTACCTTTATTGATGCTCTTGTCATGCTACCCTTTCTCACTCTTCGAAACATTAGATCATGAATTGAGTCTTATCTTGATGAATATATAATACCTACAAAATGTCTTCAAGGAAATACCCATGACATGATAATAGCAAAACTTAACTCATCCTGTAAAGCATATGTCAGTGCTAAACAAAAAAAAAACAATTTAGAATACAAAGAACCTAATTTAACTAAGAGATATCATATACAAAATATACTTACCTGAAGCTTACCTTTGCGGCACCTTGCTTTGTTTGGTTGACCTAGAAAGTCTGATCCTTTGCAACCCTTGACAACGCATTATCTAGCTTTTTCTTGCCTTCTAGGAAATCGATATTGAATCTCGTGTATATTTGTTATTTCAGATCCCCAATATGTGATTTTTGACCCTGTAGTAGTCCTTTGAGTCTTCTTTCCAACGCCACAGGTCTGACCCAATTTGGATTCTTCAAAACAAAGTTATGCCCAATCTTTCAGAATGACCTAATTATGGACTAATTTAGTAGAGAAAACTTGTACGACGTGCCACGTGTCATTGTTACTTCATTCGACTCTGAAATTTATATAAAGAAAACTACAGTTCGTGCACTATCCGCCACTTTTTACAGAATTCTAATCTGATACTCAGAGAGAGAGTTGTGACGATTTTCCCAAGGTCACCTCTTTGAGATGAAGTTCAGGAACTTGTAAAACCCCTAACTTCCACATATCATATCTTCAAAAATATTGCGCACCATGATCTAAAATTTTTACAGGACCTTCGTTAGGATTTCGAATTCGCCTCATAAAAATTTCAGCTTCTTAACTTTTATAAAAAACGTCATAGCGAAAATTCCACGATGATCTGTTTCGAATAGCGAAATCCCTACATGAAGAGGATATGAAGATCACAATTTATATAAATGCTTAGGTTGAGAGGGACTTCAACAAGTAAACGTGGGAGGGATTTTAGAAGCTTAAAAATTATTAATTATTGACTTTTCAATGACCCATGCCACAACCCATGGGGTTTTAATCCACTAACTGGGGTTACTAACTTCAAACATGAATATATCTCAAACCGTAAAGAATTGTGGTGTGCCATATATCAACAGAAACATCTCGACAAGTAAAAACCATCAAAAATATCCTTGACATGGAACATAGTAATTTGGTAGGTCGAAATTCCCATGCATGATCGGAGTATCCCCCGATGCTGCTTGGGTTGACATCAATGACAACGACTGATCAACAAGATGGACATCGCGGAATAGCTTCGTATCACCCTCACAAAACTAGTAATCCTTCGTAGACAATCCAGAGCTATTTGAATGCTATTTGAAAATAAAATTCTCAGAAAAGAAATGAATTTCTTGATCACTTATCACATCATATAAGATAATAATAGATTTAAGTTGGAAAACTCTTAATAAGAACATTGATTTGCTTTATTTTCTAATGAATGGCAACTTCCAAAAACTCTTACCACCACAACAATGGTATCAATTTTCTTTTATAAATTTTAACGTCAATTTTGTCACTATGGAGGGAATGATGTTAGTTGCAGAGCAAACACATATTTCCCATCTTTTGCTCGAAAATTGCATAAAGTTGGAAACACTACATGACAATGTGTCCTTTCCAATGCAGTGGTGTCGTTCAAATGTAATATTCTATACGACCTCGTGTTTGAATTATGTTCCTCAACTTTACCAAAATAATCTATTTGCATCTATTGGAGTCTTATTAGAATCGGGTTAATAACCCTGTACTTGCAAAATGTGCTAGTAGGAGAACAATGTTAGCTAAACATTTAAGACATGCAAAAACATTATCTAAAATAATCAAACTTTCACTTAAAAATAGTTCTAATTTCTTATATATTTTGGATGGACAACTTTACTTTTTATGGTCCAAACAGATTTTGCACCATCCCATTGCAATAAAATAAAAATTGATCAACATGATTGACAATATTCTTGATGTATTGGGCAATGCTCTTAGTTTTTTATACCCAAATTTTAACAACAAAAGCAACCAACCAATAAAAGCATGTAATGCAAAAATCATCAAATAAGTACAAGCCACAACTCGTCCACACAAGGAATACTACTTTATCAACATAAAATAAAAATTGAGCAACATAATTGACAACCCTTTTGATGGATTAGGCAATGCTAGTAGCTTTCTATACCCAAATTTTATCAAACAATTAAGCAACAACAAAAACTACCAACCAATAAAAACATTTAATGCAAAAATCATCAAATTGGTCAATTTCAAGTTATAATAATCAATATATGTCATTTACTTATACTCAATCAATAAATTAAATGGTTAAGTGATAGATTTTCTTGGTAAAATGCTTCAATTTTGCATACAATATTCAATTGTTTTGTCTTATTATGTCTTTATTGTTTTTTACTTTAATTTAGCTATATTTAAAACCAGTTGTATTTAATGAGATTTTTTGGAAGCTTTTCTAGTAGATTTTTCTGGTCTAATTTCTCTAAAATCCATCAAAAATTCATTGAAATCACAAACTTGATGGGTAAGGTTTTTCTGGGTCCTCAATCCATATATACAGTAAAAAGATTCAGTTTAAATATCACAAATCAAGATTTCATCTCAAAATTTTCAACCCCACCATAAACTCCAAAAAGTAGCATTAAAGAAAACTCCAATTTAAACTAAAGAGCAGGGCTAGCTACTATGTAGCCTTTGTTTGAAATATGAGTGCATAATATGGTGTATAATTTAATTGACCTCAAACTATTCAAATTTTTTAAAATTGTAATCTATTGTAAGAAAAAAGGAAAATAAATTAATACCACTTTAAATGTAAAACAAAGTTACAGTATTCTATTTAAACTATCCTATATCCATCCTAATCACGAACCATGAATCAATCAAGGGTCTAGAAGGATCAAACCTTTGGAAGTGCAAAATTTTCTTCAAATTTTGCTAAAAAAATAAATTTGAATCTATAGATATATAAGTTGAATTTTATTAAATATTTTATGGTAGATTTTTTTTTGAATTTGAACGTGGTCAGAACCAACCAGGTGACTTTGCCCCCACAGACCAATCAAGAAAATTGCATTTTAAAGTCTTGATCCTTTTGCCAACAATTAAATCAAGAAAACATACCATTACATAGTTGCGAACAAACTTCTAGCATACCCTCCGGAACTTCTTATCATCAATATGAGCTTATAAACATCAGATCTGCATTTCACTATCGCCAAAGAGAATAAAAGAGTTGCAGGGTAATTAGGGGAACGTGATTAGAAATCTGCGATTTAAATCAAATATGGGAACTAATTCCCTGTTAGTTTTCTTCCAAAACCTACTTCTTTGCACATCCAGTTACAACAGAAAATATAGAGTATCAAAGAAATTGAAAC
Source organism: Pinus albicaulis (assembly GCA_034641835.2). Lineage (NCBI taxonomy): Eukaryota > Viridiplantae > Streptophyta > Pinopsida > Pinales > Pinaceae > Pinus > Pinus albicaulis. The sequence continues at coordinate 1,782,469,405 of CM076580.1, read as the reverse complement.
GCGGAGTCACGACTTGTCCTAGAGGTTACAATTTAACTCCGAGTATGTGGAAATGACTTTGGAGAATTAACAGAAACCTTCAATGGCTGACTCCTCCAACAGACCCACTTCTACAAGGTTGAACTGATGGAGCTTCAAAGGTAGTCCTGGAAATGCCGAAATCGAAGGTCTACTACAAAATAGCTAAGCAGACAATCTTTAATTATGCGCGTGTCGCATAATTAAAGATAAGCTTCTAATAAAGTCCAGGCAGTTGCACCATAATAAAGCCTTTAAGATTGCAGCAAATCTACATATATGAAAGCTGATTTTGAAAGGTAATATAGCACATGAGGTGATGCCTGAGAATGAGTGAGATAAGCGTAATTTATTGTTGGACGCTGTGATTCAAGAAAGAAGAGAATTAGTAAATGTCCTCATTTTCAAGAATAAATGTCCTCGTTTTCAAGGGTCTTCGTGTTAGATGAACGCTAATAGGGTTCCAGACAAACTTCGTGTTAGATGAACGCTAATAGGTTTCCAGACAAACTTCCTCGTGCTAGATGAGCGCTAATAGGGTTGCATACAAACTTCCAAATGGGGTTTGGGGTTGTTCACTGACGACACAATTTCATTTGAAATTCTTGCTAGAATTTGGTGAAAAAAAATTGCAGTGAGTGTTTGTTTGAATTGCTTTTTTAATGATGGAAATGGATTCAACATCATCAAAATCTCCTGAGTCACCCAATTCTTGCTAGAATTTGGTGAAAAAAAATTGCAGTGAGTGTTTGTTTGAATTGCTTTTTTAATGATGGAAATGGATTCAACATCATCAAAATCTCCTGAGTCACCCAATTCTTGCTAGAATCTGGTGAATTTTTTTTTGCAGAAATTTGATAATGGGAATGTTTATTTGAATAGTTTTTTTTATGATGGAAGTGGATTCTAACACCATCAAAAACACCTTGTCACTCAAAATCCTGAAACTTCACAACTATAACCCAAATTTCCAAAAATTCTTGCCAGAATTTCTCAACATCATTATTGAAATTTCCATTATTTTCCAAACAAAATTGTGACCTCATTAAACTACAGACTTCCAAATAAAAGTACAAAGGTGATATTGTTCCTATTAGAACAAAAGTGATACAGTGTGTGTTGCCACAACATTTGTGGCAAAACATCGAAGAAAATATACTAAACCATTTTAATAATGATAAGGTGTCATCAGTGAAAGATAATGCACTCAATGAGCAAACTGAGATGACAACCTAAGGAGACTACATGAAGAAACAAAAGTTCATAATGTGTAAACATCATGAAGAAACAAAAGTTCCATAATTTGTAAACATCAATCAGCTTTTGAATAATGTTATTTACGGTTATCTCCCTTTTACGGTTATTTAAGCATGATCATTCTAGAGGAAAAAAATATGATAGTCACTCTTAACATTGTAAGACTCCTGAAAATCAGATTACCAAAGAAATTTTGCCAATGCTGTACAAAAATTATCTCGTTCACATGCAAGGGCCGAATGGTTTAGGAATCAGACCCAAGTCACATTGATATCTATTATCACATCTGCTTCATGAAAATGTACAATTCTATACATGGTGACAATATAAATATTGTACTTCACAATAAAAAGAGAGTTACATGGATTCTTCTATCCCATCTTTAGCTGCAACCATGCTCCAACAAACTTCTCTACAAGGAACATTGCCAAATCACTGTTCCTTTTGTTAGAAGTTTTGACCCTCTAAACACCCACTCTTTTATCTGCACCCACAGCTATCTGCTCTCATGCGACACTCTGAATGCTATAAGCCACTTCTTGGCTTTGAGAAAACCTTTGAACATGCACTTTCACAGAGATTAAATCTTCCATTGTATGATGTTCGTGATTAAAATTCCACAGCACCTTCCTTTTTTTTTTCTAAATTCCACAGCACCTTTTAACTAGCTGAACGAGCAATATCTTATGTCAGTGAGATGCCTTCTAAAACCAGTTGTGTCAGGGCAGTTGACCTATTTTAGCATTAAAACTTAAGATTTTAGCCCTTCTAACCAAAAAAGGAGGGCATAACACAAGATCCTACTCCGTCTATGTTTTGAAGTAGTAACTAATTAATGATCCTTAATGTTCGCTGAAGACCAAAATGGATGCTTTGTACAGCATTTTAGCATCCAATTTTAATGTATAAAGAGTCCTTCCAGATTATACCCAAAGAATTTGGGTATAGCAGAACTATACACTGAAAATGCATGCATGGTTGATTATGTACGTTTGGGCATAAAATAATACATTTGTCTTCATAAATAATTTCAGAGCATGGACCGCAGATAATGTTGTTACAGTTGGGGTACAGCATACTGCCTCCATAAATCAGCCACAGTGACCCATAAGGTTAGCCATTAAAATTACTGTGATGGAGAACATTATGGTCTGCAGCAAAACTTAAACTAGAGGAGTCCCAGAAACTTATCATTCAACTGCTCCCTTCCCAAGTTTAGATGGCAATAATTCTTGAAAGAACCCATTGACCAGACTCTTCAAGAGATTCTTAAAAGTGATCTGTAAAAATACCAGAGTCGTCATTTTCCTCAGTGAACCTTTCATAGAACTTAATCACCTTAGGGTGTGCCTTGATTTTCGATGGATCGAAACCAGTGAGTTGAAGCCCTTCGAGGCTCCTTACACGAGAAAGGGCCACATAAACCATGCCATACTCAAATGCACTGGACAGATCAGTTTGAACTCTATCCAATGTCATACCTTGGCATTTATGCACAGTAAGTGCCCATGATAGGATAAGTGGAACCTGCCTTCTACTAGCCACCACTGCTTTCCCCTCATGGACCTCCCACTCAACAGGTCTTAAAACCTGTTCTGTTTGAAGGCAATGAAAACGCACAACTGGCCAAAGACCTCTTGAACTCACATCCCGTGATTCCCTCATCTCACTGCAGGTAAACCCTGTAACCACACCCCTGGCGCCATTCACAAGCCCTATTTCTACATCTAAATTCCAAATAAGCACCACTTGGGCACCTTCACAAAGAAAGAGCTCCTTGGGAGCCACTCCAGTATATAGCAAATACTTTTGGGCTCCTGTATCGCTGGCTGTAAATGGGATAATTTCTTTGTTCAATGCCATTAGTTCGAAGTCATTCACTCGTCTTACATTAACTTTTGTGGGAAAAAGTCGTGTTGCGGTTATACCATGAGTCCAACTTAACGGCCCTGTGCAGTTACTAAGACTCACTTTGGTATTAGGGCTGCACCTACCCCTGCGAATCTCATTCAGCATAACTATAAACTCTTTGTCTGTTTGCCTAAACACTTCATTCAATTCAATTTGCATATCAAAGCACTTAGTCCAGCACTTAGCTTCAAAAGCAAATTGCTTCCTTAAATTTGGAGGTTTCACAGGTGGAAGCTGAAAGAAATCCCCAGTGACAACCAGCTGCAATCCACCAAATACTCGTTTGTTCCTCCTTATATCCCTGGCTATATAATCTAGCTTGTCAAAAAGCTCGCCATCGATCATACTTATCTCATCAATTATCAAAGCCCCTGCAGACCTCCACCTTTTCAAGGCCTCCGAATTTACCCTGCCGCTAATTATGGATGCTAAAACAGGGGCAGGTTTATCCCCTAACCCGACCCCAGCAAAAGAATGCAACGTTCTACCATTTAGAGCACATGCAGCAATCCCAGTTGATGCAGTAACAAATACAGAATCGGTGTCATACAGTTCAACAAGTACTCTTTTAGCAAATTCAAGCAAGTAACTCTTACCGGTACCCGCTGATCCTGTCACAAATACAGACTTCCCCTGGGAGATAGCTTCCAGTACTCTCCACTGCTGATGACAAAATGTTGGAGTCTTCCATGTCGATGTTTCAAAAAATCTTCCATCAAAATCATCATCATCCGACCATGAACCATTGTTAATCCCTTCAGATTGGGTATTTTTACTGCCAATTTCCCAGAGACGTATTAAGTCTTCTTCATTGCTCTGACCCAAAAAATTCTGAAGTGCATCCTCCAAGTTGTAGGGCGCCAGAGATGGTTCAAGGCAATCATGTTCCCCATTTTCAGAATTATTTCGTATGCCCTCCAAATTATAGGGCACCCGAGATAGTACAGAGGAATACCTGTTTTCAGCTTGATTATGCAGAGAATATGTGTCTTCGCTCTCTGCAGGAACGTGATCCTCCACTGGTGCACAATATGAGCCGTTGCTCTCGTCAGGAATCTGATCCTCCACAGATGCCCAATATGACCCACTGCCCTCTGCAGAAAACCGACCCTCCACAGGTGCCCAAATTTCATCATTGAAGAGGTCACTTGGTTTATGATGTAGCTCTGCATTGTTCAGCGCCTGGTCATTACATCCTTCTCCACAGGAGCTGAAAAGCCTTCTCCGTGCCCTGACACTGTGATGTAGCTCCCGCACTCTGTCGGGTTGAGGACTAGGAGGGCTGAAGAATTGAACTGTGCTACTACCAAAGCTGTCTGATTCAGTCTTAATGGAGTTGGACTCAGCCATTTTCTCAACGGTTGTTGAGAGCTCTTTCCACTGAATCTGTAATCAAAGAAGCATGTAAGAGTTGTAAACCGACAAAGCATTATTTCTATACAATGAAGCAAACCCACCCTGAACTTTTTGCATACCGCTATGCTTTCCAATAACTTGAAGAACACGTTTCACAAAAGATGTACAGTAGAAAATTAGACAGCTCGATGGCTATATAGCGTGGGCTTTGCTATCTTAGAAATTATGAAAATGTATATGCCGTAGCGTATGCTCAGTTACATATCATTCAAAATTGTGCAATATGCGCTGTGTGCCGTCGACCCAATGGCACAGAGCTCAATATGCATAATATTTAATGGAAGTGTCTTTCGTTCGACGAATTGCAAGTTGATGGGACAGCTCCGAGACAGTTCTCGCCGGCGACTCCGGCAGCTTTCCGGCAACTCGCGAATCGTGGACCCTGCCTCCGCCACTCGCTCCTTCGCGCCGCTCCTCCTGGCCAAGCATGATGCGTCCATCTCATACCATCAGCGACATCCATGCATCATCTATTTTGAATTTGAAATTGGATGCGATTTGAATATTTGTAACTGGGCGCGATTTGAATTTCAATTAAGTTATAGTTTTGCAGTGTTTCAAGAGTGAAGGAGTGCGAAGATGGGTATATTCGTTATCTCCAGAATGCCATTGGAATCCTCGTGCTCTCCGTCGGCCCTCTAATGCCCGCCGTGAAATCCATTGCCAGCGACAGCGAGGGCTCCGATCTGCTGGAATGGCTGGACAGGCAGAGGGCAACCTCGGTGGTGTTTGTGTGCTGTTATATTGACCCTGACCCTCTCCATTGTTCACAGACCGCCATTGCAGCAGCTGCCATTAATGGGAAGATAGACGTGCCTTTACAACAACAGGGTGCACACAGAGCAACCATTAAGCGGTCATGTGACACTGCAGATCAGGCTGAGGAGGCGAAGTACCGCCATGTAGGAGGCAACAGTGAAAGGCTTGGCGCCACTGTGCAGAGAGTGATGGCGATGAGGGAGCGACAGACGACTCCGTGGGCGATGTAAAAGGTATAGGCGCCATGAGAAACCTCTGCAATATTAACAACACTCTGTCTGCATCAGCATGCTGTAACAGCACCGCGGAAGAGGAAGGGAATGTAGGGCTTCGAAGTGGGTCCATGAGATATCAGCGCTTTACTGCCCTGCATCAATGGTAGACGAAGATCAGTATTGTAGCAGTTTAAAAAAAGCCCCAGATCTTGGAAATAATATTACTTGCCAGGCATTCCATTCCGTTCCTCTACCTGACAGATCAGCAAAAGCACAGTCCAGATAGGTATGTTTGTATCTGGTTTATATTTTGTTCACTGATCGTGTGGTTTATGTGGACGTAAGAGTTGGAATATTTTAAGCAATTTCATGTGCTCTAATGGCTTGAACATTGTTTGTTCAGCTTATATCAAAGACTGAATTCCCAAAAAAAATAAAAAATAAAGATTCGTTTGGGAAGTTGACGAATCTCCAAACTATTGCCCTGAGAGAGTGTGACAGTCTGCAGGTGCTTCCAGATTCGTTTGGGAAGTTGACGAATCTCAAAACTATTGACCTACGATGGTGCGGGAGTCGGGTGCTTCCAGATTCGTTTGGGAGCTTAATACAACTTGAAGATCTAAAGTTTCATAGATTGACCGTCTCCCCCGAAGTCTTTGAAAAGATGCAGACATTTAAATGCTCAGGTGTCATTAATTTCGACGATGTCGAAGTATTGCCTGCACCTTTGGGAGAAATGTAATTGTTACCATATCAGTTATGGTTTGGGAATTTGAAAAGCCGCCTGATTTGAAATGGAGGGTGTATGCAATCAATATACAGTTGAATTGATGACTTAGGTGTAGTAGGTGGAATTTTTTTATAAACGCTTTCATACCATTTTATTTAATAGTGGGATTCGATTATTATGTTAAGTGGATAAATCATATATTATATACTGTAATAGATTTATGTGAATTATATTATATATTAATATTATTTTTATATGTTAATAAATAATATTAATAAACTATTCTATAAAAATGTAATAATATAATTATAAATTTACAATCAAGTTAGATTTTAAAAGAATATATAGTCTTTTCATTTGTGAGGAAAAATATCTTCTCCATATAACAATTAATATAATAAAATAATATGTAATATTGGTATATTTAATAGTTAATATAAAAAATAATATTTAAGATTTTTATATTTAAAAGTTTAAATATTTTTACAATAAGAGTAATTATATAATTTAAATGATTGGTAAAAATTGATAGGTTTTAATCCATAATAAGTGTTAAAATACTTACATTTATTATATGATACATCTTATTTTGCTAAAATTCTAAAAATTAACTAAATTATAATTTTATCTTAAATTATTATTAATACTTTAAAATAATAACAAGTGCTACATTGTAGCTATTACATGTTACTTAGCCAAACTAAAGTAAAAATAATTCAAGTTAGTGTTAAGGTTTATAATTCAGTGAATTTAGGTTTTACAGATTGATTGGTAAATTGAGGTATTTTCTTAATTATAATTATGTATTGTGGCTATGGAGAATCTAATCCTAAGCAACTACAATAATAATATCTTATTATGATGATAATTTTTTGTTGAGAAGGTTATCTAGAATGTTTTAAACTTTCTATGTAAAGAATAGATAGATATATTTGAAAGGGTAATTATTCTTGAGAGAGATATTTATAAAACATAGGTTAAATATATTCCTTAAAAATATATAAATATTAAAAAAGGAGTTGTTTTTATTGAAGTGTCTAACAACATTTATTAAATTTGAACTTCTTAATTAATAATATTTATTATAAAATTAAATTAAATATTATAAAATAATTAAGTTACATTTTGATTAATTAATGGTTAATAATATTTCATGTTGTTATTATTAGTCGCTCGAAGCAAAAACTCTACCAATATGTTTGCTTGTTGACCACTATTAGTTTAGCATTGACAAAAGCAACTTACAATGTTAAACTATGGAGCAATTGCAATTTTTTTGATAAAAAACAAAGTAATACCCAATCAAAGGAACAATTGAATGCATAATACCATGCTTGTGGAAAGTATAATAATATTAGGATAACGAAACAAGGAATCGTGGAGGGAGAAAATCCTCTCATTAAAGATTCATTTTGTTAAATATTTAGCTTGTCCACGAATCGATGGACACGTGTAGTGGCAGTAATGGTTTCGCCTGTTAACATCTGCAATAAATCATGTAGACTATGGATAAAAAAAATCTTGTCGCTCTTAAGGACAACATATACCCAGGGAAGAAATATAAGCTACCTGGATTGTTATGATTGGTCATATGTTGGACCATGTCTGACATGGAGTAAATTTAGTGGAGAGCATCGTCGTTGTCATTTGCATACATCGTGAAGTAACTTCAGTGGCATTATTAACGTCGATACCTGGATGCCAACAAATCCTCCGACCAATCCCGCCATCAATATGTTCACCTAGATCCCAATGCCACCTAAGCCCTGGGACCTATGGGTTATGATACCATCTCATCCCTCCATAATTACTCGTGCCTAAGGTCCCAAGCTGCAATATTCCCTTGGCTAAGGGTATCCTCCTAGGAATCATCCCATCAATAGATTTTCAACTCATATTCTCTAGCCATTCCATCCTGTGGGAAGGATCTAACGCGTGAATTTTTGCATATGGAATACGTCTACTATGCTGATGTTTCCTGATGCTCAACTCATGCTGCTTCACTCGATCGCCCAACATGATCCATTTGGATAACTCTACCCTTCTCTCCCTAATGTATAAAGGCAGGTTGCTAGTGTTGTGAGCCTTATCTATGTACTCCTATGGAGGGCTACTTTGGAACTCGCAACTGTACTCCCCTTGCTGCTTTGTGAGGGACTTGAGTCGTTCCTCAACACTATACAACTTGGTCGTTGATTCAGTACATACCCCTATGAGCTCCTTAATTTTCCTATTCTCTAGTGAGGCAGAGTCTTGGACCATCCATACTCTTTCCTTCAACATCATAAGATATGTCTTGAAATGTGTGAGCTTTCCTAAAAATTTCTCTACCGGAAATTATGGTCCCTTGTTGAATGTCTTTTTACCTGACTACACCTGATGCCCCACGACCACAACTTCAACTTGAGCGTTTGACTAGCTCTCTGTTAATGGTTCATCTTGTATATTATGTTTGTCATGTTCACTTTCATGATCATGCTCATCATGTCATTCCATCACTGCTAGTTCCTCGGTCAAGTTTTCCTAGCCTCCTCCATCTATGAAGACAATATGTTGTTCATCCTCTCTAGTTGTCGAATATAGATGCACTGGTGGACTGAAATTATTGGGTAGTGAAATTATTGGAAAATTTAATTGGGTCATTCTATCTATTAGGAATTGTAAATAACTTCAAATATTTAATCAAACCAATCTATACAACAGCATGTTTGTAATTATCTAGTCCATAAAAACCACAATTAATTGGAAAAGAAGGCCATTATGCTTTCTTGGCCTCTTTTAGAAACTTGGTTAGGTCATTTCCAACAGTCTGATATGCAACTTATCTTACGAGAAGCTTGTCAGGAACATACAGGGGCAAAATGTGTGGTCGAGTGAAGCTCCAAAATACTCGGACATAGGTGAACAACTCTCCACCAGAGATAATTGATGATCCAAAGAAAATTCTCAGAGGTGTTGCTAGCTCATCAAAATCAGGTACTCCATATATTTTAAGAGCTTCATCTTTACCATCTAGAGGTGTTCAAAATATTTAAGACTTAGAGTTTGATGAAAAGTTTGAGAAAAATATTTTTATATCTAAATGAGAAAATTAATTAACAAAAATTGTACTACATCTACAAAGATTATGAATTGACACTACATCTGTTGTTTCAAAAGAGGAAAAGAAGGGTTTTGGGAAATTGTTACATCTGAATTGGCATTAGAGCAGGAGTCTTTAGAAAAACTAAAATAGCTTGATCCTTTTGAATTCCTGTTGAAAATAAGAGTTGGTGTCCCTTTACTTGAGTGGAGTTATTTTATCTCTGAATTGAAGGCCCCTGCAACTCAATTTCCTAGTTTCACACCTACTTTTACTACCACTAGTTTGATAGGTACTTCATCTGCTGTATTTTTTTCTTGTACAGCTACTGTCATTGCTACAATGGCAGGAGTTCCTCCTCCTCCACCTCCTCCTGCAGACCCTGCTATATATTCTCCTCTTGTTTTTCTTGCTATGTTCCATGACCTACCACATGGATATTCTACTAGGATAAAAACATTTGGAGGTGAGGAGGGAATCACTGTAGAACAACATGTTGACCAATTCAATAACTTTATAGACCTAGAGGAGGTAGATGACGAAGGTGTTAGAATGATATTGTTTGTGCAAATTTTTATTGGTGAAGTGAGAAAAATGTTTAAAGCCTTAACCCCAACAACTATACAAAATTAGGATCAGTTAAAAGACAATTTTTTGAGAAAATGGGGAAGTAAGGTAAATCCTGTCCAAGCCTTCATTAGATATAACAATTTGAAGAAAGCAAGCAATGAGACAGTTCAAGATTTTTTAAAAATATTCAACAATGTTTATAATTCTATTCCTGCTCATATAAAACCTCCCCAAGGGGTTTCCTTGTTGCATTATGCTCAAGCTTTTGATTATGAATATTACACTTTGTTGAGAGAGATGGAGTGTGCCACTTTGGATGATAAACAAAAGATGTTGTGAAGGTAGGAGTTAACATGGGTACACCAAAAAGGTATAAGGTTGGAAAAGGAAGAGTAAAAGAGGAAGAACAACCCTCTACATCCTCAAATGTGAAATTTGACACTATGATGAAAACCATGGAAAGACTCATAGATAGACTAGCCCTTGGAAACAATCCTTCCCCTGCTTCATAGCCAGAAACACAAATCAGAAATCCACATTTGAGGAGACCCAAAAATCAGAGAAAACCAAGAGAACAGAGAAACCAACCAGATCAACAAGTTAGGCCCTCTTTCCAGCAAAACCTAGTTGATGAAGAAGAGATGCAGCCATAAAATAAAGAATATATCATTCACTGATTGGGTGAAGATGAAACAGAGATGTTTTTAACAAAAGAGGAACATGATGAATCTAGTAATGATAGAGTGTTGTGCTAATTAACAACCCCCATTATTTTAGAAATAGTTACCTTTGAAAATAATGGGGACCCTTTTTAAATTTTAGAGTTAAAACAAATAAAACCCTTAGAGGAATTCATTAGATAGAAATAGGAATACAAAAAGGGACAAAACCTTAAAATTTGGCCTTGAAAGCACTTAAGCGGAGAAAGATCGCATATGCAATCACAAAACCGCAATGAAGCATATATAACTCCTAAAAAGTCACTTGAAACATATTGCGATCCAATGTGTATAAGAAAAAACGCTTTTATAAAGGAAAAAGCCATATTTTCAAGCAAATTCTATAAGGAAAACTTTGTGGGAACCACTTCTACCATGTAAGCCATCACATATCGCATTTCGCATTTTGCAAATCCTGCCCCGACGTTCTTATTGTCACCTCTCATATTTCCCCGATGTGATATACTCATCCCATCACATTCTCGCAAATATAATCATTCTTCTTCCCTCGACGATGTTCACCGATGCGATATAGTCTATCGCACATCACACTCTTGTCAACTTGAACATTTCACACTGCATCTATTTTCGCCTATATTGCGATTGCGATATTGCAATCGATATAAAGCTAAGATGATTGGTATTAAATTGAGATTTTGACACGAGCAATGGTGCGACGTGACAGATCTAGTTTTAATGCGGAAATAACTATATGGGCATAACAACCCATATCAACCATTAATGTCATAAATTAACAGTTTTTTCACCCATACCTCTATAATCATTCTACTGTAAGAAGCATTCAATTTGTATCTTATTAGCGTGCAAAGTTTCATCTATTTAAATGTTTATATTTCTATGGTACTTGTGCATTTAAAAAACCAAAATTTCCCTCGCTTATCATATCTCATTTATTTGCAGGCGACCCTGATTAAGAAAAATTCCCCAGAGATGTCTAAAGTTCTTAAGAAATCTAAGAAGCATATTGCCCCTATAAACCCTGCATTCGCTACAACCAAGAGAGCAAAGATGTTGCCTCTGTTTATAGATACTACATGTGGACCAAAAAGTGGATCCTCCTCGTGGGAAACCATGTACAAGCTACTCGAGGATGAAAAACCTCACAAAGTTCAAATAATTGCAACTGTTGATGCTCCCAATTCCTCTGAAGTTACAATTGAAGAAGTAGCTAATTATTTCTTACATCGAATTGTTGCGCGACCTAAAACCTTACCATACACTAATATGGTAATATGGATTGTTGGTAATATCAATATTGGGGATAAGAAATTTCTTAATAGAAGAGGAACAATGATTGGTTCCTTCAAAGCCGAAGACCTGAAGCTTATGTACCATATTCCAAACCCTGAAAAGGTCTATGATAAAGAATTTCTTGAACAGTTCGCCAAATAAAACGAGCTCAAATCGAAGCCAATCAAGCAATGGAGATGCAATCCAAACAAACACAAGAATGAAAAAAATGGTATGTACTCTACTAACTCCCTTGCAATCCTCTATTGTTATGTCTCTGCGATGATGTATAGGGTTTTTGGTCAGCCGGACACTACTTGATTTTTAGTAGAATGGGCCCCTCTCATGGAAGCAGCTGCAAATTCCTATGTTATGGATTGGGGGAATATTCTGTCTAATAACATTGCCGCTCAGATTTTAGAATATAGGAAAAATCGCTCCATTTCTCCCAAAAATTTTCCCCCATTCTTTATGAGCACCTATATCATGGATGTTGTATGTTTTACCTCAGATTTTCCATCCATGGGTTGAAAATGGACTACCCAAGACCCTGTACTTATTCATATATTTCATATTATGTTATGGGAATCTAAGTATGAGAACCATTTTTACAAAATTCTCCATGGAGTCATTCTCCCGCTGTTTCAAGATGTTTTTAATGAGAAAGCCCCCAGACTATCAAAAGAGGCCCAAGTTGATTTTTCCTCTATAGGAAAATGGTTTGGTGAAGAGTTGTTCACCTATGTCCGAGTATTTTGGAGCTTCACTTGACCACACATTTTGCCCCTGTATGTTCCTGACAAGCTTCTCGTAAGATAAGTTGCATATCAGACTGTTGGAAATGACCTAACCAGGTTTCTAAAAGAGGCCAAGAAAGCATAATGGCCTTCTTTTCCAATTAATTGTGGTTTTTATGGACTGGATAATTACAAACATGCTGTTGTATAGATTGGTTTGATTAAATGTTTGAAGTTATTTACAATTCCTAATAGGTAGAATGACCCAATTAAATTTTCCAATAATTTCACTACCCAATGCATCTATATTCGACAACTAGAGAGGATGAACAACATATTGTCTTCATAGATGGAGGAGGCTAGGAAAACTTGAGAGAGGAACTAGCGGTGATGGAATGACATGATGAGCATGATCATGAAAGTAAACATGATAAACATAATATACAAGATGAACCATTAACAGAGAGCTAGTCAAACGCTCAAGTTGAAGTTGTGGTCATGGGGCATCAGGTGTAGTCAGGTAGTCAGGGAAAATGGTTTGGTGAAGAGTTGTTCACCTATGTCCGAGTATTTTGGAGCCTCACTCGACCACACATTTTACCCCTGTATGTTCCTGACAAGCTTCTCGTAAGATAATTTGCATATCAGACTGTTGGAAATGACCTAACCGGGTTTCTAAAAGAGGCCAAGAAAGCATAATGGCCTTCTTTTCCAATTAATTGTGGTTTTTATGGACTGGATAATTACAAACATGCTGTTGTATAGATTGGTTTGATTAAATGTTTGAAGTTATTTACAATTCCTAATAGATAGAATGACCCAATTAAATTTTCCAATAATTTCACTACCCAATAATTTCAGTCCACCAGTGCATCTATATTCGACAACTAGAGAGGATGAACAACATATTGTCTTCATAGATGGAGGAGGCTAGGAAAACTTGAGCGAGGAACTAGCGGTGATGGAATGACATGATGAGCATGATCATGAAAGTGAACATGACAAACATAATATACAAGATGAACCATTAACAAAGAGCTATTCAAATGCTCAAGTTGAAGTTGTGGTCATGGGGCATCAGGTGTAGTCAGGTAAAAAGACATTCAACAAGGGACCATAATTTCCGGTAGAGAAATTTTTATGAAAGCTCACACATTTCAAGACATATCTTATGATGTTGAAGGAAAGAGTATGGATGGTCCAAGACTCTGCCTTACTGGAGAATAGGAAAATTAAGGAGCTCATAGGGTTATGTACTGAATCAACGACCAAGTTGTATAGTGTTGAGGAACGACTCAAGTCCCTCACAAGGCAGCAAGGGGAGTACAGTTGCGAGTTCCAAAGTAGCCCTCCATAGGAGTACATAGATAAGGCTCACAACACTACCAACCTGCCTTTATACATTAGGGAGAGAAGGGTAGAGTTATCCCAATGGATCATGTTGGGCGATCGAGTGAAGCAGCATGAGTTGAGCATCAGGAAACATCAGCATAGTAGACGTATTCCATATGTAGAAATTCACGTGTTAGATCCTTCCCACGGGATGGAATGGCTAGAGAATATGAGTTGAAAATTTATTGATGGGATGATTCCTAGGAGGATACCCTTAGCCAAGGGAATATTGCAACTTGGGACCTTAGGCAGGAGTAATTATGGAGGGATGAGATGGTATCATAACCCATAAGTCCCAGGGCTTAGGTGGCATTGAATCTAGGTGAACATATTGATGGCGGGATTGGTCGGAGGATTCGTTGGCATCCAGGTATCGACGTTAATAATGCCACTGAAGTTACTTCATGATGTATGCAAATGACAATGACGATGCTCTCCACTAAATTTACTCCATGTCAGACATGGTCCAACATATGACCAATCATAACAATCCAGGTAGCTTATATTTCTTCCCTGGGTATATGTTGTCCTTAAGAGCGACAAGATTTTTTTATCCATAGTCTACATGATTTATTGCAGATGTTAACAGGCGAAACCATTACTGCCACTACACGTGTCCATCGATTCATGGACAAGCTAAATATTTAACAAAATGAATCTTTAATGAGAGGATTTTCTCCCTCCACGATTCCTTGTTTCGTTATCCTAATATTATTATACTTGCCACAAGCATGGTATTATGCATTCAATTGTTCCTTTGATTGGGTATTACTTTGTTTTTTATCAAAAAAAATTGCAATTGCTCCATAGTTTAACATTGTAAGTTGCTTTTGTCAATGCTAAACTAATAGTGGTCAACAAGCAAACATATTGGTAGAGTTTTTGCTTCCAGCGACTAATAATAACAACATGAAATATTATTAACCATTAATTAATTAAAATGTAACTTAATTATTTTATAATATTTAAATTAATTTTATAATAAATATTATTAATTAAGAAGTTCAAATTTAATAGATATTGTTATACACTTCAATAAAACAACTCCATTTTTAATATTTATATATTTTTAAGGAATATATTTAACCTATGTTTTATAAATATCTCTCTCAAGAATAATTACCCTTTCAAATATATCTATCTATACTTTACATAGAAAGTTTAAAACATTCTAGATAACCTTCTCAACAAAAAAATTATCATCATAATAAGATATTATTATTGTAGTTGCTTAGAATTAGATTCTCCATAGCCACAGTAGATAATTATAATTAAGAAAATACCTCAATTTACTAATCAATCTGTAAAACCTAAATTTACTGAATTATAAACCTTAACACTAACTTGAATTATTTTTACTTTAGTTTGGCTAAGTAACATGTAATAGCTACAATGTAACACTTGTTATTATTTTAAAGTATTAATAATAATTTAAGATAAAATTATAATTTAGTTAATTTTTAGAATTTTAGCAAAATAAGATGTATCATATAATAAATGTAAGTATTTTAACACTTATTATGGATTAAAACCTATCAATTTTTACCAATCATTTAAATTATATAATTACTCTTATTGTAAAAATATTTAAACTTTTAAATATAAAAATCTTAAATATCATTTTTTATGTTAACTATTAAATATACCAATATTACATATTATTTTATTTTATTATATTAATAGTTAGATGGAGAAGATATTTTTCCTTACAAATGAAAAGACTATATATTCTTTTAAAATCTAACTTGATTGTAACTTTATAATTATATTATTACATTTTTATAGAATAGTTTATTAATATTATGTATTAACATATAAAAATAATATTAATATATAATATAATTCACATAAATCTATTACAGTATATAATATATGATTTATCCACTTAACATAATAATCGAATCCCACTATTAAATAAAATGGTATGAAAGCGTTTATAAAAATATTCCACCTACTACACGTAAGTCATCAATTCAACTGTATATTGATTGCATACACCCCCCATTTCAAATCAGGCGGCTTTTCAAATTCCCAAACCATAACTGATATGGTAACAATTACAGTTCTCCAAATGGTGCAGGCAATACTTCGACATCGTCGAAATTAATGACGCCTGAGCATTTAAATGTCTGCATCTTTTCAAAGACTTCGGGGGAGACGGTCAATCTATGAAACTTTAGATCTTCAAGTTGTATTAAGCTCCCAAACGAATCTGGAAGCACCCGCAGACTCCAGCACCATCGTAGGTCAATAGTTTTGAGATTCGTCAACTTCCCAAACGAATTTGGAAGCACCTGCAGACTGTCACACTCTCTCAGGTCAATAGTTTGGAGATTCGTCAACTTCCCAAACGAATCTTTTTTTGGAAATTCAGTCTTTAATATAAGCTGAACAAACAATGTTCAAGCCATTAGAGCACATGAAATTGCTGAAAATATTCCAACTCTTACGTCCACATAAACCACACGATCAGTGAACAAAATATAAACCAGATACAAACATACCTATCTGGACTGTGCTTTTGCTGATCTGTCAGGCAGAGGAACGGAATGGAATGCCTGGCAAGTAATATTATTTCCAAGATCTGGGGCTTTTTTTAAACTGCTACAATACTGATCTTCGTCTACCATTGATGCAGGGCAGTAAAGGCGCTGATATCTCATGGACCCACTTCGAAGCCCTACATTCCCTTCCTCTTCCGCGGTGCTCTTACAGCATGCTGATGCAGACAAAGTGTTGTTTCTCATGGCGCTTATACCTTTTACATCGCTGGCGGAGTCGTCTGTCGCTCCCTCATCGCCATCGCTCTCTGCACAGTGGCGCCAAGCCTTTCACTGTTGCCTCCTACATGGCGGTACTTCGCCTCGTCAGCCTGATCTGCAGTGTCACATGACCCTCTGTTGCTTAATGGTTGCTCTGTGTGCACCCTGTTGTTGTAAAGGCGCGTGTATCTTCCCATTAATGGCAGCTGCTGCAATGGCGGTCTGTGAACAATGGAGAGGGTCAGGGTCAATATAACAGCACACAAACACCACCGAGGTTGCTCTCTGCCTGTCCAGCCATTCCAGCAGATCGGAGCCCTCGCTGTGGCCGGCAATGGATTTCATGGCGGGCATTAGAGAGCCGACGGAGAGCACGGGGACTCCAATGGCATTCTGGAGATGACGAATATACCCATCTTCGCACTCCTTCACTCTTGAAACACTGCAAAACTATAACTTAATTGAAATTCAAATCGCGCCCAATTACAAATATTCAAATCGCGCCCAATTTCAAATTCAAAATGGATGATGCATAGATGTCGCTGATGGTATGAGATGGATGCATCATGCTGAGCCAGGAGGAGCGGCGTGGAGGAGCGAGTGGCGGAGGCAGGGGTCCACGATTCGCGAGTTGCCGGAAAGCTGCGGGAGTCGCCGGCGAGAACTGTCTGGGAGCTGTCCCATCAACTTGCAATTCGTCGAACGAAAGACACTTCCATATTTAATGTTCCAGCGCTGAGTAAGTGCTGTCATGGTCACCGCTCAAACTGTAGTTTAAATCATTCCCAATTAACAAAATTGACATGTTTTAATGATATGTAACTGAGGATATAATGTTTAATCAAATACAAGAAGGACATTCATCGAAACATTCCATACAAACTATTATTTTTTATGTAAATTTTTGCTCTTAAGCCGCGGGCTGAAGTCTCTTGGAGTATATCAGCCAATTTTGTCGAGAATTGATATAAATCTTATCCATTTCTTTATAGTGAATTTTCTTTATTTAATATACCGGTTTATTATGTCGCTGTGTTACGATCGATTAGGCTCTAACTTTAGTTTTCGGGTTCCATAGCGGCCCGCCGCCGGGCTAGGGAACCCGAAGCTCTTCGGTTTAGGGAGGTTTATTTATTTCAGTCGAGGGGACGGGCAGTTAAGAAAGAAAGAAAGAAAGAAAGAATTTTTAATGTCCACGAGGCTAAAAATAGCCTATGGGACAGATTGCTTCTCTATCTGACTCTTGTATTCGGCCCTTTTTCTGTGAAGTTTTACAATGAGCACTCCCAGCTTATTGACAAACTCTTCGCTGAATAGATTATCCCAAGAATTAGCTACCAAAATGCCTGCATAGTTTTCTCTGGTGTCCTTGAAGGCCTCACATTCTAGAATGAAATGTTTTTCTGTTTCCACTTTTCCGGAGGAGCAAAAAATACATACTCTTTCTTCCCACATTTCTTTTGGCCTTTTCCAGCGCCCTGTTTCACAACGGGGTTGATGAGAATTAGTCCTTAATTGAGCAATAAGAATTTTAGATCTCCAAGAAATATCAGCGCCTATGTATGCCTTTTGTTGATGGTTATGTGTGGGGTTAAACTCTTCTATGTAGTACTTCTTCTTTCTCTCTAGCTCTTTCTTCCAAGTATGTTTATGGAATTTATCCATAACAAAAGTTTTTATCTCTTTACTGTTTGTAGGACACATGCTCAAGCAAATACCCCATTTACTAAACCACCAACCGTCAGCTAGTTCTAGTGTTATCGTACTCTTGCGAGTCGTTTGAACGCTCAATTCCTGCTGTCCATAGAGGAGACTGGATTTTTTTGAAGTATGCTCAAAGTTGAAAGTTGGTGTAATCACCCTCAATGCCCAAATGGTATATGACTTTAAGCATTCTCAGGGTTACACCAACTTTGGCATTAATTTGTAAGGTTGAATTCTGTTGTATGCTAAATTCAATTATTTTAGTTATGGCGTAAGAAAGAAATATTTTTAATGTTTATAAGGCTAAAAATAGTTTATGAGATAGATTGTATTTTCATCTTATTTTGTATGTGGCCTTTTCCTTGTGGCGTTTTACCATAAACACTCTCAACAACTAGCTGTTAGGATAGAAAAAAATACACACTCTTTTCTCCCAAATTTCTTTTGGTATTTTCAAGCAAGGAAGTTGATGAAAAATAGTCTTTAATTGAGCAACAAGAATTTTAGATCTCCAAGAAATATTAGCATGTACGCTTTTTGTTGATGATTATGAGTGGAGTTAAACCCTTCAATGTAGTACTTCTTCTTTCTCCCAAATATGTTTGTGGAACTTATCCATAACAAAAAAATTCATCTCTTTATTGTTTGTGAGAATATACTTTGGTATCAAACCAAATCTAAATACTTGTACTAGCTTTTTCCACTAGATTTGCAAATGCAACCGAGGATTGTGTGATGGTTAATCTTTTGATGAGATGGGGATGGTAGTAAGTTATGTGTCTCATTATTTGGAGGCAAATAAACCAAAGCTAACTGGTGGTATGTCAATGTTTATTGGTGGGATTTTAGTTTATTTAATTGAAAAAATATCTGAGATAATAAAATTATTTGAAACAAAACAGCATTTTATTAATAATATATTTATTAAAAATATATATATTACTTTAAAGTTTTTAATAAAAACTATTTATTTCAAATCTTTTAATAAAAAACATTATTTCATTTTAATTATTGGTTAATAAAAGTTTATTTTTCAAATATACTAAAACTTTAATATAAAAATATCATTTCTTTACTTTTAAATTAATAAACAAAATTGTATCTTATTTTACTTTTTGCAACTTCTCCAAAAAAATACTAACAATGTTATAAAGCTAACATTTCATTCATTACTTTTAGTTATTAGTTTTGTTGTACTTGATTTATTTAACAATATTTCATGCTTATCTAAATATTTAATTTTATTATATATAAATAAAAAATATTAATTTCTCATTTAATAACCAAATTTTAATATTCTAAAATATTTACACTAAAAAAATCTTAATAAAATAATTATACATTTTTTAATTAAATTTTAATATTCTAAAATATTTAGACTAAATTTTATATAAAAATATTAAATGTATTTTTGCTAAGAAATCTTAAATGTCATATATTAACTTCATGTTGAATGGAAAAATAATTACACATGTAACATCTTTGAAAAACTTTTAAATCTCAATTGTTTTATATATATATCTTTTTTAATTTACTTTAAATTGAAAAGAATTGATTATTATCTTTTCAACATCATTCAATTCTTAAAACTAACATTAGGAATAAAATTATTTAATTAATTAAACAAATTAATAAAATTAGACAAATCCAATAAGCAATTACATTTTTATATAAAGCTATATTTTATATAATTTAGAATCCATATAAAGCTATCTTGTCCTGATGATGAACCACACTGGCTGATTCGAAACGCGTCGACCTAATCTATTTTGATGTAATTTTCTCCGAAAAATTTTAGTCCCAACGATTATTGAATATTTTAAAATAATAAGTAAAGAAGTAAAAAAAGTATTCATCTTTTAAAATAATAAGTGAAGAAGTTAAACAGACATCGTTATCAAAAAAAACAGTTGAGGTTGAGGTCTTACCTCCTCACTTAAACAACAAAGCTCGGAGCCCTGACTTCCTACTAGTCATGGTAGTGGGTCTCATGTCCTCACCCAAACAACGAGCCCAACTTCCTTGAAACCTTGCACATTTCACTTCCAAAACTGTGATTACAAATAAAAACAGAATAAATCCCCTTATGCAAAGCCATGTTAACCACTTTAAATCAAATATTATTTAAAAGTTTTTAGTATTTAACAATTATATAAATAATATTTTAATAGCGATACATTTATTTATCAATTATTTTATACCAAATATATTGTATTAAAGTTTATAAACTTTAATGAGAATTGATCATTTTTTTTTCATTGTTGTATTATGTAATTTTTTTTGCTGGAAATAAATGATTCTTGGCTTTCCAGTTGACTAGATGCTATGAGAATGGAAGAATATAATAAACCTTCTATTAACATTGACCAATCATACAATAACTTCTTTTTAAGATTAAAAATGCATTTTAGCTAATTAATCTCTCATCACGATAGAACACTGAGCTTGATCAAAATTACATCTCAATGCTCACAAGTTTAATAGTGGTAGTTTTAGATTTATCAAAGGTTTTATATGTGAAACTCCTGCTCTAGTATCACATAATAACCTTGCAAAAATAAAATTAATCGGCCTGAAATAAATGGAAGTGAATTTTCGAGAAATATGAGTTGGGCTCTTTATTAAAACGACATCATCCATTTTATTTCTATAAAAAAGAAGCTCCATTTTAAAGTAGCTTGCACACTCGTTACGAGACATTAATATAATTGTTTGATGTATGCGATTTCAATATGGATTCGCATTAGAAATTTATTTTTTTTTTAAGTGTGAAAAAAAATTGGTTTATATATATATATATTAATAAACTGGAAGAGTGGTTAAATTTACTAGGTGGAGATGGTGTTTGGTTGGGAGAGTTTGTATAAAGTTTTTTTTATATGTTGATTATCTTGTATTGATTTATAAATCTGTCCATGGATTCCAAATACACCTATATGTCTTTGAGCATTTTTGTAGAGAAGTGGGGATGCAAGTCAATATTAGCAAGATAGCGCAACATTCTTGAAGAAGTAAATGAGTACAAATACCTTGGGATCGATTTCAACAACAAACTTGATTGAGAGGACTATAGAAAAAAGAGAATCTTAAGAGGGTGGAAATCATTATATGCTCTTCAAAGTAGATGTAGAGAGGCAGAGTTATGGGATTGGAAAACAATTAAAGTGCTTTTTGGACTCCTAGTTTGTCCAGTGATGCTATATGGGTGTGAATTTTGGGCTAGTAGTAGCACCCTTGTCTCTAAATGGAAGCAAATTTAGAAAATCCAAAAACCCCTGATCATGAGCAAGTTCAAAATAAAAAGTTCAGTTACCTTATGAGATAGTGTTGAGTGAAACAGGAGCAACTCCCATTGAAGCAATTGCTATGGTGCGACTCATAAGCTATCTAAAAAGAATTGAGCAAATGGGAGTAGGTAGATGGCCTAATGTTATCTTCACGGAAGGCATGAGTGAAAAAGAAAACATGGATGAGACAAAACTACACATGGATGCAAAAATGAAATATCTACCTCAATGCTTGTCCCACAAATAGCAAGGAGCTAAGGAATTTTGTTATGGAGAAGTTTTGTGAACAAGTATGGGGAAAAGAGTTGGGTAGAAAGGAGAAGGTATGGGGAAAATAGTTGGGTAGAAAGAAGAAGTACTACATTGAATAATTCAACCCTACATATGATCTCCAACAAAAAGAGCACACTGGAGCTAACATTGTGTGGAGGCCAAAGGTTCTTATTGCTCAATGAAGAACCAACTCGCATCATTATCGGTGTGCAACAGGACAGTGGAAAAGGCCTTAAGAAGCTTGGGAAGAACGAGTTTGTACATTTTGCACTAGCACCCATTTCTTGGCATTGTCTTTTCAGGAATGAGATTGTTGAAAGGTTGGGCCAGCTCATCCTCAATTTGAATAAGAAAAGAACTTAAATACAAAAAGCCAAAAACAAAGAACTCATAGCCCCATAAACTATTTTTAGTCAGATAGACATTAAAATTTCATTTCATTTCATTACAAATATATTTCAAATTCAAATATTCAGCGATGAGATTGTTAGCATCATTGTCTTTTCAGCGATGAGATTGTTGAAAGGTTAGGCCAGAGCATCATCAATTTGAATAAGAAAAGAACTGAAATACAAAAAGCCAAAAACAAAAAACTCATAGCCCCATAAACTATTTTTAATCCAATAAACTTTAAAATCTTATTTCATTTCATTACAAATATATTTCAAATTCAATAATAAAATTTTAATTTTTTAAAATTATTATTAATATACATATAAAAATATAAAACTAATTATGTCAATGGGAAATGTTTACAGAAAACGAAGTTGTTGAACTGTTTATCACATCAGAATTGTTGAATATATGTATGTTTAGTTTAGAAAATAATAAGCTAATTTTTCAATATAATAATTTGGATCATGGAATTTAGATTAAACATATATCACGTATCGATATTAATGGGCATTTGTCATACAACTTAATTATCGATCTATTTTTATTTAATATATAACTGAAACTTGCATAACATAATCCTCAACTTATGCTCTCCTTCCGGCAGAGCAGAGCACTGTGAGGAATATTGAATTCATCTTTCATCAATAGCACAAGAGATCTCACTCTAACCCTCTAACCTATGTTTGCTGACCCAAGAATTGGCATGGCCATATTTCTGACCAGGTTCCACATTCCTGCGTTATCAAAACTTAAAAGGATAGTAGTCCATGATTGTGGATATACCTGCATTGCAACAAAACAACACAATAGTCATTTTATTAGTTGCAATGCCTAACATAATGTGGCATTCTTAAAATTTTAAACTTATCTTTCATGCTACAATCTGAGTAGCTATGAAAATGTTCATAAAAAAGAGTACATGCAATGGAATGTCCAGGTGGAGTATAAAAATATAAAAATAATTATGTCGATTGGAGATTTTTACGAAAAACAAATTCGTTGAACTGCTTATCACATCAGAAGACAGGTTTAATATATGTATGTTTAGTTTAGAAAATAATAAGATAATTATTCAATATAATATTTTGGATCATGGAATTCAGCTTTCGGTCAGCTGTGGAGTTGAATATCGAACCAACTGTCAAACCAAGATCACCATTTATACTTTGTTGAATAAATTTGACAATATTTTGGATTATGATGCTCAACGCTAAATTTACTGAAGAATATTTGGTGGGATTTATGATGTGGTTCGATGTTTACACGGAGTTGTTTGTTAGATGGCATCAATTCAATGCGGGTTTGAGGTTATATTAATGAAAACATGGCATAAAATTAATCGTTGGGTCTTATTGTGTATGACAGCATGAGTCTCCAGAAGTCAAACTTATCGAGCTTCTGGAGGAGTCGGCTACGAGTTGATAAAGAAAGGACCCGAAGTAGTGATGGAATGGAGAAATGATATCGACCCGACTTGAATTTGTTCCAACTTTCTTACTGCTCCATTGAGAATCATGTGATTATTAAATGGAAAAGAAGATGGAAGATAAAGGTGGAGTGGGATAATAAATA